>CM060915.1:100502906-101702906 GCA_030737875.1 Allium sativum
AAGATATGCCCAGTTGAAAATTCAGAATAGTCGCTATGGAATTTCGGCCCTTAAAAATAGCCATTTTGCAAACGACCTCGGTTTTCGACGAAACCACTTTTGTTGGATCTGCGATGTCAAATTATTGCTAGGTTTCAAAATTCGTAATTTTTCGAATCAATATGTGAGTGTGGCAAAGGAAAACGCGTTTGACCAGTTTCAATTGATTTTAATCGACTGGAAAATGGCCATTATTCAAATAGTCTCAGGATTTGACGAAACTAGTTTTGTTATGACCATATTGTCAATACGAAGCTAGAAAATATTTTTCTGAAACTTTTAGACTTAGCATGTGGCCCTGGTAAATTGAAATGCGTGTTCAAATTCAATATATAGAGTTATATTTTGATTTTGACGAAAACTGATCGAAACGATTGAATCAGCCTACGATACATTTCCCATTGTGTTCGGAATGGGGGTAATTAGCTAGGGATGACAGTCGTTGGGTCTCGTTTCGAGTTCGAATAAAAAAGGTTGCTTTTTTGAAATTTAATTAATAATAAAATATAAAATTCTTTTCCTTTACCCCCCCCCCAATCCTATTCTTTCTCTCCTCTAAGTCGTTCCTTTCAGATAAAAACAAGATAAAAAAGAGAAACACGGATCGAAGCCCCCCCCCCAATCACCGATCCGCCGCCCATCGTGGCAGCGCCACCCCCCACGAGCCCTCCTCCACGCTAACGCCTCCCCTCCCTCTCCTCTCCATCGAGCTCCGTTCGAGGAACCCTGAGACCCCCCAATCCACAAACCCTAGCCGCGCCCTGAGCATCACAGCCCGCCGCCACCACCTACAACCGGCGCCCCCTCAGCCCCCTCCGACGATCTCCAATCCCCACCTTCCTTATCCAATCAATTGTAAGTTAATTTAATTTAATTTTTTTAATGAGCATTGGTTTTTGTTTTTATTTTTCTGTTTTTATATAAAAAAAAATCAATCAACATGGTTATTTTCAGATATTTAAAACAAGAAAGATTTAATTTATAACTTTAAAAAAAATTCGATTTTTAACATTGAAAAGAAATGATTTTTAACCATAAAAAGAATATATTTTTATTTATGAAAGTTTATATTCTTATTTAGAAAAGGATTATATTTTTAGTCAAGGAAAACGATACGATTTTTTGTTAGGTAAAAAAATATAATTTTTAGCAGATAAAGATTTGATCTTTATGCATTTGACCTTAAAATAAAAAAATTCGATTTTTATATAAATGAAGTAGCATATAAAGATTCAATTTTTAACTATGTAAAGACTCGATTTTTAATTATATAAAGTTTCAGTTTTTACGACATAAAAATATAATCTTTATATAAGAAGTAGCGTTGTTAAAAATGTGATTTTCAACATATACCGCGTGAAACAGATCTCGTTGGAAGAGAGATGAAGATTTCCTACATAAGAAGAGTCGTGGCGTTTGGTTTAGCTAGTCGGTGAGAACTCCTCACTTTAAATCTTGTTTTCTAGTTAAAATATATACTAGGATGCAGACGGTGTTTAGCAGCACCCGACACCCGTCGTCCACAGACCATGGATGGCTTGTATGCTTGTTTGTTTGATTTTGATGTGTAGTTGATTGTGTGATGTGAAATGAAATAAATTATTTATATAGTTAAAAATATTTTATAGTTGAAAATAGAATTTTTAACGTGTATTAAAAATGAAATAAATAAATATAAACAAATCGGACGATTTGTTTATATACACACATTTGACTGATATTGATTGGGACGATAATTTTTACACATCGCCCAACTGCACGAATAAAATCTGTGTTTGATTGTTATATGTCGTACACTAATCCCAATAATTAGTTATATGTCGATCGATGGATTGACAGACTGTTATGAGCGTTGAATATTTATATTTGATGCTTATACCGTGTAGAACGCACTTTGGATGATGGTTGATTGTTTATCGTCATTGTTGTATACATGTATTAGATGAAATCCATATAATTCAAATTATATGGTAATTGACTGAGTCGGACTCCAGTTCAAAATTATCGAATAATATTCAGGGAATATTGAAATGTGAAGCCGTGTTAAGTAGTTAAACGCCATTTTAAAACAAAAGGGAATTTTGTCGATTTTATTCATTTTACAATGAATATCGAAAGTGATTTCAAAATCTGATATTTTGAAATGAATTGAAGTTCGAATTAAATTGAAATTCGAATTACTTTGAAATGAATTGAAATTCGAATTCAATTGAAATGAATTGAAATTCGAATTATTTTGAAATGAATTGAAGTTCGAATTAAATTAAAATGAATTGATATTCGAATTAAATTGAAAAGAATTGAAATTCGAATTAAATTGAAATGATTTGAAATTCGAACTAAATTGAAACAATTTGAAATTCAAATTAAATTGAAACGATTTGGAATTCGAATTGAATTGAAATCGATTTGAAATGAATTTAAAACGAATTTATATTGGAAAATTCAATTTTGATTTGAATTTGACATGGAAGTAGAAATCGTTTTGAAAACGAATTTAAAACGATTTATAAAATACATTTAAAAGAAAATCGACGAAATATATATAATATATATATTATATATATAATGGCCTGAATAGAACGCGCCACGCTGCGGCAGTTCGCGAATTTCGACCATTTACTTCAAATGAATATTACGGGAGATCCGACCGTCGGATTCTCGAAAAACCGGAACCGTTGGGTTCGTATCGAAAAGATCTTTCTAACGAATATCAGAGATTTGAAATCTAACGGTTGGATTTGGAATTATGTCCAAATCAAATTTGGAAAAGGTCGTTGTAAGTGCAGTTCGATGGCCGTTGAGGGAAATCGACTGTACGGTCCTTGATAAAATTATTAAAAATAGTAATAATTTGTGTAAAATCATAAGAAATGATTTGGGAAGAATTGGGATGAAAAACTCCATATTTGAAAAGATAAAAATAGATTTATTTTTTATCGAAATGAAATAGTTTTGAACTAGAATAATAATATATTTATTTTTAAAATAAATAAATTGGATTTGAAATGGTTTTGAAAATAACCAGAATTTCCAATAATTATATTGGAATGGATTTGAATCGAAATTGTCTTCGGAATACTTCGATGTTGGATTTCGTGATGATACAGATATTGTTATGGGAATTTGAAAGATATATTAATATCGTTATTTCCAATACGATATTTGTTGGTCGTAGAATTTGATATTGAATATAGGCCGATATATTTTCTATTCAGAGCCTTGTATTTAATATCAAATATGATTTGGGTTTGTCGTGAATGGGGTCTTCATTAACACTGTTCTTAAACCCAGTTGAGAAAAAGAATCTTTTTATTTAGATTTAATGAAGGTACCAATTAAATAATATTTAATTGGAATTGAATTTGAATTGATTTTTGGGTTTATCGTGAATGGTGTTTTAAATAACACTTGTTCTTTAACCCGATTATTAATGGAATGTGATTTTGGGTTGTCGTGAATGGTATCTTCAATAATACTGTTCTTAGACCCAACCGAGTTAAGAAAATCAGAAACTAACTGGAGATTAGTTAAGTTGAATGGTTTCTTCGGTATTGATCTGATGTTGGTTTCGGCCATCGGGGTTAATACTTAGGGAATTGCTCACTTGCTTTTTTACGGTTAGGGACTGATTGAAATATGATGTGATTTTGGGTTTATCGTGAACCATGTTTTAAATGACATTGATTCTCTAACCCAGTTAAAGATTAGAACTATGAATCTTTTATTAGATTGAAAAGATCGAGAATGGAGTATCACCAGTTTTGCTCCAGGCGATAGTTAAATCTTTAATTAGATTTGAACGTGAAATGGTAATTGAATTTACCGATAACACCGTGGTGTTAGATATGAAGTATGACCAGTTTTACTTCATGGGATGAATAGGTTGGGATTGGGAAATAAAATAAATAATTACTTCGGTGTGGTTCGCTAATCCCGACTAGTTGAATTGATATTCAAAAGAAGATTAAAGAATAAATTTAAAAGAATTTATCTTTGATAAATTTAATGGGAACCTTTCCCTAAGAATGTGAAATTTAGAAACTAACTGTAGGTTAGCTAAGAAGGATGGTTTCCTGGGTATTGATCTGATGTTGGTTTCGGCCTTCGGGGTTAATATTTGGGGAATTGTTCTCTTGCTAATTTACGGTTAGTGACTGATGAATTGGAATGAGGCGTATGTTGTGTTTGTGTAACACTTGTTTGTTATATACACGAGTTATTCAGAAAGACCTGGTTTATCCCATTCTGAATAACGGATTCGACGTGGTGTCGAGGATGAAGACGGTGGTCGAAGCCCATAAGTCTTCACGTCGTTTGGGTGATTACTGATGATCTTGATTGGGTTATACACCCAAGAGGAGGGAATCAGTTGGTGATCGTCCAAACGTACTTGGAGATCGATGGGTATGCGAGGTACTAGGTGCCTCCGGTTTCGTTCGGACCCAGAACGAACTTGTAAATGGACTGTGTGTCTGACATTGGATTTTATTCTATGTGATTGATTTCTATTAAATATATATCTATTTGGCGGCGGAGAATTTATTCTCTTGCTTAATGCCCTTCTCTGAGACGTACGAGCTCAGGGGTTATATATTGATGGATATGAAACGCATGGAGTGAATTGCATGTGTGGCATGCCTAAGTGGCAGTTGATCAAGGCTTCTGTTGAAAAGCAAAGTCTTGTGGTTGATGATCAAAGCACGGCATGTGTGGCATAGCTTTGTGTAACGTTGATTCACGAGCCTCACACCCCGGTTGTGAACCAGAAACGGGAGAGGACCTCAGGGAGGACATGCGTTTCCTTCTAGATAGAAGTGGCGTCAGTGGTTTTACACGCCCTAACGAGTTTGACTTATGTGGTTGTTGCTGTTGCGAGGCGCCTCGGATATATCGGTGACTATGTGAAGCCGATGGAGTCATTCGTTGGCTCATTTACGCCCCAAAGGGCGGGGAAACGCAGTGTTCAGGCATTTTAATCCACATCGGTGGACCGGCCCTGACGATCCAAGGCTCGCTCGAGCTCTGATCCTGAGGCTCGGGCTAGACAGTCTCGAATCGGTGAGGACTATCTTTTGCCTCGGTTCACAGATGGAAATCCAACTTCCAAATATGTGACACTTGCGGTTTTAATCGTAGAGCTTAGTATGGCGACATGATATATGGTACCCATGCCGTCTATGATTGAAATTGTTTTAACACTCTACACTTATAGTAATAATAAAACATGAAATTTAGCGTATCAAGCATTCTTTGGCTATTATAAGGTAAAACCCTATCCTCCGGCTTGCGTTGCATTGTGTGATGGGACCTGGGTCTTATAATAGCTTCATTTTTCTTTATTTAGCATTGCGCTGTTGTTTTATGCACTGGTGTTCTTGGGAGGAAACCTGTTCCGTGTTATACGGCGTGGTCCCTTAATTTACCTAACTTTGAAAATAAAGATTAATAACTGTTTTAGTTCTCACACCAGTCACATGACTGACCTGGAGTTTATTGTTTTAACCTAAACTCTGGGTGCCCCTATTTTCGACATGGGAAGCTAGTAGTTTTGGTTTTGCAGATTTATATTCACAGGATCCTGGTTTACAGCTGGAATGATACTCGAAAAGCTCTGTATCCGTGTATTACTTCTAGTTGTGTTTTGTATTATTTTCCGCTGCTATGTAATGTATTGTAATCTCTGATATTTGATAATGTATATTATTTGTTAATACTCTGTATATTCTTGTATTCTGATGAAGTTGTTGTAATATACAATGAAATGTTCTTCCGTCTGCATTCTTTTATGGCTTGTTCTCAACTCAATCCGTGATTTCCAGTAAGGGGGATTTCGGGTTGTGTCATCTTTCTGTTCAAAAAGGGGGGGAAGGAAAAGAATGGATAGGGTTCCTCTTTGGATACGGGATAGCTAACTCAACTGTTCTCCATTCTCCAAAAGTTAAAAATTCCTCTTCCTCTCGTTTATATTTTGAACTGTGTTCCTTTTTACCCAAAAATCAAATTGTTTCCTCCCCCAAAAATCGAAGTGGCTCCCTCGTCGATCTTCGAAATTGCCGCCCCTTTGTTATCCGACGCCTCAGCGCCACTAGAAGTTGTGCAATCCTCCTCCTACCTGGATTCCTGTCTTTGGAACCCAAGTCGCTATATTTGGCAATTGTCACCCCTCGGCCCTCAATCGGGAATCAATTTCGCCGCGTGTTGTTCAGCAAACCGACCCCTGCTGCACCCAAGTTCGTGGATGAAGGAGGTAGGTCGAGAACACGGGTTTTGGTGCAGCAGTTCTGAGACGAAGCAGATCGGTCATGAAGGCCAGAAGGAAGCATCATGGTAGGTGTGAACTTCGATGATGCAGACTGCGGAACTGGAATGACTGGAAGTCGCGAACATCGGGCCTGGGTTCATCTGCTTAAGTTGCTAAAGGAAGTAACCCTCGGTTTGCGCGGAATCTTAGAGCAAGAGGGTTCGGACTGGAGACCAACGCGAAGACTTCATCTGTTTATGAGCAGGAGGTATCATATAGTTATTCTTCTGCCCAGGTACAATATTTAAATTTTTATTCTGATATGCATCTTTGCAAAAGAGTCCATTTATATCCTTTGTGATATTTTATCCAAACGGGCTTATGGGGTTGTTGCTTTAAAAGTGAATGTGGTAATCTTGAAGCATTTACAATCTCACAAATCTTGTTATGATTCTAAGCACAGTTTCAAGTATTCTGGTAATAAGAATATAGCATATACGGTAACATGTGGACCAGTATTATGTATAAACAATAACTTGGTTGATGAGTGGATATGACAAGTTACTAAAATATAATTAGAATGTAGACTACACGGATATTTTATTATACTAGGCATGAGTTTGGCCATTATATTGTTGTAGTAATTCGCATGCATGCACTTGAGCTTTAGGCGTTTTCTTAGTATTACTTAAAGAAAAAAGAAGAAGAAGAAGAATATATATATTCCCTTAAATATTTTACCATCCAGAAGTTAATCTATAATTGAAAAGATGAGTTATAGTGGAACCATGGTGTCAGGAGCTTTTATCAATTCAAAACAGGAGAAATTGTTTCTAGTATACTTAAAAAGGTTGAGGCATACTGTATTGTACACAATATTGCAAGTACCAATTAGACAAGGCATTTGTTTCTTCTTTTATTGATCTTTAGTTTAAATAAATGATTCATATATGAAGTCGAATTGCTGCTTTGCCGCTGTGCAAAGTAAGGGGGAATAAATTGTTTAATGTTGTTATATGTTAGGGGTTTAGTTTGATATAAAGTTTTTTTTTAGAAAAGCAGCCTATGATATTGGCATTCACTTTTGCAAAATTGGTCATATTGCTTCTATAGAAAAATATTTGAATGAAAATGGTAATTACATGCCTTATGTCAGTAGCCTCGGTTCGTGAACCTTTGATGAGTTGTCCATTAAAATAACACATGCTATTAGCATATGCAAATGTAATATTGTATTTTAATATAGGACGCATGTGTGCATGGGTGTGCAGTCATGCATGTGGTTGCTTGTCATTGTGCATGCATGTAGAACTTTAAGAAAACAACACTGGTTATTCTTGCTTTAATTTGCACGGTACAATGCACAGTTTTGCTTCTTTAAAGCTTGATGCATATAAGATTTTTGGGTAAAACCATCAGTGACGTTGATCATAACTTCAACTTGTAGATTATCTATTAAGGCATGTTGTCTATATATGAAAATACACTTGGTACAGCATTCTCCAAGTTGATTAATTATCCAATTCGTCGGTGTGCTGGTAAATATTACTAACTATTCTTTTGCATGTGATCAGTATTTGCAGTATCACTGAAAAACGTATTTGCTTTTCACATAAATTAGTCCATTACACTATGTACCAAACTATCCTGTATAAAACTTCCAAGTCACTTTATGGAGTAATTGATATATGTTAGCGGTTCCTGTAGTTTGGCACCATCTGCAGGGACAAACAGTGCACCCTTAACCTTAGTGCTTATACACACAATTGACAAGTATGGTTTTATAAAGATTTGTGTTGCGTATTAAAGTTTTCATATATGTACTTTGGACAACATGCAATTATTGACGTACATGTACATCACTATTTTACTGATCCCATTAGGTTAACTGTGAACTATGGTTTTTGCTTATAGTAGAACTATAAAACTTATTCTATGATGGGATAAATCGTTATATTTCAGTTTTGATTGAGGTTAACTTACTTGAACCAAGATTAACCCTGACCCGAGTGTTTTATGTTTTGCATGAAACACTTGGGTCAGATATGGGTGTTGCAGATTTTTAGCCCATGAAGAAGGGAGGAACGTGAAGACGTATGTGCGCGCATAGCTTGATAAAAACTGTAATCTATTAAAAAGAAATTTATGTTTAAATTTGTATTTCTCCGTTGTACAAAATACCATAAACTCTGATATTTGTATAAAATTTTATTTTGCTACTATTGTTGAGCAATCTAATTCTGTGTTAAATTATTTTTTAAACCCTGTAAGCCAATAACAATCCACTGTTTTGAACGCTTCGAGTTGGTTTAATCACCGACTTAGGGCGGTCAAAATGGTGGGCTGTTACATTTGGTATCAGTGCCAGGTTTTTCTAAAAATAGCTTATTGGGTTTAAAACTTATTAGAGATAGGGTGGAAATGTCCTAGAATGAGCGGAATTGATATAGAATCACTGTTGAGAGAGCGCGATTTGGAGTTTTGAAAAATACTTCGAATTTGACAAAACGGGATTCATGTGATTTTCGATTTAAAAAAATGGTTGTTAAACAATGATTCAAATTGGCTCGAATTGGTATTTGAAGTAAAGTAATAATATCAGTAATAATTAATAAATAATACAAACAACTAAAAGTAAATTAGTTATTTTTTGACAGACATGGTTTGACCCGAGTACAATTTCCATTGAGATATTCTGTATGATGAGGATTTTAAGTAAACAGATCAGTAATACCAAGCGGTATGGGACGTTTGGTAATACTTTTCTGGTTACTGTAACACCCCGTGTATTCTATAACAGTGAAATTCACAAACTAAAGTATAATTAATTTCAAATCAAAGAATTAAGGGAAACGGGAAACGCCATTGCATTCGTCTCGGAATTCTGCTTGAGATAGAGTCTGAGTTTGCGTAAAACGGACTCCGTATGAGGGAGATATGGCCTCCGGAAGTTTCAGAATTCAGTTTAAAATTCAAACCGACAGAAACAGCTCAGAAAACCAATTCAAATTTCAAAAATCGGGCCAGATTGGGCAGGGCGGGAATTTTCCCGCCCAAGGCACCCAGGTCGACTGGGTAGTCAACCTGGGGGTCGACTGGGGAGTTGACCTGGCCCCTGAGCCAGGTCGAACCCAGCCCCTCCTGGCTGGCCTGGTCTGTGCTTGGCCGAATTTCTGAGCCTTGCCTTGCCACTAGGGCTAGGTGTCAGCTCCTGATTGGTCTCTCCTTCAAACGAACGGCTAATATTAATCCAAGCTCCATCGACGGTCCTAATCAATTCACAAACTCTATAAAAAGGACCTAAGACTCCACCTAATTCATACAAATAAAAATGAGAATGAGACCGTCATGCTGCTGAGGAGAGACTAGGAGTAGCCGTCAAAATTGAGAGATGATTAGGAGACAATTCAAAAGCTTAAAGCAACGACAACTAAATCAAAACAACGCCTACAACAAAGGATAGCATCTCCAAATTCAGAATTCAGAAACCTGAATTGAAGATTCGTCATACGTTGTAAGTAGAGTGCTATTCCGATATGAATGAATAATTGTGTTTTGATTTGTGTAAAATGAGAAATGGAATTGTACTTAATTTGTGGTGATAATTCATAATTGTATGTTGCTATGATTCTAATTATGAATAGATTTGGGATGTTGTGGTATAATGATGTTCGACCTATTGGATATTTGCAAGTATATGACCCATGCTGAAAGTTAACGACAATATGTTTGTGGTAGTTTATTTCAACACCTATTGGATAATTGCAAGTATATGTTTCATGTTGAAAGTAACGACTATATGTTTGTGATAGTTTATTTCAACAAAGTTGAGATTCATGCAAGTATATGATTTACTATTATGCCAACATGATGTATAATTTTATGGTCATCTTAGTGTAGTTGGATCCATTTGAGTAGTATGATTCATATGAATTTATGTTGGAATTGGCATCATGATTCAAGTGTAAAACCATACTTTTGTGTTAGTAACAAAAGTAAGCACCCTTGTGAACTTGTGTTGACTTTATGAACATGGCTAGTTTATGTTTGACTTTATGCCTAAACAAAATATGTTTTAGGCCTATGCTGTTATCAAAATCATATGATAATATATGCGACACATAATTAAGTTAGATTTACATTTCAATTGCAAGTTTACATGAATAGATTAAAAACCATGATTCATGTTTAGGTATGTTTTTATGTCATGATTAGATGTTATTACAGTGCAAGTTCACAAGTGCCTAATTTATGTTAATTAGATCGTTATGTTGCAAGTTCATGCGTTCACACTCCCCTTTTGATGTTACTTAGAATATATAAACACCATGTTCTAAGCCTCCCCTTTTTCATGTGGCTAAGTTGGGTTTAAATGTTAAACCCAACATATGTTATATTGTACCGAACGTATAAAACGGGGGCAATGACGTTTGGGTTAAAATATAAAATATATGTGTTGGCATGTTTGACGCATGCCAACGACCTTGAGAACATCTAAGGGGTATAAATTAACTTCACCCAATAAAGATGAATTTGAATAATGGGCTGCAAATATTTACATATAAAAAGAAAAGAGACAAAATATGTAAACTTAGAAAATACGATGTGTTTAACCCGAGGTTGGATTGAGTTGTGATGTAAACCTGCCCGGAACCGCCCGGCTGTCCAGTAGTCACAACAATACCTATCCAATGAGGGTGGTTAAACACTGAGCCCAATAAAGACCCGAGGTTAGACTGAGTTGTGACGTAAGACTGCCCGGAACCAACCGGCAACAGGCAGTCACAACAATACCTGTCTAATGTGAGAGGTCGAGGCTTTAATAAGACAATTAAGGCTGAGTCAGGATTGATAGGATTAAGTAAATTGAATTAACACTTAATCAAATTGAACATGCTAAACTATACAGACTGATTGGGGGTTAGGTTTACAAAACACTTAACCAACTTAGCATGTTGGCTAGAAATAGAAAACCTAGTATCGGGGGACCCTTTTCAGCAGTAACCCTACAAGGTGTATCAGGATACCCTGAACTAGGCAGGGCGGGGCACGATTACTGGGCTGACTGTAAGAGGTCAAATCGACGGCGGTGGTGCAGCAGTGTAGGTTCTAACGGTGTGTGGGCGTGCACACACTCCGGCGTAGAAAAATTAGGCACTGGGCACCAGTAGTATACCTGTTCATTCTAGAATTGTGTCGGGCCACCACCATCGGACTTGATACACCCCACGGTGGGACCAACATAGGTAACTACAACATCGGGGACCGTAAGACACATGTAACCATGCGAGTAGGAGCCGATCATCAGAAATGGATCACTTCACCCTGATTATGGGGTGCCTGTTGGGAACTAGTTTATATGGGTACAGAGATTAACATGGGGTACGATAGTACATTCGACTCTAGACAACTTAACTTAGCTTATAGTGCTTTCCCATTTCCAGTTTATACTTATCATGCTCATTTCTTTATTCATAGACTGAATAGTCCTAGACTTACTCAGGCTTTATGTCTGACTCTACTTTTCTTTCGTCTTCTTTTCTTTCGTCCCCCCCCCCCAGGTCCACAGGGAGGGAATACCACAGCTTGACTAGTTTTCACATCCAGCTTGAAGAGAAAGAATGTATTGCTTGGATCTTTTTCGTTTTGGACTATGGCTTTGGACATCAGTTATGAGACTTATGTAGTTTACTTATGTTTTTATGCTTCTTTAAATAATGAAATCAAGACAGTTATGAAAATGTAATGTTTTTGGGAGTATTGTAAGACAATTATGGCATGGTCTGTGTAACACGTATTTTGATGAAATAAAAAGTTGCTGTTGTTTTCCGCTGTTTCAAAAATATGTGTACTTATATATGTCTTGTGTATCTGTGACTTATACTTATAAACCTCCACCAAAATTAGGGCATTCCCTTCGAGAGTGACCCTAACGGAGGTGGGGTGTTTCAGTTACTCTCTTAACTTTTCATATGGAATATTCGGTTATTTTTATTTTCGATTCTGAAATATACTGGTAACATAATGTGGTACAAGAGCATGTGTTACTGTTTGAAAGTATACTTCAATTACTGAAGTGTTTTCTAAGTTGACATGCTTTCATGACGATACGTTTTGTCCCTTTTCACAATTATCGTAATTTGGTTTATTTTGTCATATTGTTTTATATTTGGAATTTATTATGAGTATCATATTGATTTATGTAAGAAACTCTGACTTGACTAATTTTATCATATTGTTTTTATATTTGATAAAGTCGAATATCAGTTTTGTTTGTGATTACCATTTTGCCGTTATATGTGATGATTTATTTATTCAAGTGATATTTGAATTTTTAAAGTGTTTTGTAATTATATACACTTTGAACTTCATGGAAAGTTTTATATGAAATTAGCATTTCAAGAATACTTTTAATTTGGGATTGGGATAGACTCGACTCTGTTGTACCAATGGACAAAAACTTCATCTTGGTCGACCTGATTCAGGATCGCTACCTGAATCGGTGGTATTAAATTTCGCCCATCTACCACCAAAGGTCAATGGTCTGCTACATTGGGCATTTTTGCTGTTTTGATCGGGATGCCCGATCGGTGGGTCACGGGCTACATCAGATGGAGGCGTGGGGTCCTAAGTGTAGTGCCGTGAACTGGTAGCATACGACCTTCGCCTTAGACCGTCTTAGTTATCCTGGGTTGATCGCCAGGTGTCGTTATGGCGCTATGAGTATATTACGGTGCTAATGTCTCAATGCGCACTCGAGCTCTACCACTGTGATTTTACAATACTAGTGTCTGTTTATTTGGTATTTATGAGTCAAGTTACATTTTTTCCATAATCCCCTAATATTTTATCACATTACTATAATTGATTAATTTTATATTATCATATTGAGTTATATATGATAATTGTTATGAGTATCGTATTGATTTATAGATGATACTCTGATTTGATTATATTATCATATTGATTTATATATGATTATTGTTATGAGTATCGTATTGAGTTATATATGATACTCTGATTTGATTATATTATCATATTGATTTATATATGATAATTGTTATGAGTATCGTATTGATTTATATATGATACTCTGATTTGGTTTATATTATCATATTGATTTATATATGATAATTTTTATATTCATTTATACTCTAATTTGATTATATTATCATATTGATTTATATATGATAATTGTTATATTGATTTATACTCTGATTTGATTAACCAACCACAAAAGCCATGAAGATTTTATTGAATTAATTGATTATCATAAGATATGTATTATAAGTATGTTGTTGTTTTGTATATGTATTTGTTATTTGTATCGTATTGATTTATATATGGTACTCTGTTTTGGGTTATTTTGTCATATTGTTTTTATATATATTATTAATAGCATGTGGATTTTATTGGTTTATGATGCTCTGACATGATTATTTTGATTATCCTATTAAAAAAATGAATGATATTTGAGTAACATGTTGGTTTATACATGATACTCTTTGATAATTTATTCTGTCATATTAGTTTATATATGACATTTGTTAAGAGCATCACATTGATTTATATGTGATACTTTAATTTGATTTATTATGAGCACCATATTTTTTTATATATCCTATTTTGTTATGAGCCTCATATTGGTTTGCTTGTGGTGCTTTAGCTCGTTTATCATATTGCTTTACGTGTAATAAATGTCGTGTAATGTTTGATTTTACCCTCTTGATTTTGTTATGAGTATCGTATTAATTTATGTATGATACTCTGATTTGTTTTATCAAATTGTCTTCACATATGAATATTTCACTATATGATACTCTAACCTAATTGGTTATTGATTATACATGATATTTATTATGAGTACCTATGATACCCCAACTTGATTTATTTTATCATATTGTCCTTATATATGGTAAATATGAAGAATTGATTGGCTTTGACTCAATTTTTTATCCTAATGGATGTGATATTTGTTATGAATATCATATTGGGTTATATAGGATATCCTGCCTAATTCGGTCAAATTCTCTAAAATTATTATTAATGGAATCGTACTGATTTATATGCAATACCGCTATATTGAAAATGGGGAGTGGGTATCCTAATATATGTATTTTACTTGGGAATTTTCTGTTGTTATGATCCAAACAAGTTGGGGAATTACATAAATTTCAAACTCTATATGTGTTGGATACTCGAGTAATGGGAAGAATGAGATGCAACGTTAGAATTCAGTAATGATGAATAAGTAAATTGCGAGGACGCAATTTCGTTAAGGGGGGAGTCTGTAACAACCCGGATTTTTAAAAGGAAAATAACTCAGAAATTCTGGCTTTTTAAAATATGACGTAAATTATGATTTAACATTAATATATATATATATATATTTGAATGAAGATTTGGAGTATATCTATTTTGAACGCTGCCAAATAAACGAGAATCACGTTGTTAGCTAATTTGAATATTTGGCATTAAATTCTTTTGTGAAAATATTTTTATATGGAAGTTATAGAAAAAAAGACTAACATCACTAAAAATTTAAGTGGAGCTATTTATTTTAAAGACGGTTTGAAATCAAATTGTTGAGTGTGAAATTTAGTTGCTTTAAATCAAATTTATTTTTAGTGTAAGTTTCGAGTATAAAGTTTGAAAATTTTAGTTAAATGATTTTGTTTGGTTGAATTTAGTTTAAAAATTAAATTTAGATTTATATTTGAAAATCTTATTTTAGATATGAATTTGGTTATTAAGTTAAATATGGAGTGTGTTGCACATACTAAAGTTTGGTATGAGTATAATTGACAAATTTGTTGGTACCACCTGTGTTAATTATACTGAAATTTATTGCCACTTGTCTTGGACCATCTGGAATTTTCTACACATGTTGTTTTCTGTCGGTGTCTGGATCCTTTGTTGGTTTATCAAATAAGCATACTCCTTTCTGTTCAAAAAGAGGGGAAGGATAAGAACGGAGAGGGTTCCTCTTTGGATACGGGACAGCCAACTCAACTATTCTCCTTTCTCCAAAAATTAAAAATGCCTCTTCCTCTCGTTTATATTTTGAACTATGTTCCTTTTAACCCAAAAATCAAATTGTTTCCTCCCCTAAAAATCGAAGTGGCTCCCTCGTCGGTCTTTGAAATTGCCGCCCCTTTGTTATCTGACGCCTCAGCACCACCGGAGGTTGCGCGATCCTCCTCCTACCTGGATTGCCGTCTTTGGAACCCAAGTCGGTACCTCTGACAATTGTTACCCTCTTGGCTCTCAATCGGGAACCAATTTCGCCGCGTGTTGCTCAGCAAACGGACCCCTGCTGCACCCAAGTTCGTGTATGAAGGAGGCAGGTCGAGAACACGGGTTTTGGTGCAGCAGTTCTGAGACGAAGCAGCTCGGTCGTGAAGGCCAGAAGGAAGCATCACGGCTGGTGCGAACTTCGATGATGCAGACTGCGGAACTGGAATGACTGGCGGTCACGAACTTTGGGTCTGGGTTCATCTGCTTAAGGTGCTAGAGGAAGTAACCCTCAGTTTGCGTGGAATCTTAGAGAAAGAGGGTTCAGACCGGAGACCAACGCGAAGACTTCATCTGTTTATGAGCAGGAGGTATCATATAGTTATTCTTCTGCCTAGGCACCATATTTACATTTTTATTCTGATATGCATCTTTGCAAAAGAGTCCATTTATATCCTTTGTGATATTTTATCCAAATGGGCTTATGTAGTTGTTGCTTTAAAAGTGAACGTGGTAATCTTGAAGCATTTACAAACTCACAAATCTTGTTATGATTCTAAGCGCAGTTTCAAGTATTCTGGTAATAAGAATATAGCATATACGGTAACATGTGGACCAGTATTATGTATAAACAATAACTTGGTTGATGAGTGGATATGACAAGTTACTAAAATATAATTAGAATGTAGACTACACGGATATTTTATTATACTAGGCATGAGTTTGGCCATTATATTGTTGTAGTAATTCGCATGCATGCACTTGAGCTTTAGGCGTTTTCTTAGTATTACTTAAAGAAAAAAGAAGAAGAAGAAGAATATATATATTCCCTTAAATATTTTACCATCCAGAAGTTAATCTATAATTGAAAAGATGAGTTATAGTGGAACCATGGTGTCAGGAGCTTTTATCAATTCAAAACAGGAGAAATTGTTTCTAGTATACTTAAAAAGGTTGAGGCATACTGTATTGTACACAATATTGCAAGTACCAATTAGACAAGGCATTTGTTTCTTCTTTTATTGATCTTTAGTTTAAATAAATCATTCGAATATGAAGTCGAATTGCTGCTTTGCCACTGTGCAAAGTAAGGGTAAATAAATTGTCTAATGTTCTAATATGTTAGGGGCTTAATTTGGTATAAAGTTGTTTTTTTAGAAAAGCAGCCTATGATAACGGCATTCACTTTTGCAAAATTGGTCATATTGCTTCTGTAGAAAAATATTTGAATGAAAATGGAAATTACATGCCTTATGTCAGTAGCCTCGGTTCGTGAACCTTTGATGAGTTGTCTATTAAAATAACACATGCTATCATCATATGCAAATGTAATATTGTATTTTAATATAGGACGCATGTGTGCATGGGTGTGCAGTTATGCATGTGGTTGCTTGTCATTGTGCATGCATGAAAAACTTTAAGGAAACATCACTGGTTATTTTTGCTTTAATTTGCAAGGTACAATGCATAGTTTTGCTTCTTTAAAGGTTGATGCACATAAGATTTTTCGGTAAAACCATCAGTGACGTTGATCATAACTTCAACTTGTAGATTATCTATTAAGGCATGTTGTCTATATATGAAAATACACTTGGTACAACATTCTCTAAGTTGATTAATTATCCAATTCGTCGGTGTGTTGGTAAATATTACTAACTATTCTTTTGCATGCGATCAGTATTTGCAGTATCACTGAAAAACGTATTTGCTTTTTGCATAAATTAGTCCATTACACTATGTACCAAACTATCCTGTATAAAACTTCCAAGTCACTTTCTGGAGTAATTGATATATGTTAGCAGTTCCTGTAGTTTGGCACCATCTGCAGGGACAAACAGTGCACCCTTAACCTTAGTGCTTATACACACAATTGACAAGTATGGTTTTATAAAGATTTGTGTTGCATATTAAAGTTTTCATATATGTACTTTGGACAACATGCAATTATTGACGTACACGTACATCACTATTTTACTGAGCCCATTAGGTTAACTGTGAACTATGGTTTTTGCTTATAGTAGAACTATAAAACTTATTCTATGATGGGATCAATCATTATATTTCAGTTTTGATTGAGGTTAACTTACTTGAACCAAGATTAACCCTGACCCGAGTGTTTTATGTTTTGCATGAAACACTTGGGTCAGATATGGGTGTTGCAGATTTTTAGCCCATGAAGAAGGGAAGAACGTGAAGACGTATGTGCGCGCATAGCTTGACAAAAACTGTAATCTATTAAAAAGAAATTTATGTTTAAATTTGTATTTCTCCATTGTACAAAATACCGTAAACTCTGATATTTGTATAAAATTTTATTTTGCTACTATTGTTGAGCAATCTGATTCTGTGTTAAATTCTTTTTTTAAACCCTGTAAGCCAATAACAATCCACTGTTTTGAACGCTTCGAGTTGGTTTAATCACCGACTTAGGGCAGTCAAAATGGTGGGTTGTTACAAAGTACTATAACAGTTATTTAAAACTTTACTTTAAAAATAAAGTAAATTGAGGGACCACGCCGTATAACACGGAACGGGTTTTCTCCCAAGAATACCAGTGCATAAAACAGTTTATAAATAGCGCAATGCTTTTCGAAAAATAAAACTATTATAAGACTCAGGTCACATCACACAATGCAACGCAAATTGGAGGATAGAATTTTTCCTTATAATAGCCAAATATGCTTGGTACGTTTAAAACAAATCATTTTGATAATACTATAAGTGTATAGTGTCAAAATCACTTCGAATATAAATGTATCAACCATAGACAGCATAGTACCCCCATCCTACTATGTCGCCATATAGGTTTAGAACTAAAACCGAAAGGTCACGTATTGGAAATTGGATTCCATCATGAGTCAAGGCTAACGATGGCTCCTTCCGATTCGAGACACTCTAGCAAATGTCTCAGGATCCCCCGTAGTGGACCCTTGGTTCCTGCAGGGACTGTCCACACTTACGTTAGCGGATTAGGTACTCCTGAACACACGTTTCCCATCCTATCAGACCTATCCATCAGCCCCGCAGTGACCGATATATCTGAGGAGCCTCGCTATCCATCATCCACATAGGTAAAAATATAAATGTCTGAGCTCCATATCATGACACCACCTCTAGCTAGAAAGAAACGTCATGTTCTCCCTGCGTCCCTGATCCAGTTTTAGACTCATACCGGGTTGTGAGGCTAGCGAATTAACGCTATACACAAAGCTATGCTATTTAAAGTCGTGCTTTGATCATCAACCACAAGACTTTGCTTTTCAACAAAAGCCTTGATCATTTGAATCTCAGCATGCCACACTGACAATCCACGCCATGCAACTGATGGATCAATATATAACCTCTAAGCTTGTACATCTCAGAGAAGGGTGTTAAGCAAGAGAATAAATTCTCCACCACCGAACATATATATTTAATAGAAATCAATCAACACAGAACGAAATCCAATATCAGACACACATCCATTTACAAGTCCGTTCTTGGTCTGAATGAAACCGGTGGCACCTTATTCCTCGTCCCAAATGTCCAATACAGGAGAGAGGACCTCGCATATCCGGTCGATCTCCAAGTACGTCTGGACGATCACCACTTATTACCTTGTCTTGGGTGTGCGGCCCAATCAAGACATCAGCAATCATCCAAACGATGTGAAGAACTCCGATCTTCAACCACCATCTTCATCGTCGACTTATCGTCGAATCAATTATTCAGAATGGGTATAAACCCTGCCTTTCTGAATAATTCGCATATCTCATAAACAAAGCAAAGTGAGAATTTCGATAGATTTCGATTGCTACACAAACACAACATACGCCTCATTCCAATCCAGAATATTCTTTTATTTAAATATTCTTTTCACAATTTAAACCAAATTAAGGTTTTCCAAACTAGTCGGGATTAGCGAACCTTACCAAAGTAATCATTTGTTTAATTTCCCAATCCCAACCTATTCATCCCACGGAGCGAAACTGGTAATACTCCATATTTATCACCACGGTGTTAGTGGTAAAAATAAATTACCATGTCACGTTCAAATCTAATTAAAGATTTAACTACCGCTTGGAGCAAAATTGGTGATACCCCATTCTCGATCATTTCCCAAATTTGATAATTTAATTTATCACATTTACCTTTCAATCTAATTGAAGATTTATTAAAACTTCACTTAGTTTTAATCCTCAAATCATTATCTAATGATTATTTAACTTTGGGAAAACACAGATGCCACATCGATAATCTACACCGTACCACTGATTTCTACCAATATATAACCTCTAAGCTCATACGTCTCAGAGAAGGGTGTTAAGCAAGAGAATAAATTCTCCGCCACCAAACAGATATATATTTAGTAGAGATCAACAATATAGTTTGAAATACAATGTTAGACATGTAATCTTGTCTTTAACAGGGTTAAAGAACTAATGTCATAAAACATAATTCATGATAAACCCAAATCCTCTTCCATAAAAATGGAACTTTCACGGGAAACATATCAATATATAATCGATATCAATTTCCGTATCCAACCAATAATATAAGTGGAATAACAGTGAAGCCTTTTAAATTCCATATATAGTAACAGTCTTCCTCCACAGAAGCACATCTCGATTATTACTAAATCGAATTCCATTCAATTCCAATTTAATATATTAAATTGAAAAACTTTACTTTGGAAAATTCCATTAATCTTAATTAAAAGATTTATTAATTCCAAATCTCATTTTCACTATTAATCGGGTTAAAGAACGAATGTCGTTAAAAACACAGTTCACAATAAACCCAATTCACATTCCATTTTTTCCAATTACTAAATATAACTGGAAACTCTAATAATTTTAATTAAAAGATTTATTCTTTTCGCATGGGCTTAAGAACAGTGTTACTGAAGACACCATTCACAACAAACCCAAAATCCAATCTGATATTAAATACAAGGCTCTAAACAGAAATTATATCGGCTTATATTCAATATCAAATTCTGAAATCAACACATATCGTATGGGGAATAACGATATATATTTATCTTCCAAATTCCTCCACAATATCTGTATAGTCACGTAATCCAATATCGAAATATTTCGGAGATTACTTCTATTCAAATCCATTCCAGTTCATATTGGAAAATTCTGGTTAGATTAATACCATTATCAAATCCAATTTATTTATTTAAAAACGTTGGATTATCATTCTAGTTATTAACTAGTTCATTTTGATAAAAATATATTTTTATCTTTACAAATGTGGAATTTTTCATCCAAATCATTTATTATGGTTTTACACAAATTATTAATAATTTTATCAAGGCCCGTACAGTCGATTTCCAATAACGACCACCGAACTGCATTCATAGCGACCTTTTCCAAATTTGATTTGGACATAATTCTAAATCCAACCGTTCGAATTTAGATCTCTTATATTCATTGAAAATCTCTTTTCGATGCGAACCCATCGGTTCTAGTTTTAGGAGAATCCAACGGCCGGATCTCCCGTAATGTCAATTCGAAGTCAATGGTTGAAATGCGCGAACGGTCGCGGCGCAGCGTGTTCTATTCAGGCCATTAATATATATATATATATATATATATATATATATATATATATATATAATATTTCATTCAAAACGTATTTTATAAATTCGTTTTAAAAAGATTCCCACTTTCATTTCAATTTTAAATCAAAATTGAATACTCCTTATCAATATAATATTTAAATGATAATATTTTCAAAATATCAGATTTTGAAATCGTTTCCTTTTCGATATTCATTATTAAAATGAATAAGATCGATATAAAAATTGTTCGCATTAAAATGGCACATAACTAATCAATACGGCTTCACATATTTCAATATTTTCATGTCCATCCAAAATCGGACATCAAATTCATATTTTAATCCTTTATCGAATATTATTTTTAAAATATTCGTTAATCCTGAATTGGAATCAGACACAATCAATTACCATGTAATGTTAGTTATATGGATTTCATACATCACATGTACACAACAACAATGATAAATAATCATCCATCATCCAGAGTGCACTATACAACTGCATAAGCATTAAATATAAATAATTAACGCTTACAACAGTCTGGCAACCAATCAATTGACATACAACTAAACAAGTAGGACTAATGTACATAAAATATCATCCCAATACCCATGTGGGGTTTCAACCAACAAATACTGAATATTATTTGTGCAGTTGAGCGATATGTAAAATTTATCGTCCCAATCAATGTCAGTTAAATGGGTGTACATAAACAAATTGTCCGATTTGTAAATGAATATTTATTTTCATTTCAAGAGAATTTTATGCCATTCATATATACGTTAAAAATAATATTTTTAATGATAAAATATTTATTTTAACACTTGAGATTTTATACAGTTCATAAATTCAATATAAATGATATTTTTATTGTTTAAACATTTTATTTAACATATGAATATTGTATATAGTTTATTTCAGAAAATTTCGGCATTATAACGGCGCGATATTAGAATCGGATTATGTCTAGCATTATCCCTCTCCTGATACTGGCTCGCGCCATACACATCAATCACAATCCAAGCAATTCCCCAATTTATTCACAATCAATTTTACAACCATAATCCAAATTTCCACAATACAATCCAAACAAACAACCATGGTTTGTACAAATAAATAGTGTTAGGAGCTACTAAACCCCGTCTGCAAACTAAGATATATCTAACTGTAAAATAATTTGAGTGAGAAGGTGTTCTCACATTGGGATCCACTCCGCCGTTGTTTTTTGACGCACTGATTTGCTGTTCTAGTTTCAGAATTTGCAAATGAGCTCCAATCTTCACACGATCTTTTTTTCTAGCTTAAACGCGTCATTCCGAACAACTTTCGTGTAACAATCCGGAAAATCTGAACCAATTTAAAAATTTTAAATTGGCTATTTTAGTGAATTTTAAATATTTAAAATAAATATTTTAAATAATAACGACAAAAAGTGTGTTTGAATCGATGTTTGAAAATAAATATAATTAATTTTAATTATATATAAGGCCTGAAATGGCGCGGCAGTTTCAAAATTTGAATTCAAACTTTGAATGATTGTACCGGGTGCAAAACAAAACGAATTTTAGTGAAACCAAAAATATTTAAATCTGTTAATAAATATCTTTATAATGAATCTGAAAAATCGAAATTTCATAGTGGGAGTCAAAAGTTATGGCCAAAGGAATTTTCAGAAAGGTCGCTATAGAGTTTATATAGCCCGTGAAAATGGCCATTTTGCAAACGACCTCGGAGTTCGACGAAACTGCTTTTGTTGGATCCGGGATGTCAAATTATTACTAGATTTCAAATTTCATAATTTTTGAAGCTAGTATGTGAGCGTGGCAAAGGAAAATGTGTTTGGTCGATTTCAGTTAAATTCGATCGACCAGAAAATGGCCATTTTTCAAACGACCTCAGAATTCGATGAAACTAGTTTTGTTGGGACCGTATCGTCAAAACATAGCTAGATTTATTTTTCTGGAATTTTTAGAATCAGTATATGGCCCCGGCAAATTGAAATGTACGTTCAAATTAAATATTGAATGTGTTATATTTTAATTTGGAGGAAAACTGACTGAAACAGTCGAATGACCCTACGAAACATATCCCATTGTGTTCGAAATCGGGGTAATTAGCGAGGGACGACAGTCATTGGGTTTGGATTGGAGTTCGTGTGAGGCGAGGTGTATTTTTGGGTTTTTGAAAATATATAAATAAATAAATAAAATCTGATAGGCCAATCACTTTTCTCTCCCCCCGTCAAACCTTCAGATCGAAGGCGGAAAGCAACTCAATCCTTCGCATCCATTTTCTGGCCAAACCACTTCGATTCTGACCTCGACCCAGTTGAGGATTTTGAAGAGCTCGGCGAAATTTTCAAATCCATACCCACCACCATCAGTTTCGTCGCCAGTTGGAGGAGAATCGCCTCCGGGAAGGTGCGACCTTTCAACCGCCGCCGCCGACGGTAGGGACCACCGAGTGGGCCCACTCCACCGCGCGCAGGTGCGCCCCCCGCCCCCCTTCGACGTTGCGTAGCCCGATCGTCCAACCCCTTCACGAATTTCGCGAAAAATCAATACCTAGTTTCAAACCAGTTCTGAGAGGTAACGGTTTAAATTATATTAAACTATTAAATAGCACTTTAAAGCGCTACGGTTTATGATTTCACTGTAAAAATCATATCTTTTTCGTTTCTTAACGAAATTCAGTGAAACAAGAGACAGTGGACTCGTGAGGACGCCTTCTACATTCTAGAAGAGACCGGATATTTTTCTGAGCCTTCTGCTATTTTTGGTAGAGTGGAGCCCAATGTGAGATTTCTAAATTATAAACGATATAGAAAACGACGATGTATAAATTATATAGTCAATGTATGAGTTATATAAGCGTTGTACACCTCATGTATAAGCGTTGTATAAGTTGTACGTTCGATGTATAAGTTATATATGCATTGTAAAAATTATATATGCGTTGAAATAAATTGAAATGATATTGAAGTGAAGTGAAATATACTTATATAAATATATATATATACACCCCTTGTCCAAAAACCATGGACGATATTCATTGGTTGTGATTGGTGTGAAAATTGGTTGATAGCGAATGGTTGAATAGAATTGTCTGTGGTTGAAATTGATTGATTGTGGTTGAAAAATACCCATTTGTAGTTGAGAATTATTTGGGTGAAACAACATAGGATTAGTTTGTGGAAAAGAAAAAAATAAACATGCCGCCTGCGTGCGAACTAGATGCATGAAATCCCCATTGTCAAAAGCTGCGAGGCTTTAAGGTAGAGCGAGGAGCCGTACTAGGGACGGTCCCGGTTTTAACTACCCTGCCGTTATGCTGTCGAAATTTTCTGAAATATTTTTGTGTTTGATTTATATTCATGTGTTGAATGTTGAAATTAAAGTCATGTGTTGAATGTTGAAACAAAATTCATGTGTTGAATAGAAATTCCTGTGTGGAAATAAAACAAACGAAATTCATGTATTGAATAGAAATTCCTGTGTGGAAATAAAATAAACAAAATTCATGTGTTGAAATAAATATCTGTTGGATAAAAATATCGTTTTTATCAAATATGTGAAGTGAAAATGGTTTTGAAATTGAAGAATCGATTATATATATATAAATATAATTAAAATATATCGAATAACAAAGCTGCAATTCGTGTTTTGAAACCGTGATTTCAAACGATTAGTGCGGGAGATCCGACCATCGGATTTTCCCGAAACCGTTGGGTTCGCTTTGGAAATATCTTTCCAACGATACCCACTTTGTGAAAATCCAACAGTTGGATTGTCTGGAATCTTTAATTCAAATCTGAAGAAAAACATCGCCAAAATCGATTATACTTATATATATATATATATAATTAAATTAAAACGAATAACGACGCTGCAGTTCGTATTTTGAAATCGAAACTTCAAACGAGTGTGCCGGGAGATCCGACCGTCGGATTTTCCCAAGACTGAAACCGTTGGATTAGTTTTGTAAAGATCTTTCTAATGATATAAAATTTGTGAAGATCCAAAGGTTAGATTTTTCATATATGTGTAAATCAAATCTAAAGAAAAACAGCGCCACGGCCGCGTTATGGCCTGAAGCGTCGTTTGAATAAATTGGCTATTTTTAAATAAATAAAAATAGCGATAAATCGTTATAAAATATTATAAACGATATGGAATGGAAATAAACCGAATTTACCCGGTTTAGTGGATATTTGATGGTTGAATGTGTTTTGGCATGAGTTGTGGTCGAATAATTTAACTATTGAAATAAATTGATTTAAATTCTAAATATACGTGAATTATTTTAAAAGGCCGAGTTAAATCTCATTTCAAATAATTGATCGGTGATAAGAAGTCGATGATGATGACGATGGTTGAAGACCTGAGATCTTCACCTCGGTTGGATGATAACTGATGTCTTGATTGGGAGGCATCCCAAAATATAGATAATAAGTGGTGATCGTCCAGACGTACGTGGAGATCGATGGGTAAGCGAGGTATATAGTGCCTCCAGTTTCGTTCAGACCCAGAACGAACTTGTAAATGGACTATGTGTCTAACATTGGATTTTATTCTGTGCTGATTGATCTCTATTAAATATATATCTGTTTGGCGGCGGAGAATATATTCTCTTGCTTAACGCCCTTCTCTGAGACATACGAGCTCAGAGGTTATATATCGATAGAAATCAGTCGCATAGAGTGATTTGCCTGTGTGGCATGCCTGAGTGGCAAATGATCAAGGCTTCTGTTGAAAAGCAAAGTCTTATGGTTGATGATCAAAGCACGACCTGTGTGGCATAGCCTTGTGTATAACGTTGATTCGCGAGCCTCACACCCCGGTATGAGCCAGAAACGGGAGAGGATCTCAGGGAGGACATGCGTTTCTTTCTAGCTAGAGGTGGTGTCAGTGCTTAAACTGGCTGACATTTACATTATTTTCACCAGTTTGGTTGTTGCTGTTGCGAGGCGCCTCGGTTATATCGGTCGATCCGGGACCGATGGAGTCATTCGTTGGCTCATTTACGCCCCAAAGGGCGGGGAAATGTAGTGTTCAGGCATTTTAATCCACATCGGTGGACCGGCCCTGACGATCCAAGGGTTTGACTGAGCACTTGCCCTGAGGCTCGGGCTAGAGAGTCTCGAATTCGGTAAGGACTATCTTTTGCCTTGGTTCATGACGGAAATCCAATTTCCAAATACGTGACTGTGCGGTTTTGATTGTATACCTATATATGGCGACATAGTGGTATGGGGCATTAATGCCGTCTATGATTGATAATTATGATTGGAAATTAATTTTGAAACATATAAACACTAGTAATAATATCAAATGCTTTTGTTTTATTCGTATCAAGCATATTTTGGCCATTATAAGGCAAAAACTTTATCCTCTGGTTTGCGTTGCATTGTGTGATGGTAACTGAGTCTTATAATGGCTTCATTTTTATAAAAAGCATGGCGATGTTTAAAAGATTTACTTGTTGTAAAGCACTGGCAATCCAATGGAGTTAACCCGTTCCGCGAAAGTGGTGTGGTCCTGTGATTAGACATATTATAAAATGTGTTAAGTAGATTTCTCATACCAGTCCCATGACTGACTCGTAGTTTGTTTCACTTGCAAACTCGGGTGCCCCTCTTTCTACACGGGCAGCCTTGTATTCAGGTTTAAGCAGGCTCTTTCTGGATAGATGGAGCTGAAGATGGATTCTATCCTTTATCTCTTTTTATGTTGTTCAGCTCCTATTGTACATATTATGTTTTGTTTTCCGCTGTAGACATTTATGCATAGCTGAACTGTATTTGTACTAAGTATGATCCTGTATACTGTGTAACTCTGATGATTATGTTTATCCAGTGTATTCTATTGTACATTATCTGGTGTATTTATTTAATTCTGTTCTGCTATTATCTGTTTATGTGTAATATTCCAAAGATTACCCTTGCCACCGTCGTACGGGGCTTTAGGGTCGTCACATCGTAGTATCAGAGCTTTGGTTAAGCTTAGTTCTGGAATATAACATATTAACGAACTCGTCAGAAATAGAACCAGTAGTGTTCTAGGACGAATAACTCATTACAGATAGGATCAGTAATATCCTAGTATGAGTATAGCAGAATGAAATACACCCCGATAGACACATTTACATTCAAGTATATGTTTCTATGCTTTATAACATCTTTTCTGTTGACCTGACACTTGATCTGCTATTTGCAGAAGTACTAGAAAATGAGTGTCAGAAATAGAAGAAGGAATACCGAACCAGATATTGAGGCTCTAGTAAAGAGGTATCGAAATCTGGGTGGATCACCATTCTTGGGCAAAGAATCCATTATGGAAACACAAGCTTGGATTCCTTCTGTAAAGAAGATCTTTGAAAGTTTAAAGTTAAGAGATGGCCAGAAAAGATTACTGGCGTCTTAGGCACTCAAAGAAGAAGCTTTGTTTTGGTGGGATTCGATTATTAAGGATAATCCAGAAGGTGATATCACCTGGGATAGATTCAAAGAGGTTTTCAGTGAAAGATTTATTCCTCTAGAAGCAACTAAGCGGTTATGTGATGAATTTTGTTATCTGATACAAGGAGATATGAATATCCCAGAATATCATAAGAAATTCAATGAACTTTCTCATTTTGCCCCTCATCTAATTCAAAATACAAAGAGGAAGAATCTGAGATTTATTAACGGGCTTCAAAGAAAGTACCAAAGTAAAATAATGGGGCATGTAAAGCTTCCTTTTTCAAAAATGATATACATGGCTTACCAATATGAGGATCTCGACAAGAAGGGTATGTTGCGCTTCGAAGAGGAAGTCAGTTCTAGTATCAAAGGGGAGTCGGAGACTGATAGTCCTGAGGTTAGTAAGAAGCCCAAAGCCAAGAGGAAAAGGGTTAAATCTGAAAAAGAACCAATAACGATTTCCGTATGCAATAACTGCAATAAGTAGGGACATTTGTCGATAAATTGCAGAGCTTTAAAGAAACAAAAGAAATCTCATAGTGGGAGGAGATGCCATAAGTGTCATCAAGCAAGTCATATTGCACGGGAGTGCCAACTCTCGAAGAAATCTGAAGCAGTACATATAAATGAAGTAGCAGAAACTTCTGAGCCCTCAGCTAGTCAGGGAAGGTCTGATGTTTTAGAAGGCACGCTTACTGTCAAAAACATTCCAGTTAAAGTACTATTTGATACAGTCACGTCGCGAAGCTTTATTGCAAAGAATGTAGTTAAGAAGTTGGATTTGAAATTGAAAAAGCTCAAAGAACCCATCACTGTCCATAATCCGGTTGGGGGTACTCTCGATCTTAGCTGGATTTGTGGGGTGCATGTCTCTTTTTCTAGATATCGGTTTCCTACCATCTCGATCGTCATGAATTTTACCGAATTCGATCTTATTTTGGGATTGGATTGGTTAACCAAATATGAAGCTGAGGTTAAATGTGCCGAGAGAGTGGTTAGAGCAAAGATTAAATCAGGGGATTATATCACCATACCATGTGAAGGTTCGAATTCTGATAGAAAAGACTTTTGGTCGGCTCTCGATGTTTCTCCTGCTCAAATAGAAAATATCCCTGTAGTCACAGAGAATATTCCGGACCTCATAAAAGATATTCTTGTCCTAAAGAATTATGCAGATGTGCTCGAAGAAGTTGTTAGCTTACCTCCGAAGAGAGAAATTGATTTCAAGATCGCTTTAATTCCGAATGCAAGGCTAGTAGTGCACGCTATTCGGAGAATGACTCTGAAGGAGAAATAAGAATTAGACAATCAAACTCGACAGCTTGTATGGAAGGGTTTGATCGGGCCTAGTTTCTCGGATTGGGGAGCAGCAGTGGTGTTTGTCCCAAAGTCTGACGGTACTCTGCGACTATGTGTGGATTATCGTGACTTGAATAAGCAGACATTAAAGAATAAATATCCATTGCCGCGAATCGATGATTTATTGGATCGTCTGAATGGAGAACAATTATTTTCAAGGATGGACCTAGCTACAGGCTTCCATCAGCTTCGTATTGCCGAAGAGTGTGTTCCTATGACAGCATTCAGAGGTCCCGATTTGTTCTATGAGTGGTTAGTAATGTCGTTCGGCTTATGTAATGCTCCTGCCTATTTTGTCGATCTGATGAATCGAGTGTTCAGAGGAGTCTTGAATAAGTTTGTTCTGGTTTTTATTGATGATATTCTAATCTTCTCTAAGTCAAAGGCCGAACATGAAAAACATTTGGAGCAAGTTCTAGAAATTCTAAGAAGGAATGTATTGAAAGCTAAACTTTCCAAATGTATATTCTGGCAAGATGAAGTAAAGTTTCTTGGCCACGTCATATCAAAAGAGGGAATTGCTGTGGATCCAAGTAAAATTACCGCTATTCAAAATTGGAAGCAGCCTAGTACTCCCACAGAAGTTCGAAGTTTCCTTGGATTGGCTAGTTATTATCGGAAGTTCGCTAAAGATTTTTCGAAGATATCTAGTTCCTTAACAAAGCTTACAAAGAAGCACGCAAAATTCAAGTGGACTCCCGAATGTGAGGAAGCTTTTCAGAAGCTAAAGTTAAGGTTAACAACTACTCCAGTGCTAACGATTATCGATGGCAATCAAGACTTGAAAGTCTGGACAAATGCCTCCAGAGAAGGCCTTGGTGCAGTATTAATGCAAAGAGGTCAAGTGGTTGCTTATGCTAGCCGTCAGCTGAAGCCGCATGAGAAAAACTACGTTACTCATGATCTTGAGTTATTAGCCATTGTATTTGCTTTAAAAATCTGGAGACACTATCTTCTGGGTGAGAAATTTGAATTGTTTACAAATCACCAGTCGCTAAAGTATCTGTTCACCCAGAAAGACTTGAATCTGAAGCAGCAACGTTGGCTAGAATTCCTAGCAGCCTTTCTTCTGAAGAAGCTCCAATTTGCCATAATTTGCGAAAAGATAGTATTTGGACAAAAGATTTTGGACGCGTTTTCTGAACAACTCTGCAATCCAAAATATGGCTTCCTATATCCAAACCGAAAGAGAAAAACGAGATCTTCGACTTTGGTATTGTGGAGTTTTGGCCAGAAGTGCACGGTCTGTGAGCTATTGGCTAAAGTAGGACAGGAAACAGAAATTTTGTGAAAAAATGATTTTTGGGTGATGTGGGGCCCACTGCCGAAGGTGGTGCCCAGAGGACAGTGGCAGACCTGACTGGCGGTAGAGAGGCCGCGGGGGGTGACGGGGTAAGGCCGGTGGTGGTTGTTGGTGGTGGAATGGGTTATAGGGTTTGTAGAAAAGGAGAGAGCGAAGGAGGAGGAAGAGGAGAGGGAGGAGGTGCGCCGCCGGAGGGAGGGGAGGCCGCAGGTGGTGAAGAGGGGGAGGGTGGCTGCGGCTTTGGAAGAAGGAGAGCTCGCCATTTTTGAAGAAAGAGGGAGAGGAAGAGAGGAGAGGAAAAGTGAAGAGAAAGAGGGAAAAAGGAGAATATATGCCCATTTCTCTCCGATCGTCTGAACGCCGACGATCTCCAATTGCCGTGGATTTCGGACACGACATAGTAGACGTCAAGACGAATCCAATGAAACAAACTTCATTGAATTTCGAGTTCGTTTGACCATCCGTTAAAATTCTCAAAGATGCTGAAATAATGCTCAAAAATGCGATTTTAGCGCACCTTTTCTTCTTGCACGCCCACATGCTAACTCCAAAAATCATGGCCTTTTGGATTTAACTTTTATTAGATGATACGAATACAGAAAAAAACGGAATCGAATTCCGAGATCGGCTCAAAAATGTTCTTTTGTAAAATGACTGCCTATTTCTAAACAAATGGTTTTGCTTCGCATAGCCACATACTAATTCCGTTCGACGCGCACTTTGAGACCCAACAATGATTTGTCATTATGAATCCAAAAAAATTTATTTCGTCGAACTCTGAGCTCATGTGCAAAATTTCACTTTATAAAGGCTACGCGTTGATTTTTAAAATCGAATTTTCAAAATTCTCAAAACGAAGCTTATAAATCAATTTAATAAATTTTTTTGAGTTTATTTTAAGTCAAATAAAATGTAAACAAAAATTATAAAATTATTCTCAAATTTCATTTAGCTAAAATAACCAATTTATATTCGCATATTCCTGAAAATAGCTTAAATCAAAATTTTAAATTGGTTCTGAAAATCCGGGTTGTTACAGTCTCCCCCACTTAAAATATTTTCGTCCTCGAAAAGGAACGGAGCTGAATCTTGTTTAACTAACCAACTCAACTTTAATTCTAGCTTTCATTTTTCAACTTTTCAGCTTTTAAGAATTTTCTAATTTCTCAAAACTTTGGCTAACACCCTAAATTTTCAAAAAAATTCGCCATAACCTCCTTTGTACGGGCTGATCGGTAAAACAGCCACTTGCCTCACAGGGTCCTCATCAATCCAAAAGAAAAAGAAAAGCTAAGCCGCTAGCCAATCGGCTCATTAAATCATCAAACCCAATGAATATAGTAAACATGTACCTATTTGTCGGGCATACAATTTTATTCCTCTTCTTAGCTTCCATGCTATGACCTATTCACACATATATATGTACATGTATGCAATTCCAATCAGTTTTCAATACAGTTCAATATTTTACTTGATTTGGCTTAATTTCTCATTCATTCACATATTGATTAGATTAATTATCATTCTAGTATTTTTATTAGTTAAACTAATAATCACACAACACAATCAGCAATCAATTTGTTGATTAACTTTTCAAACATATAGCTTCCTATATATATTTAAAAATCATGTTTACAGTGCCAAATCAAAAATAATAAAATCTAACTAAGTTTGGTTCTCACACCAGTCAATTAGAAATATATAGATATCCCACTTTCGAAACTCGAACACAAACAGTGATGATGACATGGTCATCATCAAAATCATCTCTGGGCGACTAGAGTGTGATTCTATATCTACCCAACATATTTGAGACTTCGAATACACGTTAATTACGCGTATATTCAAAATCTTTATATACTCGATTGTACAAATTCAATATAAAATAATATACTTAAATATATATAATAGGATAAAATTTCAAAATTAAATTCGATTTTAGGAATAACACTCTTCTAACTCATTCTAGGATGCTACTGATCCTAACTCTAACGAGTTATTCTTATATGAAATTACGAATCCTATCTCTAATGAATTCTTTTGTTCGGTTCTAATGTGTCATGTTCTCTATCTTTGTAAACCAAAGCTCCTATACCACAAGGAAACGACCCAAACTTCCCATATCGGGAAAGCCAGGATTGAGTTGAGAACACGACAAATCAGATTGCAAATAAAAGAACATTTCATTGCTATTACAACAATTACATCAGAGTACAAGAATATAACAGAGTATGAATAAATAATATACATCAGAAAAATATCAAAGCTTAAAATATATTACATAGCAGCGGAAAAATAATACATAACACAACTGAAAGAGATACATAGATACAAAGCTTTCCGAATATAGCTCCAGCTGTAAACCAGGATCCTGTAAAATAGAAATCTGCAAAACCAAAACTACTAGCTGCCCGTATGGAAAATCGAGGCACCCAGAGTTTAGGTTAAAACAATAAACTCCAGGTCAGTCATGGGACTGGTGTGAGAACTAGAACATTTATTTAAAAATTTACATTAAAAATAAAGTAAATCAAGGTACCACGCCGTATAACATGGAACGAGTTTTCTCCCAAGAATACCAGTGCATAAAATAGTTTATAAACAGCGCAATGCTTTTCGAAAAATGAAACTATCATAAGACTCGGGTGCCATCACACAATGCAACGCAAGCCGAAGGATAGTTTTTCCTTATAATAGCCAAATATACTTGGTACGTTTAAAATAAATCGTTTTGATATTACAATAAGTGTATAGCGTCAAAATCACTTCGAATATAAATGTATCAATCATAGACGGAATATTACCCCATCCTACTATGCCGCCATATAGGTTTACAACTAAAATTGAAAAATCACATACTGGAAATTGGATTCCATCATGAGTCAAGGCTAGCGATGGATCCTTCCGATTCGGGACACTCTAGCAAATGTCTCTGGATCCCCCGTTGTGGACCCTTGGTTCCTGCAAAACCGGTCCACACGTACGTTAGTGGATTAGTTACTCTTGAACACACGTTTCCCGGTCCTATCGGACCTATCCATCGGCCTCGTAGTGACCGATATATCTGAGGCGCCTCGCTATCCATCATCCACATAGGTAAAAATATAAATGTCTGGGCTCCATACCATGACACCACCTCTAGCTAGAAAGAAACGTCGTGTTCTCCCTGCGTTCCTGATCCCGTTTTAGACTCATACCGGGGTCTGAGGCTCGCGAATTAATGCAATACACAAAGCTATGATATTTAAAATCGTGCTTTGATCATCAAGCACAAGACTTTGCTTTTCGACAAAAGTCTTGATCATTTGCATCTCAGCATGCCACACTGACAATCCATGCCATGCAACTGATGTCTATCAATATATGACCTCTAAGCTCGTACGTATCAGAGAAGGGTGTTAAGCAAGAGAATAAATTCTCCGCCACCAAACAGATATATATTTAATAGAAATCAATTAACGTAGAACGAAATCCAATGTCAGACACACATCCATTTACAAGTCCGTTTTAGGTCTGAATGAAACCGGAGGCACCTTCTTCCTCGTCCCATATGTCCAATGCAGGAGAGAGGTCCTCGCGTATCCGGTCGATCTCCAAGTACGTCTGGATGATCACCACTTATTACCTTGTCTTGGGTGTATGGCCCAATCAAGACATCAGTAATCATCCAAACGATGTGAAGAACTCCGGTCTTCAATCACTGTCTTCATCGTCGACTTGTCGTCGAATCAATTATTCAGAATGGGTATAAACCCTGCCTTTCCGAATAATTCGCGTATCTCACAAACAAGTGCTACAAAAACATAATATACGTCTCATTCCAATCTAGAATATTCTTTTATTCAAATATTCTTTTCAAATTTAAACCAAATTAAAGTTTTCCAAACTAGTCAGGATTAGCGAACCTTACCCAAGTAATCATTTGTTTAATTTTCCAATCCCAAACTATTCATCCCATGGAGCAAAACTGGTAATACTCCATATTTAACACCACGGTGTTATCAGTAAAAATTAATTACCATTTCACGTTCAAATCTAATTAAAGATTTAACTATCGCTTGGAGCAAAACTGGTGATACTCCATTCTCGATCATTTCCCAAATTTGATAATTAAATTATCACATTCATCTTTCAATCTAATTAAAGATTTATTAAAATTCCACTTAGTTTTAACCCTCAAAAATCATTATCTAATGATTATATAACTTTGGGAAAACACACATGCCACATCGACAGTCTACACCGTACCACTGATTTTTACCAATATATAACCTCTAAGCTCATACGTCTCAGAGAAGGGTGTTAAGCAAGAGAATAAATTATCCACCTCCAAATATATATATATAGCATAAATCAACAATACAGTTCGAAAAACAATGTTAGACATGTAATCATGTCTTAACTGGGTTAAAGAACTAATGTCATTTAAAACACATTTCATTATAAACCCAAATCCTCTTCCATAAAAATGGAACATTTACGGGAAACCGATCAATATATAATCGATATCAATTTCTGTATCCAACCAATTATATAAATGGAATGATGGCAAAGCCTTTTAAATTCCATACATAGTAACAGTCTTCCTCCATATAAGCACATCTCGATTATTACCAAATCAAATTCCATTCAGTTCCAATTTAATATATTAAATTGGAAAACTTTACTTTGGAAAATTCCATTAATCTTAATTAAAAGATTTATAAATTCCAAATCACATTTTCACTGTTAATCGGCTTAAAGAACGAATGTCGTTAAAAACACAGTTCACAATAAACTCAATTCACATTTCATTTTATTCCAATTACTAAATATAACTGGAAACACTAATAATCTTAATTAAAAGATTTATTCTTTTCGCTCGGGGTTTAAGAACAGTGTTACTGAAGACACCATTCACGACAAACCCAAAATCCAATTTGATATTAAATACAAGGCTCTAAACAGAAATTATATCGGCTTATATTCAATATTAAATTCTGAAATCAACACATATTGTATGGGGAATGACGATATATATCTATCTTCCAAATTCCTCCACAATATCCGTATAGTCACGGAATGCAATATCAAAATATTCCGAAGGTTATTTCTATTCAAATCCATTCCAATTCTTCGTTGGAAAATTCTGCTTAGATTAAAACCATTATCAAATCCAATTTATTTATTTAAAAACGTTGGATTATCATTTTAGTTATTAACTAGTTCATTTCGATAAAAATATGTTTTTATCTTTACAAATGTGGAATTTTTCATCCAAATCATTTATTATGATTTTACACAAATTATTAATATTATTAATAATTTTATCAAGGCCCGTACAGTCGGTTTCCAATAACGGCCACCGAACTACATTCATAGCGACCTTTTCCAAATGTGATTTGGACATAATTCCAAATCCAGCCGTTCATTAAAATCTCTTACATTCATTGCAAAGATCTTTTCGATACGAACCCAACGGTTCCGGTTTTAGGAGAATCCATCGGTCGGATCTCCTGTAATGTCAATTCGAAGTCAATGGTTGAAGTTCGCGAACGATCGCGGCGTGGCGCGTTCTATGGAAGACATTAATATATATATATATAATATAATATTTCATTCAAAATGTATTTTATAAATTTGTTTTAAAAACAATTCCCACTTTCATTTCAATTTTAAATCAAAATCGAATACTCCTTATCATTATAATATTTAAATGATAATATTTTCAAAATATCAGATTTTGAAATCATTTCCTTTTCAATATTCATTGTAAAAATGAATTAAATCGATATAAATATCATTCGCGTTAAAATAACGCATAACTAATCAACACGGCTTCATATATTTCAATATTTTCGTGTCCATCCAAAATCAGACATCAAATTCACATTTTAATCCTTTACTGAATACTATTTTTAAAATATTCGATATTTTAAAATATCGTTATTCATGAATTGGAATCAGACACAATCAATTACCATATAAGGTTAGTTATATGGATTTCATACATCACATGTACACAACAACATTGATAAACAATCATCCATCATCCAGAGTTTATTACACAACTACATAAGCATTAAATATAAATAATTAACGCTTACAATTGTCTGTCAACCAATCGATTGACATACAACTAAACAATTGGGATTAGTGTACGTCAAATATCATCCCAATACCCGTGTGGGGTTTCAACCAACAAATACTGAATATTATTTGTGCAGTTGGACGATGTATAAAATTTATCGTCCCAGTCAATGTCAGTTAAATGGGTGTACATAAACAAATCGTCCAATTTGTAAATGAATATTTATTTTCATTTCAGGAGAATTTTATGTCGTTCATATATACGTTAAAAATAATATTTTTAACGATAAAATATTTATTTTAATAATTGACTATTTTATATAGTTCATACATTCAATAAAAATGATATTTTTATTGTTCAAACATTTTATTCAATATATGAATATTCTATATAGTTTATTTCAGAGAATTTCGGCATTATAACGATGTGATATTAGAACCGGAATAATGTCTAGCATTATCCCTCTCCTGATACTGGTTCGCGCCATACACATCAATCACAATCAATCCAAACAATCCCACAGTCTATTCACAATCAATTTTACAACCACAATCCAAATTTCCACAATACAATCCAAACAAACAACCATGGTTTGTACAAATAAATAGTGTCAGGAGCTACTAATCCCCGTCTGCAACCTAAGATCCACTCCGCCGTTGTTTTCTGACGCTCTAATCTTCACACGATCTTTTTTCTAGCTTAAACGCGTCATTAAGACAACTTTCGCCTAGCGGCCTTTCTTCCGAAAATGCTCCAATTCACCAGAATTTGCGAAAAGACAGTATTTGGACATCAGATTTTGGACCCGTTTTCTGAACAACTCCGCAATCCAAAATATGGCTTCCATACATCCAAATCGAAGAGAAAAATGAGATCTTCGACTTTGGTACTGTGGAGTTTTGGTCAAAAGTGCAAGGTTTGTTAGCTATTGGCTAAAGAAGGATAGGGATTTATTTGCAAAACGGAAATTTTGTGAAAAATTGATTTTTGGGTGATGTGGGGCCCACAGCCGGAGGTGGTGACCAGAGGGCGGCGGCGGACCTAACTAGCGGTGGGGAGGCCATGGGTGGTGGCGGAGTAGGGTCGGTGGTGGTGGAATGGGTTATAGGGTTTGTAGAAAAGGAGAGAGAGAGAAGGAGGAGGAAGAGGAGGAGGAGATGCGGCGCCGGAGGGAGGGGAGGCCGCGGGTGGTTGCGAGGGGGAGGGTGGTTGCGGTTTTGGGGGAAGGAGAGCTCACCATTTTTGAAGAAAGAGGGAGAGGAAGAGAGAAGAGGAAAAGTGCAGAGAAAGAGGGAAAAATGAGAATATATGCTCATTTCTCTTCAATCATCCGAACACCGACGATCTCCAATTGCCGCGGATTTCGAACACGACATAGTAGACGAATCCAACAAAATAAGTTTCGTCGAATTCCGAGTTCGTTTGACCATCCGGTAAAATTCTCAAAAATGCTCAAATAATGCTAAAAAATGCAATTTTAGCACACTTTTTCTTCTTGCTCGCCCACACGCTATCTCCAAAAATCATGGCCTTTTGGATTTAACCATTATTAGATGATTCGAATCCAAAAAAACGGTTTTGAGATCGTCTCAATAATGTTCCTTTGTAAAATGACTGTCTGTTTTTGAACAAATGGTTTTGCTTCGCACGGCCACATACTAAATACATTCGACGCGCACTTTGGAACCCAATAATGATTTGTCATTATGAATCCAAAAAAAATTATTTCGTCGAATTCTGAGCTCATATGCAAAATTTCACTTTTTAAGGGCTATGCGTTGATTTTTAAAATCGAATTTTCAAAATTCTCAAAACAAAGCTTATAAATCAATTTAATAATTTTTCTGAGTTTATTTTTAAGTCAAATAAAATATAAAAACAAATTATAAAATTATTCTCAAATTTTATTTAGCAAAAATAACCAATTTATATTCACATATTCCTCAAAATAGCTTAAATCAAAATTTTAAATTGGTTCTGAAAATCCGGGTTGTTACAATCGCAGTCCCTCCTGTAAGGCCATCAGCACCTCGGTCGAACTGTGGTAAAATCGAGACCGCCACAATTTCTTTTCAGACCACGGTACCCACTGAGAACCTGGTCACTCGTGAGTCAAGACCAAAGCCTTGGTCTCCATTCAGCGTTAGCAACTGCTCCAAATCACCCCCTTCTATCGTTCATGCAGGTTAGTTCGTTTTATGATTAATTTTTTTACAAGTGATTAACGTCGATATGGATTTAAATACAATAGTTCGTTAGATTGTTTTGTGTGGGCTATTGCATTGATTGTTGCACCCTTTCACTCGTGTTTGTGCTACGTTTGTTCTAAACAGTACCCTTTTTATTTAGCTCATGTATTAACAAATTTGACTTGGAACTCTGTGCATATCGTTTTAAAACTGAAATATATATACACTAGTATCATGTTGTCAAAAATTGGTTCAACTATCAAATTTTTACCAAGTTCTCATATCTTTATTATTAGTAGCAAGAATTTATCTACCTTGCTTATACAAAAACTTCCACCTACTTATAAATTTAATATCACTACTATTGATAAAATATTTCCATAAAGTTGAAATATGTATCATGCCATGGTGTCATGGTATTGATTGTTTGCATTTGAGGTTTTAGTTCCCATTAGTGTATGTTAGTCTTACTGAGTGCACATTAAATCCATGACCTATAAATATCGTTTTGTCCATACTATAGTAAACTTGGCTATGCATTTTGCTTGACTGAGACTTGCGTTCTGTCTTGGACAATGAGACATGTTGCATGTGATTTCGAACATCATTTCATGATGGTTCACTTGCCTGATAATATATATATATATATATATATATATACAGACACACACACAAGTGTATTGCCTGGTTGGAAGGGTATTTCAGTGTTATAAAATTAGAAATAAAAATAATGGATTGTGCATGTTCCATACATAGGTGAATGCTTAATTGCTAACTTGTGTTCACTCACTGTGTACACTTCGACCTATATATATATAAATATAGTTGCATGTTCCTTGCCAAAAGTGGTGACACATCTTTTTATTCACTGTAATTTACATGCATCTTCATCTTGACGTACATAGAAATGGGGTGACATACATAAAAATGGGGGTGTCTAACTTGCTATTGAATGTGGTAGTAATGCGCGAAGTCCTTGATTTGACCAAGAACATGAGTCTTGAAATCCTGTATTTATTAACTGTATCACTTACGTTAGAATGAACTAGTAATCTACTTGAACTATGATTAATCCTAACTCGAGTATTTTGTGTTTTGCATGGAATGCTCGGGTCAGGTTCTAAGTGTTCCAGATTTAAAGATTTCAGCTCGTAAAATGGAGAGGAACGTGAAGATGCACATATGCGCGCAAGGCTTGACCAAACAGTAAAGCTTTGTTTTAAAAATCTATGTATACACTATATATTTCGTTCACTGTATAGTAGACATTTGTACAACTCTGATATTACTTATATAAAAATTTATTCTACTGCAATTATTCTGCGTCGTGATTTTGTGCTATTTATTCGGTTAAACCCGTTAACTAGATAACTATCTTGATTTTATGTGATTTGTACAACTTTCATGATTTATAGTGGACTAGATTTTGTGCTAGGATTTTATGTTTGTTTTGGGTGAAAAAATTTAATTCGAAAATTTGTGTTAACGGAATCTAAAACGTTGTGATGGGAGCTGCTCTGGGGGTCGACGGAGGCGCGAGTGGAATCTGGTGAGCTCCGGTGGTCAAAGATGGACGGATGAGGTGAATTTAGGTTTAGGTGTAACGACCCTGATTTTATTAAGAAATAATTAATGAATATTAAATATTTAAAATGATTTATTTTAAGGATTAACGACTTGAAATTAATTTAATTTAAGGTTTAGACATAATTTATAATATAATTAAAAAAGAGCTCGCAGTTGCGCGGTAGTTCGTAATATTATGTTTTGAACTTTAAATAAATGTATAGGACCCAGTATAAGTCTGAATTCGTTGAAACAAGAAACGTTCAAATCTCACTTTTTCAATATTCTTCTCCACCTCAAAACTCATCCATAATATCATTACAAAATATTTAAGCTCAATTTGTAATTTACACTCCATGGCTATTGTTGTTGCTTCTTCTTCTTCATGCTTATGCATTCTCCTTGTTGTATTCATGACCACACTCCTACACACATCAAACACAAAAAACTTCCTGGTCGGTGGCTCCGTTAATGCCTGGAAAATTCCTGCATCTCCTGAGGATTCTCTCAACAAATGGGATGAATCGTCCCGTTTCCAAATCAACGACTCCTTCGTGTGGAAGTACGATGCAAATAAAGACTCGGTGCTTCAAGTGACAAGGAAGGACTACTTTAGCTGCAACACAGCATGTGACACCCCACGTCTGTTAATGTCGCTCACAAAGGGAATGCATTAAATTTCATGAAGTATTATAGGTAAACGAAAACAGAAATATTACAAGATAGATATACAAATGAGAGCGGAATTAAAAACTTCATTTAACATAAAGCAGCGTGGTTTGAAAACATCACATGTCTGGAATACATAAAAACCATTACATAATTGAAACTACTGTCTTGTACTTTTAAAACATCAGAGTACATAAAAGAAGAAAAATTCCCCAAATAAAATATAGCCACAGTGGCAAGGATAGGAGTTTGAGCCATACATCTAAGCAGCTCCAGCAAAATGAAAGCAGAATCACGGTCAAGCCTGAGTATTCCCACCCTGAGAACCTGGAGGGGGGAACGGAAGAAAGAAGAGGAAACAAAAAGGGTAATACTAGTATAACCAGAATGAGATGATCCCAACAACTAAAAGATGGTAGACTTAGGCAAACTTCCCAATATATCCTAACCACTACCCTAATCGATCGGCTCCCTACTCCGCGTAGATACTCTGTGCCGGCCCCACCATAGGATGTATCACGTCCTATAGTGGTAACCCTTCGCTGATATGCACAGCCATACCTACAGGTGTCACGGTTGTCTTAGCCCCTCTACCCGACCCATACACGCACATGTCCCTGGTCTGTTAACGCCGCTCACACCGTCCTCCTTGTTTGGATCTCTTACATTCAGCCCAGTAAGCGTGCCCGAACTCCGACCTAGTTCGGAGTACTCGTTTGATACCTATTAAGGGTTACTGACTGAAATGGGTCCCACACAATTTGATATAAGCTCTCCCCCTTGTCTTGTATTCCCACTAGGATTTCCATCGGTTATGTATACCACTAGGTGTCATTAATTACACAACCCTATCATTTCTACAAGTTATGCTTACCCTAAAAAGGTGTCTTTAATTACGTAACTCTAATATTTCCATCGGTTATGTATACCACTAGGTGTCTTTAATTACATAACCTTATCAGGTTAAGTATGTGGGCCTATATGTAAATATTACCCACCCCCTCAGATTTACTTAACCCACCCACTGTTCAACCAAATTTACTTAACCCCAACTTAAGTTTATATTCATACAATCCCTATGGATTCAATTAGGTTAAACATTCAAGGTTTATTATCGTATTTTCATTTATGGTTGTGGTATGCTAGACCTCCCACATTAAGCCTACCATTTGTGGATGTTGGACATGCCGAGCGGGTCCGGGCAGACTTATTCCACAAATTGGGCTTAACCTCGTGTCTTAGCACGTCTCGTATTTGTGCATGTAGACCTCCCACATTAGATTCACCACTTGTGGTCACTAGATATGCCGAGCGGGTCCGGGCAGACTTCCACCACAAGTGCAATCTAACCTCGTGTCTATGCGCAATTACAGTTTCTAATTATTTTAATCCTAGGCATTTCATTATTAGCCAATTTTTCCTATGTCGTTATAGGTTATAGGTTTCATGCCCCTTTTTTCCCCAATTATGTTCATAGTAAATTATATGTCCAAATTTGTATATATATATATATACATTATTCAAATTATGCCAATTTCACCTTTTTACCAACTATGCCCAAATTCCCTATTCACAATATATGCCCAATTTCAATGTTTTCCCCTCGTTTCCAAACCAACGTAATTGCATAATTTAGCGACATGCCTAGGCTCGAAATTAGCCTGGCTATATAAAATAAAATGAAAAAGGGTGAAGGCTAGATGACAGAGATGTTTATTCTAACAAACTGACATAAGCATATGATGGCATAATGATAGGATGGACATATAAGAACAGATCGGTGAAGTTGTGATAATAAAACAGGTTCTAACATAGTAGGGATGTCATAATAGGCATGATTAGATCTAAATAAGAATTAGATGTCCAACTAATGTCAGATCTAAATTGACCACAACATGATAATCATAAGATGATCCAAATAACAAATTAGATCCATAATTAAAAGTAGATCTGACATGATAAGGGTTGAGATCCAGGTCATAGTCAATTCAAAACGTCATAGATTCACAAATTACAATACAGTCGTATCACGTTTGCTTTTAATTATTTAAATCTAAAGGCAACTAAAACTCACAACGTTTGGATCTAGAACAATAGAAGGAGAAGAAAATAATTGATGAATCTCAGATCTACGCTTGAATCTCTAAATTTGATTGTAGAAGAAGAAAGAGTTTTGGTTCAGTCCAGGCATCAGCATCACTTAGGCCTTCATTGATTTTCAGTGAAGAAAACTAGAGAAATGAGCCTGTATTTATAGCTGTCAGCCCCAAACCGACTTAGCCACGTCAGCCCTAGAGGGGTCGAACTACCCCTCAGGGGGTCACCCTGCTGTCGATACCCCCCTTGGAGGGTCGACCTAGGGGTCGACACCCCCCTTAAGGGGTTGACTCCCCTAGGCGGGAATTTTCCCGCTCACCCCGAATTCTGGAATTTCGAACTATTTTGAACTTTCTGGACCTGATTTTGAATTTTTGGGCCTTTATATACATATATAAATACGTAATTTACTTGTGCGTATACAAAATTCAAACCCTCATAACTTCTTCATACGGTGTCCATTTTACGCAATCCAAATGTCTATCTTGATCAGAATTTCGTGACATACGCAATGGCGCAGTCTGTTTCCTTAATTCTGACTATTAAATTAATTATTATTTAATTTATCCTCTTTTAGTGTTGTTAAAATACGGGGTGTTACATTCTCCCCTACTCAAAGGATTTCATCCCTGAAATCTTCAAGTTAAGAAGAATGCATATCCTACCATCCATCACTCATCTACTCATCCATCAATCACTGGCATCCATTGTCCTTAAAGACTTCTAATGCTTATATGAACATATGCAAAGGTGTGTGTATATGTCCCAACACTACTGCGAAAATCAGGCGATCTACTGATCCAATTGATCTCCTTAATGCAATGTATGTAAGTGCCATGAATCCAATATGTATGCAATTAATCCTATTATAACATGTAAGTTCTATATGTATGCACAATCATTCGTCCAAATGTAACATCCATATGATGATACATTCATTTTCATCCATTAAAAGAAGAAAAATGCACACACATCCATATGCAATATGAGAGTGATTGAGCCGATCTAGTGCCTAATGCGTGTGTATATGCTTCCACTAGCAACCACTTGCATCCATCAAACATAACATGTTTCAAACACATGTTTACAATCATGAGACTCCTACCTAAAGGTCGAAGATTCGATCGATAGGACATACTTAAATGATGGAAACAAGCATAAATTAAGAGCTTTGGAAAAAGAGTTAAGAACATACCCTCAAAAAGAAAAGGGTACGAAGCATGAATCTTGTCTTCGGTCTACCAAGTTGCATCCTATGGGTTATCTCCCCGCTGAACCTTCACCAACTTGATTTCTTTATTGCGTAGCTTCTTAACTTCTGATCCAAGAATACGAGAAGTAACTCGTCTGATGGTCGCCTCCCATTCCATCTCTACTTCTTCCAATACACCTGGTTAACTACTTCTGCGGTATCATGCAAACACTTCCGCAAGTGAGAAACGTTGAAAACATCATGAACACCGGATAATCTCTCTGGCAGCTTTACTATATAGACCATTTAGCCAATCCTTTCTGTTATGGGAAATGGCCCTACGAATCTTGGTGTCAACTTCCCAACAGATCCAAAGCAAACCACATTCCTTAAAGGTGACACTTTAATGATAAACATGTCTTCTACTTCAAATTCAAAGTCAGTCCTTCTCTTGTCTGCATAGGATTTCTGTCTATCTTGAGTGGTCTTCATTCGTCGTCTGATAAGATCAATCTTCTCGAACATTTCTCTAACCATATCTGGTCCAAGTAACAGCCTTTTTGTAGATTCCCACCAACATGTCAGTGATCTACAGGGTCGTACGTACAATGCTTCGAAGGGTGCCATGCAATGATAGCTTGATAACTGTTGTTATATGCAAACTCTACTGAAGGAAGATGCTCTTCCCAAGTCCCTCCGAAGTCTAGGAGATACAGCCTCAAAAGATCTTCTAGAACTCTGTTCACCCTCTCCGTTTTCCCATCGGTCTGAGGATGATAAGCGGTTCTCAAACGTAACTGTGTACCTAATGCTTCTTGCAAACTCCTCCAAAACTCACTAGTGAAGATGGGGTCACGATCACTTACGATGTTGGAAGGTACTCCATGAAGACGGGCTATTTCTCGAACATATACTGTTGCCAACCAAGCTACCGTCCTCTTACTCTTAATTGGAATAAAATGAGCGCTCATATTAAGTCTATCTACCACCACCCAAATACTGGTGTTGTCGTTCTTTGATCTAGGAAAACCATCTATGAAATCCATAGAGATGCTCTCCCACTTCTACTGTGGAACCTCCAAAGGATGAAGTAAACCACCGGGCTTCTTTCGCTCAACTTTGACTTGCTGACAAACTAAACATTGAGAAACAAACTCTGCCACATATCTCTTCTTCCCAGGCCAAAAGAAAACCCTCTTTATGTCCAAATACATCTTATCACCGCCTGGATGAATAGTCATCTTAGAATGATGGGCTTCTTCTAGGACTGCCTTTCTTTCGTTATTGTTGTTGTTGTTGTCCCTTCTTGGGCCATGCCTTCTTATTTTGCGTTGTTTCCTCCATTTTTACTTCCTTCTTTACTCCCTTGTCTTCCTCATGCATTAAGGCTATATCAACAAGCCTTTCAAAAGTCTCCCCCATTGGGAGGTGGGACATAGCTAACCCATGAAGGGGTTCATTTAGCCCTTTAGCAAACCGCAAAGCCTTCTTATGCGAAGTGTCAACCAATTCCAATCCAAATCTTGCTAGCTGGTTGAATTTGTTCACATATTCTTTAACATTCATGTTTCTTTGTTTGAGCGCCAAGAACCTCTCCATCTGCATGCTTTTTTCATCTTGGGAAAGAAATTTCATTTCAATCCTCATCCTAAAACCATCCAATGTCTCTACCGGGCGTCCAGCTTAGGTAACTTCCCACCAAAACATAGTTTCATCTTTGAGTAGCCAGGCAGCTAACTGAATCTTCCTCCGATCTCCCACTTCAAAGATTACAAATAAGTCCTCGGTCTCCTTGAGCCAATTCCTTGCATCTACGTATGTTTCGATTCCACGGAATGGCTTCCCTCCCATGACACGGAAATCTTTGTAGATCTTAGCGATATTATCTGCTCTTGGAGGAGGAGGAGGAACGACGGGTACTGTAGCGACCCAAATTTCCAGTACCTTTTAAGCCGACCAAACAACATTAATCCAACCCAAATGATACTAGAAACCCAAATGCCAATAGAAAGAATTTAGAGGATGAGATAAGAAAGAAAGAAATTTTAGAATAGAAGAAATAGGAAGAAGAAAGCACAACACAATCAGAGTCTCACATCGCAGCGGAACAAAATATAATATAGAAATAATCTTATTGAAAGCTTGAAGTAATACACTTACATATATCAGAGTAAATCTATACACCTGGACAGTTATAACAACCTGTCCTCATATACATCACACAGCGGAATGTACTAGATATCATACGTTTGAAAATCTCTAGCTCGTCTTCTGAACTTCATAGTATCCAATAACCTGAACCTGAAAACTCGGGCTAACCCGAGCATTACAAATCCCGGGTCAGTCTGGTGAACCAGAGTGAGAAAAACTCGCACAATTTAAGGGGAATCATCCAACTTGATTTTAAAGTTCAAGATCTTTTTGAAAGAAAAGGATAATCGTAAGACCAAATCCACACATAAATACGGACGTTTTTTACCTTACGATAACCCAAACATTTTTGAAAACATATATATATATATATATATATCATCTAATATTATAATGGTGTCTAAATACAAATAAATAGTAATCTAGCAGAACGCTTGCATCTCACGCTCCACATATATAGTATACAATCAAAACCACAGGCGCGTATTAGAGATTGGATTCCGACTATGACAAGGTATGGAACCATCTGCCAATAGTGTATCTCCAGAAGGGAATACACTGGGTTCAACAAGAATGTCTCGCAACCCGGCCCACACATGACCGACCACTCATTTCTCTTGAGTGTATCGAATATATATCACCAACGGTTGGGATCAGCAACCGTTTCCCGAAAAGGGACAGCATCGAAATATATTAAAGAATGAAATAGATTTTCTCTAGATAGGTGATTATACACCCTAATAGGAGCGACCCACATAGCCATGATGCCTACCCGATTTTTGCCATTTCCCGGTTGATGAGGCTTGAGGCTACGTTTAGTTATCAGCACATCACTTTGAATGCCACATTGTCAGATCCATCAAATCACTAATTGACGTCCACAAAAATAAACTGGCACGTTTTAAGAAATCAATGTACGTGACCATCTGGAAATACTCTGTCAGACATTCGTCCATACAAGTCATCCAAGAACAGGATGGACCGAAGGCACTCTCCTACCGCAACCAAAGGATCAGTAGCAAGAAGTCCTTGCAACCCGCAAAATCCCAACCACGACTGAATCACTGTTTAAAAACCTCTGGTAGCTAGCCAGAGAAATTCAACAGCAATCCTTCCGCTTATGAAGATCCACGGTCTTCATTGCTCCATCTCGACCATCTTCTGAATATCATCATAGTTAACGTAATTGTTGGTCGGAATGGTTTTCGAATATAACTTTGATCCCAGTCTTTCCGTACCAACAATCGATTTGCCATATTTTGATAGTCGGTGTTTTAACTATCAAAATAAACAACCATCATCCATAGAGAAAAATGGATTCAACGGTCCAGTATACAGCATCTGTTGGCCTCTTTAGTCAAACAGTCGTTAATTTGATTTCTAAACACTTTCGAAATTTGGATTACCGCCTTCCCAATTTTTATTCAACTTATAATAAGTTTAAATAGTTTTAATTCAAATTAACGAAGTAAATGATTTCAGAATTATTTTCCAAATATAATCAATCATATTTTCTGAAATAGAAAATGGACAATATAAGTTGGAAATCTTATTTGCATATTTTATCTTGTTATATTCATACAAGTAATGGAGCTTAACATTTGAAATTTGCATTTTAAACATATTTTTATTCACATAAGTATAGAATTGCATAGACTTATAAGTAAACGATAATTTCCAAAGTGTGACAAAGGTTATAAATTGCAAATAAACTTCGTATAAACAAACTGACAAACGGAGTAAAATACTGTGTGCGATGCACACGCTATAATTGTTCATTTACAAAGGAAAGTCACAACTGAATAATTTACCGTGTGCGACGCACACACTTTAGTTGTTTGTTTATAAAAGATAACAAAACCTTTGGATTTAAACAATACAGTCATGTACCCTTCCTGTTGGTTAAAGATCATAGAATAGAAAATAAATTATACTCATTCACTTATTCCCAGAAAACTCAAAATCCTTCGAATTATCGTTCATGATATTCTTTACGGAAATACTTATTTTAATCACTTCCACTATCCTCGTTTCTAAACCAATATCATCCTTGGATAATCATGAAGTCGTTACAAGTTGGGGTATTTTATTTACCTCTCAGACCTTGAGACGACAACACTCTCATCTTCGGAATAGATAGAAGCTTATCAACGAAGTCTCATTCTATCATTATCCCCAACACGTATATTCAATTTAGAATCCCTTTTTAAACAACCAATTATCTTAGTTCTGTTCAAACAACTCCTTTCACATTTGAAATATTCATCTCTAGATCTTTTTCATTAGATTTTCACTTTTAAAACTAGTTCAATCCACTAAGGTTTCCGTTCGATTTCAATTCACATCAATCTTGTTTAAAACTTTCCTTTTATATAATTCCTTTCCGGTCCTAAATCCAAAATCCAGTTCATATAAATATGAGAATACCTATCCAAATCCTTTTTAATTATAACCAAGGTTTTACTCAACTAATCCCCTTTATCATCATTTCCTTTTTAATCTAAATTTTCAAACATCATTCACTTTAAAAGTTAACATTATTCTTTTTATAAAATTCTGGACTCGATATGTCAAACAGCTTGGTTTTACTCTGAAAACACTATTATATATTCAAATCTATTCTATCGAATCACGTTATGAATTCATATTCATACTATACTTTAAAATCTCGTTTACGGATCAACTGCTTGTTAATTGTCTAATATCTTTTACATCAAATAATTTACTTCATTATCGACAATATTTAATCTTTTGAAAGGTCATTTTAAAATGATATCTAACTTCAATCAAAATCAACAATCTAATAATAGTTTTTAATAATCAATCCTCGTATAAGTAGTCGATTTGGTCATTTCAACATGGTTACTTTGTTATTCATTTTATGCTTGGTTATTAAATTAAATTTAAATAAATTTCATTTGATTTACCAATCTAATTTAATAAGTCTCTGTTAATTGTTCATTGGAAAACAATCAATCTCACATTTAACCGTTTGGTTAATCACTGCTCATTTACTTACAAAACTCAATAACATACAAAGCTTGTTTTATGTATTCGTTTTAAAATTACAAGATAATTGTTTGTTTTCTTTAATACTTCATATAAAAATAATACATATAAAATAGATTTCACTGTCTTTAGTTATAAAACAGACGTTATAACTTTCTTTTTATTGATTTACCAGATGGTAAATCAATCTCTATACAACGGTTCATTTACAGGTCGTCTGCCGTCACTTAACCAATATCACTCATAGGTTAATGTCGCACAATTGTTGAATTTAGATTCAAAAATCAACAACTAATCAAATTGATTAACAGTACATATAAATAAACAATATATTTGAGGAATCCGGTTGTATTCCTCCAACCTGCCCTTCCCTGCATCAAATGGGTTACCTCAATTTTAACACCACAATACAGTTCAACCAATAACAGTCAACGAACAATTTATAACATTCAATCAAGCATTCAATTATGTATTTAATATGTTTATATTATTATAAACGTAACCAATAAGGTAAGTTACCTTGTTTGGAATTCAATCGTTAAAAATAACGATTTAATTGGATTAAATTAAACAAACGTTTAATTCAATCAATGAGTATCAAAATATTCAGTATCCATGCAAGCAGTCATCAAATCATCAATCATTAGCAAACAATGCACACAAAATAAAAACTCAGTTTATATAAAATATAAATGGGGTAAACTGAGTGAGTTTAACTCACCTTGAATTTCATCTGTCGTTAAAATGGTTTGATTTAATTAAATTAAACCTGCGTTTAATTTAATTATATCCCAGTTGCTTCCATCCATGACCCACTCTGTCCCGATCAGCTTCATAATATTACGTCTGTTGACATGGTCCCAACGTCCTTTGTTTTTGTTCCTTTCTGTTAATATATGTCAGGCATCACACATTTTAAATCATAGTTTTAAATTAATTAACTCTAATAAAAAAATCAACACAAATTATATGTTACATGAGTCATACGTTTTAAAATGGTTTGGGTACGTTAACACCTTATTCGGCGCGTCATTATGATAAACAAAAGGAATTGGCTACTACTACTTCAAGTTATTTAACTAAATAAACTATACATAAATTAATTGAATAACTATACGTTGGTTACACGGAACTAAGCATATTCGACATTACAGGTGGCCATGTTAAAATCGGGTTTGGCATAGTTAAGTATAATTAGTCATTTAAGTCATTTTTAAGCATATATAAATCAGTTATAAATAGACACGTTAAAGAATATAAATCATCCCATACTTGTACTGTTCACCATCTTTATCTTTACCTTATACTGTTTACTTCCTTCACTATTCATTCAAAAAGGACTCCCTCCACGTGAATACTTCTCTCCTATTACTCCTTCAAGTGCCATGCAACACCTACTGCTGAATGACTCTATCTCTCCTCCTCATGTCCCTGTTCGGCGCCACTAGCACACCTAGACGCTCCTTCTCTCTCTGTCTTTTTTTTCTCTTCACATAGCATATACTGCTTTGTTTAAACCTCAAACAACATGCAGCCCTCCGAAGCACTCAAGCCCACCTTCGAACTGCATTGCTTTTTGCGCTTCTGACATCACCTTCCCATCAGAAACGAACCCAACATGCTGCGCCATCATCATCACCCAGAGGTTGATCAGTTGCTGCGGACAGGAGCCCGGACTCTCCTCACACCTCGCACGAAGACTGTGGTGACATTATTGAAGAAAGAAAGGAAAGTATATATATTTTTCTCAAAACAATGGGTTTGATGATTCGTTTTAGTGGAGAAGATGCCTTGTTGTTTGGCTGAAAGGAAGCAATGGGTAAGGAAGTATTTATATAAGAGAATACGTGGGGGCGAAGGCTTTTTGTGTGGGGAGCACGGTATTGAAAAATCAATTTTTTACTTGATAATTTTGTCCGCACCATTCCATTTTTCTATGCCTAGGACTAGGATAGGCTACGTCTAATTCAAGGTTGTACATATGTTTTTTTATAGGTATACAGGGATGCACATCATTTCCATCAAAGTAGAGTTGTATTTGGTTTCTTTGCTGAGGTGAAGTCGCCTGCTTGGGAACAACTGAGGAGGGTGAAAAATGGGGTATTCCATACATGTATTTTAAATCTGTAATTCTAATGGTTCAAGCATGTGTAAATCTAACGATAAGCAGTAGCTGCGGTGTAAATTAAAGAACTGTTTAAGGTTTATATGGCATGTATATTTTATTTTATATTTTAATACGGTATTACATTCTACCGCTAACCATCGGTTACTGATAGCCGTAAAATATATGTACCACACACCCACTCTTCAAACGAAATGAAAATGGGTGTACTACCATGTATTATCGTTCTGAATTCAATGAAATTAATTTCATTGAAAACCGACACTGTTTGCATAACGACATTATTTTAATTTACCGGTTCACCTTTTAAATTTCGTCTACCGAAAAAATAACTCCAATTGATCTCAAACAGGAATTGTAGCAACAACTAGCTATACATATTCCAATAAAACTTATTTCGTCAAAAACGGAGGTCGTTTGAAAAGAAAACTATTCCTACCATCTATATACGGTCGATAAAAATAGAATTAAATTCAAAACACTTCAATTTAATGATAATAAATTAATATTATCGTAAATATATTTAAACGGGATTTTGTAAAGCTTTAAACCCAGTCAATATAGTCTTTAAAACTTAGTATTTAGAAATTCGGGTTAAAACAGTGTATAGAAGTTCCTTTATATTAAATAACTGCTATCGAAATTCCATAGCGACTATTTGAAATTTTAATCTGGACATATTTAACAATCCATAAGATGAAATCTCGATTTTTCTCTTCCGTTAGAAAGATATAATTAAATCGATCCAGACGATTCTTGTTTCGCAGAATTTCGACTTATATCGGATCCTATATATTCAGTTAAAATTCGAAATTCAATATTACGAACTGGAGCGTCGTTTCAGGCTCGTTTAAATTATTTATAAATTATAAATATTCGAACTCCATTTTACAAAATATATTCGATATAAAACCCATTTATATCACTAAATCAATATTTAAACAGATTTAAATATTAGTAATTATCGTTCAAAAATTTGGGACGTTACATTCTTCCCCCCTTAAAAGAATTTCGACCCCGAAATTACAAGGTAAGAAAAATGCACCGACCCCAATTATTTCAAAATGATTGTTCTTGAATTATTTCAAAATTAAGTTCAAACTCTTTAAAATTTTAGAAAATTTCGCCAGCACCTCCTCTGTACGGCTCGATCAGAACAACTACAACCGCCACTATGGGCCTCAACTTCTCCAAAAGAAAACAAAAAACCAAATTGCTAACCCAGCTCAGGGTATAAAATCAATCACCCCAATCAATATATTAAGGTTTACCTATTTGTCGGGCAAATCAATTCCAATTCCGCAGCAAATCAGCGAACTGCTCTTCGTCTGTACTTCCAGTCTGTATGACCAAATCATCACCACAGCCTTCTAAAATCTGCGCTAAACTCTACTCACAACAAATAACAATTACATGATCAAATTATTTAGTTCCATTTCCTAATCGGTTTTTATTCCCACTTCATTATACTGGGATCACAATTTCAATTCAATTTCTTTATTGATCCGTTTGATGAATTTCATTTGTCCAATCCAATAGCCAAATAACAAACGACCAACTTATTTGAATTATACTCAACACTGATACTTACTGGTCTATATTTACTTTGGTTTATCATACATTATTATCAATCAATTTATATTCGATTGATTTCCATTATTATCCATTCGATTTTCGAATCCCGAATTTATTTTATTCAATTCCATTTGAATTCCATTTTTTTACATTAATTAACTTAACCATGCTATGTTACATTTTCATATCCAATTTAATTGACCAATTGGTTTCTAACCTGTTCAATTCCTTTTTATAATTCAATTTGAATTCCAATCAAATCAAACAAAACAACCAAACAACCGATATTACTATAATTTAGAAACTTATTTCCTTTTTCTATAAAATATGATTTGGAAAAAAAAAATTCATTTACCCACTTTATAAAATAATATTGCGTTAATTACCAGTTCAATACGGTTTCCCAACACTTGAACCGATCAATCAACACATTTTTATAAAATTTACAAATACGCTCTCTAATATATATACACTCCAACTCAATCTAGGATATTACTAACCCCATCTCTATCGAGTTACGCCACAGAGCCAAGGTTGTATCTAAACCTGGCTCTGATACCAAATGTAGCGACCCAAATTTCCAGTACCTTTTGAGCCGAGCAAACAACACTAATCCAACCCAAATGATACTAGAAACCCAGATGCCAATAGAAAGAATATAGAGGATGAGATAAGAAAGAAAGAAATTTTAGAATAAAAGAAATAGGAAGAAGAAAGCACAACACAATCAGAGTCTCACATCGCAGCGGAACAAAATATAATATAGAAATAATCTTATTGAAAGCTTGAAGTAATACACTTACATATATCAAAGTAAATCTATACACCTGGACAGTTATAACAACCTGTCCTCATATACATCACACAGCGGAATGTAGTAGATATCATACGTTTGAACATCTCCAGCTCATCTTCTGAACTTCATAGTATCCAATAACCTGAACCTAAAAACTTGGGCTAACCCGAGCATTACAAATACCGGGTCAGTCTGGTGAACCAGAGTGAGAAAAACTCGCACAGTATAAGGGGAATCATCCAACTTAATTTTAAAGTTCAAGATCTTTTTGAAAGAAAAGGACAATCGTAAGACCAAATCCGCACATAAATACGGACGGTTTTTACCTTACGATAACCCAAACATTTTTGAAAACATATATATATCATCTGATATTATAATAGTGTCTAAATACAAATAAATAGTAATCTAGCGGAACGCTTGCATCTCACGCTCCACATATATAGTATACAATCCAAACCGCAAGCGCTTATTGGAGATTGGATTCCGACTATGACAAGGTATGGAACCACCTGCCGATAGTGTATCTCTAGAGGGGAATACACTGGGTTCAACAAGAACGTCTTGCAACCCGGCCCACACATGACCGACCACTCATTTCTCTTGAGTGTATCGAATGTATATCACAGACGGTTGGGATCAGCAACCGTTTCCCGAAAAGGGACAGCATCGAAATAGATTAAAGAATGAAATAGATTTTCTCTAGATAGGTGATTATACACCCTAATGGGAGCGACCCACATAGCCATGCTGCCTGCCCGATTTTTGTCCTTTCCCGGTTGATGAGGCTTGAGGCTACGTTTAGTTATCAGCACATCACTTTGAATGCCACATTGTCAGATCCATCAAATCACTAATTGACGTCCTCAAAAATACGCTGGCACGTTTGAAGAAATCAATGTACGTGACCATCTGGAAATACTCGGTCAGACATTCGTCCATACAAGTCATCCAAGAACAGGATGAACTGAAGGCACTCTCCTACCGCATCCAAAGGATCAGTAGCGAGAAGTCCTTGCAACCCGCAAAATCCCAACCACGACTGAATCACAGTTTAAAAACCTCTGGTAGCTAGCCAGAGAAATTCAACAGCGATCCTTCCGCTTATGAAGATCCACGGTCTTCAATGCTCCATCTCGACCGTCTTCTGAACATCTTCAACGATAACGTAATTGTTGGTCGGAATGGTTTTCGAATATAACTTCGATCCCGGTCTTTCCGTACCAACAATCGATTTGCCAGATTTTGATAGTCGGTGTTTTAACTATCAAAATAAACAACCATCATCCATAGAGAAAAATGGATTCAATGGTCCAATATACAGCGTCTGTTGGCCTCTTTAGTTAAACAGTCGTTAATTTGATTTCTTAAAGCTTTCGAAATTGGGATTACCGCCTTCCCAATTTTTATTCAACGTATAATAAGTTTAAATAGTTTTAATTCAAATTAACGAAGTAAATGATTTTAGAATTATTTTCCGAATATAATCAATCATATTTTCTGAAATAGAAAATGGACAATATAAGTTGGAAATCTTATTTGCGTATTTTATCTTGTTATATTCATACAAGTAATGGCACTTAACATTTGAAATTTGCATTTCAAACATATTTTTATTCACATAAATATAAAATTGCATAGACTTATAAGTAAAACGATAATTTCCAAAGTGTGACAAAGGTTATAAATTGCAAATAAACATCGTATAAACAAACTGACAAACGGAGTAAAATACTGTGTGCGACGCACACGCTTTAATTGTTCATTTACAAAGGAAAGTCACAACTGAATAATTTACCGTGTGCGACGCACACACTTTAGTTGTTTGTTTATAAAAGATAACAAAACCTTTGGGTTTAAACAATATAGTCATGTACCCTTCCTGTTGGTTAAAGATCATAGAATAGAAAATAAGTTATACTCATTCACTTATTCCCAAAAAACTTAAAATCCTTCGAATTATCGTTCATGGTATTCTTTACGGAAATACTTATTTTAATCACTTCCACTATCCTCGTTTCTAAACTAATATCATCCTTGGATAATCATGAAGTCATTACAAGTTGGGGTATTTTATTTACCTCTCAGACCTTGAGACGACAACACTCTCATCCTCGGAATAGATAGAAGCTTATCAACGAAGTCTCATTCTATCATTTTCCCCAACACTTATATTCAATTTAGAATCCCTTTTTAAACAACCACTTATCTTAGTTCTATTCAAACAACTCCTTTCACATTTGAAATATACATCTCTAGTTCTTTATCATTAGATTTTCACTTTTAAAACTAGTTCAATCAACTAAGGTTTCCGTTCGATTTCAATTCACATCAATCTTGTTTAAAACTTTCCTTTTATATAATTCCTTTCCGGACCTAAATCCAAAATCCAGTACATATAAATACGAGAATACCTATCCAAATCCTTTTTAATTATAACCAAGGTTTCACTCAACTAATCCCCTTTATCGTCATTTCCTTTTTAATCTAATTTTTCAAACATCATTCACTTTAAAAGTTAACATTATTCTTTTTATAAAATTCTAGACTCGATATGTCAAACAACTTGGTTTTACTCTGAAAACACTATTATATATTCAAATCTTGTCTATCGAATCACGCTATGAATTCATATTCATACTATACTTTAAAATCCCATTTATGGATCAACTGCTTGTTAATTGTCATATATCTTTTACATCAAATAATTTACTTCATTATTGACTATATTTAATCTTTTGAAAGGTCATTTTAAAATGATATCTAACTTCAGTAAAAATCAACAATCCAATAATAGTTTTTAATAATCAATCCTCGTACAAGTAGTCGATTTGGTCATTTCAACATGGTTACTTTGTTATTCATTTTATTCTTGGTTATTAAATTAAATTTAAATAAATTTCATTTGATTTAACAATCTAATTTAATAAGTCTCATTTAATTGTTCATTGGAAAACAATCAATCTCACATTTAACCGTTTGGTTAATCACTGCTCATTTGCTTACAAAACTCAATAACATACAAAGCTTATTTTATGTATTCGTTTTAAAATTACAAGATAATTGTTCATTTTCTTTAATACTTCATATAAAAATAATATATATAAAATAGATTTCACTGTCTTTAGTTACAAAACAGACGTTATAACTTTCTTTTTATTGATTTACCAGATGGTAAATCAATCTCTATACAACGGTTCATTTACAGGCCGTCTGTCGTCACTCAATCAATATCACTCATTGGTTAATGTCACACAATTGTTGAATTTAGATTCAACAATCAACAACTAATCAAATTGATTAACAGTACATATAAATAAACAATATATTTGAGGAATCCGGTTGGATTCCTCCAACCTGCCCTTCCCTACATCAAATGGGTTACCTATATTTTAACACCACAATACAGTTCAACCAATAACAGTCAACGAACAATTTGTAACATTCAATCAAGCATTCAATTATGTATTTAATATGTTTATATTATTATAAACGTAACCAACAAGATAAGTTACCTTGTTTGGAATTCAGTCGTTAAAAATAACGATTTAATTAGATTAAATTAAACAAACGTTTAATTCGATTAATGAGTATCAAAATATTCGGTATCCATGCAAGCAGTCATCAAATCATCAATCATAAGCAAACAATGCACACAAAATAAAAACCTGGTTTATATAAAATATAAACGGGGTAAACTGAGTGAATTGAACTCACCTTGAATTTCATCTGTCGTTAAAATGGTTTGATTTAATTAAATTAAACCTGCGTTTAATTTAATTAAATCCCAGTTGCTTCCATCCATGACCCACTCTGTCCCGATCAGCTTCATAATATTACGTCTGTTGACATGGTCCCAACGTCCTTTGTTTTTGTTCCATTCTGTTAATATATGTCAGGCGTCACACATTTTAAATCATAGTTTTAAATTAATTAACTCTAATAAAAGAAATCAACACAAATTATATGTTACATGAATCATACGTTTTAAAATGGTTTGGGTACGTTAACACCTTATTCGGCGCGTCATTATGATAAACAAAAGGAATTGGCTACTACTACTTCAAGTTATTTAACTAAATAAACTATACATAAATTAATTGAATAACTATACGTTGGTTACACGGAACTAAGCATATTCGACATTACAGGTAGCCATGTTAAAATCGGGTTTGGCATAGTTAAGTATAATTAGTCATTTAAATCCTTTTTTGGCATATATAAATCGGTTATAAATAGGCACTTTAAAGAATATAAATCATCCCATACTTGTACTGTTCACCATCTTTATCTTTACCTTGTACTGTTTACTTCCTTCACTATTCATTCAAAAAGGACTCCCTCCATGTGAATACTTCTCTCCTGTTACTCCTTCAAGTGCCATGCAACACCTACTGCTGAATGACGCTATCTCTCCTCCTCCTGTCCCTGTTCGGCGCCACTAGCACACCTAGACGCTCCTTCTCTCTCTGTCTTTTTTTTTCTCATCACATAGCATATACTGCTTTGTTTAAACCTCAAACAACACGCAGTCCTCCGAAGCACTCAAGCCCACCTTCGAACTGCACTGCTTTTTGCGCTCCTGACATCACCTTCCCATCAGAAACGAACCCAACATGCTGCGCCATCATCATCACCCAGAGGTTGATCAGTTGCTGCGGACAGGAGCCCGGACTCTCCTCACACCTCGCATGAAGACTGTGGTAACATTATTGAAGAAAGAAAGGAAACTTTATATATTTTTCTCGAAACAATGGGTTTGATGATTCGTTTTAGTGGAGAAGATGCCTTGTTGTTTGGCTGAAAGGAAGGCAACGGGTAAGGAAGTATTTATATAAGAGAATACGTGGGGGCGAAGGCTTTTTGTGTGGGGAGCACGGTATTGAAAAATCAATTTTTTACTTGATAATTTTGTCCGCACCATTCCATTTTTCTATGCCTAGGACTAGGATAGTCCGCGTCTAATTCAAGGTTGTACGTATGTTTTTTTTATAGGTATACAAGGATGCACATCATTTCCATCAAAGTAGAGTTGTATTTGGTTTCTTTGCTGAGGTGAAGTCGCCTGCGTGGGAACAACCGAGGAGGGTGAAAAATGGGGTATTCCATACGTGTATTTTAAATATGTAATTCTAATGGTTCAAGCATGTGTAAATCTAACGATAAGCAGTAGTTGCAGTGTAAATTAAAGAACTAGTTTAAGGTTTATATGGCATGTATATTTTATTTTATATTTTAATACGGTATTACATTCCACCGCTAACCATCGGTTACCGATATCCGTAAAATATATGTACCGCACCCCCACTCTTCAAACGAAATGAAAATGGACGTACTGCTACGTCTTATCTTTCTGAATTCAATGAAATTAATTTCATTGAAAACTGACACTGTTTGCATAACGACATTATTTTAATTTACCGGTTCACCTTTTAAATTTCGTCTACCGAAAAAATAACTCCAATTGATCTCAAACAGGAAATGTAGCAACAATTAGCTATACGTATTCCAATAAAACTTATTTCGTCGAAAATGTAGGTCGTTTGAAAAGAAAACTATTCCTACCGTCTATATACGGTCGATAAAAATAGAATTAAATTCAAAACACTTCAATTTAACGATAATAAATTAATATTATCGTAAATATATTTAAACAGGATTTTGTAAAGCTTTAAACTCGGTCAATATAGTCTTTAAAACTCAGTATTCAGAACTTCGGGTTAATACAGTGTATAGAAGTTCCTTTATATTAAATAACCGCTATCGAAATTCCGTAGCGACTATTTGAAATTTTAATCTGGACATATCTAACAATTCATAAGCTGAAATCTCGATTTTTATTTTCCGTTAGAAAGATCTAATTAAATCGATCTAGACGATTCTTGTTTCGCAGAATTTCGACATATATCGGATCCTGTATATTCAGTTAAAATTCGAAATTCAATATTACGAACTACGGCGTCGTTTCAGGCTCGTTTAAATTATTTATAAATTATATATATTCGAACTCCATTTTATAAAATAAATTCGATTTAAAACCTATTTATATCACTAAATCAATATTTAAACAGATTTAAATATTAGTAATTATCATTCAAAAATCTGGGACGTTACAGGTGCAGCTGAGGAACGAACGTTTCTTTGGCCTTCGGCAGGCGTCGTAGCCTCTAGATACCTACGGAATCAGCCAGGTATCGTAATGCCATATGGAATGTTAGGTTCCCCAGACAAGCTGAAACGAAAAGGAAAGAGATTCAGACAAAAGATCGAAGGATAATACATATGGCTTTGAGGAATATGTTTTTCAAAACAGACTTTTCTTTTGAAAATGCTTTCTTTTAAAACCATTTTGGAAGCAATTTTCAAAATCTTTTATCCGATCTGGTAACCTTCAGCTCTGATACCAAGTGTGACACCCCACGTCCATTAACGACACTTACAAAGGGAATGCATTAAGTTTCGTGAAGTGTTATAGGTAAACAGAAATAGAAATATTACAAGATAGATATAAAAGTGACAGCGGAATTAAAAACTTCATTTGACATAAAACAACGTGGTTTGAAATCATCATATGTATGGAATACATAAAAACCATTACATCATTGAAACTACTGTCTTGTACTTTTAAAACATCAGAGTACATAAAAGAAGAAAAATTCTCCAAATAAAATATAGTCATAGTAGCAACGATAGGAGCTTGAGTCATACATCTAAGCATCTCTAGCAAAATGAAAGCAGAATCACGGTCAAGCCTGGGCATTCCCACCCTGAGAACCTGGGGGGAACGGAAGAAAGAAGAGGAAACAGAAAGGGTCATACATCAAGTCTGGCGAGTCCAGTTACTTTTAGCAAGTAAATAAGTAAAAATAGCATGATAGGCATATAAAGTGGATAAGAGAGAGATAACAACATATAAGGCAGGTTTGACAAGGTAAACATGATAGAGCGAATGTGCTTCACTAAAGATTACTCTGCACTAATACTAGTATAACCAGAATGTGATGATCCCAACAACCAAAAGATGGTAGACTTAGGCATACTTCCCAGTGTATCCTAACCACTACCCTAATCGATCGGCTCCCTACTCTGCGTAGATACCACTAGGTGTCTTTAATTACACAACCCTATCATTTCTACAAGTTATGCTTACCCTAAAAAGGTGTCTTTAATTGCATAACTCTAATATTTCCATCGGTTATATATACCACTAAGTGTCTTTAATTACATAACCTTACCAGGTTAAGTTTGTGGACCTATATGTAAATATTACCCACCCCCTCATATTTACTTAACCCACCCACTGTTCAACCAAATTTACTTAACCCTAACTTAAGTTTATATTCATACAATCCCTATGGATTCAACTAGGTTAAACAATCAAGTTTTATTATCATATTTTCATTTATGGTTATGGTATGCTAGACCTCTCACATTAAGCCTACCATTTGTGGATGTTGGACATGTCGGGCGGCCCCGGGCAGACTTATTCCATAAATTGGGCTTAACCTCGTGTCTTAGCACGTCTTGTATTTATGCACCTAGACCTCCCAAATTAGATTCACCACTTGTGGTCGCTGGATATGCCAGGCCTGTCTGGGAAGACTTCCACCACAAGTGCAATCTAACCTCGTGTCTAGGCGCAATTACAGTTTCTAGTTACTGTAATCCTACGCATTTCATTATTAGCCAATTTTTCCTATATCGTTATAGGTTATAGGTTTCATGCCCTTTTTTCCCCTAATTATGTTCATAGTAAATTATATGTCCAAATTCATATACATATACATTATTCAAATTATGCCAATTTTCACCTTTTTATCAACTATGCCCAAATTCCTAATTCACAAGATATGCCCAATTTCAATGTTTTCCCCCTCATTCCCAAACCAAAGTAATCACATAATTTAGTTGCATGCCTAGGCTCGAAATTAGCCTAGCTTTATAAAATAAAAAGGAAAGGGTGAAGGGAAGATGACAGAGATGTTTATTCTAACAAACTGACATAAGCATATGATGGCATAATCATATGATGGACATATAAGAACAGATCGGTGAAGTTGTGATAATAAAACAGGTTCTAACATAGTAGGGATGTCATAATAGGCATGATTATATCTAAATAAGAACTTAGATGTCCAACTAATTCCAGATCTAAATTGACCACAACATGATAATCATAAGATGATCCAAATAACAAATTAGATCCATAATTAAAGTAGATTTGACATGATAAGGGTTGAGATCCAGGTCATAGTCAATTCAAAATGTCATAGATTCGCAAATTACAATAGATCCGATATGATTTAGTTACAGGCATAGATCCAAATTACAATATCATGGATTCATAAATTACAATAGATCTAATATGATTCTGTCACAGGCATAGATCCAAATTTACAGTCGTATCATGTTTACTTTTAATTATTTCAATCTAAAGGCAACTGAAACTCACAACGTTTGATCTAGAACAATAGAAGGAGAAGAAAATAGTTGATGAATCTTAGATCTACGCTTGAATCTCTAAATTTGATTGCAGAAGAAGAAAGAGTTTTGGTTCAGTCCAGGCACCAACAACACTTAGGCCTCCATTGATTTTCAGTGAAGATTGTATTTATAACTGCCAGCCCCCAAACCGACTTAGCCACGTCAACCCTAGTGGGGTCGACCCTGGTGTCGACACCCCTTAAGGGGTCGACTCCCCTAGGCGGGAATTTTCCTGCCCACCCGAATTCTGGAATTTTGAACTTTTTTGAACTTTCTGGACCTGATTTTGAATTCTTGGACCCTATATATATATATATATATATATGTGTGTGTGTGTGTGTGTGTGTGTGTGTGTGTATTTATGTATATATATGTATATATATAATTGTCTTGCGCGTATACAAACTTCAAACCCTCATAATTGCTTCATACGGTGTCCATTTTACGCAAACCAAATGTCTATCTTGACCAGAATTTCGAGGCGGACGCAATGGCGCAATCAATTTCCCTTAATTCCAAGGATTAAATTAATTATTATTTAATTTATCCTCTTTTAGTGTTGTTAAAATACGAGGTGTTACACAGCAAGTCCTTTGAAAGAGTACAAAGACGGGCAAACGGTGATGAAGCTGCACCGGTCCGGCCCATACTCCTTCGTTAGCGGAGCCGAGGGGGTGTACGAAAATGGAGAGAAGCTGATAGTGGTAGTGATGGCTCCTAGGAAGTATAAACATGGAATTTCTCCTACGCCTTCTATGGTGGTTAAAGGGCCTGCTTTGGGTCCGAGTGTAGGTGCTACTGGTTTGAGGATGGTGGTCGGTTGGAATTGTTTGTATGGGGTTTTGGTTGTGTTAGGATTGTTGCTAGTTTAGGATGAGTTAGATTAGGGTGGTTTATAATTTAATGTTAGCATGGGTTCTTGTTTTATTCTTTTTTTTTTTTTTTTTTTTTGCTGGCTGTGTTTATGTAATGATGTGATTTATGTCATTGTTGTTAATGATATAATGATTTAATTCTAAAAATACATTCGAATCTATTGAACTCTAGATTTCTAATGAAAGTGAAAATTTGAGTTTTCATCTTGTAGATTATGAGTTATGTCCAAATCAAATTTCCAAAAAGTCGTTGTGGAATCGTTTATAAACCATAACAAATTATTAAATGAAATAAAAGGATTTTATTATAAAATGTAATATCAATTTAGCTTAAAAATGATATATCGATTTTAAAATCCAATATAGTTTATTCTGAAGCTATATGAAGCTTTATTTAGATATATACGATAATAATTATTATTAGTTTTTCAAAGAATATGAATATTTTGAATTTAAATTAAATCATATCGATTTAATTGAATAGGGAAAAACAGTCATTTTGCAAACGACCTCGGATTTCGATGAAACCAATTTTATCGGATCTGCAATGATAAATTATTGTAACATTCCAAATTTCGGATCGGTCGGAGTCAGTATGTGGTAGTGCGAGTTATAAACGCTCAATGTAAATATGTATACCAATAATTTGAGTTCGAACTGGCGCTATTTGAGCAAACAGACTCGGATTCAACAAAACAAGTTTCATGAGGACCATAATGACAAACCATAGTTGCATGTCAATTTTCACCACGAACGGAGTTCGTATGTGACCATGCGAATCTTTAAACGACGAATGGAGATAGTGATAGGCACGTAGCTATAAAATAATATATAGGAAGCTTCACATATAAGCTAAACCCTACCTATAAATATACCCCCTCTTCCACCTTGAACCCAAACAAAATTTTACTCTTCATTTTTGCAATTTAGTCCCTCCTTCTCTTTTAATTTTTATCTCACAAACCATTATGAATTGGAGGAAGTCACCAACATGAAAGTTGGAGTACTCGGTGAGTGCTACCTACTGTAAAAATTTGGTGGCGATTGAAGGTCGGAGGTGGTTGAAATCTGGCCCAAAGAGCAATGTAATGACTTTCGAACTATAGGGTTTCGTGTGCAAACAGTCGAAAGTTGGATGAAGTGGTCAACTAGGAAGTTAGAGAGGGCTGCAAATTTGTAGTTGGCGGTTCAACCTGAAACTGGTTGTGGTGGTGGCAAAGTAGACATGAACGTGGGTGATGAGTTTTCATGAGCAGCGAACAAAGATGTGGTGATTCCGGCCGACGTGGTCAGTAATAGGTGATGGCTCCAACTAGAAAGTTGTTGGAAGTGGCAAGGTAATGGTGCTAGTTAAATTTGGTATCAAACGGTGAAGTGTGGCGGTGGAATTTTTGGGTGACGTGATTTTCGGTCGGGCACGCGTTTTGAGGTGAGCGATTTCGAGGGGGACGATGATCGTGGGCTCGGTTTGGATTGCGGGAAACGACAACGGTGGTAGCTCGACTCATGGAGGCCTCTGGTGGAGGTGCGACGTGAATGGAGGAGGGGAGCTGCTGTCGTACGATTTGGGGAAGAAGTCGATTAAGGGGTTAATTAAATTAATTATTTAATTAATGTGTTTAATGTTCGAGCATTTATAACTTGCTCATATGGAAATAGAGTTGGACGAAACAAGATCCTTTGGGATCGTATAGACGCAGGCTACGCGTATGAACTAATTTGGACGAGATTGGAGCTAGTTGGAATTTTAGGTTAAATTAAACCCACGCTTAATTTAACCCAAAAGCGATTGTTATTATAACGATCAAAAATCAATGTGAGAACTCCTTAATTGTATTCGAAAAGTTATTACAGTCTTATCTGATTATATATTGATTGCTTGTGGTTGCTATGATTGCTTTAAGGATGATGAATGCTTATTACAGCTATTTATTTACTATTTATGTACATTTAAGCGTTAATAATTATAACACTAATCTTATGACTGTGTTTGATGGATGATGAACTGTTGTGGTTGTTATTATTATTGTTCACACAATTGACACCACGAATATTAAATAATTTTGGAATTGATTGAGTCGAATCACATTGGAATATTAAATGAACAATATATTCATTTAAATGAAATAAGGCGTAAAAATGGAAATTGGATTTTATATCCAAAATGATTTGAAAATGAAATTGAAATGAGTTCAGATAACTATTTAAAAGGTTGAAATGAATTTGAAAGAGTTTTAAATTAGAAATAGCTTGTTTTAATTTAAAAATAGATTTTGAATAGTAAATTAAAAAATGAAATCGAGTTAGATATATTAAAGACGTTTTTAACTCAAATGGACTATTCCAAGGATTTTATTTATTTTATAATGGATTTCAGAAAATTTTGGATTTCATAATATTATAATTTTAATAATATAATAATATAGAATATTTAATTTTTATTTAAAATTGAATTTGAGATTGGAATCGTTTTTTAAAATTTTTATAAATGTTTTATAAAATACGTTTGGAATGAATCGATTGAGTTTTATATTAAATTATAATATGGTTTGAATAGGACGTGTCGCGCGGCGACAATTCGTGAATTTCAACCATAAACGTCAAACGACCATAACTGGTGCAATTTAAATCGGATTACCTCGAAATTGGAAACGTTTATTTTCTATTGATGATAGCTTTCAAATGGAAGAAGAATTTTGGAATTTCAGCTTATAGATTTCAAGTTATGTTTAAATCTGTTTTTGAAAAGGTCATTGTAAACGCAGTTCGATGACCGTAATTAAAAACCGTTCGAAATGGAAAGATAAAAATTAATAAAAATATGGAAAAATTATGATAATTCATAATCAGTGATTTGAGAAAGAAATATGAAGTTTCAAACTATATTTCGATTTTTGTGTTTTCAGCCTAACTTGCTGAATACGGTAAAACTATGTTTTGTAAATTTAAGTTAAATAAACATAAGATTCCTAAATATCAGTTTACTAGATTTGAAAGATGAGTTTTGAGAAATCTTTTAATCGATATTAAATTGGAATGTGGATTTGCATAGAAATGTTCTTCGGATATTTGGTATTGATTTCCGTTGTGTTGACATTTGCTATTTTGAAGAATTTTGAAGATGTTTACATCGTTATTCCACTTATATTTTCGTTGATTACGAGAATTGGTGTTGAATATAAGTGGATGTAAATTCTATTTAAATCTTATATTTAATATCAATTGAGTTTCGGTTTTTCGTGAATGGTGTCTTCAATAACATCATTCTTTAGCCCAGTTAAAGATGAAGTTTATGGAATAAATTTTTTTAATTAAGAATAATGGAGTTTTATAAAGTGAAGTTTCCAATTAATAAACTAAATTGGAATTGAATGGAAATCGATTTAAGGATACGAGATGGGTTAACGTGAGTGAAGACCTTTACTATTTAAGGAATTTAAAAGGCTTTGCCATTATTTCGCTTATAGTATTAATCCGATATGGGAATTTATATCGATTGTGAACTGATATGATTTCCATAAAGATTCCGTTTTTAATGGAAGTATGATTTTGGGTTTATAGTGAATAATGTTTTAAAAAACAATTGTTCTTTAACCCATGTAAAGGAAAAGAATTTTTTCCAAGATTTGTTAAAGTGAAACCTTTATTTAAACTTAACCATAAAGATTTAATGAAAGAGTCTTCCTTACCAAACGATAATGGGAGAAAAGTTTAAAGATCGCTTAAAAAAAGATAAGCGTGTTTTTCGCATAAGCGATAAGATTAAGAAATCGTCCATACGATTTGGCCGAGAGAAGAGATTGAGGAAAGATGTAAATAAGAGTTTAAAGAAGGTAAATCTTTAATAAGATTTAAGGGAGTAATTCCCAATGTAAAGAATAATTTGAGTATATGGATATTCCAAAATGGAATGAGACCCATGATATTTTATATATCAATTATGGTTTGTAAAGATGCGCAAGCTATTCGGAAAGACCAGTTTTCGACCCATTATGAATAACTATACGACGAGTATTGAAGATACTGAAGACAGTGGTTGAAGGCCAAGAATCTTCACATCGTTTGGATTTATTGTTGATATCTCGATTGGGTGTACAACCAAGACGAGGTTATAAGTTGTAGTCGTCCAGACGTACTTGGAGATCGTCTGGATTTCAAGGGTCTTTCTACTTTATTGGACGAGGAATAAGGTGCCTTTGGTTTCGTTCATAACTAAGAACAAACTTGTAAATGGATGTGTGTCTGATGTTGTATTTTACAAAATAACCAATTGGTTCCTACTGATGTTATATCAGTTGGTGGCGGAGAATTTATTCTTCTGGCTTAACACCCTCCTCTAAGACTTCAGTACGCAGAGGGTTATATATATTAATAGACACCAATTATATGTTGTGAATTGACAATGTTGCATGCTAAGCGCTGAGCCATTCAAAGCTATTGTTAAAAAATAGAGCATTGTGGATGATGATCAAAGCATGGCTGATATAGCGTAGCTTTGTGTTGAAACGTAACTTTAGAGCCTCACAACCCATGAATCGCTGAAATAGGATGATTGACAGCAGAGATAAGGACATATATTTCCTTCTAGAGTCGTTTGAACTTGACTGCATACCGTAATTCGCAGGGCTAGGAAGGCTTACGGCGGGATGTTCTCTGGGGGAACCAGGCGTAACCATTGTGTCTTCTACGATCTAGGGTCGAGGGCGAAATCTGCAAAGCTGAGAAGGCTTACAGGTACAGATGTTTTATGGGGGAACCAGGTGCAATCATTGTGTATCTGTGGCCCATAGGAAGAGATATGACCATTAGAGTTAATAAAGGTAGAAGGATCATTTGTTGAGTTGATCCTAGGACATCCCGCTAGAGGTGTTCCGAACGGTTAAGGAGGATTCTTTTCTTTGGTGATTGATGGAACCCAACTTCCAATATGAACCTTTACGGTTTTAGTTGAAATCTATGTATGAAGATGTAATATATGGTACCTATGTCTGCTAAGATTTATACATTTACTTTCGAAAATTATTCCCACACTATGCACTAGTAATTATAAAAGAGACTTTCATGTATCAAACATATTTAGTTATCATAAGGCAAAATATGCCTCTCTAGTGTGCGTTGCATTGTGTGATAGGCTGCAGGTCTTATGGTAGCTTCATTTTCAAAAAGCATTGCGAGTAGTTATGATTAGGTATTCACGTGGAGAAAACTCGTTTTGTGTTATACGGCATGATCCTGTGATTTACCCAACTTTAAAATAAGTGTTAATAACTGTTTTAGTTATCACACCAGTCCCATGACTAATCCGAAATTTATTGTTGTTCCACCTAAACTATGGGTGCACATAGTTTCAACACGGCAACCTAGTAGTTTTGGTATGCAGATATTTTATAGAGCACGTACTTGATTGAAGCTAAAGCTTGTCCAAAGCATTTTATTTCTTCTATTGAGAGTTTATGTTTTCCGTTGTATACATGATACACTCTGATATAGTTATTTCCGCTATGCATGTATTTATTATTATACTCTGATGTAAGATGTACTCTGATGTAAAAGTTGTTGTAATAATAATGAAAAAGTTTTTTTGTTTAGTTCTTATTAGTTGTATACCCTTAGTTAAAGTTCGAGGATTTTTGTTGTTTGGATCGAACTTGTGTGTGGTTTATAGTCGATTCAAAAGGTAGGAATTTTCGGGCTATTACATTTGGTATGGTGTTTGGTTGCTGTGAGTTTGGAGGTGTCGTGCGTGCTGCTGGGTGAATCAAGTGTTTGCGATTTTGGGTATGGAGGAGGACATGCTGATGGGCTTCAACACGATGGTGGTTCCAGGTGGTGCCTAATCGGAGGTGACCTGTGGAGTTCGTTTTGCGAAGTCGCCTGGTGATGTACTTTCGAATTTTAATGGAGTGGGAGGGTAAATTTGAGAAGGTGATGATTGTGGGACATTGGGTTTATATTTTTGTGATGTTTGGTGAAGAAGGAATTTGCAGGAATAGGTCTAGGGTTCGTCTAGCGTCAGAGATGGTCATGCACGTGCACGACAGGCTGTGCACATCTGGTTTGTTTGGGTCTTTTTGCTTGTATATATATAGGTTATAAAATTTGGCCATTTACTCATTTGCTCTGGTCTTGGCTTGGAGGAATTATGGTAGTATTGAGTTTTGGTTTGACAATCTCGTTTTTCCTGGGAACTATGGTTAGAAAGAAAAGAAAAACAAGGGGGAGTTAGGGTGCGTGCTGTGTTAGTTGGTGGGGCAGTTTAGTGTTGGGCTAGTCTTAGTCCGTCATTATACAAAAAAATAAAAAAAAAAAGGAACAGAAGAAAAGAAAAAAAGGAAAGAGAGGAAAGATGAGAAGAGGGAGAAGGCTGTGCGGCTGTGTTGTGCCGAGTTAGGTTTGGTTGGGCTCGGCCCATTATAACTATAAGAAAGGAGAACAAATTAAATTTAAGTTTAAATTTAATTTATATATATAAGTGAGTGTGTATATATATAGGTCGTTAATTTATATATGTGTGTAAGGGTAGGTACAAGCTCATGTGTTAGTCGAGTCATTCGGCCCATCATAGTCGCTAGTCTATTGATTTCGTGTAAACAATTCGACGTAGTTGTCGAGTTTAATTTGATTTCGAATTAAATTGAACTTATTTAAGTAATTAAAATTTGGTTTAAATCCTAAAAATCATTTATTTTGTATTAAGAGTAGATATAGTCGCTGTAATGACCCGTATTCTACACATCATAGGATCGTAGAATATTTATTTCTTTCCCATGTGAAGTCGTATGGTCATGTAACTTTGGGAAACATTTATTAGAGTCATTTCCCATGTTCATGATTTTTGTCGATTTTTAAATGACCATTTTGCCCCTAGTTGGTACGGTTTTGGCCATAACTTTTGATTGGAAAGGAATTTTGACCTGAAACCACTTCCATTTGATTCGTTTGATGGTTTACCTTTCCGTAGAGTGGTCACAATAGCCAAACGGACTTGTTGTTTGGGAGATATGGCTGAAACAAGGTTTGGAGGGTGAAAAACTGCTTAACCGGGCCAAATCGGGTGATTAGTGAGTAGGCCCATAACCCATTTCGGGATTAGGGTTATGGGAGGGCTGAAATGAGATGGAGAACCATTCCAATTCAGTTTTCTAGCCTCCACTTATCACCAAGGGTCCCTAAAAATGGCCTCCAACCTCTAAATCACCTCCAAATCATCTTTTGGTCAAGGATTTGGCTTAGCAACCCCTAATCAAGGAAGATCTTCACCAAATCAACATAGGAGCTGCTGTTTGGCATTGAAATTCGCATCAAATCAGAGAATTATTTCAGATCTTAGTTTATTTGTGGCTAAGGTGAGTGATTTGCATAGTTTTACACTAATTATGGCTAATTAGGGGTGATTAGTGCTAATTAGCGAATTTAAGCATGATAAAATTCAGGAAAAATGTTTATAAAATTCGGAATGATGTTTTAGACCTTTGATATGAATTTGGGTTAATTTGGTTAAGTTTTGCTAATCATATCATAAGTTTCACCTAAACATGCTTAGGGGAAAGTAGGGGGTTTTGGGTATGTTTGATCAATTTCTACCCATCATATTGATGTTTTGATGTTTGTGGTTGATTATGTATGTTGCTATGACTGTATGAAATGCTTTGTGATTGGTTAGAATAGTTGGAATGGTCGAAAACGCCGTCGAGGGGCGTAATCATCTTGCTGGACAAGGTGCATGGATTCAGATCGCATAGGGGATTGAGGGTCGATCGGATCGCCCTATGGGATCGTGGGACATCCCCACGAGTCGAGTCATCTCCTCCGAACCGAACCATCTGCGCAAGGCCCACGAGCAACAACCGTGAACTGCTACCCGATCCAATCCACTCGTGCTTCGTATCACGATTCGACTAGAGGAAAGCAGCATCCACGATCCGATGTACAACGAGACGCCGATCCGAACCAGGGGGAGCCATGAGCTGGAGGAGCGCGATCCGATCCGTATGGGGTATTCCGATCCGAACCAAGGAGGGGAGCACGATCCGAAGCAAAGAGAAAGAGGACCGCGATGACGATCCGAGCTGGAGCATCATCACGACCTAGAGCTTGACCACGAGCTGGTGACTGCGAACTGAACCAGGAGGCTACGATCTGATTCGATGGTGATGACTAATAACCCGAGATGCAAAGGTAGTCCAAATGGAAGTTAGAGCTCAGGATCCCGGAACCAGTTGGGAACCAATGAGTTCAATTCATGAGTTGGGCTTTGCTGCGGGACGTGTGCTAAGGAGTTGTCGACGTTCATAACTTCGATTCACCACTGAAAATGGATGATGGGCTACTTATCAGTGCAGTAGGGTTATTATGACCTGAGGGGCAAAGTGATGGTAGCAAGACTACGTTATCAGTGCAGTAGGGTCATTATGACCCGAGGGGCAAGGTAATGCGTAGTAAGACTATGAGCCAGTGCAATGGGGTTCTTGTGACTCCATGGGGCAGAGTGGACATAGTTAGGATTGGTAAGGCTATGAGCCAGTGCAGTGGGGTTCTCGTGACTCCATGGGGCAAAGTGGACATAGCGAAGGATTAGTGGCTACGTTATCAGTGCAATGAAGCCATTTATGACTTCATGGGGCAAAGTGATCGTAGCGAGGAATGTTGGATGATCGAAGTGGTGAATATCGTATGCTTTACGCACTGAGTGAGAGATGTGAGGATGGATGCTATGCTTGATTGTTTGCCATCATTATGACATGCACACCACCCCCACCTCCGTATCTTTACACCTTTTGATATGGTACCTTAGAGTGTTGTACAGTATGTAGTGCTAACTCTTTGGTTGCAGGTCCAGGTTCAGGTATGTTTTAGTCTACCTGTTATTGATCACTTTAGATGCTTATCGCTCATACCAGACTTTATGTCTGACCCAGAGTTTTATGTCTCTTCTTATTACTCTGGGTGTTCACACGAGCAGACTAGAGACAGGTTAGCTGGTGATGCGCGAGTAGCTGATTCGGAGGCGGGCAGGAGGCTTCCACGTATTATATATATACACATTCTCCCTGTGTCGTTGGTGGTCGCTACTTGGGCATTAGTAGTGTAACTCATTTATCTTACTTTTCTTTGAGACAGTTTGAAAAGTTGTAATAAGCTGTATTTTGGATTTCCGCTGCTATGATGTTTAGTTCTGATTTTCAGCTTATGCACTGTCTCTCCTGTTTTATGTCAAGTATGTTATTATTATATTTTGTTCGATGTGCTGTGAGACATTCTACAGGTTCTTTGTATGTTCATTTCCCCCTTCCTTTTTCCTTCTGGCGACCCGTTCCGTGCTAACTGGACATGTGTACAGCGCACTTTTGGAGTAAATGTCGGTAGGTGCGGGGCGGGCCGTAACACTTGGTATCAGAGCCAGGTTGCGTAGTTAACCTAGGGAAAGACACTAGGGAGAGATAGTACGTATATGAGAGCGCATATTTGTGATTACTTTGGTTTTCAAAAGCTATGTATGCATATACTATTAGTAGTATAAAGATGGAGTCGCACTGCACTAGCACCATTATGGGGTCGTTAATCGTTTCCCTTTTACAGATTAACGATGAGCCGAGACACGAGAGGTGCTGGTAGAGGGACCAACCAAGGGAATGCCGCTGACATGAGGGCTATGTTTACTAACCTCATGAGAGACATGCTTAGAGAAGTGCAAGGGGCAATTCCCAATCCCGGAGTTGGTGTTGGCCCAGTAGTGCAGGCGCCTAGGGTTGATTTCGCCAAGTTGTGCAAAGATTACACTAACCTTGGTGGGAAGCCGTTCCATGGAACGGAGTCGGCCACGGATGTTCAGGACTGGATGGATAGCTGTGACCGTATCTTCGATGACTTGGGTCTTGAGGATGCGATGAAGAGAAGGCTAGCGTCTCGTCAGCTGCAAGGGCGAGCGATGAATTGGTGGAATGCCATTAGAACAGCTACTCTAGAAGACCAGGTGACTTGGGATCAGTTTAAGGCTCGCTTTCGCGAGAAGTTTATTCCAGCTGCCCAGAAGTCAGTGTTGTTCAAGAGGTTCTTGGAACTCAAGCAGAACGGAAGGGCAGTTTCTGATTATATTGCTGAGTTCGACACTTTGTCGAAGTATGGACTGTCTCTCATTGATACACCTGAGAAGAAGAATGAGAAGTTCATTACTGGTTTGGATGGGTACTTGGGGGAAAGGCTTATCAACCACATCGATGAGACTTTTGAATCGATCGCGGGGAAAGCTTTGAGATCAGAGAGTCTTTACCCTAAGTCAAAGACGGAGGCTGCATCTGCAGAAGGGCCAAAGCCGCAAGCAGGCGGTGGAGGCAAGAATAACTCTCAGAATAAGAGGAAGCAGGACCAATCGAAAGGTGGCCAGAAAAAGAGCAAGAAGGATGTTGAGTGCTTCAGCTGTGTAAAGAAGGGCCATTATGCCAAAGAATGTCGGGCCAAGCCAGCGGAAAGGAAGTGCTACAACTGTGGTCAAGTGGGACATCAGAAGGATAAGTGTCCGCAACCTCTTAAGGAGAAGCAGATTGTGAAAGCATATGCTATTGATGCTGTTCCTTCTTCGTCGAATGCCCCAACTGCGACGGAGAAAGGAAAGAATGTTGTTATTCAAGGTATGCTTTCTATTTATGATATACCAGTTCGAGTTTTGTTTGATACTAGGGCTTCCTGTTCCTTCATATCTAGTGACCTGGTAGATAGGTTGGGACTGGAACCCGAGATAGTCGATAGACCATTGATTGTGACGAACCCGATTGGTGGTTCGACTAGCCTTAGTATGATTTGCAGGAATTTGGTTTTATCGAGTCATGGATGTATGTTTGTATGTGATTTCTTTGTTTTAGGCTTTACTGGGTATGGCATTATATTGGGAGTCGATTGGCTCCAAAGATACGGGGTGGTGGTAGACTGTGAGGGCTTTTTGGTGACAGTGAGGGCGGATGATGGGCGGAGGGTAGTGTTTGGTAGCCTATCTAGTGATGGGGTTATGGCTAGTTTTGTAAATTCCCTCGACATCCCGCAGGATGAGTTGTCAGATGTGCCCGTGGTTGGCCAGTATACGGACGTCTTCGAAGAGGTGACCGGGCTTCCACCACACCGAGAGATTGAGTTCCGTATTGATTTAGTGAAAGATGCCAGACCTATAGTGATGCCACTTCGTCGTATGGCACCAAGGGAGCAGCGAGAGCTCGGGGTGCAAGTCAGCAATCTTTTGAAGAAGGGATTTATTAGAAGGAGTGTCTCCGAGTGGGGAGCACCAGTTGTGTTTGCCACTAAGGCAGATGGTTCCCTTCGTTTGTGTGTGGACTATCGCGAGTTGAATAAGGTGACGAGGAAGAATAAGTATCATCTACCTCAGATAGATGATTTGTTTAATCAGCTGGAAGGAGCTAGAGTGTTCTCCCAGTTGGACCTCGCGACAGGATTTCATCAGCTACGAGTAGCGGATGAGAGTGTTCCGAAAACGGCATTTAGGACGCCGTCTGGATTTTATGAGTGGTTGGTCATGCCATTTGGGTTGACCAATGCACCAGCCTATTTTGTGGATCTTATGAATCGAGTATTCAGAGATCAGTTGAATAAGTTTGTTCTTGTGTTCGTGGATGATATCCTTGTTTACTCAAGGACAGAGGAGGAACACAAGGGGCATTGGAGGATAGTGATGGAGGTGTTGAGGAAACACCAATTGAAAGAGAAATTCTCTAAGTGTCATTTTTGGAGAAGGGAAGTGAGATTCTTGGGTCATGTTGTTTCCGAGAATGGTATTGCCGTGGACCTTGCGAAGGTGGCTACGGTACAGGATTGGCCTACGCCCAAGAATGCGACAGATGTAAGAAGTTTCTTGGGATTAGCTTGATATTATCGTAAGTTTATCCAAGACTTCTCCAAGATTGCAGCACCGTTGACTCAGTTGACTAAGAAGAATCAGTCCTTCGTCTGGGACGGAGTGTGTGAGGATGCCTTCAAGAGTCTAAAGGAGAGGTTGACGCGTGCGCCAGTGTTAGTCATTCCTAAAGGGAATGAAGAGATGACGGTATACACGGATGCTTGTGGTACCGGACTGGGTGCAGTATTGATGCAAGGAGGTAGGGTTGTAGCTTATGCTAGTCGACAGCTAAAGCCGCATGAGAAGAAGTATCCTACCCATGATTTGGAATTGGCAGCGATTGTATTTGCGCTGAAGATGTGGAGACATTACCCCTTGGGAGAAAGATTCGAGTTGTTTACCGATCATAAATCGTTAAAGTATCTCTTCTCCCAGAAAGATCTGAATCTCCGTCAGCAAAGATGGTTAGAGTTCTTGGCTTCGTATGATTTTGATATCGCATATACATCTGGGAAAGGTAATGCGGTAGCCGATGCCTTGAGTAGGAGACATGCCAGCTTAGGGGCAATGTTTCTTGAATGGAAGCAACTGGAGTGTATCGCGGGGTTTGATTTCAGACCAAGGTGCGAATTGGATCCAGTCATGCTAGCTAGTTTGACGATCAGACCCACTTTGATGGAGCGGATTGGTTCTAGTCAGAGGGACGATCCTAACCTATTGGAAATCATCTCCAAGTTAGAGATGGGTATCGATGAGGGGATGAATGAGTATGGGCTTGATTGAGATGGATGGCTTCGGAAGAATGGAAGACTAGTTGTGCCCAACGTGAATGGTTTGAGAGATAAAGTGCTTAGAGGATGTCATCACTCAAAACTGACTATACATCCCGGTGGTAATAAGATGTATCGAGACATGAGACAGACTTACTACTGGGAAGGGATGAAAAGAGACGTTGGGAAGTTTATATCCAAATGCATGAATTGCCAGCTAGTTAAAGCTGAGCAAAAGAAGCCTAGTGGGTTGTTGCAACCATTAGAAATTCCCGAATGGAAATGGGAGCAAGTCTCGATGGATTTCATCGATGTCCTACCAAGGACAAGATTAGGATATGATAGCATTTGGGTAATTGTGGATCGATTGACTAAGAGCGCAAGATTTATACCAGTCAAATCGACCAGGACGGCAGCCAAGTTGGCAGAATTGTATATGAAGTGGGTAGTGAGATTTCATGGAGTACCCAAAAGCATTGTGAGTGACCGAGACCCGTTGTTCACTAGTGGGTTTTGGAAGAGCTTACAAGAGGCTCTAGGGTCGAGATTACATCTCAGTACCGCATATCATCCTCATACCGACGGTCAGACGGAGAGGGTGAATCGTATATTGGAAGATCTTTTGAGAGCTTGTATATTGGATTTTGGTGGATCATGGGATGACCATTTGCATCTAGTAGAGTTTGCATATAATAATAGCTACCAATCCAGTATCGGTATGGCTCCATATGAAGCTTTGTATGGAAGACCGTGCAACTCACCATCATGTTGGATAGAGACTGGCGAGAAGTTTGTGCTTGGACCAGATGTGGTGAGGGAAACCTCGGATAAGATTAAGATCATTCAACAACGAATGAAAGCTGCTCAGGATAGGCAGAAGAGTTATGCTGATAAGAGGAGAAGAGACTTAAAATTCTCCATTGGTGACTTGGTGTTTGTCAAGATCTCTCCGTTGAAGAGCGTGATACGATTTGGCAGGAGAGGCAAGTTGACACCAAGATTTGTTGGCCCGTTCCCTATTCTTGAACTAGTCGGGAATTTGGCGTATAGAGTTGGCTTACCAGAGAAGATGGCGGGAGTTCACAATGTATTTCATGTTTCCCAACTAAGGAAGTTCGTTCACGACTCAGATGTGACTATTTCACCTGATCAGTTAGAGGACTTCGAAGTAGAACCCGAGGCGGTTGGGAACCGCAAGCCGATTCGTATTGTGGGGCACGATATGAAGCAACTTCGAAGGAAGGCGGTGAAGCTAGTCAAGGTTCAGTGGGGCGAGAACGAGAATGATTGTACTTGGGAGACAGAAGAGAGCATTAGGAAGATGCATCCAGAACTCTTTACCTGGTAAGATTTACTTCGCGATTTAGTTATTCCGCATGCTAGGATAGACTTATTTTACTTGCTTTGCATGTTTGATTGTTGTTGTATGATTGATAGGCATGCGGGACCTTTTTGATTGTGTTTGGATTAGGGAATTTCGGGGGCGAAATTTCTTAAGGGGGGGAGAGTGTAATGACTCGTATTCTACACATCATAGGATCGTAGAATATTTATTTCTTTCCCATGTGAAGTCGTATGGTCATGTAACTTTGGGAAACATCTATTAGAGTCATTTCCCATGTTCATGATTTTTGTTGATTTTTAAATGACCATTTTGCCCCTAGTTGGTACTGTTTTGGCCATAACTTTTGATTGGAAAGTAATTTTGACCTGAAACCACTTACATTTGATTCGTTTGATGGTTTACCTTTCCGTAGAGTGGTCACAATAGCCAAACGGACTTGCCGTTTGGGAGATATGGCTGAAACAAGGTTTGGAGGGTGAAAAACTGCTTAACCGGGCCAAATCGGGTGATTAGTGAGTAGGCCCATAACCCATTTCGGGTTAGGGTTATGGGAGGGCTGAAATGAGATGGAGAACCATTCCATTTCAGTTTTCTAGCCTCCACTTATCACCAAGGGTCCCTAAAAATGGCCTCCAACCCCTAAATCACCTCCAAATCATCTTTTGGTCAAGGATTTGGCTTAGCAACCCCTAATCAAGGAAGATCTTCACCAAATCAACATAGGAGCTGCTGTTTGGCATTGAAATTCGCATCAAATCAGAGAATTATTTCAGATCTTAGTTTATTTGTGGCTAAGGTGAGTGATTTGCATAGTTTTACACTAATTATGGCTAATCAGGGGTGATTGGTGCTAATTAGCGAATTTAAGCATGATAAAATTCTGGAAAAATGTTTATAAAATTCGGAATGATGTTTTAGACCTCTGATATGAATTTAGGTTAATTTGGTTAAGTTTTGCTAATCATATCATAAGTTTCACCTAAACATGCTTAGGGGAAAGTAGGGGGTTTTGGGTATGTTTGATCAATTTCTACCCATCATATTGATGTTTTGATGTTTGTGGTTGATTATGTATGTTGCTATGACTGTATGAAATGCTTTGTGATTGGTTAGAATAGTTGGAATGGTCGAAAACGCCGTCGAGGGGCGTAAACAGCTCGCTGGACAAGGTGCAGGGATTCGGATTGCATAGGGGATTGAGGGTCGATCGGGTCGCCCTATGGGATAGTGGGACATCCCCACGAGTCGAGTCATCTCCTCCGAACCGAACCATCTGCGCAAGGCCCACGAGCAACAACCGTGAACTGCTACCCGATCTGATCCACTCGTGCTTCGTATCACGATCTGACTAGAGGAAAGCAGCATCCACGATCCGATGTACAACGAGACGCCGATCCGAACCAGGGGGAGCCACGAGCTGGAGGAGCGCGATCCGATCCGTATGGGGTATTCCGATCCGAACCGAGGAGGGGAGCACGATCCGAAGCAAAGAGAAAGAGGACCGCGATGACGATCCGAGCTGGAGCATCATCACGACCTGGAGCTTGACCACGAGCTGGTGACTGCGAACCGAACCAGGAGGCTACGATCCGATTCGATGGTGATGACTAATAACCCGAGATGCTAAGGTAGTCCAAATGGAAGTTAGAGCTCAGGATCCCGGAACCAGTTGGGAACCAATGAGTTCACTTCATGAGTTGGGCTTTGCTGCGGGACGTGTGCTAAGGAGTTGTCGACGTTCATAACTTCGATTCACCACTGAAAATGGATGATGGGCTACTTATCAGTGCAGTAGCGTCATTATGACCTGAGGGGCAAAGTGATGGTAGCAAGACTACGTTATCAGTGCAGTAGGGTCATTATGACCCGAGGGGCAAGGTGATGCGTAGTAAGACTATGAGCCAGTGCAGTGGGGTTCTTGTGACTCCATGGGGCAGAGTGGACATAGTAAGGATTGGTAAGGCTATGAGCCAGTGCAGTGGGGTTCTCGTGACTCCATGGGGCAAAGTGGACAAAGCGAAGGATTAGTGGCTACGTTATCAGTGCAGTGAAGCCATTTATGACTTCATGGGGCAAAGTGATCGTAGCGAGGAATGTTGGGTGATCGAAGTGGTGAATATCGTATGCTTTACGCACTGAGTGAGAGATGTGAGGATGGATGCTATGCTTGATTGTTTGCCATCATTATGACATGCACACCTCCCCCACCTCCGTATCTTTACACTGTTTGATATGGTACCTTAGAGTGTTGTACAGTATGTAGTGCTAACTCTTTGGTTGCAGGTCAAGGTTCAGGTATGTTTTAGTCTACCTGTTATTGATCACTTTATATGCTTATCGCTCATACCAGACTTTATGTCTGACCCAGAGTTTTATGTCTCTTCTTATTACTTTGGGTGTTCACACGAGCAGACTAGAGACAGGTTAGCTGGTGATGCGCGAGTAGCTGATTCGGAGGCGGGCAGGAGGCTTCCACGTATTGTATATATACACATTCTCCCTGTGTCGTTGGTGGTCGCTACTTGGGCATTAGTAGTGTACCTCATTTATCTTACTTTGCTTTGAGACAGTTTGAAAAGTTGTAATAAGCTGTATTTTGGATTTCCGCTGCTATGATGTTTAGTTCTGATTTTCAGCTTATGCACTGTCTCTCCTGTTTTATGTCAAGTATGTTATTATTATATTTTGTTCGATGCGCTGTGAGACATTCTACAGGTTCTTTGTATGTTCATTTCCCCCTTCCTTTTTCCTTCTGGCGACCCGTTCCGTGCTAACTGGACATGTGTACAGCGCACTTTTGGAGTAAATGTCGGTAGGTGCGGGGCGGGCCGTCACAGTCGCTGAACTAAATTAACGCGTAAACTGTTAAGAAAATATCGGTAATGATCTGTAAATTCAGTAAATTCTGAATTGATTGTTCAATTAATTATTTAATTAATTGAGTTGTGTTCAATTACGTTAATCGAAATTATATTTTTATTTGACATCTGTTAGTGGAAATAAACCCTGTTCCACTATAGATTGAATTGTTTAGACACCCTGCTAGCAAAAATGAACACAGTTCCGCTATTATGTTAGTTTGACATATTTTATCAGTAAATATAAGTTATTGATATTATATTTTCAATGGATAATATAGAATTTTATTTATATAGTTGTTTGTGTAAATCAAGTTAAACACTTGAATGTCGTATGTTAAAAGAACTACTATATGTCATTGGAACTGCTAAAATATAATTTTTGTAAAGTAACTCAGAAATAAACTTAACTTTCAATAGTTGGATATAATTTATTTTTACGAAACTATTAAATGTATTATTTGAAATTAATTATATTATTAATCAATTTAAAAGGAAAGATTAATTGTAATCAATTAATCGGGTTGTTTTTTGGTTGATTTAAATCAACTGTATAAATGTAAATTGATTATTAAATTAACTTCTTTCCAATTAATTTAATAGAAATAGTCTTGAAAAAGGTTGTTAAAACTTTAACAATGTTTATCAAAGTAAATTGACCTATTAACTACCTTTGTTTAAAGATAACTTTTGAGTTAATAACAGAGTTAACTATTCTTACTTTAGTTAATATTAAAATTAATTATTATTTTAATCAATAATAATTAAAGTGATTATCTTTCTAATTAGAATCATTTAAGTTAATAATTTTCTTAACTAAATTTTGAGAAGTGAATTAATGTATAATTAGCTGATTTTGATAAGTTAATTATGCAATTAAATAGTAATTTAAATTTGGATGATTTATCCAAGAAGGATGTTTTAAAACTTAAGTAATCGCTTAGTTAAGTAAGTGTTAATGATAAGTAAATTATCGAAGGGTAAGGGAAATTGGATTGACTTGTAACGATGAGATTATTCCACAGTTCGGAAAATAAATCAAAGAGAGATGAATCAGAAAGATAGTTTTAATTTGAATTATTGAACTAAAATCAACAAAATATATTGTAATAGTTGATTTATTGATTGAATTAATTGTAATGCTATGATATAACCCAATAAACTTGAATGGTTTAAATTGAATGTTAACACATTTAAATCATCTTGTATATATCGTTGTTTAAATATGGAATGTGAATCTTATATGCAAACAAATCCGGATAATCAATATAAATATTCAATCCATATGAAATGTGTTCAACTGATTCCTTTTTAGTATCACTTGACCCTTAAATATATTAACGTTGTCGTTTCGAAGAGTCCAGAATCTAACTTCCACTTCGATCTAATTTATACGTTGTGAGTCAGAGTTATATTGAAGAAAAATGAAGATGGAGTTTAAGCAAGGGTTTTTCTGTTAATCCTAGGTAGAAATTTCCTAAGATGGATTTACAGAATAGTGTCTTCAGTTTTCCCAGTCCCAGGAGAACTTGTATGGATGAATGTCTGACAGAATATGCCTAATAGATCACATACGTTGATCTCTTTAAGCGTATTTGCGTTTGGTGCCAGAGGAATTCATTTCTCTTAGCTTTATACCAGTGGTATTTTTGGGAAATCAATGTGTGATTTGGCGGGTTTGACGGTGTGATATTCAAAGTGAATGAAGATGTGATATGTCTAAAGGTAAATATGGGCTCAAGCTTCACAACCAAGAAGCGAAAAAAATCGGGTAAGAAGCATGGTTATGTGGGTCGCTCCCATTAGGTGTATTATCACCTATATAGAGAAATATTCACTTTCTTATTTATTTTATCACTGCTGCATGCTTCGAAAATGGTGGTTTGAGCCTAACCATTGGTGATAACACATTCAATACACATAAGCGAAATGAGTGGTCGGTCATGTGTGACCAACTTACAAGATGTTCTTGTTGAACCCGGTGTATTCCTCTCTAGAGATATACCAATGGTGTAACGAACCAGATTTTGACTGATTCTGTTGAACAATAATTTATTGATTTTATTAAGCAATTAATATAATTGAATAAATTAGATTTAAGCATTGGAGAAATTTTATTGATCTTTTTATAAAATCCTATATGTATATAATCATTTGTATTGTTTAGTTCATCAACAAATATGTATATGTATGTGTAAACTAGTATGTAGTGTCTTGTATATTTGTTTTATGATGGTTTTAAACTTATGTGAATTTAAAAATAAATATTTCATAAGTAAATTTAGTATAAATAAAATAAGAAAAATATAAGTTGCTTCATAAAAGAAATATTACCTTTATAAGTGTTGTAACATCTTTAGTGCTTAAAATCTAGAAAAAAATAAAGAAATTTGTTTGTGTACCATGACTTGAAATTTATAACATTTAAGTATAAGAACATTAATAACTTATTGGCTTGGAAACCAAGCTTTGTTTTAATATTATATAGGTACATTTGTTGTACCAGATTACATGTGCTCCTCTTAGCTTGGTCGTGCATTTTCTTGTCTAGTGAAGCAACTAAAACAGCTAGGAACCATTTGCATATGGCTTCCATGCATATTTAATTAGAACCTACAAACACAAGCATAGCTATAAACATAGCATAACTGCACTTCAATCATACAAAACTTTATTGTTGCATCTCTTAGCACGAAAGCTATTATTTCCAATCACTCCATGCAGCAGCTACCACTTACATACTACCTATATCTGCCCTGCACATAGCCAAACATGTATATTTTATTTCTATGACTGTCCTACATTTGAAGTATATTACATAGCTTCCACCTTTCAATCAAACACACTATACTCAGTTATAATACCTACTAAGAAATTGCGCAGGATAGCACATATGAGTGTACAACAATACATGACCATGCATATGCATATAAGGCTCGTAAAGGAAATAAATGTGAATTGTCTACACATAACGTCTTTTTCAATCAATAACAGCAACATTCTTATCTCATCAGAGTATAACACAGCTACATGTATATGTACTTCATTGTGGGGTTGCATTGCCTTGTCATATGAAAAGGTATAGGACCAACTAACCATTTTAGGCAAATTCCTATTCAATCAAATACAACAGCTAGGAACATTCCAGCACGTACAGAATTCATTCCACATACATAAATTAATGCCCATTATTTTATCTATTTTTTGGCAACTATAAATACATCATGCCACTACATTCATTCTTCATTTGACCAAACTGCACTAAAAATGGTGGCAAAGCTATACCAAATGGAAGAAAACCTAGCAAAGAAAAGATGTAAACCAGTGAATTAAAACTGAAAACAGAGGACTTAATGGCAGTGAGTAAACTCTGAACTTCCCTTCTTTTAATATGAATGTCATATTGCTTGATGACTTAATTATATATACATACATCAGTGTAAGTGTATAACATGTTGTATTAGAATAAAAACAAATCATTTGTGTATATGGTGTGTAGTTAGTTATCTCTGTCAACCCACATAAAAGCTCCAATATGTGAAAACTGGTAAAATCATATTTGCCTATCTAAATTGTAAAATCAATATCCCTCATTCTAGTGAGTAAGGGAGTTTGTTTTGGACATAAATATTGTTAGTATCCATCAGTAGTGTAATCTAAAAATAACTGCAACTTATACAATGTTATATATTAACATACATAAACAAAAATACAGTAAGAGCTTATAAAACATGACAATTCAAACATCATAATGACGTGATTCAGATTTACGAATAGATTCATATGATAAAATCATGAATTTAAGTATCGTTTTACTATTTTTTTGTGGTGGGGTTATCAAGAAACTCTAAGATCATCTGGAATTGGACATTTGGGGTTTTCTGACGATCTAGGTGGCCGGGGGCAATGTGATTAGAATTGGAGGGGCGTAGTGGATTGTAGATCGTGGGAAAAATATCAGATAATTTTTCCATAGCTAAATTTTGATGAATGGATTCAATTTAGTTTTTCGTTAGTTGTTTGAAAGGGCGACTTCGACAGGCGTACTGGGGGTCTCGAGTTGGACCAAGTTGGGCATAAAGGTGGAGGCACTGGATGGCTTCACACTGGTGAAGTTTGGAGTTAATTGATAAAGAGTGGTGGTAGTGGTAGGTGATTAAGTAAAGGGGGTGTGGGAGAATATAATTTCAAAAGTAGGGTTGAACGCTCAGATTTTGTCGTGGTTGATCGGAAACCAGTATGGGCTCGTGGATGACGTCAGGGGTGGAGAGAATTTTGTAGGGATAATTAGGGTTAAAGGCCGCATGTGCACTCGTGCACAATAGTTGATTTGATTGATTGTAATGCTATGACATGACCCTATTAACTTGTTTAGTTTAAATTTAATCATTTACATATCTTGTTAATGTTGACTTATACAAACTACTGTTGAAATCTGAAATTTTGTAGATAAGTCCTAATTATATAAATGTTGAAATTTGTTGAATATGATAACTTGATCATTTAAGTATTGCTTGGCCCTAAAAGATTTTAACGCTCATCGATTCAAAGAGACCGGGATTGGTATTCTTAATGAAATCCAATTACCACTTTGTTTCGGCCTAGGCGTTGATTAATTTGAAGTCAAGTTGAAGACCATTGAAGACAGAGTTTATGCAAGTGTTTTTATGTCGATCCTAGGTAAAAATTGCCAAAGATGGATTTACAGGATAGTGCCTTTGGTTTTTCCAATCTCAAGACAACTTGTACGGATGAATGTCTGATAGAGTATGCCTAACAGATCATGCGATTGATCTCTTCAAACTATGTTTGATGGCGGAGGAATTCATTTCTCTTAGCTTTATACCCTTAGTTTTGGAGAAGTTAATTTGTGATTTGATGGGTTTGACGATGTGGCATTCAAAGTGGATGAAGACGTGACATATCTAAAAGGTAAGTATGGTCTCAAGCTTCATAACGGGGAAATGAAAAAAAATCGGGCATACAGCATGGCTAAGTGGGTCGCTCCCAATTAGGATGTATTGTCACAATTTAGAGAATATTCATTTTGTTACTTCTTTCATTCCTATATAACCGCGAACTACGGTGGCTGCAGCCATAAGGTGACAATATATTCGGTACACTCAAGCAAAATGAGTGACCGGTCATGTATGGCCAGGTTAAAAGATGTTCTTGTTGAACCCAATGTATTCCTCTCTAGAGATACACTATCAGAAGGTGGTTCCATACCTTGTCATTGTTGGAAATCCATTATCCCTAAGCACCCTGCGGTTTTGTTCGTAAACTATATAGTGAAATGTGCGATGCAAGCATTTCGCTAGATTCTAACTTATATTTGAAAACCCTAGACACTATCATAATATCTAATTTCGATATACAAAACGTTTTGGTTGTCATAAGGGAAAAACATGTACTGTGATTATGTGCGGTGTGGTCTTATGAGATACCTTTTATTTCTCAAACTGTTTTAAAATCGTTTACTCATACCAGTCCCATGACTATCCCAGAGTTTAACTTTTTATGTTTTCCCTAAACTCTTAGGTGCCCAAATTTGTACGGGCAGTCAAGTAGTTCAGGATTTTACAGATATTCTTGGAGAAGCTTAGAGCTGGAGGCTTCAACGATAGATATGTAGAGTTTATTTCTGTTGTGATGTATATGTGATTATACTCTTATGATGTATGTATGTTCAAAATACAGTTTGTATTTCAAAAGTGATTATATATACTATATTTTGTTCAACTGCGATTCTGAGATTCTATGTTGTTCAGTTCATTCTTCTATCTTATTTCTTCTATTCTAATTTTCTATCCTTTTCTATTTCTCACCCTCTAACTTATTTCTATTAATGATTCGTACTTTTGTGCAATTTGGGTTGGATGTGTGTTGTTATCAGTCGACTCAAAAGGTACGAATCTGCAGGCTATTACAGTTGGTATCAAAGCATAAGGTTGAGTAATAACCTTGGCTCTATGGCGTAACTCGACAGAGATGGGGTTAGTAATACCCTAGATTGAGTTTAAGTGTATATATATGAGTGCGTATATGTCAATGGATATAAAAGTTGTTTTATGTTGTGTTGATTGGTTTGTTAAGTGGTTTATGAATTCTGGTCGACACGCAACACAACTGTATCGATACGAGTTTCTAAACTCTTGAACAGAGTCATTCGACATAGTATTGTTTTAAAAGCTGAGTGAATGAAATAATTTTACTTAAAAAAATTATATTCTGATATAAAAAGAATAATTTTCTGAAATTATAATTACATATGGATTGTTAGTACAATCAAATAAGAATATAAAATTTAAATGGTTATATATTTAACCAAATTGAGTTTGTATAAGGATGGAGTATCAAATGAGACAAACTGGGAATTGTTTGGGTAAAACAAAATGTTTTGGGGAAAATTCAAAGGTTTTTGAATTTAAAATGAAATTGAGATATGTGATTTCAAACTGATTGGAATAAAAACTAAAAATTTGGGTTTTGCAATTTGGAAATTTAATCGAAGTAAGTTAAATGGATTAGGGTTTACTGATGTTAAATTGAATAGATTGAATTGGGTTTTGAATAAACTGGAATTGACACGAAAAATGAATTTTTCAATAATTTTATAGCTTAGCAAGTTAAATCAGATTGGAGTTTAAAAGGAGAATTTGAAGCAGATAAATATGATTGAACAGGTTTAATTAAAATTAATGAAGTAGATCAGATTTGGAATTTATTTTCCAATTGTAATCAAGGATATTTTCTTAAATAGAAAATGGAATAAATATGGGCTGATAAGGAATTAAGATATAGAGTTAAGAAATTGGAACCTAACTGGAGATTGGTAGAGTTAAATGATTTTCTAAGTATTGAACTGATGTTGATTTCGGTCTTTGGAGTTGATACTTAGAGGATTATTCTCTTACCAATTTACGGTCAGGAACTAATGAATGTGAAGAGTATGACTGATTTTTTTTTCAAATTATAATAACAGATATTTCTAGCTATGGAAATGACTATGATGGATAGTTAATTGCTGATGTGTGTATTGAATGTTTGATTGCTGTGAAATGTTTTGGTAGGTAACCTGTGTATTTTGGATGCCTTATTTATTGTGATTGTTAGGGGATGACTCATGTATGTGTTTAAATATAAGTGAAAATTTCTCGTTCCTCTCTAATTTCGGGGACGAAATTCTTTTAAGGGGGGTAGATTGTGACAAACCAGATCTTGACTGATTCTGTTGAACAATAATTTATTGATTTTATTAAACAATTAATATAATTGAATAAATTAGATTTAATTATTGGAGAAAATTTAATGATCTTTTTTATAAAATCCTATATGTATATAATTATTTATATTGTTTAGTTCATTAACAAATATGTGTATATATATATATGTGTGTGTGTGTGTAAACTAGTATTTAGTGTCTTGTATATTTGTTTTATGATTGTTTTAAACTTATGTGAATTTAAAAATAAACATTTCATAAGTAAATTTAGTGAAAATAAAATAAGAAAAAAATATTGCTTCATAAAAGAAATATTACCTTTATAAGTGTTGTAACATCTTTAGTACTTCAAATCTAGAACAAATAAAGAAATTAGTTTGTGTACCATGACTTAAAATTTATAACATTTAAGTATAAGAACATTAATAACTTATTGACTTGGCAGCCAAGCTTTGTTTTAATATTATATAGGTACATTTGCTGTACCAGATTACATGTGCTCCTCTTAGCTTGGTCGTTCATTTTCTTGTCTAGTGAAGCAACTAAAACAGCTAGGAACCACTAGCATATGATTGCCATGCATATTTAATTAGAACCTACAAACACAAGCATGGCTATAAACATAGCATAACTGCACTTCAATCATACAAAACTTTATTGTTGCATCTCTTCAATCAAATTACACAAGCACTGAAGCTATTATTTCCAATCACTTCATGCAGTAGCTACCACTTACATACTACCTATATCTGCCTTGCACATGGCCAAACATATATATGTATTTTATTTTTATGACTGTCCTACATTTGAAGTACATGACATAACTTTCACCGTCCAATCAAACACACTATACTCAGCTATAACACTTACTAAGAAATTGCGCAGGATAGTACATATGAATGTGCACAATACATGACCATGCATATGCATATAAGGCCTGTAAAGGAAATAAATGTGAATTGTCTGCACATAACATCTTTTTCAATCAATAACAGCAACATTCTTATCTCATCAGAGTATAGCACAGCTACATGTATATGTACTTCATTATGAGGCTGCATTGCCTTGTCATATGAAAAGGTATAGGACCAACTAAACATTTTAGGCAAATTCCTATTCAATCAAATACAATAGCTAGGAACATTCCAACACCTACAGAGTACATTCCACATGCACAAATTAATGCCCATTATTTTATCTATCTTTTTGTAACTATAAATACATCATGCCACTACGTTCATGCATTCATTCTTCATTCAATCAAACTGCACTAAAAATGGTGGAAATGCTGTACCAAATGGAAGAAAACCTGGCAAAGAAAAGATGTAAACCAGTGAATGAAAATTGAAAACGGAGGACTTAATGACAGTGAGCGAACTCTGAGCTTCCCTTCTTTTAATCTGAATGTCATATTGCTTCATGAATTAATTATATATACATCTGTGTAAGTGTATAACATGTTGTATTAGAATAAAATCAAATCATTTGTGTATATAGTGTGTAGTTAGCTCTATCAACCCACATAAAAGCTCTAATATGTGAAAACTGGGGAAACTATATTTGCCTATCTAAACTATAAAATCAATATCCCCCATTATAATTAGTTAGGGAGTTTGTTTTGGACATAAATATTATTAGTATCCATCAGTAGTGTAATCTAAAAATAATTGCAACTTATATAATATTATATATTAACATACATAAACAAAAATACAGTAAGAGCTTATGAAACATGATAATTCAAACATCATAACGACGTGATTCAGGTTTACTAATAGATTCGTATGATTAAATCATGAATTTCAGTATTGTTTTACAACTTTTTTTGGTGGGGTTATCGAGAAACTCTAAGATCATCTGGAATTGGACATTTGGGGTTTTTTGACGATCTAGGTGGTCGGGGGCAATACAGTTTGAATTGGAGGGGTGTAGTGGATTGTAGATCATGGGAAACATATTAGATAATTTTTTCATAGCGAAATTTTGATGAATTGATTTAATTTAGGTTTTCGTCAGCTGTTTTAAGGGGCGACTTTGACATTGAACTACGACGTACTGGGGGTCTCGAGTTGGACCAGGTTTGGCATAAAGGTGGAGGCACTAGATGGCTTCACACTGGTGAAGTTTAGGGTTGATCGAAAAACAGTGGTGGTAGTAGTATGTGATTAAGTATAAGGGCGTGGGAGTACATGTTTTCGAAAGTAGGGGTTGAACACCCAGATTTTGTCGTGGTTGATCGGAAAGCAGTACGGGCTCGTGGATGACGTCAAAGGGTGGAGAGAATTTTGTGGAGATAATCGGAGCTAAAGGCCATGGAGTAATTGGCGTGTGCATGTGCACTCATGCACAACAGTGCACCTAAATATCTGTGATAATAAAAGAAAAGAAATGGAGGAGAAAAAGACAAGGCCTCGATAAATTGGTCGGGTCATATGGATGGGTCGGACATGACATGAAATGTAAATGGTTGGCACTGGGAAGAAGTGAGTGGTCGAAGCAATGACGTGGGTGGTTGAAGTAGTTGATGAATTAAAAAATAAGACAAGGGAAGTGGCAGGTAGAAATGCGGAAGGGAAGGAAAAAGAAGTGGACATGGATGGCTTTTGGGCTTTCTGGGCCAGGGTGATAATAAAAGGAAAAAAGAAGCGTTTGGGCCTGGAAAAAACATAATGGGTTGATGGGAAAATTAAATAAAAAGTAAAGAAAAGAAATAGAAAGAAAAGTAAATAAAAGAAAAAAAGGAAAATAAAATTATAAAGGAAGTAGAAATAAATGTAAGGGAAAGGAATAGAATTTGTAAAAAAACATAGTAAAGAATGTCTTTAAGAGTATAATTTAATATATATATATATATATTTATATATAAGTATGTATATCTAAAAGAAATAAAAGAAGAACTATTAATATGATTGATGAAATCGGGGAGACAGACGAAAGCCTATCAAACAAGGATCGGTGTAAACAAAGTTGTGCTTTGTTAGATTAAAAAAAGTTATTTTATTTAAATAAATAGATCTTAATTTATTTCTTTCAGAATTAATTGAAATTAATAAAATATGGATCCTCTTATCTAGATGATTAATTCAAGTCGGGTTAATTAAACATTAATCGACGATATGTAGTGATTAGTGGATGATGTCTGATCGTTAACATTGTTGTGTTATAATTGTTGAAATATTATTTTTAAATTTAATCAACTCAGGTTGACAAATATGTGTTAAATCAAGGAATGAAAAGTTAAATATTGAAACTCAAGGAAATGTGAATTTATACAGTAACTAGATAAACAATATTGACCTTGTATTAATAATTATTAGTGAAATCTAGTTGATGCGATTGAACAGGTTCAGAAGGAGTAATAGTCACAATCCAAAGTGGATAATGTTAGAAACAAAGGTTTTGCAGATGAGAATGGTTGGGGAATATTGGTAAGAGAGATTGGTTGGCCGGTAATTATGAGATTATTCCGGAGTTCATAAAATAAATGGAATAGTAATGAATTAGAAGGAGATGTTGTATTCGAAATTGATTAAGTTGAAGTAGGAAAGTATCATTTGCTTTCCATTTTAAATAAGATTTAAATAAATTATATATTGAATTAATTATTCATCTAAAGACAAAAATAATAAATCATATATGTACATATTGAGTTATGGATTATAACATTATTGTTATAATAAATAAAAATAAAGGGGATTCTTAAACTGAATTAAATCTTTGATAGATATGATTTGGGAATAATTGTTTCCCAAGATTAACGAATTGATGACGACGTTTATATTGAATTGTGATAGACCAGACCTTTTGTGATCATTGATTTGATTGATTGTAATGCTGTGGCATGACCCTATTAGCTTGTTTAGTTTAAATTTAATCATTTACATTTCTTGTTAATGTTGACTTATACAAACTACTGTTGAAATCTGAAATTTTGTAGATAAGTCCTGATTATATAAATGTTGAAATTTGTTTAATATGATAACTTTATCATTTAAGTATCGCTTGGCCCTAAAAGATTTTAACGTTAATCGATTCAAAGAGATTGGGATTGGTTTTCTCAATGAAATCCAAATACCACTTTGTTCCGACCTAGGCGTTGATTAATTTGAAGTCAAATTAAAATCCGATGAAATGGAGTTTATGCAAGGGTTTTTATGTCAATACTAGGTAAAAATTGCCTAAGATGGATTTACAGGATAGTATCTTTGGTTTGTCCAGTCCCAGGACAACTTGTATAGACGAATGTCTGACAGAGTATGCCTAACAGATCATGCGATTGATCTCTTCAAACTATGTTTGGTGGCGGAGGAATTCGTTTCTCTTAGCTTTATGCCCTTAGTTTTGGAGAAGTCAAATTATGATTTGAGGGTTTGACGACGTGGCATTCAAAGTGAATGAAGACATGACATATCAAAGGTAAGTATGGTCGCTCCTAATTAGGATGTATTGTCACCGTCTAGAGAATGTTCATTTTTTTTACTTCTTTCATTTCTGTATCACCGGGGACTATGGAGGCTGCAGCCATAAGTTGACAATATATTCGGTACACTCATGCAAAATGAGTGACCTTCATGTGTACTCGGGTCACAAGGTGTTCTTGTTGAACCCAGTGTATTTCTTTCTATAGATACACTATCGGAAGGTGGTTCCATACCTTGTCATTGTTGGAAATCCATTATCCCTAAGCGCCCTGCGGTTTTGTTTGTAAACTATGTAGTGAAATGTGTGATGCAAGCATTTCGCTAGATTCTTACTTATATTTGAAAACCCTAGACACTATCAAAATATCTGATTTTGATATACAAAATGTTTTGGTTATTATAAGGGAAAACCTGTCACGTGTTTATGTGTGGCATTGTCTTATGAGATAACTTTTATTTCTCAAACTGTTTTAAAATCGTTTGCTCATACCAGTCCCATGGCTGACCCAAAGTTTATTTTTCTATGTTTTCCTAGACTCTTGGGTGCCCAAATTTGTACGGGCAGTCAAGTAGTTCAAGATTTTACAGATATTCTTGGAGGAGCTTGGAGCAGGAGGCTTCAACGATAGATATGTAGAGTTTATTTTCGTTGTGATGTATATATGTAATTGTACTCTGATGATGTATGTAAGTTCAAAATACAGTTTGTATTTCAAAAGTGATTATATATATATATATTATATTTTTTTCTGTTGCGACTTGCGATTGTGAGATTCTGTGTTGTTCAGTTCTCTCTTCTGTCCTATTTCTTATATTCTAATTTTCTATCCTTTTCTATTTCTCACCCTCTAACTTCTTTCTATTATTGATTCGTATTTTCGTGTAATTTAGGTTGGACGTGTGTTGTTATCAATCGACTCAAAAGGTACGAATTTGCGGGCCGTTACAATCGAAAGGTGGTTCCATACCATGTCATAGTTGGAAATTCATTATCCATAAGCGTTGTGCGGTCTTGTTTGTAAACTATGCAGTGAAATGTGAGATGCAAGCATTTCCCTAGATTCTAAATTATTTTGGAAACCCTAGACACTATCATAATATTTGTTTTCGATATACAAAGTGTTTTGATTCTCATAAGGGAAAAACTCGTCTCGTGTTTATGTGCGGCGTGGTCTTATGAGATACCCTTTACTTCTCAAAATGTTTTTAAATCATTTACTCACACTAGTCTCATGACCGACGCAGTGTATATTTTCTATGTCTTCCCTAAACTCTTGGGTGTTCAAATTTGTGTGGACAATCAAGTTGTTCAGGATTTTACAGATACTTGGAGGAGTTTGTAGCATGAGCTTCAATGTTAGATATATAGAGTTTATTTCCGTGGTGATGTTTATGTTTTTTACTATGACGATGTATGTAAGTCCAAATACAGTTTTTTATTCCAAAAGTGATTATAATATATTATATTTGATTCTGCTGCGATTGTGAGATTTTGTTTTGTTGTTCGGTTCTATCTTCCATCCACTTTTCATATTCTTATTAAAGATTCGTATTTCGCGCAATTTGGGTTAGGTGTGTGTTGTATTCAGCCGACTCAAATGGTACGGATTTGCGGGCTTTTACAGCTCGATACCATATATTGTGTATCTTGGCATCTATATAGGTATGCAGGTATAGGAGTTACCCAAATGTATATGAGAGTGTAGGCAAAATTCAATCCTACCATGGTATAAGAATATTTGACCCGCATACTATTGCTACAAGTACTAAGCAACAATTTTCCAATCAAATACAGTACAAACAACCAAAAAAGATTCAATTCATGTTATGGTGTATACTCTACAATAAAAAAAAATGGCGACAATATTCACATTAACTCTAGTGACATTGGTAGTTTGATGACCTGTTGGTGCGATGTCTAAATGAGGGAAATGTCATAAACAAGTGAAGGATCATGCCACCTATCATTGTATGGAAGCGATGGAAGACTAGGTACTCTTATGCTAATACGGTTAAGCATAGTAAAACAAAATAATTTCTAGCTTTCTACATAGAAAGAGCAATGGCCTGAACATCACATTTAGTTACACTACATATGTCTAACAAGTTAGTATAACTAACTATAATGCATTAGGCACATCGTTTCAGGTTAGGGAACACTGAAATCCTTAATAAATGACAAAATCTAAGCTTATAGGAAAGCCCAACTACTTTGAGAATGTTTTATAATTACTTGTGGTAATATTTAAAAGTGTTAGCCATAAAACGCGGAGAACAAATATCTTTGACTGTTTAAGGCGAACAAAAGTCTAATATACATGATAATGTAATTTACATTTAATTAATAAGTAATATATATATATATATATATATACTTACATCTACTGTGTGCTAACATGAACTTGAAGTACTCGAAAATTAATAAGAACTTTCCACATACTCATATCAAGATTATTACAATTGCTAAACCAAAAAACTCTAACAGAAGCCTATGCCACTCATCTTCAAGTCCTACCTACCTAACTATCTCGATGGCCTACAGAACCTCTTCGACCTCCGCAACTGCCTAAATTATCTCTGTTGGCCTCTTTTGTAACACCCCGAATTTCAATTTACACTAATGGTTAGAAATTAAAGTATAATTAATCTCAGATGGAAGAACCAGGGGAAACGGGCTGCGTCATTACGTTCGTCTCGGAAAAATACGCGAAATAGTGTCCGAGTTTTCGAGAATCGGAGTCCGTATGGCCCGGTTATGGCCCAAAGAAGTTTTAGGAAATTTAAATTTAAATTTCAGGTTTGAAAAACAAGTTTGGAGCCAAAAGAGGAAAGGGGGGAAAATTCCCGCCTAGCCCCGTGTCGACAGCCATGTCGACAGGGGTGTCGACAGGGGTGTCGACAGCCCTGTCGACAGGGGTGTCGACACAGGGTGTCGGCCCTGCTGGTCTGGGTGCACCAGGTTTGGTCTTGGCTGAGTCTAGGGCTATGTTCTAGAGGGTTCCTAAATCTAAGGGTCCTAATCTAATCTAGGGTTAATCTAAGGGCCTAAAACACTTTCTAATCCTATAAATAAGACCCCAACCCTACCCTAATTCATTCATAATTAAACCTAGTAATTAAACTATGGCAAAATGCAACTTGATCATGGCCTCCACAAATCAATGAAGAGGGTTGCATGCTAATCACTCTCTAATCAACCTCAAATCCCTTCTTAGCATCTTAATCTTCTTCATTTGGTGTGCGAAATTGCTAGTAGTGAGTTTCTATCACTTTGATGATCTTTTGGTAAACTAATTAGATGAGATATGATGAGATTTATGGTTTTGTATGTGGGTTAATGAGCTTTGAATCATATGATATGATGTTAGCCTTAATCTTATGTTTATGCATGATGAGTATGTAAGTTTATGCAAGTTTAATATGATGTATGTTATGTTTGCATGATGCTAAATATGCAAGTTGTGGGCTATGTAATCATATGCATGTTATGCAAGTTCATGGTGATATGCTATGCAAGTTACATGTTTGTTAATATGCAAGTTACATGCTTGTTAATATGCAAGTTACATGTTTGTTAATATGCAAGTTACATGTTTGTTAATATGCAAGTTACATGCTTGTTAATATGCAAGTTACATGTTTGTTAATATGCAAGTTCATGATGACACATTATGCAAGTCTATGGGTTAATATGCAAGTATATTATGCAAGTGAATATGTAAGTTATGTGACATATTATATGCAAGTTATGTGACATATTATATGCAAGTTATGTGACATGTTATATAAGATTATATGCAAGTTATGTGACATATTATATGCAAGTTATGTGACATGTTATATAAGATTATATGCAAGTTATGTGACATATTATGCAAGTTCATATGCAAGTTATGTGTTTGTTAATATGCAAAATGGCACCTTTGAAACATGTTCATGCATATGCAAGTTGACACCTTTTTATATGTGTTATGACATGAGAACGAAATTACGTGGGAACGATGGGATAATTAAATGCATAAGTTAATAAGATTGTGTGAAATTAATATAATTATGCATAACATAAAATAAAGGAACATAGTATGGGAATTTGCCTATTAAGTTAGGTGTACCCATACTATGTGTTGGGAATTTACCTATTGAGTTAGGTCTACCCCATGGGAATTTACCTATTGAGTTAGGTCTACCCATGTTATGAAAAGCATGACATTAATTAGGGATAATTAATATGGGGGTGATTAATTAGGTGTAATTAATCGACTAAGACACGAGGTTGGACTCATTTGTAGTGTAAAACTGCCCGGACCCGACCGGCTTAACCAGTTGCTACAAATGTCAGCCCAATGTGAGAGGTCTTGGCCATAAATTAAATACGTGATTAAGGTAAAGACACGAGGTTAGACTCTGTTATGACGTAAGACTGCCCGGATTCTACCGGCTTAACCAGGCGGTCATAACAGCCAGTCTAATGTGGGAGGTCTTTACGGGAGATCACGGTCTTAATTAATTAAGAAACACTTAGCCATAATAGCATGTAGTGGGACATGAGGGGTTAAGTGGGTGCCTTGGGTGGCATGTGGAATCTAGTGGGTTGCCTTGGGTGGCAATAGAAAATACGATTAGAATACTTAACCAAGAGAAACATGTAATTAAACATGATTAAAGGGTTAAGTGGGATACACTAGATATTTGACAAGCTTAAGTGGGTAGCTTGTGGGGGGGGCCCATTTCAACCAATATCCCAAACGTATCTTTGTGGGCTCGACCCATGTCGAGTGACGGGACACGCATATTGGGCTTGATTATAAGAGGCCAAAACGGGTTAGCGGTGGCAACGCAAGTCCAACGGGCTTCATATGCGTGAGTGGGCCCGGGCTGGTAGGTAAGCCGTTGTTGCATCGTGTAGATATAAGCCGTGCATCGTATCGGGTTGCCACGTTGGGGAATGGTACACCCCATGGTGGGGCCGGCACGGGTATCTACGTTAGGGAGCCGATCGAATGGGGAGTAGTGCGCACACCTAGGGGATTGTAGGGCCCCGTGGCGTCTACTTGGTCACCTAGGGGTACGCAAGTACTATTAAGTTAATTTTATAAGTCCAGGGGAGGGATCAACCTTTAAGTTAGGAACGACTGGTGTGGTGCAGTTTAGTAATTTACCTTAGGAAGGGTAGATGCGTCTTTATCTTTTATCTTAGTTTAGTTGACTGCTTAGTATAGCCGTTCATCCCTATATGTTACCATATATCAAGTTATGTCTTCTCTGGTTACTTTAACGATTGTATTGTTAAAGTTATAGGACTCGCTCAGACTTAGGTCTGACCCCGTTGTTTTTATCTTTTTCCCAACCCTCAGGTCCTGTGGTGGATCCTAGCAGTAGTGGAGCTTGATCGGATTGCTGTTCCAGTCTTTAGGAGCTTGGGTAGATGTAAAGCTCCAGTTATCCAGTTATCTTTTCTTTTGTTTTGGCTATTGTATGAGAGTGGGATTATGTACTTCTTTATTTTGATGGATATTGTACTTGACTTTTATTGTGGGTTTATGATGTAACCAGACATGTTTTACTTCCGCTGTTATGAGATAATGTTTTAAAATTTCAAGTACTGTTCATATCTGTGTTGTTGTAATTTTTCTGTTCTATATTCACTAAAATACTCCACCGATGCTATGGCATTCCCTTAGTGAGTGACCATAGCGGGAGTGGGGTGTTACACGTGGTATCAGAGCTTAAGGTTACCAGAACAGATAAATTTTTTTTTTAGAAAAACTATTTTCTAAGAGTATTTTCGAAGAAAGTATTTTCAAAAACATGTCTTTTAAAAGAAAAGTTTTTGAAAAAGAAAAGCATAATCCCCAATAGCCATATCTTTATCTTTCGGAATCTCCTTTTTGAATCTTTCCTCTTTCGTTTCAGCATGGCTGAAGATCTTAACATCCCGGAGGGTTTAGTTATACCACTATGGTATAGGAGGTTGCAAGAGGCTAGGGCCGCGGCTGCGGGTCCAGCCAATGCTACTACACCAGAGACAACCGCTCCTCCTCCTCAGCCTAGAGTGGATAATTTTGCTAAGGTTTGCAAGGAGTTCAAGGCTATAGGAGGAAAACCTTTTCTAGGTTCAGAGACTTTCGTAGAGGCTAGAGATTGGCTTAAGGAAGTGGAAGAGTTGCTAGATATCTTTGAAGTGGAAGAGGGAAAGAAAGTCAAGTTGGCGGCTTGGTTGATGAAGGGAGAGGCCTCATTCTGGTGGGAGGTCACTAACGGAGAACGCCCTGTTGACTCTTGGGCAGATTTTAAGCAAAGGTTTGGGGCTAAGTTTCTCTCGAGGGCGGAAGAGAATCTGTTTATGGAGAAGTTCTTGAATTTGAAGCAAGGGAATCTCACGGTGAAAGAATATGTCAACAAATTCAATCAATTAGCAAGGTTTGGCATAGAGTTGGTGAATACACCGGAGAAGAAGGCTTTGAGGTTCGTTAGAGGCTTGAACGAACCATTGCAAGGAATAGCTATGACTCACATTCCTATGGGGGCCACCTTTGAGAAGCTTGTCTACATGGCACTTATGCATGAGGATGATAAGAATTCTAAGGCACCAGAGAAAAAGGGGGATCAGAAGAAACCGCAACAACAACAACAGGGCAAGGGTGGAAAAGGCAATGGTGACAAGAAGAAGACAAAGAAGAAGTGCTTTAATTGTGGGACACCAGGGCACCTCAGTAAGGATTGTCGCAAAAAGAAGAAGACCGGTTGCTTTCATTGTGGTGAAGCAGGGCATCTTGTGAAAAACTACCCAAAGAAGGGGCAGAAGACGGGGTCTACCTCAGGAGGTCAGGTGCAAGCTCTTATAGCACCACCTCAGTCAGGGGGGCAAGTTCAGGCTCTCTCAGTTCCACCGATTCAGCAGAGAGGTAGAACTATTTCCGTTGAAAGTCTGGTTTTTCTGTTTGATCATCCAGTACGTACTTTGTTTGACTCTGGCGCATCGCATTCTTTTATCTCATCATCGTTAGTTGAGTCACTGCACTTAGACACCAGTCTAGTTGATGATCCCTTGGTTGTTTCAAACCCAATTGGGGGCTCCATATATCTGTCTATGATATGTTTGGGTTTGAAGATTTCTATACTTAGCGTTGAGTTTAGATGTGATGCTTTTGTATTGGGCTTCACGGGCTATGGGTTGATTTTGGGCATGGACTGGTTATCCAGTAATGGTGCCGTTCTTGATTGTGAAAGGAGAGTTGTCAGGCTTATGACCCGCTTGGGTAATACTCTCGAGATCTCTTGTAATCCCATGGAATCTGTTTTGCTAAGTTATCTTGAATCGCTCGATGCTTCGGTCGAGAGTTTGCGTTCTGTCAGAGTGGTCCGGGAATATCCGGATGTGTTTGAAGAAGTGAAGGGTTTGCCTCCGAAGCGGGAGATAGATTTCCGAATTTATTTGGTGGATAATGCCAAACCAGTGTCTTTACCAGTGCGCCACATGGCTCCTCGTGAGAGAAGAGAACTTCATAAGCAAGTAGGGGAGTTGCTTGAGAAGGGGTTCATAAGGCGAAGTATATCGGAGTGGGGAGCTCCAGTGGTATTTGCCACAAAGGCGGATGGGTCCCTCAGACTTTGTGTGGATTATAGAGAACTTAATAAGCTCACGAAGAAGAATAAACACCCATTACCAAGGATAGATGATCTCTTTGATCAGTTGGTTGGCGCCTCAGTATTTTCGCAGATGGACTTAGCTACAGGGTTTCATCAGTTGAGAGTGGCGGAGGACAGTATAGAGAAGACTGCTTTCCGGACTCCGGATGGTTTTTATGAGTGGCTTGTGATGCCATTTGGGTTGACAAACGCCCCTGCATACTTTGTTGATCTAATGAGTAGAGTGTTCAGAGAGTATCTGAATAAGTTTGTAGTGGTCTTTGTGGATGACATCTTGGTCTTTTCCAAGAGTGAAGAAGAGCATGCCTTACATCTCAGGGAAGTGTTGGAGACTCTTCGAGCACATAGTCTTAAAGCTAAATTCTCTAAATGTCATTTTTGGAGAAGAGAGGTGCGATTCTTAGGGCATGTGGTCTCTAAGGAAGGGATAGCTGTGGATCCCGCAAAGATAGTATCTATCCAGGATTGGAAAGTTCCTAAAAATGCTACCGAGGTAAGAAGTTTCTTGGGGTTGGCAGGATATTATAGGAAGTTCATCAAAGACTTCGCGAAGATATCAGCCCCATTAACCCGCTTGACGAAGAAGAATCTGGTTTTCTCATGGGACGTAGATTGTGATGATGCTTTCCGACGGTTAAAGAGAGCTTTGACCACCGCTCCGGTTTTAGTGCTTCCAGATGGGGTAAGCCGTTTGTTGTTTATACCGATGCTTGTGGGACAGGATTGGGCGCAGTCTTGATGCAGGAGGGAAGGGTAATAGCCTATGGAGGGAGGCAATTGAGAGTGCATGAGAAGAATTACCCTACCCATGATCTAGAGTTGGCCGCGATTGTTTTCGCACTTAAGTCTTGGCGCCATTATCTTCTTGGTGAGAGATTCGAGTTGTTCACTGACCATAAATCATTGAAGTACTTATTCTCTCAGAAGGATTTAAATTTAAGACAGCAAAGGTGGATGGAGTTCTTAGCATCCTATGATTTTGAGATAGCGTATACCCCTGGCAAGGGTAACGTGGTGGCAGACGCCTTGAGTAGAAAAAGGCTATCTTTGAGTCCATTGTTCGTGGAACGGCGAAGCTTGGAGTTTCTTTCTTTGTTTGACTTCAGACCTTCTGTTGATTTTGTACCTGGTTTGTTGGCATCCTTGGAAGTTAGACCTACCCTTTTGGGACGGATTGGCGAGGCTCAGCGAGACGACCCACAGTTGGTTGAGTTGGTAGAGAAGCTTATAAGGGGGGAGTCGTCCAGCCATTTGGGTAGATACACCATAGATGATAGGGGATGGTTGCATAGAGACGGTAGACTTTGTGTACCGCAAGATGAGGGTTTGAAGAAGGCTATTTTGGATGATGCACATCGTTCAAGAATGACTATTCATCCCGGCGGAGACAAAATGTACCAAGACATGAAGAGAGTTTTCTTCTGGGCCGGTATGAAGAAAGATGTGGCCGAATACGTGGCTAGATGCTTAGTATGCCAACAAGTTAAAGCGGAGCAAAGGAAACCCGGTGGGTTGCTACACCCATTGGAAGTCCCGCAATGGAAGTGGGATAGTGTCTCGATGGATTTCATCGATGGGTTACCGAGATCGAGGAAGGGCAATACGGGAATTTGGGTTGCGGTGGACAGACTTACCAAGAGTGCCCATTTTATACCCGTGAAAAGTAAGAGGACCGCTCCATGGCTTGCTTCAGTCTATGTTAGAGAAATTGTTAGATTGCATGGCGTACCATCCAGCATTGTGAGTGATCGAGATCCTATCTTCACTAGTGAGTTTTGGAGAAGTTTGCAAGAGGCGGTAGGGACTCAGTTGTGTTTGAGCACCGCATATCATCCTCAGACGGACGGTCAGACCGAGAGGGTGAACCATATCTTAGAAGATCTCTTGAGGCTTTGTATCTTGGATTTTGGAGGTACATGGGAAGAACATCTTCCTTTGGTGGAGTTCGCATATAATAACAGCTTTCAGTCCAGTATTGGTATGGCTCCTTTTGAAGCTCTTTATGGAAGGCCTTGTCGATCTCCTACATGTTGGTGGGAATCTACGGATAAGATCTTGCTTGGGCCAGATATGGTTAGAGAGACTTCAGAGAAGATTGATTTAATTCATAGAAGGATGAAGGCAGCGCAGGATAGGCAAAAATCTTATGCGGATCAGAGAAGGACGGATCTTGAGTTTGAGGTTGGGGACATGGTTTTTGTCAAAGTATCTCCGTTGAGAAATGTTGTTCGCTTCGGGTCCGTTGGGAAGTTAGCACCAAGGTTTGTTGGGCCGTTTCCTATTAAGGAAAGGATCGGACGGATGGCATATAGGGTGGAGTTGCCCGACAGACTTAGTGGTGTTCATGATGTATTCCATGTATCACATCTGAGGAAGTGCTTACATGAGACCGCAGAGGTGGTAGAGCCGAGCTTGCTTAGAGATGTAGAGGTAGAGCGTGATGCGACGATTCGACGAGCTCCTACTCGCATCCTTGGGTCAGAAACTAGGAAGTTGAGGAATAGAGAAGTTCAGCTAGTGAAAGTGCAATGGGGAGATGACGAAAGCAATGCTACTTGGGAGACGGAAGCGAAGATGCGTTCTTTGTATCCATTTCTTTTTGAGAGTATGTCTTTTAAACTTCTCCTTTATCGCTTGTCTAGTACTTATCTTATCTTTAGTATGTCCTCTCGTTAGTACTATTTGACCTTTAGATAGGGTAAGCCTATGGTTGAAACATGTGTTTGAAACATGTTATGGTTGATGGATGCATGTGGATGCAATTGATTGCTAGTGGTTGCTCGTGGATGCATATACACACATTAGGCACTAGATCGGCTCAGACACTTCATGTTGCATATTGCATAAATGGATGTGGTAGTTAGAATTGATGGATGTATCATGGCTGTGTTATCATATGGATGATGCATTTTTGTGTATGGTTGTGCACGCATGTAGAAATTTGTATGTGTCAATAGGGTTTCGCATACATATTGGATGCATGGCACTATCATGGTTTGCATTAAGGAGGTCGACTGAATCAGTAGACCGCCTGATTTTGCATTAGTATACGGACATATACACACACTTTCTGCATATGTTCATACATCATTAGAAGTTTCTAAGGATAATGGTTGCTTGTGGTTGATGGTTTAGTAGATGGTTGTTTGGTTGGTAGGATACGTTCTTCTTAACTTAGAGATTTCGAGGGCGAAATCCTTTAAGTAGGGGAGAATGTAACACCCCGAATTTCAATTTACACTAATGGTTAGAAATTAAAGTATAATTAATCTCAGATGGAAGAACCAGGGGAAACGGGCTGCGTCATTACGTTCGTCTCGGAAAAATACGCGAAATAGAGTCCGAGTTTTCGAGAATCGGAGTCCGTATGGCCCGGTTATGGCCCAAAGAAGTTTTAGGAAATTTAAATTTAAATTTCAGGTTTGAAAAACAAGTTTGGAGCCAAAAGAGGAAAGGGGGGAAAAATTCCCGCCTAGCCCCGTGTCGACAGCCATGTCGACAGGGGTGTCGACAGGGGTGTCGACAGCCCTGTCGACAGGGGTGTCGACACAGGGTGTCGGCCCTGCTGGTCTGGGTGCACCAGGTTTGGTCTTGGCTGAGTCTAGGGCTATGTTCTAGAGGGTTCCTAAATCTAAGGGTCCTAATCTAATCTAGGGTTAATCTAAGGGCCTAAAACACTTTCTAATCCTATAAATAAGACCCCAACCCTACCCTAATTCATTCATAATTAAACCTAGTAATTAAACTATGGCAAAATGCAACTTGATCATGGCCTCCACAAATCAATGAAGAGGGTTGCATGCTAATCACTCTCTAATCAACCTCAAATCCCTTCTTAGCATCTTAATCTTCTTCATTTGGTGTGCGAAATTGCTAGTAGTGAGTTTCTATCACTTTGATGATCTTTTGGTAAACTAATTAGATGAGATATGATGAGATTTATGGTTTTGTATGTGGGTTAATGAGCTTTGAATCATATGATATGTGTTAGCCTTAATCTTATGTTTATGCATGATGAGTATGTAAGTTTATGCAAGTTTAATATGATGTATGTTATGTTTGCATGATGCTAAATATGCAAGTTGTGGGCTATGTAATCATATGCATGTTATGCAAGTTCATGGTGATATGCTATGCAAGTTACATGTTTGTTAATATGCAAGTTACATGCTTGTTAATATGCAAGTTACATGTTTGTTAATATGCAAGTTACATGCTTGTTAATATGCAAGTTACATGTTTGTTAATATGCAAGTTCATGATGACACATTATGCAAGTCTATGGGTTAATATGCAAGTATACTATGCAAGTGAATATGTAAGTTATGTGACATATTATATGCAAGTTATGTGACATGTTATATAAGATTATATGCAAGTTATGTGACATATTATATGCAAGTTATGTGACATGTTATATAAGATTATATGCAAGTTATGTGACATATTATGCAAGTTCATATGCAAGTTATGTGTTTGTTAATATGCAAAATGGCACCTTTGAAACATGTTCATGCATATGCAAGTTGACACCTTTTTATATGTGTTATGACATGAGAACGAAATTACGTGGGAACGATGGGATAATTAAATGCATAAGTTAATAAGATTGTGTGAAATTAATATAATTATGCATAACATAAAATAAAGGAACATAGTATGGGAATTTGCCTATTAAGTTAGGTGTACCCATACTATGTGTTGGGAATTTACCTATTGAGTTAGGTCTACCCCATGGGAATTTACCTATTGAGTTAGGTCTACCCATGTTATGAAAAGCATGACATTAATTAGGGATAATTAATATGGGGGTGATTAATTAGGTGTAATTAATCGACTAAGACACGAGGTTGGACTCATTTGTAGTGTAAAACTGCCCGGACCCGACCGGCTTAACCAGTTGCTACAAATGTCAGCCCAATGTGAGAGGTCTTGGCCATAAATTAAATACGTGATTAAGGTAAAGACACGAGGTTAGACTCTGTTATGACGTAAGACTGCCCGGATTCTACCGGCTTAACCAGGCGGTCATAACAGCCAGTCTAATGTGGGAGGTCTTTACGGGAGATCACGGTCTTAATTAATTAAGAAACACTTAGCCATAATAGCATGTAGTGGGACATGAGGGGTTAAGTGGGTGCCTTGGGTGGCATGTGGAATCTAGTGGGTTGCCTTGGGTGGCAATAGAAAATACGATTAGAATACTTAACCAAGAGAAACATGTAATTAAACATGATTAAAGGGTTAAGTGGGATACACTAGATATTTGACAAGCTTAAGTGGGTAGCTTGTGGGGGGGGCCCATTTCAACCAATATCCCAAACGTATCTTTGTGGGCTCGACCCATGTCGAGTGACGGGACACGCATATTGGGCTTGATTATAAGAGGCCAAAACGGGTTAGCGGTGGCAACGCAAGTCCAACGGGCTTCATATGCGTGAGTGGGCCCGGGATGGTAGGTAAGCCGTTGTTGCATCGTGTAGATATAAGCCGTGCATCGTATCGGGTTGCCACGTTGGGGAATGGTACACCCCATGGTGGGGCCGGCACGGGTATCTACGTTAGGGAGCCGATCGAATGGGGAGTAGTGCGCACACCTAGGGGATTGTAGGGCCCCGTGGCGTCTACTTGGTCACCTAGGGGTACGCAAGTACTATTAAGTTAATTTTATAAGTCCAGGGGAGGGATCAACCTTTAAGTTAGGAACGACTGGTGTGGTGCAGTTTAGTAATTTACCTTAGGAAGGGTAGATGCGTCTTTATCTTTTATCTTAGTTTAGTTGACTGCTTAGTATAGCCGTTCATCCCTATATGTTACCATATATCAAGTTATGTCTTCTCTGGTTACTTTAACGATTGTATTGTTAAAGTTATAGGACTCGCTCAGACTTAGGTCTGACCCCGTTGTTTTTATCTTTTTCCCAACCCTCAGGTCCTGTGGTGGATCCTAGCAGTAGTGGAGCTTGATCGGATTGTTGTTCCAGTCTTTAGGAGCTTGGGTAGATGTAAAGCTCCAGTTATCCAGTTATCTTTTCTTTTGTTTTGGCTATTGTATGAGAGTGGGATTATGTACTTCTTTATTTTGATGGATATTGTACTTGACTTTTATTGTGGGTTTATGATGTAACCAGACATGTTTTACTTCCGCTGTTATGAGATGATGTTTTAAAATTTCAAGTACTGTTCATATCTGTGTTGTTGTAATTTTTCTGTTCTATATTCACTAAAATACTCCACCGATGCTATGGCATTCCCTTAGTGAGTGACCATAGCGGGAGTGGGGTGTTACATCTTTCATAGACGCATATAACTCTTCTATCCCGCACACATATACAACCAAAATAATCACATTGTCTGCTCCATCGCCATCGTAATCACCATCGCCTTCGTCATAGCCACAATTAATTTCCCTTGCATGAACTTTTTTGCATTTTTTTCTAACAATCTATTTTTTAAAACCTGTGAATTCAAAACCAACGTTTAATTTGTGTAATTTTGATTGGATTTAGAGGTACTTGATAAGAAATTGGTGAAAACAAGGGGAATTGTGTTTTTATGGGGATAGAAAATCAAAGAATGGACAAGAAGTTGAAAATCGAGGCGGTTGCTTTCGACATATAAAATTAAAACAAAGAAGAAAGTCTTAATGGTTTTAGTTTTTAAACGGCAAAAGCTTTCGCCGTTTAATCAAAATGCGAAAACCTTGTCATTTAATTAGAAGTGATTTTGTTTTCTAATCTTTGAGTAGTAGCCGGAAATACAAAAACAAATGCTTTAGCATCATATCAACACATGAAACTAAAAATATTCAATTTTATACTTTCTAATATTTTATCTTATGTTTGAGAGTATAAAACTGCTGGAAAACAATGGCTGAGTCGCGGACTAGGTCGCTTTCTTGAAGACGATTCGGCGATTTGGTCAGAGGTGCAAACCAATTCGTTCCTTCGCCGCCGCCTCTAGGATAAAACAGCCTCTAAAATAGTAACTGATTTGCTTGCACAAAACAAATCAGTGCAGATTTGCACTTTCGGGAAAAATACTGCTCGAAATTTCTTAGAAGTTTTAATGGCGGCTGAGAAGAAGAGAATATAAAATTCGGTGTTTTTATCGTCTCAGATAAAATAGTATATATAGGACGAGAATTAGGTTTTGGGAGAAAATATCGGATCTGCTAAAATTTCGGGGGGGATTATTTATTTTACCGTTGCAAAACTTTTCCGTTGCAGAATAAATATCGGTGCGCAAAATAATTTTTCCATAAAAAAACGGTTCGAAAACAACTAAGTTTTATGGTCCAAAAATATAAGTGCCTACACCACAAAGCCCAAGCCCGAGCCCGAACCCGAACCGAACCGAACCGGGCCGGGCCAGGTCGAGTCGAGTCGGTCGGTCGCGCGCGCGTGTGTGGTGGTCATGATGCATGGTCTCCCTCCTCACAACAATGCATGTATTGGGAGCCCAAGGCCCCAACATGACTTCTTAGAAACAAGTATAAATCCTTGCCTCTTCCCTATAATCCCATGATGTGGGACTACTCAAACATAGGAGCCATTCATACACTTATTCAATAATTTTTAATAATTCACATAATGTTTGTAAAACATTTCCAACAATCCCCCACTTGAATTTTTAAAAATATTTTCGAGCAGTTTCTTTAAAAACATAAGATTGTGCATAAACAAAGGTGTCCAAGGACTTGAACCTTTGCATAGTGAGTAAGATTCAGTTTTTACTAGAGTGACACGTAGTCTTGAACTCTATTCCTGACATCAAACCACACACAACCTTTTCTATAGTGCAATCAGATAAGCCCGTGCATTTATGGCCCTGCACGTCTATCCCAGTTTAGTGAATGCTCTAGAAGTTTTGCCCAAACTCCATAGGAAACGGCCACATTTCCACATTCACAAAGGTGAGTCTATCAAGAGCACTCCTGAAGGTAGGTACTCCATTCCAAATAGAGTATAGATCTCATTAAGAGTTTCTATTAACTCATCCTCTAATCACTTCAGGAATACATGCTTCTTGGTTTATTAAATAGCATGTTCAACTCATATCACTACACAACTTGTTATTACCCATTGAACCTAGTTCTTGGGATCTCCAGTCATTTAGGTCGGGTTACCATTGTGCGTGACTCAACAATCTAAGGGCAATAGTCCCATTCTTTTAGAAGAGTTATGGACTTTCTCTCTGGACAGTCCTTTCGTCAAAGGATCTGCCAAATTTTCCTCACTACGTACGTAATCCACTCTAACGGTACCTGTGGAAAGTAGTTCTCTAACAGTGTTGTGCTTACGACGTATTTGTCGTCTCTTACCGTTATAGTAACGGTTCTGAACTTTTGCAATAGCCGCGGTACTATCGCAGTGTATCAACACTGCTGGTATCGGTTTTTCCCATAAGGGAATCTCAGCTAGCAGATTTCTCAAATATTCTGCCTCTTCACTAGCTGTAGCTAGTGCTATCATCTCAGACTCCATAGTAGACTGAGCCAAAATAGTCTGTTTCTTGGATTTCCAAGAAACAGCTCCTCCAGCGATGCTAAATATGTAGCCACTGGTCGCTTTAGAATCATCAGATAAGGTATTCCAGTCTGCATCAGAATATCCTTCAAGTACAGCTGGAAACCTTTCATAATGTAATCCAAGGTTCATGGTTCGTTTAAGGTATCTCATTACCCTTTCAATAGCTTGCCAGTGCTCTATACTAGGTCTACTGGTAAACCTGCACAATAATCCCACGACATAGGCAATGTCGGGTCTAGTACAATCAGTGGCATACCGAAGGCTGCCAATGATGCTCGCATAATCAGACTGTCTTACACCTTCACCGGTGTTCTTAAATAACTTTACACTGTGATCATATGGCGTACTTGCAGGTTTACTGTCAAAGTAATTATATTTCTTTAGTATCTTCTCAATGTAATGAGATTGGTCCAAAGAAATTCCCTTTTCTGACCTAGTAATCTTAATACCAAGGATTACACTCGCTTCACCTAGATCTTTCATATCAAAATTGACACTTAATAAGGATTTGACTGAGTTTATGGCATGAATATTTGACCCAAAAACGAGTAGGTCAACTACATAAAGGCATATAATAGTGCAAATGTCATTCTCAGATTTGTAACAAATGCATTTGTCACTTTCATTAACTTTAAAACCATTTGAAATGATTAAGTTATCAAATTTTTCATGCCATTGTTTAGGTGCTTGTTTTAAACCATATAATGATTTATCCAATTTACATACTTTATGTTCTTGACCATGTACTACAAATCCTTCAGGCTGGTCCATATAAATTTCTTCGTCTAATTCACCGTTCAAAAAAGCAGTTTTAACATCCATTTGGTGTATAAGTAAATTATGAATGGAAGCAAGTGAGATTAATACCCGAATGGATGTTATTCTAGTTACAGGTGAGAAAGTGTCAAAGAAGTCTATATTTTCCTTTTGTTTAAAACCTTTAGCTATTAGTCGTGCTTTATATTTATCTATAGTGCCATCAGGTTTTAATTTCTTTTTAAGTACCCATTTACATCCTATAGACTTACAACCATGGGGTAAATCTACCAAGAGCCAAGTCTTATTGGATTCTAAAGAATCCATCTCATCGTTTATAGCCTTTTGCCAGAAATCGGCATCTAAAGAAGATAAGGCTTCTTGGAGGTTTATAGGATCCTCCTCAATAGTAAAAGCACAAAAATCTGAACCAAAGTCTTTTATGGTTCTTGCTCTTTTACTTCTTCTAGGTTCAGCTTCAGAATTTTCATTAAGTTCTGTTCTAATAGGCATATTTGAAGTGCCCCCACTATTCCTTAATTTGAAAGGAAATTTAGTTTCATAAAAGTCGGCATCATTTGATTCAATTATATTATGTGCATTAAGGTCATAAAATCTATATGCTTTGCTGTTAATAGCATAGCCTATAAATGCACATTCATATGCTCTACTTGCCAATTTTATTCTCTTAGGGTCTGGAATGCGAACATATGTTAAACAACCCCAAGTTCTAAAGTATGAGACATTGAGTTTATGATTCTTTAAAATTTCATAAGGTGAAATTTTATTCTTAGATTTAGGGATTCTATTCAGAACGTAGCATACAGTCAATAAAATATCCCCCCACCAATGTTTTGCTGCACCAGAATTTAATAATATGGCAACTACTAGCTCGGTAAAGGTCCTATTTTTCCTTTCTGCTTTACCGTTCATTTCAGGTGAGTAGGGTGCAGTTCTCTCATGTACTATACCATGTTGTTTATAGAAATCCAGAATAGAATTAGATTCATATTCTGTTCCTCTATCACTACGAAGTCTCTTAATTTTTCTATTTGCTTGATTCTCAATCTCAGTTTTGAATGTTTTAAACATGTCAAAAGCATCACTTTTATTTTTCATAAGATATACATATGTGAAATCAGAGCAGTCATCAATAAAAGTGATAAAATAACGATGTCCCTGTCTAGTTAAAGTGCCATCAAGTTCACATATGTCAGAATGAATCAAGTCTAATGGTTCAGAAACTCTATCAACAGATTTGTGAGGTTTCTTTGTGATTTTAGCTTGTGTACAGAATTCACATTTATCAGATTCAGATTCTGTCATTTTAGGTATCATATCTAGGGTGCTCATATTACGAATAATTCGATTATTAACATGACATAATCTAGAATGCCAGATATTAAAATCACATAACATGTAAGCAGAAGTAGTCACTTTATTAGATTCAACATTCAGTTTAAACATACCCTCACAAGCATAACCCTTTCCCACAAAAGTTCCCTTATAAGTAAGAGTGTACAAATCAGCCCCAATAACTTGAGTGAAACCAGCCTTATTAAGGAGGAAGCCAGAGACCAGATTCTTTCTTATCTCTGGAGTGTGCATAACATCTTTCAGAATTATAGTTTTTCCAGAGGTGAACTTGAGTTCCACGTTTCCAATCCCCGCAACTGTAGTGGTGTGAGAGTCTCCCAATAGCACTTTCTGATTTTCAGCAGCCGTGTATGTAGAGAACAAGGCACGATCATAGCAGACATGGCGTGAAGCACTAGTATCTACCCACCAGCCCTCTGATCCACCAACAAGGTGAATCTCAGTAACCATAGCCGTAAGAGGCTCCTCAGTCAGGTTAGCCTGCGGTGCAGAGCTTGGCCTGTTCCGACACTTTCGTGCCATATGACCTGGTTTTCCACAGTTGTAACATAGAAACAACTGTCCAGAGTCATTCTTTTGGGCTGGTTTCTGCTGTCCTTTTGGGTTTCCTTGCGGATTCCCATTCTGTTTGTTGCGCCTGTTCTGATTCTTAAATGATTTCTGATTTGGTTTCAGAACAGCGGGAGTGGTCTTCTTAGTGCTGTTGTTATTGACAATCAGCACCTCTTCTTTCTGGTCTTGCTTGCGTGCTTCCTCCTCAATACGGAGGCGTGTAATCAAGCTCTCTAAGGAAAATTCCTTAGTCTTATGTCGCAAAGTGTTCTTAAAATCTTTCCAGCTAGGGGGTAATTTGTCAATGATAACAGCAATTTGAAATTGTTCGTCCAAGACCATACCTTCGGAGATGATCTCATGAGCTATTTTCTGAAGCTCATGAGACTGCATCTCTACCGATCTATCATCAGTCATCTGATACTTTAGGTAGCGACTTACAGCGTATTTCTTTGCCCCTGCCTCCTCTGTGTCATATTTCTTCTTTAGTGCTTCTCAGATCTCCTTTGCCGTCTTTTCATCTGAGTTATAATAATCATATAGATCATGGCTCAGTCCATTCAGTATAAAATTCTTGCATAAGTAATCCTGTTCAGTCCAGGTCTGCAGTTGCTTTGACTGTTCAGTCCATGATGCCATCTTTGCTGCATCAGTCTCGTCAGGCTTGCCTGGTAGCTGCGGTTTTTCAGTAGTCAGAGCAGCTACCACCTTCCTGATCGTGAGGAAGAACTCCATCTTCTGACGCCAGCACTTGAAATGCAAACCTTTGAACTTGAAAGGAGCAGCAGTCACCAGAGGGCCGTGAAAAGCAGAGGGAGGAGCAGAATCGTCCATGGTTGAGTTCGAGGCCATTGTTTCAGTTCGTCTTCAATTTGCTGGAAAACAATGGCTGAGTCACGGACTAGGTCGCTTTCTTGAAGACGATTCGGCGATTTGGTCAGAGGTGCAAACCAATTCGTTCCTTCGCCGCCGCCTCTAGGATAAAACAGCCTCTAAAATAGTAACCGATTTGCTTGCACAAAACAAATCAGTGCAGATTTGCACTTTCGGGAAAAATACTGCTCGAAATTTCTTAGAAGTTTTAATGGCGGCTGAGAAGAAGAGAATATAAAATTCGGTGTTTTTCTCGTCTCAGATAAAATATTATATATAGGACGAGAATTAGGTTTTGGGAGAAAATACCGGATCTGCTAAAATTTCGGGGGGGATTAATTATTTTACCGTTGCAAAACTTTTCCGTTGCAGAATAAATATCGGTGCGCAAAATAATTTTTCCATAAAAAAACGGTTCGAAAACAACTAAGTTTTATGGTCCAAAAATATAAGTGCCTACACCACAAAGCCCAAGCCCGAGCCCGAACCCGAACCGAACCGAACCGGGCCGGGCCGGGCCAGGTCGAGTCGGGTCGGTTGGTCGCGCGCGCGTGTGTGGTGGTCATGATGCATGGTCTCCCTCCTCACAACAATGCATGTATTGGGAGCCCAAGGCCCCAACATGACTTCTTAGAAACAAGTATAAATCCTTGCCTCTTCCCTATAATCCCATGATGTGGGACTACTCAAACATAGGAGCCATTCATACACTTATTCAATTATTTTTAATAATTCACATAATGTTTGTAAAACATTTCCAACAATCCCCCACTTGAATTTTTAAAAATATTTTCGAGCAGTTTCTTTAAAAACATAAGATTGTGCATAAACAAAGGTGTCCAAGGACTTGAACCTTTGCATAGTGAGTAAGATTCAGTTTTTACTAGAGTGACACGTAGTCTTGAACTCTATTCCTGACATCAAACCACACACAACCTTTTCTATAGTGCAATCAGATAAGCCCGTGCATTTATGGCCCTGCACGTCTATCCCAGTTTAGTGAATGCTCTAGAAGTTTTGCCCAAACTCCATAGGAAACGGCCACATTTCCACATTCACAAAGGTGAGTCTATCAAGAGCACTCCTGAAGGTAGGTACTCCACTCCAAATAGAGTATAGATCTCATTAAGAGTTTCTATTAACTCATCCTCTAATCACTTCAGGAATACATGCTTCTTGGTTTATTAAATAGCATGTTCAACTCATATCACTACACAACTTGTTATTACCCATTGAACCTAGTTCTTGGGATCTCCAGTCATTTAGGTCGGGTTACCATTGTGCGTGACTCAACAATCTAAGGGCAATAGTCCCATTCTTTTAGAAGAGTTATGGACTTTCTCTCTGGACAGTCCTTTCGTCAAAGGATCTGCCAAATTTTCCTCACTACGTACGTAATCCACTCTAACGGTACCTGTGGAAAGTAGTTCTCTAACAGTGTTGTGCTTACGACGTATTTGTCGTCTCTTACCGTTATAGTAACGGTTCTGAACTTTTGCAATAGCCGCGGTACTATCGCAGTGTATCAACACTGCTGGTATCGGTTTTTCCCATAAGGGAATCTCAGCTAGCAGATTTCTCAAATATTCTGCCTCTTCACTAGCTGTAGCTAGTGCTATCATCTCAGACTCCATAGTAGACTGAGCCAAAATAGTCTGTTTCTTGGATTTCCAAGAAACAGCTCCTCCAGCGATGCTAAATATGTAGCCACTGGTCGCTTTAGAATCATCAGATAAGGTATTCCAGTCTGCATCAGAATATCCTTCAAGTACAGCTGGAAACCTTTCATAATGTAATCCAAGGTTCATGGTTCGTTTAAGGTATCTCATTACCCTTTCAATAGCTTGCCAGTGCTCTATACTAGGTCTACTGGTAAACCTGCACAATAATCCCACGACATAGGCAATGTCGGGTCTAGTACAATCAGTGGCATACCGAAGGCTGCCAATGATGCTCGCATAATCAGACTGTCTTACACCTTCACCGGTGTTCTTAAATAACTTTACACTGTGATCATATGGCGTACTTGCAGGTTTACTGTCAAAGTAATTATATTTCTTTAGTATCTTCTCAATGTAATGAGATTGGTCCAAAGAAATTCCCTTTTCTGACCTAGTAATCTTAATACCAAGGATTACACTCGCTTCACCTAGATCTTTCATATCAAAATTGACACTTAATAAGGATTTGACTGAGTTTATGGCATGAATATTTGACCCAAAAATGAGTAGGTCATCTACATAAAGGCATATAATAGTGCAAATGTCATTCTCAGATTTGTAACAAATGCATTTGTCACTTTCATTAACTTTAAAACCATTTGAAATGATTAAGTTATCAAATTTTTCATGCCATTGTCTATGTGCTTGTTTTAAACCATATAATGATTTATCCAATTTACATACTTTATGTTCTTGACCATGTACTACAAATCCTTCAGGCTGGTCCATATAAATTTCTTCGTCTAATTCACCGTTCAAAAAGCAGTTTTAACATCCATTTGGTGTATAAGTAAATTATGAATGGAAGCAAGTGAGATTAATACCCGAATGGATGTTATTCTAGTTACAGGTGAGAAAGCGTCAAAGAAGTCTATATTTTCCTTTTGTTTAAAACTTTTAGCTACTAGTCGTGCTTTATATTTATCTATAGTGCCATCAGGTTTTAATTTCTTTTTAAGTACCCATTTACAGCCTATAGACTTACAACCAAGGGGTAAATCTACCAAGTGCCAAGTCTTATTGGATTCTAAAGAATCCATCTCATCGTTTATAGCCTCTTGCCAGAAATCGACATCTAAAGAAGATAAGGCTTCTTGGAGGTTTATAGGATCCTCCTCAATAGTAAAAGCACAAAAATCTGAACCAAAGTCTTTTATGGTTCTTGCTCTTTTACTTCTTCTAGGTTCAGCTTCAGAATTTTCATTAAGTTCTGTTCTAATAGGCATATTTGAAGTGCCCCCACTATTCCTTAATTTGAAAGGAAATTTAGTTTCATAAAAGTCGGCATCATTTGATTCAATTATATTATGTGCATTAAGGTCATAAAATCTATATGCTTTGCTGTAAATAGCATAACCTATAAATGCACATTCATATGCTCTACTTGCCAATTTTATTCTCTTAGGGTCTGGAATGCGAACATATGTTAAACAACCCCAAGTTCTAAAGTATGAGACATTGGGTTTATGATTCTTTAAAATTTCATAAGGTGAAATTTTATTCTTAGATTTAGGGATTCTATTCAGAACGTAGCATACAGTCAATAAAATATCCCCCACCAATGTTTTGCTGCACCAGAATTTAATAATATGGCAACTACTAGCTCGGTAAAGGTCCTATTTTTCCTTTTTGCTTTACCGTTCATTTCAGGTGAGTAGGGTGCAGTTCTCTCATGTACTATACCATGTTGTTTATAGAAATCCAGAATAGAATTAGATTCATATTCTGTTCCTCTATCACTACGAAGTCTCTTAATTTTTCTATTTGCTTGATTCTCAATCTCAGTTTTGAATGTTTTAAACATGTCAAAAGCATCACTTTTATTTTTCATAAGATATACATATGTGAAATCAGAGCAGTCATCAATAAAAGTGATAAAATAACGATGTCCCTGTCTAGTTAAAGTGCCATCAAGTTCACATATGTCAGAATGAATCAAGTCTAATGGTTCAGAAACTCTATCAACAGATTTGTGAGGTTTCTTTGTGATTTTAGCTTGTGTACAGAATTCACATTTATCAGATTCAGATTCTGTCATTTTAGGTATCATATCTAGGGTGCTCATATTACGAATAATTCGATTATTATCATGACATAATCTAGAATGCCAGATATTAAAATCACACAACATGTAAGCAGAAGTAGTCACTTTATTAGATTCAACATTCAGTTTAAACATACCCTCACAAGCATAACCCTTTCCCACAAAAGTTCCCTTATAAGTAAGAGTGTACAAATCAGCCCCAATAACTTGAGTGAAACCAGCCTTATTAAGGAGGAAGCCAGAGACCAGATTCTTTCTTATCTCTGGAGTGTGCATAACATCTTTCAGAATTACAGTTTTTCCAGAGGTGAACTTGAGTTCCACGTTTCCAATCCCCGCAACTGTAGTGGTGTGAGAGTCTCCCAACAGCACTTTCTGATTTTCAGCAGCCGTGTATGTAGAGAACAAGGCACGATCATAGCAGACATGGCGTGAAGCACTAGTATCTACCCACCAGCCCTCTGATCCACCAACAAGGTGAATCTCAGTAACCATAGCCGTAAGAGGCTCCTCAGTCAGGTTAGCCTGCGGTGCAGAGCTTGGCCTGTTCCGACACTTTCGTGCCATATGACCTGGTTTTCCACAGTTGTAACATAGAAACAACTGTCCAGAGTCATTCTTTTGGGCTGGTTTCTGCTGTCCTTTTGGGTTTCCTTGCGGATTCCCATTCTGTTTGTTGCGCCTGTTCTGATTCTTAAATGATTTCTGATTTGGTTTCAGAACAGCGGGAGTGGTCTTCTTAGTGCTGTTGTTATTGACAATCAGCACCTCTTCTTTCTGGTCTTGCTTGCGTGCTTCCTCCTCAATACGGAGACGTGTAATCAAGCTCTCTAAGTAAAATTCCTTAGTCTTATGTCGCAAAGTGTTCTTAAAATCTTTCCAGCTAGGGGGTAATTTGTCAATGATAACAGCAATTTGAAATTGTTCGTCCAAGACCATACCTTCGGAGATGATCTCATGAGCTATTTTCTGAAGCTCATGAGACTGCATCTCTACCGATCTATCATCAGTCATCTGATACTTTAGGTAGCGACTTACAGCGTATTTCTTTGCCCCTGCCTCCTCTGTGTCATATTTCTTCTTTAGTGCTTCTCAGATCTCCTTTGCCGTCTTTTCATCTGAGTTATAATAATCATATAGATCATCGCTCAGTCCATTCAGTATAAAATTCTTGCATAAGTAATCCTGTTCAGTCCAGGTCTGTAGTTGCTTTGACTGTTCAGTCCATGATGCCATCTTTGCTGCATCAGTCTCGTCAGGCTTGCCTGGTAGCTGCGGTTTTTCAGTAGTCAGAGCAGCCACCACCTTCCTGATCGTGAGGAAGAACTCCATCTTCTGACGCCAGCGCTTGAAATGCAAACCTTCGAACTTGAAAGGAGCAGCAGTCACCAGAGGGCCGTGAAAAGCAGAGGGAGGAGCAGAATCGTCCATGGTTGAGTTCGAGGCCATTGTTTCAGTTCGTCTTCAATTTGCTGGAAAACAATGGCTGAGTCGCGGACTAGGTCGCTTTCTTGAAGACGATTCGGCGATTTGGTCAGAGGTGCAAACCAATTCGTTCCTTCGCCGCCGCCTCTAGGATAAAACAGCCTCTAAAATAGTAACCGATTTGCTTGCACAAAACAAATCAGTGCAGATTTGCACTTTCGGGAAAAATACTGCTCGAAATTTCTTAGAAGTTTTAATGGCGGCTGAGAAGAAGAGAATATAAAATTCGGTGTTTTTCTCGTCTCAGATAAAATAGTATATATAGGACGAGAATTAGGTTTTGGGAGAAAATACCGGATCTGCTAAAATTTCGGGGGGGGATTAATTATTTTACCGTTGCAAAACTTTTCCGTTGCAGAATAAATATCGGTGCGCAAAATAATTTTTCCATAAAAAAACGGTTCGAAAACAACTAAGTTTTATGGTCCAAAAATATAAGTGCCTACACCACAAAGCCCAAGCCCGAGCCCGAACCGAACCGGGTCGAGTCGGTCGGTCGCGCGCGCGTGTGTGGTGGTCATGATGCATGGTCTCCCTCCTCACAACAATGCATGTATTGGGAGCCCAAGGCCCCAACATGACTTCTTAGAAACAAGTATAAATCCTTGCCTCTTCCCTATAATCCCATGATGTGGGACTACTCAAACATAGGAGTCATTCATACACTTATTCAATCATTTTTAATAATTCACATAATGTTTGTAAAACATTTCCAACAAATACGATTGGGTCAACGGTTCAAACAACAACCGAACCGTATCATTGCGGATGGTTAGGTTTAAGGTATTTGCTGCAAAAAGAGAATTCAGTTTGATTTTCCATAGGGTGCATCTATTAACACCCCAATAATTGCTCTTCACCCCCCGCTGATTAGAAAATAATATGTGCACCCCATTGATTTTCTCTTCTCACCCTATTTAATCCAAAAATGCCCTTATTGCATTTTCATTCTCAATACTATTTTTCTAGTTTTCAACTTGCAATTTTTACTACTACTCTCCCCTTTAAAATTTTGTTTAAATTAATTAAAATTTGTAAACTGTTGACGTCTCGGTCTCAAAACACAAAATGATACACATCGCTAATTGTACAGTTTTTAATTTTTTAATCATTATTTATAACTTCTACCTTTAATTTTTCTTTTTTTAATGCTCATTTACAATGTTGATTTTAAAATTTTAAATTATAGTTTGCAATTTAGCCTCGAACGTTCTATATATATATATGACTGATATATTTTTCAATCATTGTACATCATATCAACATTAGGCAAGTTATATAATCAGTTGTTAAAGGGTAAATCTAAAAATAAAATTCTGAAAATAAAGGGTAGATCTGAAAATAAAATTCTGAAATTTTAACGGTTTTTTAGTCCAATCTGAACAGTTTTCGAGTTTTCGTGCAGTTCATGCTCAGCCGCAGTAATTTGTTAGCGGGGTAATTGTAGCACAGTGTGGAATATTTCGGGCATCTGTACTCTAGTCTCTAGTATTCTTCAATAGATTTGGTTTCTAATTCTCACGAAAATATATACGTATTTACCAGCAGGCAGCAGGCAGCAGGCAGCAGGTCCAGCACTTTTCGGAATGTCCATCAGTTCGCTACCATGCTTCAACTGCTTACAGCGCCACATCGAGTCCGATTTATCCTCCGATATCATCTTCCGGTACGGTATTTCCGATTCCCCTCTCCCCTTCGGCTCAACTGCTGTTATCCAGGTTCTTCGATTTTCTCTATTTTGTTTTTGAAATTACAATATACGCTTTTTTGTGCATATGTGTATTATTAATTGATAGTAATTATACTAAGATCAAGTCCTTGTTCATTGCGCCGTTACTTATTTTTTTTGGTATTTTTATTAGTTATATTTTTGCAGCTCAGTAGTTCGAAATTACTAGCTGTATGTATTTGTAGTAGTAGTTTATAATAGTTAACTATTAGTTATCTTCTTTGGAGGCTAGGTTCATTTGGTCTACAATTTAAGCATAAATAGCCTATCAGATATGTAAAATTGTATTACCGGTAGAACATTGTTACCATAGATGCATTTAGTTGAAATTACCTTTAGTTGATCAATTGTCAGGAGTTCCCTTGCTAATGGATGGTTCAAATAGTTAATGTAATATGCATCAACTACGAGGACACTTGAATGTTTCAATACAGTTGATAACATCAGTTTTTTTGTCATGTATGTGTGCTTAATTACCCAGCGCGTGGAATTGTAAATGTCGATAAAGCTGATTGGTTTCACTTGGGTTTTATATAACATGTGATGTTAATCTATACATGTGGTAGTAGACCCACCAAAAATAGGTCTGTGTCATTTGACATAAAAATTTATGTCTTTTCAATTGCAGATATGTCTAAACGGTGGAGCAGACAATGCAGGAAGGTCAGCTTTTAAGTCATTCTGGATTGTATGTTGTTATCGTTATCCAACAAATCTTTTATCTAATGTTGTCTCCTTTTAAAACCCAGCGAAGAAGTGTCAGCTCAGTTCTTGCTGGCTCAACTAGAAAACGACGATGATAACAGGTGCTTGAGACAATGTGTAAGATCCAAGTTTACTTTCCATGATTCCGTTGTGTATTAACATATATAACATACAGTGGTTTACTTGTGGCAAAATCTTGCAGTCGCTTGTATTCAAAAATAGCCGCTGTATTGGCCCCAGCTGCTCATGATATGAGAGATTCTGATTTGTCAATCAAAGATCTTATTAGGGGATCCGAAACAGCCGAAGAGAAAGTAATATCATCATTAAATATCTTCCTAAAGGAAAAAACAGCAGATGTATATAGTTCAAGCTTCTTAAGTTTAGTTGGTTTTCCATCATTTGATGAGACTTGCATTCGTAGTTGTGTCAGACATCCAAATATATCACCAGTTGTAGGCATCATAAAATCTCCAAATTACAATTATTTGCTAGGCCATAAGGCTCCATATAATCTGGAGAATATTTTGAAATACAGTCCTGAAGCATTGAAGTCAGATTGGCATATAAGGTTTTTGATCTATCAAATATTGTCTGCACTGGTATATATGCATGGTTTAGGAATTTCTCATGGCAATATCCGCCCTTCTAGCATCCTTCTGAATGAATCATGTTGGTCTTGGCTTAATATTTTTGATCTAATAGAACAAACCGTCTCCTCTTCTTCAAATGTATCTTCTTGTCTAGTTAACTGTCCTGTCAACTCTATTTCTTCCAAGTTAACAGTATCCACTTCAGCAGATTGGTATTCAAATTTCTTGCGCTGGTGGAAAGGTGAACTAAGCAATTATGAATATCTACTTATTTTGAATAAACTAGCAGGTCGAACATATGGAGATCACACATTCCACACTGTTATGCCTTGGGTCATAGATTTTACAGTTAAGCCCAATGAAAATTCTGATACTGGATGGAGGGACCTAACAAAGAGTAAGTGGAGATTAGCAAAAGGCGATGAACAATTGGATTTTACATTTCAAACCTCTGAAATTCCTCATCATATTTCTGATGAATGTCTATCAGAATTAGCAGTATGCAGTTATAAGGCAAGAAGGTTGCCTTTAAATATACTTCGACATGCAGTTCGTTCTGTGTATGAACCAAATGAATATCCATCAAATATGCAGAGACTTTACCAGTGGACACCTGATGAGTGCATTCCTGAGTTTTATAGTGACCCTCAAATATTTTGTTCACTTCATTCTGAGATGTGTGATTTAGCCATTCCATCTTGGGCCTCGTCTCCTGAAGAGTTTATTTCTTTACATCGAAATGCTTTGGAAAGTGATCGCGTGTCAAAACAGCTTCATCACTGGATTGATATCACATTTGGTTATAAATTATCAGGTGAAGCATCTATTACTGCAAAGAATGTAATGTTGCCTATATCTGATTTATCAATGCCAAGATCAGCAGGACGCTTTCAACTTTTTACTACACCGCATCCTATGCGACAACTTCAGGGAAATAAACGTGCGGTATATGATGATAACCTCCTTCCTGCTACCCAATATTTGGCAGATTTAGAACAAGCTATTTCATTTCGTGAATACGCACATCATTTATGTCCAGTGTACAAATGTGACAGTTTTAATGCTAAACATCAAAAAGTAGCTACTCAGGAACCTATTAACTGTAAGTGTACGGATGCATCTGTTCCTAACTTGAGTCTTCTTGAGTATTTTGACACCAATGATGGTGGTTGTACGGGATTTCATGAATTATTATACTGGAACACAAAATTATCCTTTTATGATGTTGATTCCGAGGATCTTGCAGAAGATGTATTTTCTCTTGGATGTATTTTAGCTGAGGTTTATTTGAAGAGACCATTTTTTAATAGTTTGTCGTTAGCTGCCTACAAAGACAATGATGTTATGCCTGACATAATACAAGATCTTCCCCCTCATGTTGCAGTACTTGTCAATTCATGCATACATAAAGACTGGAAAAGGTAGCAACATATGCTATGCTTATAAATTATTTTTATGCCATACTAGGAAATTTGACGTTGCACATTGCTTGTGTCAAGGATCCAGACTAAACCACAAAAGCTTTGTATATTACGAGCGTTACGGCATGCGCTTCGCACGTGATGTTGGCACGTGCTTCGCACGTAAAATTATTTTCTTTTCAAAAATTATACGTTAACATATTTAAAAAAATTGTTTTTCATAAATGTTTACCGATGTTTTTGCATCGTAATAAAGTGTACGTGGTTTAAATTTTTATTTCTAAATTGCAACTATTTGTTTATTAGTGTGAAAATTAGTTTTTGTTATTAATTAATAAATTATGAAAATGCATGTGAAGTTTATTTGTTAGATCCTATGTTTTAGTGATATCAAGTTTGGTAATCTATATGAAAGAGCGTTTTGAATTCGTAAAAGAAAATGTCTGTTAGTTCCTAATTTTAGGCGATGTTAACATTGATAAAAAGTAACTCTTTTTTTAGATGTTATTTTTTTATGACCATTTTTTTAAAGAATTGTACATGCAGAGTAATTTTGGAACTTCACGATCGGACCAAAAGTATGTGCTTCCAAATCAATTATTAATAAAGATCTTAGTGTGAAATTTAGTTTTTATTATTAATTAATATCGAGCTCCGGCCTCTTCACAATGTGAGGGAAAGGCTGTGCGCGCTAATTGACCACCCCCAGAGCCCAGAAAGCCGTGAGAATAGTACTAGAACGGGAGACTGATCTAGGAAGTCCTCGCGCTTGAGTACGGGAGCCTTTGGCACTGGGTATCCACCTTATTATTAATTTATAAATTGTGAAAATGTATGTGAAGTTTATTTGGTAGATCCTATGTTTTAGTGATATCAAGTTTGATAATATATATGAAAGAGCGTTTTGAATTTGTAAAAGAAAATATCTGTTAGATCCTAATTTTAGGCGATGTTAACATTGTTAAAAAAGTAACACACTTTTATTTAGATGTTATCCTTTTAGGACCATTTTTTTAAAGAATTGTACATGAAAGGTAATTTTGAAACTTCACGATCAGACCAAAAGTATGTGCTTCCAAACCAATTATTAATAAAGATATATAGCCCATTGCATTTGCATATGGCCCTAGGGGCAAGCAATCAATTACTGTTTAGGTAAAACCTGACAAACTGAATTAGAACCAGGGGGGGAAAAAAACTTAAGGACCAGGCCGAATTAATTTTCGGTTAAATCAGTTGTTTTTGGATTAACAAATTTGTGGTTCAAAAGTATTCCCTTTTAATAGTTTGTACGAAGACAATTTTGTCAATTCACCACGTCATATTTACTTTACAATTTTATGACTTTTGCAAGCAATTCAATATTTTATACAAGTATACATTATTTTGTCTGGACTACCTGTGACAAATATTGACTAGTTTGCAAGCCGATAAGAACCAATTAAACCGAACTACTCGATTGTAACCTGAATGTTGTGGTTTGATCAATTTTGTTTATTTCTAACAACGTAATGCTATCCCCTATATTGCAATAGTTTCACTGCAATGACCCCTTTTTTAGTTTTGGGCATCGCTATAGTTACCGGTCATCTTCCGAAGTATATATAATGAGCTATGCAGAATTCGTTTCCTGTGGGTATATAGGTTCATCCGTTCATGCTATGCTAGTGTGTTCCTTGCATCCTAATATACCATAGTTTGAATTAAGCATTTCTGTGATATGCAAGGACGGAGCCAGGATTTTATTTTCCCCTTGGCTAAGTAAAAGATGAATGAAAAAAGAAGTGATCTTGATTATAACGCTATTCAACATCATTTCAAATTAGAATAAACGCGTGTACTTATAGGCAGATGAATTGAATTTAGAGCAGTGAGTTTTCTTATAGAGTAACTGAAGATGGCAAAGTAGATCAGAGCAATCATTGACAGTTAGACAACCACGATTTACTCCGTTCTTCATAGAGTAGTTCCGGGGATGCAGCGGGGTTGGCAGTTTTATGTGCTTTGTTAAAAACATAAAAGATTGAAACAGGATCTCCTATTTTGAATTGGAAGTAAACCATGTGGACAGCCAAGCTGCATTGTTTCTATTTTATGTGTAGATATATGGATTATATGGTTTTAAGCTAAATATGTTCTAATTGTACTGGGCTATTGGGCTGAATGATTCCTAGTGTTTCTTTTTTGAAGAAAGGAGCACCCGGGCTGTAGCCCAGGTATCAACATGCATAGTTCCGTCCCTGGTGATATGTGAACATAATTTTCCTCATAAATTGAATCCTTACAGAACATCGTGCATGGTAAGTTGACTAGGATTGCTTCCTTATATGAAGCAGTCCCCGTAATGTTTAACTAAATCTTAATGAAATAGTTAAGCAGTTATTTATACAGTATATCTATTGATGTAATGCTGGTACTGAATTGGTGAATTTTTAGGAGGCCTTCTGCAAAATGTTTACTTGAATCTCAGTACTTTCCTCCTACAGTCAGAGCTGCATACTTATTTCTTGCTCCACTTCAACTTCTTGCTGAAGCTGGGCCTCGTCTTCAGTATGCTTCAAAAGTTGCAAGTGAAGGAGCATTAAGAGCAATGGGAGCATATGCTGCAGAGATGTGTGCCCCCTATTGTATACCTCTTATCATGTCGCCTTTGTCAAATGAGGAAGCTGAATCAGCTTTGAGTTTATTAAAGGAGTTTTTGAAGTGCTTGAACTGTGGAGCTATTAAAACATTGATCCTGCCCAGCCTGCAGAAGATTTTACAGGTTCACAGTAGAAAGTATACTTACTATTTTATAGCAAGACGCGCACGTGCACTTTTTTTTTGTAAATGTTTGATCTACGTATAGAGGATCATCTATGTAAATTTTGGACTCATTTCGACACACATATATAGAGAAGCAGTCAATGGAACCTCTATTTTGCAGCATCCCTGATTTCCACTATACAATCCAAATTAAATAACATGGCTGGTGGAAAGAGAGATAGAACCATATTATTTCATTTGGATTGTGCGGTGGAAATCATGGGGCCATAGGGGTGCTGCGGTGTTTGGGTGTTATTGAATGATCCTCATACACCCACGTCCCACCTTTATATTGTGTTACATAATGTATATGCATTTAAAGTTGTGCATTTTTTTTTTCAGGTGTCAGAATATTCTCATCTGAAAGTTTCTCTACTTCAAGATTCTTTTATTCAGGATTTGTGGAAAAGAGTGGGCAAAAATGTGTATCTGGAAAAGATCCATCCATTAGTGATTGCAAATTTGTATGATTCACCAAACAAAATATCTGCCTCGGTTGCATCTGTTGCTCTCATTGGTTCCAGTGAAGAACTGGGCATTCCAATTACTATTCACCAGGTAGCTTACAATTTAATACTCGCCTTCGGCTTATAAATACATAAATAAATTTTCTAACCTTACATTCTTATAAAAGACAATATTGCCAATAATCCACTCTTTTGGAAAAGGACTGGGTCCAGATGGGATTGATGTTCTGATTAGAATAGGTATATATTTCACTGTGAAACTCATTTTCCATTTCGTAGTTGTTATTAAGGTTTACCAGCATCATTTTATTTGATTATAGGTGGGCTTCATGGAGAAAATTTTATTGTCAAGCAACTTCTACCCCTAGTAACAAATGTTATTCTCTCTTGTATCGAGGCATCCAATAAAAATATGACAGAGCCTCAGCAGAGTTGGATTTCCTTGGCATTAACAGACAGCTTTTCAGCATTGGATGGTTTGGTTTCTGTTTTGTCTGCAGAAACAGTAATTAAGGAGCTTTTTCAAGTATGCCTTCTTATTCTTTTTTCTGTTAAATAAAATAGAAGTAGAGTAAAAAGTTGGTTATTATCATTTTCATTGCTTTATAAGTTTCCTAATGTTATTTTTTGTGTTTAATTCGAGGTTCAAAAATCCGGCCAGCACGCTGGAACTCCAGCCATTCTGGTCTGGTTTTGGCGTTGACCGGACTGAAATACCCTTGAAATCCAGTTCTGGATAATACAGTAGAGAACAATGGAAATTCGAAAAACAGAAATTCGAAGCACTTGTATTGTAAAAAAGAGAAGGATTCCAATAGATCAGTGAAAACTGAAGGAAAAAAAGGGAAAAAAAAAATCAAAAAGAAAACCCCTGATATCATTTAGAGCAGATGCGGCTTTTAATGTTTCAATTTAGGGATTCTCTGTTTCAATTTTCAATTTTTTTAATTAGGAGTAGGACTTCAATTTCCATCGCCGTAGAAAAGATTTAAGGCTTCACGAGAAGAGAAAGATGGAGAAGGCAGTTCTGCAATGCGTGCTTTGGCTGCTTAATGCGTAACATATATCTAAATGGGCTTTAGGTCTAAACTAATAAATTAGGCTTTTGGTATTAATTGACAAATGAGGATTTAGTAAGTATTTAGAATACAAATCTTTGTTGCTTGTCGGTATACTTGTAATAAAAAAAAACCGAAAACGGGAACCGAAGCTAGAGCGGAATTTTCAGGATTTCCGAAACAGAACCGAAACTTTAAAAATTTGGCATGAAAATGAAAACCAGAATATTAAACCTTGGTTTAATTACATACAGGATCAAATCTGTATACATACTAAGGTTCTGATGCAGCAAAATCTCGGCCTGCCTGTGTTACAGGTAGATACCATCTCCATCACTTTTTCCTAGTGTGATCTATGTTTGAAGCCAGTTAGTAAAAATCTCTCTTTTGTAGGATAGTACATAGGTTTATTTATTCAGGCCCCTTTTTTTGGTATTATTTAGACTGCTGCAGCTACTCTACTTGGGCTTTGTCAGAGGATTGGATCAGACCTTACTATTTCACATATAATGCCACAGCTCAAAGAGCTGTTTGAGGAATTGGCATTCTGCCAAGAAGCCGCTTATGGACCTGGTTCTAGTAAACGACATGTAAAGATTTCTAGATTACAGTCAGATGAAGATGCTAAAATCGAAAGCCGGTTGGACCTTCTGTAAGAATATCTAAATCAAACTTTTTGTACATTTCATTTATGTCAGTATGTTAATGGAAGCTAAGTATTTGACTAATGACTGATAGAACTAGAATAGATTCATTTTATGGGATGGGCTTGGACTAGGTATTGGGCTGGTCCAAGTTTGTTTTTGGACCTTGATCACAATTTTTTTTAACACCCAAGTCGAGTGGGCACTCTGTAAACTCCCGAGAGAGTGTACTATAAAGTCCCCACAGTCCGAGTAAGTAATAAGTGCATTTGTGTTGGCATTTTGAATCGACTCCTTGCATCTCTTTGCCTTGACCAGATGATCAACCACTCGGGGGAACCTTTGTCACAAACTTAATGCTAATTTGCTTTATCTTACCAGTTAAACCATTTTTGTTCAAATCACACAACTGTACTCTTCTGGCAATTGGGGTAGAATCAGGCAAGGTAAGAATGTTGCATTATTTTCTATGTCATACCTAAAATAAAATAAATGTTATATCTGCCCTTTGTTGTATGTGATAATTAAGTTCTCAGTATAATATCTTATATTCTCCTTAATAATGCTTTCTTCGATGATCATCAATAAGTTAAATTACATTGTTTTATTTATCAATTCAAATAGGTAAAATCTAATCAATTATTGAAGCAAAATTGAAAGCAATGTTACAGTATGAACTGTGTTTAAAGTTTGATTAATGTACATATTTTGATGTATTGAAAATTAGCCAAAAATCGATCCTACACACTAAAATTTTGGACAACCAAGGTTGGTGTACTTTCTGGGTTCAGTCATTGCCCTGTATGGCAAACTTCTTCTTGCTCCGCCCAATGTCTTCCAAGTATTCATACTATTTGTGCAATAATTTTCAATCCTATTCAAAATTCGTATAACAGCTTCACCATTATATCATGTCATATTTAACTTTTTTTTTTTTTCAGATTATTTGCATATGATTTTTAATTCATTTAACATACCTTACAATGTCAGTGAGTTTGTACATAATTTTTAAAACTTATTTGAATTTGGGACAGAAAAATAGAAGAATGACAGACATCTCAACTGTTGTTTTTTCTTTTCTTTTTTCAAACAAGGATCCAAACATTCAATATGCGAATTGATATGTCTAGGTTAAGCAAAACACGTCTAACTTTGGGCTAAGTCAAGTAATTATGTCTAATTTTTGAAACAAAGATTACATGTATACATTTGAAGTTTATTTTCCTTTATTACTTTATTATGTCGCTTCTACTTTTGCCAAATGTTTGATAGCAGAAAAACACATGATATATACATGTTATAGGATTTATGCAATAATCTTGTTATGTATCATGATGATGTCTTCTACTCGTTAAATTATACTTCATAAGTTTGACTCCTTTACATCATCAGCATCAATTTCAAAACTTCAAATTTAAATATATCAATCTTTACTACAAAAAAGCAGTCCATCAATATTTGTATGCTTGGGCATCATAATTTTATTAATTAAATCATTAGTTATTTGTAGCTTGCATGTGGTACTCAAATAATAATAGTTGATTTTTTTCCCTTTTTAATACTGATTTTTCTAACCAGTGTCCACCAACTTATTCTGAATTTTGTGATTATGTTAATGATGTTTGATGAACATCAAACAAAAGTTGTCAAATTATGTTTATCATAATTTGTTGAAAATGACCTTCAGATTTAATCTTCAACTCGTTAAAAGTAAATAGATTTATCATCTTCAACCCATTAGATATAAATTGATTAATCATTTTTATCTTTGATTCAGAATGAATTGACATTATAAAGTATAAACTACATGCCATGATTAATTAATCAAACTGACAAAGTACTTGTCTGGTATTCTGGTTCACACCACAGATGTAAAATCAGATGGAACAAATAATTATATTAAATTAGCGTCGATGTGTCGGGTGCTATTTTTAATGTATGCAGATTTAAACTACATGCAGTTTGTTAACGTTGTCCATTCAATTCTATATTGTACTTCAACAATCTTTTTTACTTTTGAAACTGACAATGTAGGATTAAGTTACGACGTGAATCAAATGAGTATAAGACATACAAGTGTATGAACATGATTGTTTGACTTAAATTTAAGTGCATTTTATAGATCATTTAATTGTCATTGTTTTACTTTAATACTTTACCGTATGACATTGTTTTCACGAAATTATATTTACCGTGACATATGTTCACTATTCTCAAGTTCGACATAATGGTGAATATTTTACTTGATCTAAAAGGGCTAAACTTTATCAGATTGTACCCATTTATAATAAAGTGGAAGCAGTCTTTTAAAAAGTCCCTCTAGGAGTTAGATGAGACTTACCGTTGAGCGATTCACTTAGGCCCACCTAGTTAAGGTTTAACGCCTCATGTAAGAATCTAAATGTAACGATCCTCCATTTTAAACAATTCAAATCAGCCACACCTGTCTGATCAAAACCATTCAAAAAAGCGAATTGTTAATGAAATTTAAATATAAGAATAAAAGAGATAAAAAGAAACAAAACTCGGAATCTCACAGCGGAAGGACAAAATATGATGATCACATAAAACATCATAAAGATTATAGTGTTCATTGTTTTACAATATCAAAATTAATTAATTAACAAACATACCAAGTAATACAATAGAAAAATATAGTAAATACGTTTGTCAATCTTTATCTTCATCTTCATAGCAACGTTTTAAGTTAAACTGAAACAACTCAAGTTGACCCAAGCATAATAACAAAACAATATACTCTAAGGATTAACTTAAGAGATGTCACAAGATCAATCAAAAGAACTAATGATTTCTCGTGTAAGTCAAACCAAAAGCATGAACAAAAGTGCAATTAACTTAAGAGATGTTATAAGATTTTTCATCTTCTAAGAATCCATTAGACTCTATATATAGTAGAATATGCTGTGTGTGTAATGTCTATTAATAAAGTCAAATATTGAAAATAAGGCGTTATTTGTATTCTCCCTTAATGCATTTTATATACATGCTGTCTATCACAACATTATCGTAAACTGGTAGCTATCAGAGGGTCTTATATAGGTACAATATCAATCAAAATCGTAGAGGACTTGTATAGGGATAAAACATGGCAAGGCACGCGAGACAATGCCCGAGGTAAGATTCTACCAGTTTACTCTTTCTGGTCGATCGTAACCCATATCGGTCGATCGCGTAGCAACACTCAAATTAAATTGGGATGTAATCGAATCACAAATCGAGTAATACAAAAAGGTGTATCTGCTAGAGGTAGCTAGCTGCAGTGACCATACGTAGGCTTCTGTTTTTGACACAAGTGTCAAGACTATCCATCATCGTTCACTCACTTCATTCCAATAAACGTTCATCAATCAATTACTTCATTATGGAACATCATCCACGTACGTACTTATTGAAGTGGTTTAAGTATTGGTAGAGGGTTTGCTAATATATAGTCTCGGTCTCTTTAACAACCAATCGTCAATTTACACACTATGGTTTATATTTCAATAAATCATTATATTCTCAAGTCATAAATCGGTTAAATATCGAGTTTGAATTTCAATTCCACATTATCATATCCCAAATCGAAAAATATCGAATTCACGTTTTAATTTCATATTTTCACGTTTTAATTGAAATTTTGGATTTCACATTATCATATATCAAATCCGTATGCAAATATGATTCTTACATTTAACAAATTTCGGGCTCAAAATAGATTTAGATGAAAATAGTTTAATTGATATAGGTTTAAGTTCAAATATTGTTTTTAACTATAAATAGTTTTAATAGAAAATAGTTTGAAGTAACATAGTATAATGGAAAAATAGTTTTAATAGAAGATAGGTTTGAATTAAAATCATACTGATTTGAAGATAGTTTTTAATGTGATAGTTTGGAATACAAGTTATCTTCTTTTAAGCCATCTGAACCCAATTTTGAATTTCACTTTAAATCCTTTTAGGTGCCAAATTCCGATTTGAAGCAAAGTTCAAATTATTTCAAGCTTCAGTTAATCATCAATTCAAGTTCAAATCAACTTCAATTTTAATGGTTGCAATTTAAATTCCAATTTAACATACTACATTAAATTGGTTTCAACGCTTAAGTTTCACATTTCTAACCCATTTATGTCTAATTGGTTTCAAAACTTAAATTTCAAAATAACACTTGGACTAGTTCGATTTCAGTGAATTCAATTTAAATTCCAGTTCCAACTTTTAAGAGTTAAAACTAATAGTTTCAAGTCAAAAGTCATTAATCAATAATGTTTAACAAATTTAAATTTATAAATTTAAAAACATTTCCATTTGATCAAGTTACGTGTTTATAATTTAGTTTTCTACCTTGTGCCCAAGTGTTCATTTAATTTCAATTACATGAGTATACATCAGTTCAACTCATATTGAATGTCATAGGCATATATCATTTCAACATATTTCTCAATTCAGGTATTCAATGTCCAAAGGATGCATATAACAACTTATACAATTTCAATGATACGCAGGGTGATAACATAGATATATCATAGTTAATAAATAAAATAACACAATTCATTACCACATCAACCAATAAGAATATACATGCAATCATCACCCAAAATAATTGATTTATCACAATAATCACCAGCTATTAAATGTCGACATTTTAACTAGCGATTCAATTTCAATGATAATCAAATATCAATTCAAATTTAATCCATTTAAATTTTGTTTAAACCTGTATTGAAATTTTCAACAGTCAATCAAATGATATATCACATCAATATCAATTATCACACATCGAGTGTTAATTAACAGTTATATTCAATTTCGAACAATTATATTCAATTTCAAGGTCAATTTAACTTCTTTAATAGTAAGTTAAATAAGTAATATAGTATTATAAATTTGAATTGACTTGCAATAGAAATTTAATACTTCGTGAGTGAATTCAAACACATACCTTTGATTTTAAGCACGTTTAAAATTCAAATGAATGAGCTCTCAACGTTCGTTAATGGGGACTAGGTTTTCGCAATACAACCGTCTTCTTACTTTTCTTTCTTCTTATCTTTTATCGCCGATTCTTCTTCACGCATCAAAGACTTTCCTCGACTATGTCTTCCAAACTCACCCCAATTCGACCTCCTCGTTAGGGGGTTTTGCCTGTTTGTGCCAAAATCGAACCCCTTATTTCTCATCGTGCCTCTGGCAAGCTCTGACTCCACAATCCTGCTGTGCTTCACGCGGTGGTCTCTTATGCTGAATCACGACTTCCTGTGCGTCTACTACGTTGGTGCTTCGACGTCTCTGGTCCTTAGTTGGCGTCCAAGGTATATATTTGCATTTTTTAGCACATGATACGGGACTTGCCGGACAATTGATGGTGCATTTTGGTGTTGTTGGGTATCTTTTATGGGACCCGGTTTTTGTTGGAGTTCTGATATAAATTTTGATGACAGGCTTTTGCATTTTGGCCACTTTGGATTTCGACTTGTCTTGCCTTGTTTTTTTGTGAAGTTTGGGTGCCTCTGCCGGTTTTCCTCATCGGGGTTTGGTTATGGTGGTACGGGATCCTGTGGGGTTTGGGGTACATCTATGTAGCATACCAGCTTCACTGCAAAAGCTAAGTGCTTCGGTGTTGTTTGGTTTATGCTTACAGTCCTTGTTTCCATTTGTTCGCAGACCTCTCTAGGTCATTGGAGTTTTGGTATTTGACCATGCTATGGTACTTATTCATGTCATTTGGTTTATGTGATGTTCGTTAACTACGTAATTCTTTGTATCATGTTTCTTATGCCGCTGGTTTAGCAACTGTGGTGTTGAAAATCTTAGTGTAGGATTGGTGATCATTGTGACGGTTGCCGAGGGTGATTAAGAACTGTTCATGTGATGTTTGTTGTTACTTCTGCCAGCTATGTGATGTCTCTTCAGTGTTGTGCTTGCTGTTCACATCAAGACACTGTTTACTACAGTGTAGTCGTAACTTTTGTTGTCTTTTGTACTCATTTGTATTTTCTTTAGACAGTATTGTTATTAATTCCCTCCATGGAGTATGAAAAAATTGTAGTCTAGAAAGAGTGTCTAGCCCCTATACTATAATAGTATGGATGTAGTGGACGAACCACTATAAAAACCATAGGTGGATCCACCTTAAAAACCGAATGCAGTAGTTTGGCGAACTGCCAAGCTCCTATAATATTTGTAATTATTATTTGTTATAATAATAAGTGTTTGTGGTCACTATAAAAAACGGTCGGTTTTGCCAAAAATATATATCAAATGAACGCAAATCTTTCGGTTATCACAAATCTCAACCAAACCAGTGTAATATTGTCTGAAATTTCGATACGATCCCAATGGAAGAAACCACGCGTCAATCAGATATCGTATGTAAAAGTTATTAGCATTATGACATTTAAATTTAATTTAATATTAAAATACACTAAAATAAAGCGACCATTCGATACGTCAGCCACGGTGCAAACATCTTCCCGCTCGCCCTAACGTGCAACAATGACCTGCGTAACCCATGAACCCATCTTTGATGAAAATTTGCAACCTTACACCACCAATTGCCGCCACCAGAGTTCAATACGCCACCACCACACTAACCTCTACCACTGCCTGTGATGCCGTCGACTCCGACCAGCCACAACAACCATGTCGCCATGATGAATTTTCATCGGATTTATGCAAATTCCGATCGTCCAGCGACCTATCTCGTCAATGCGACCACATGTAATGATCCCCTCGATTTCCTCTACAAGCCCGTGTCCTTTGATCGTCCGATCGTCGATGATCCATCATTTGATCGTCAAACTCTAAAATGGACGTCTAGAATTGATCGCCATCTCCTCTGATCAAACGGAGCGACAAATATGAAAACAGATTATAGCTACATATTCTGTTTGCCGAGAGATTTCCAACGATATATAATTTGATATGGTTAATTTTTGTCGTTGTTTAAATTACTTCAGTAATCGCCATTAACAGACAATTAATGATTTTGGGATTAAGAAGCGAAAATGACGTTTCAAAATGGATGAGGCAGCTAGGGTTTCGGTTAACCATCTATTTATAGGTGACGATAGGACTGTCGGGCCAAAGCGGTATCGAATCCCAAAGAGACCATTTTCGTCGACACGTCTCATATATCGAAATATAGATTTTCAATATTTTAAAATGCTATGGAATTGTCGAAAATAACAAAAACACAATCCTATATTTTTTCCCAACAAATTAGATTGAAATTAACATTTACAGTTGCAATTTAACTGTCATAAATTATTCTTTTGAACTTCACTTGTATTCTTTTTATTGAATTACAATTATACTAAAAATAAAACAATAGAATTTATTTATTTAAAATATTATTTTAGTTCCATTTATACCATTTATACAAGAATCATTTAAAGTAAATTAAAAAATTACCAAATCCAAGTTCAGTCACTGATAACCAATCTATTTATTATTCACTTATTTTAAACCATGTTTTTCATAACTTATACTTTTACAAATCATATTTATTTCACTTTCATGAAGGAAGATCACCTGTATACTTCTTCAAATCGTTTATCTTCTCTAACAAATAACTTCATGTACAATATGGAAATAATAACTCATAAATATCATACTTAGAATGAATTTAATGATTCTAAAATATAATCTACGGAATGTAATTAATATCATATCTATAAAATGGAATTATTATTGTTTTCACAAATACTTCACGTATTTCTAATTCTTGAGAAACTTGTGAATACTTTACTTCTAAAATCATAAGACAAGATCTTTAAAAATTACTCATTCTGGCACAAATATCTCTTCCGAAGATTTCAACAAACTTCTTTTATTTAGGATCTTTTTTATATGAATTGCTCATAAAACAAAATTGTATATCTTAGTTTAAATATCTGTAATTTTTTTAAAGATATCTTTCCTTTAGAATAGAATTCTTCCATTTACAAGGCTTATTTATATAAATTTTCTTTATGTAATACCATCAAATTTCCATAAGTAAATACTTTAATAAACTTTTTTTTGGCATAGCCGACCGGGTTTTAAGGTGACCGCAAACACCTTTTATCATGACCAATAATAAAAAATACAGTATAGTTCTGGTGATTGTGGTTGACAATTAGCTAATTCAGTTTTTAAGGTGGACCATCCACCGCCTGCGGTATTTATTGTGGGTCATCCACGCTATCTAAACAAGATTACAATTCAGGAGCTAGTAAAAGCACTAGACTATTACATTTGCATTCACTTATTACCTAACTCTCCACGTAGGAAGAGTAATAATACATTTCATACTACACGAAGTAGTGAATTACATTTGTATACATAGAAGACAGTACATGACCGTTCGAATTAAAGCCAAAAGCATGCAATAATTTCATGACAAGACCACAGTAAGGACTACCCTGTTTGTTATACCATAAAAGTAGCCTGCCACTTTCACCTTGAGCTCCACACCTACTGAAGCATATCAAGCACTGTATAATATGTTTGTTTGACAAAGTGGACATACTGTTGACAGTCATGAGCGCGGAGGGATCAGACTAATCACCAATGGGACAACGAAATCGAGTACTAAAGGCATCACCAGTTTCACTGAGCAATCGATGACCGAACACTATACCAGTTCGCCAAACCCACAACTTCTAGTATCGAACACAAAGAGGAGACATGCTCAAAAATAAAAAACTAAACTAGAAGCAAAACTAGATAACGTATATGCACAAGCAGGCAAGACCATCACCAGAACCACAATGACAATGTTCAGCGTCGAGGCGTTTCGTGTTTTGCCATCATGCTATGGTGACGACCCACCCGTACATGCATCAGACCCATAAAACTTACAAACAATGCCAAAGAGAAAAAAGGAGCAATGTTCCAAAGGTTACAAGCCATAGAGCTGTCCATAACAAAAAAAGCAACCAAACACCTCAAAATAACAACGAATATCCATAAAAACCAAGACCGACATCCAGATCTACTAACAAGATGGGAACTTGTAGAACATTGAATATCCAGTTAGCAAGAAGACCCACCACAGACCAAAAATCATGACGTGAAATCTACTGAACTAATAGGGAGTTGCTACTCACAAGTTAGCTCCACGTAAGTGCCAAAACCCCTTCCAGTGGCGAGACCAACAGTTGAATAACAACTCAGAGAACATGTAGTTACCTGGATTAATCTCACACAGTGGTAGAAAGCGGAATCAGATATTGTTTCGATGAGATCTAGGGTATAGAGATGAGAACTGAGGTTATTAGGGGAAAGAGTAGCTCACAACAGATTTCAACAGGAAAAAAACCTTAGGTTTGGAGCGATAAACTGTAATCGGTAAACTCCACGCATAACAAAAGCATGGATGGGAAAGGAGAAGTGAGATGTGGAGACGAGAGTGTGGAAAAAGGCGATTTTGATGGAGAGAGGGAGCATGAAGACTATGTCGCCATTTACAAAGTTTACCCGATTACGAAGCTTTTTTTATTGAATATTTTAATAAACTTTTTTATTCGTAATCTTCGTTATATTAATTTATCACACAACACTCATGTTTAACTTTCTTACCCTTCAAGATGACATTCTTTATTTACAACTTGTTATTGTATAACCATATTTATATAGATTTCCATATCACCTTCAAATTTTGTAAATAAATCATTCTTTTACAAATCCTTTTAATTTTTTTAATATAATATCCTTTATATAAAGCATTCCATAAGTTTTTGTCCAAATATTTTATTCAGGATCAGTTGTTAATAAAAACTAGGTAATATTAACCCTTGTTATTAAACACTCTTGTTTTAAAATCCTTTTCATTTATGCTCATATATCATTTACACTTGGATTTTCTTTCCAAGTACTTTATTTAAAACATAAGTGTATACATGAATTGTTAAATTTATTCACTTAAGGATATATTCAGAAAGGGTTAAAACAACTAATTACAATGAAGCTTGCTTATATTGCAAAATGAAAATTACTTATAAATTGGTTGAACAGAGTCTTTATAATAACACATAATAGTTAATGCTTATAACTAGCTGAGCGCATCTAATTCAATAATAACTAATAATAATTGAATATTATTATTTTCTACCAATGGTCATATCCAATATAGCTATATTGGTTATAAAATCATTCTTTTATATGTAAAATATAATCGTAGGTAAAATGGAACAACTCGATTGTGTTTTATGTTTATGGAAATAAACCCTACTATAATTTCCTGAAAGATTATATAGATCGGGGAGCAAATGGGATTAGATACCCCAGTAGTCATAGTCGTAAATAGTGGCGGATTTAGAGAGGTCTAGTGGGGTCACTGGACCCCACTAGACTTTTACATTTTATTTTTTTACCTAAATCCGCCACTGCTTGTTACATAGAATACATGATGTGGAAGTGATACTGTACCACTGTCCAACTTGGTCCAACGTATTTAGCCTATTGAGAACAGTAAAATAAGTGCAAGTTGTCATTTTAGGAGGACAGTTTCTATCATGGACTTGTTTATACCAGTTCACTATATGGTAGTGAGTCCAGATACTGTCCTATGCTACGCGGAGAGAAAACTTGTCATTAGTCAGCACAATTATTATTTTATTATTACATTTATGTATTTTTGACCCCCACTAGTCTGGAGCCCTGGCTCCGCCACTGGTCGTAAACCATGGGAAGGAAAAGCTTCCTTAGCGAAGCGGGAAGGGAAGTCTCAAATTGGAAACCTAAAGGCAACTATCAGCTATTTTCGAGACAATGGATTTTTTATAATTAAGTGCGAATTAGCTAAGGATAGTGAACGAATATTAACTTTTGGGCCTCATTTTTACAATAAAAGATTAATCTTTATGAAAAGATGGATGTCTGGTATAAAGTTAACAAATGAATTTCTTAACTCTATTCCAATTTGGATCAAATTGCCTAACTTAGATCTTGATTTCTGGTCAATCGAAGCTATAAGTAGGATAGCTTCTTTATTGGGACAGCCCCTTCGTATGGATAGTGTAACAGAGAATGCATGTCAAATTTCTTATGCTAGAATTTTAGTAGAGATAAGTATAGATTTTACATTTCTTGAAACAGTTCAATTTCAGTATGAAAATGGTGAAATAGTTAGGCAGAGGGTGATTTATAAGTGGGTTTCCTATGCATGTTCAAATTGCAAAGTCTTTGGTCATACATCTGATATGTGTAAGTCCACTAGAGTTTGGGTTCAAAGAACAACTCCAATTTAACTAGTGGGATGGATTTAGATGGAAAAATGAAAATACAGGATAAGCAGATGAATGATAACATTAGAGATATATCCTTGAATTAGAAAAATGAGTTTGCTGGCAATGGTGAAAGTAATTATGTATTACATAGAAAGTCTCAGGAAATTGGCTGTATACCTTCTGCAGGAATGAGTATGGATAAAGATTGTGAGGAGGATATCTCTGTTCATACTAAAGAATTAGCTACTAACAATGTTTTCATGCAAGATTGTGAGGAACGGAGCAACGTTTGTGTTAAGGGTTTAGGTAATTTTGGAATCAAATCAATGGATGGTCATCACTATGAAAGTAGTTGTGAGAACCAATTCAGAGATGAAGCCGCAGCTAATGATGCTCTAATGGAAGAGTCTGTCAGCTCTTCAAGCTATTTCAAGAAGAGAAAGGTAAAGATTAAGAATGGGAAATTTAAAGGAAAAGGGAGTTGGGTGTATGATGAACCATTAGTTGAAACAAACCTTGACTGGGTTAAATTGATTTCACAGTTTCAAACTAAGTCAAAGTCGAAGAAAATAAAGGAAGAAGGGGGTACTCCTACTGGTGTCATGTGTGGAGGAATTTCTAAGAAATGACCTCTTGCTCCTGTTGACATATGTGTGGTTTTGTGTTATCTGTAGTTATTCCTGTTGATCTTGGAGTTTAAGGCTTTCGTTTTGTTGGGTTTACCTTGAAGTTTTTTTGAATTACTTGATGATTTGCATGGAGAATCTGCTGGGTGTGGTGGTGGTGTTCTTTTTGTTGCTGGGTGTTTTGGGGTCTTCACTTTGCTGCATGCTTTTGCTTGGTGCATGAAGGCCTGAAATATGTGTTATATTTTGGTGCTTTTGTGTTCAATATGGACCTTTTTTGGGCTTTTGGAGTGTTCGTGATGCTGTTTGTTCTATATGTCTTGTTGTAGTGGTTTTTTTTTCTTTCTTTAGTGTTGTCTGTTACTTTTTGTAACTGAAGCGGTTCTATTTGTATTTGAGCTGGGTTTTTTTTCCCGTTGTATAGTATTTGTTAGATAGATGTTTTTTGTACCAGCTCAAAACTTTTTGTACTTCTTTTGTTGTAATATAAATACCCGTTTTGTTCAATATATATATATATATATATATATATATATATATATATATATATTATATACACACATACTTAAGCTTATTCTAGGTTATTTCTAACCATATCTCTAATAAGTTGACCCCCAACAAGCTTGCATATTCTCTCAACCAAAGCTCTGATACTAACTGTAACGACCCGCCATTTTAAACGATTTAGATCGATAATAAACCATACATGTCTGATTCAAACCGTTCAAAATGTGAATTACTAATGAGATTTATATATACAAATAGATGAGATGAGAAGAAACAAAACTCAGAATCTCACAACGAAATGATAAAATTTAATAATCACATAAATTATAAAGTTGTTTACAATATAAAATTGTATTATAATATCAGAGTTAATCCATCAGCAGACATATTAACTCAGTAATGCAATGGAAAAATATTAGTAAATACGATTGCTACTCCCCATCTTCATCTTTAGAATAATATCTTAAGAACTGAAACAACTCAAGTTGACCCTAGCATAATAAAAAAACAGTATACTCGAGTCAGGACTAAGATTTCTCATGTAAGTCAAATCAAAGACGTGAATAAGAGCTCAATTTACTTAAGAGTTGTTACGAGATTTTCCCCTTTAACACATTTAGTATGCGTGTAGTATATGTAGATATTGTACCAACATAAATTGGTAGCTATTAGGGAGTCCTCTATAGGTACAATATAATTCATCAAAATCATAGTGAGTTCGTATGTGAATAAAGTATGATAAGACATGTGAGACAATACCTAAGGTAGGATCCTACCAGTTTACCTCTTTTGGCTAGTCGTAAGCCACGGCCAACCGCATACAACGCCCCCAAATCAAATCAAGGTGCACCAATCGAATCACAAATCAAGTGAGTAATACGAAGATGTGTATACGTTAGAGGTAGCTAGCCTCAATGACTAGACGTAGTATCCTACATTAGTCATTTAATTCTGACATAAGTGTCAAGACTATCCATCATTATTCACTTATTTTATTCCAGTAAATGTTTGTCAATTCAACCATTTCATTCTAGATTATCCTCAACGTACGTAGTTGTTAAAATGGTTTCAGTATTAACAGAGAGTATGCGGTCATTTTGCGCACCATGATCATTTTATATTTCAGTAAACCATCATATTTGCAAGTCATAAATCAATTTAATACCAAGTTTGAATTTCACTTCTACATTATCATGTCCTAAATCAAAACATTTTTTTTACGTTTTAATTTCATATTTTTACATTAAAAATCAATTTAATTCAAATTTCGATTTTACATTATCATATACCAAATCAGTATGCAAATATGATCCTTACATTTAATAAATTTCGGGCTCAAAGAGCTTGAATTCAAAATAGATTTAGATGAAAATAGTTTAATTGAAATAGTTTCAAGTTTAAATAGTTTCTAATTGTAAATAGTTTTAATAGAAAATAGTTTAAAAATAGTCATTCACTGTCCATTTTAGGTACTATGAATACCCCATGCATTGCAACTTTAAACGGGTAAAAAGTTGTAAGAATATTGGTTATTATACACAATTCAAAGCTCCTCACAAAGCAAACCTAAGTACATAAGATTAGCTACTTCATTCATCCTAAGTGCTTTATTTTCTTATTATTTTCTTGTAATTCTCTATAATTATAAGAGAGAGATATATAGTAAGATAATTTCATAATGAACGTAGGCAAACTTGTACCACCATATATTTTATGTCATTTATTTTAATTGCTTATTTTCTTCCTCGTTAATCGATTCAAAGCCTAGTGATTAGTAAGTAACCTTTATTATTCACAGTGCATCAGCACATTTTCGAGGTTGGCTAAAAATTTAGTCAGCACTCGGCAGTATCCAAAATCATTTTCTAATATTGGATATCCTTAGAGGTAGACATATATTTGATATTATCTGCATTTGCTTACAATTACAATTCAATGAGCATATGTATGTATGCATGTATATATTGATTTAACACAAAAATCTTTTGGTAATAATGCTTAAAATACTGCAAGAAAAAAAACACCATGATAATAAATAGGGAAGCAAATATTGATTTATATGTGCCATATGAGTAGTTGTTGTTATTGTTGTTGTTGTTGTTGTTGTTGTTGTTGTTGTTGTTGTTATTATTATTATTATTATTATTATTATGATAAAGCAGTAAATATCAATCATTACTAAAATATGCATAATATATACTTTTATCCTAACTCAAGTTGGATGAATAATTTCAGATATGGTTACTGCTATATCCGTAGTTGTTTCCATTTCCTAGAATATCTGATATTTTCTCATATTTTAGATACAATGCAAATAAATTTCGGATGTTTTGGATATCTATTGGCAGACCTGTTTTTCACTATATTTAGGACCAATCAAGGTATTGTGATAATAGCACACCATTTGTAAAATGTTGTCAATCACAAATCCACTTCAGCAACAGTAAATGAACTATTGATGAAAATAAAATAAAATTGCAACGTCTAAGACTTGTTGTTGAGGTATTAGATTTGAATTATTCATTAAAGCTTCTGAATATAACCTATTCATAATGATTTAAAAACATGTTATTAAGTAGGATTTTTTTTCGATTTGGCCACCTTTTATAAACTTATAACACTTTTAGCCTACTTTCAAAACTTGTTACGGCCGTAGCCTGGTTTATGTCACATCAGCTCAAAACAGTTATTAACACAAGCGGCATTTAAGATGACGCTAACTGCGGCATCTTAAATGACGCCCAGACGCGAGTTCTATGTGTCATCCCAAATAACGCTCCACGCGTCATCTCAAATGCCGCTTGTGTTGATAACAGTTTTGAGCTGATGTGACATAAACCAGGCTATGTCCGTAATAAGTTTTGAAACTAGGCTAAAAGTGTTATAAGTTTATAAAAAGTGGCCAAATCGAAAAAAAATCCTATTAAGTATGAACATTGACAATTATATACAAATATTATGTAAAACCACTCTTCTATACGTCTTTTTTGTTTGACACAAGTTGACTTTTGCTTGCAATGTTTTAGATCATGTAACACTGGCACTTCCACAATGATACGTTAAGGTTGTATACTACCGAAAATTCATCCAATGTTATTGTTTTAAATGTTGCTTTTGCAGCATAGTGCATAAATTGTTTATCTAACTCTTTAACAACGATGTAGAAATGTTGTTACAATTAAGGAACTAGACAACAATATATGAATGATGTAAATTATTTTTATTTCACGGTATAAATAAAATGTTCATATATATGATGTTTAACAATAGGTAAATCACACAATCTATTGTGTGCTGCACAGCAGTGTTGAATGAATGCTGATGGAAAAATTAAGTACAATGTGAAAAACCATTGTTGATAAACATAATTTAAACACCTTTTACAATCGCAATTCAAACGGCACCTCTTAGAATATTTGGTTTGAAAGTGTTGTCTCGACAAAATTTTTACAGCATTTCACATAATAAACACTGTAGAAGACCTATCATTCTACAGCAGCTCATTGAAAGGTTGTAAAACCCCTATTGTAAAAGGATGTTTTGTTGTAGAGATATTTGTAGGTATTAAGAGATGAGGATATGGATATAAATGATGAGTGCTATGGTATGTAAATAAGTGTTTGGAGTTCGAGGTTTACGGTTTAACTTTTGATTATATGTGTGCACAAATTCGTGTTTACTTTGTACTCTACTTGGGTCTTCATAAGAACATGTTATCATGATTTCACCTATTCTGTTACAGATTAATGTTATATCCTTCATTTGCATCCATTGTTGGCATGGAGAAGCTGCGGCAAAGCTGTTCCACGTGGTTTCTCTTAGAGCAGATTCTTCAGAGATTTTACAGTTGGAAAGTCTGTACCATTCATTTGATAAACCACATTGCTGTATTTCTATAACATTATTATCTTGCCCTGTCATTACTTTTTACAATAGTTTAATTATTTTCCATCTGTGTTCAGTGGGATTCTACAGGAGATCCTCTCAGATTGGACAGTGGACAAATGAAAGCCAGAAATGTTTTTGACAAGATTTCCTCCTCACATTATAATCCATCAAACAATATAGCAACTGGTGAAGGATGGTCCCCGCCACAATCACAAGGCAGTAGAAGTGTTGCCAATGTTAACCTTAGACAAGACTATGAAGTTCAGCAACGCTCATCTTATAAGCATCAAACGCAAGCCAGTGATGAACGCCTCGAACCCTGGTTTTGGTTTCCAAGTTCCGATGTTAATTGTGTTGGACCAGATTTTCTTGGTCGTGGTGGAGGATTAAAAGATGAAATTCCATGGAAAGTGAAGGCATCTATACTTTACTCCGCACGTGCACATCCAGGAGTATTGAAATCATTGGCTGTTGACAATAATGAATGCACTATTTTCACTGCCGGAGTTGGTCCTGGATTTAAAGGAAGTGTTCAGAAGTGGGAATTGCCGAGAATGCAATGTGTCTCTGGTTATTATGGCCATGATGAGGTTGATTTATTGGTTTGATCTTTACTATTTGTTTCATTCTGCTTCAGTGGATATTATTATAACTACTGTGACATACCTTTCCTCACGTTGATTGCATTTCTGATTTTATCCGAGCCAGAACTGCAAGTGTCATTTATGGCTGTGTAGGTCAATGCTTGCTTATGAACTCTGTTTTCTCTTCATTCTTTTTAATTTGTGTTCTCTACATCGGTCAATGCTTACATATATACCCAGAATGTGTAATCTGAACGCCATACCTATGCTCATTCATATGCGTACATAACATGCTCACCGACACACGTTAACTGATGAACTACTTCAAAATCCTTGTATAGTTCAGAATAAGTTATATATAAATCTTACCTTTATCTACTTCATGGCTCCGTCCCTTATACCCCTTCTGTGCATTTAATGAACCTAATTCCCGGTTTATAATTTTCACGAGTATAGACAGAGTTATATAGAAAATATGACAATTTATCATTAGCTGAGTACGTTTTGTAGGTAGTGAACTCTATATGCATATTAACCACGACTGGAAGAGTTGCTTCATGCGATGGCAGTATACATGTTTGGAATGGACAAACAGGAAAGCTGATAGCTGCATATTCTGAGTCATCATCCAATTTATTGCAACATGGTATACCTCTTGCAACTAAATTCGCGACAGATCAAAGCAGCATGCTGTCCTCAAATGTTCTGTCTGGTGGTGTGTTATCCAACGCTTTAAGCGGTAGTTTGTACACATGCATGCATCACTTAGAGTACGAAGGCAGGATTGTTGCTGGGATGGGAAATGGTTCGGTCAGGTGTATATTTTATTACCTATAAAACATCATATATTGCAGAAACCTTCAAAATAAAATATAAAAAAGGTTATAGAGAAGCATATTTGATGACCGTGTTACCGGTTAGTCTAAAAAATAAGTAGGTTCTATCATTTCTCCCTCTCAGTATAATTTCTGGTAGAAGTTTATTTACATGACAGCTAAAAACAAGTACCATTTTAGAATTTGTTAATGGTTACGTCGTTACAATGATCTTTAGTCAATATTCTTCTGATATGTTGCAAATGTTCCTCATTAGAAATGGTGCTGCGTTGAAATTTTGATAATTATCAGTATTATTCATGCTACCTTTAAAATTCTGTGGGGCAGGTTTATTGATGTTATACAAGATAAAAAGTTGCATTTGTGGAAGAGTGATGCATCTGAAAATTCATTCTCATCCATTGTTTCGACAATTTGCTGTTGTGGTTCTGAAAATACCAGAGAACCATCTTGGATTGCAGCAGGGTTAAGTTCGGGTTACTGCAGGCTGCTTGATGCGAGGAGTGGAAATATCGTAGCAGTTTGGCGAGCACATGAGGGTCATATAACTAAAGTACAGTAGCACTATAATTTTCTTGATGGTGTTGATTACGTAAAAAATTCATCTGGTTTGATGCTTGTAGTGCCTGGTTTGTTTCTAGTATAGCACTTCCGTCTTGAGATTGCTTTTTAATGTAAACACCACTCAAAAATCTCATAAATAACATCCAAGGTAAAAACAAAGAGAAAATGGAGATGAAACAGAGGGGTGTATGCACTACCGAGCAGCCTGTGTGCATATTTGCTAGTAACAACAAACTTTTTACAGTTAATTTTATGTTTATAGCTCGTTAATTTCTGTTGCTTATAAACAGATACGCTCACATGAGGATAATTTACTTTTGTCCAGCTCTGTTGACAAGACTCTGAAAGTTTGGGACCTCAGAAAGTACGTAATCTTTGTCCCTTGCGTCTCATCATATCTATAGTATATTAGTATACTGTGAACACACCATCTTACCTCTGGTTTGATAAAGTAAAGCAGTTTTCAAATACTTGTATGTTTCTTCATATGTTATATTATTTTCGTACCTGGAGAATTTTTTTTCCAAGTAATTTAGGAACAGACAACTACTCCAATATACATTTTAGTAGCAGAAATTGCCGAGGAGTCTGGGAAAGTATTACAGCAAAAGAGGGGTGCTATTGACCCTTGCATACTGATAGGGAACGGAATTTGTATACCATTCTTGTACCATGGCATAACTATAGTTATGTTATTGAGAACATTCAAGGATTCTATTTTACAAGAACCAAGAAAAACCATCTCATTTTGTTTATTCTGTCACTTTCAAACTTATATAACTGCATATTTTTGTAAAATCGGATCAACAATTAAAGCAGAATCATCTTATGTGGGTTGGAGGTAGTGATATGCTAGATCATTTCCATATACCTATCTTATATATGTCAACATTTGCAGAAGTTTTGGGACCCAGTCGATTATATTTCGTGGAAATCATCACGATGGTATCTCCGGCTTCTCGGTTTGGGGTCAAGATGTCATCTCAGTCTCCAGGAATAAGATTGCACTAACTTCTCTATCCCGACCAATAAGTGAAGTATGCCTCACATTTTTCTTCTAAGATCTTGGTTTGAATTTAATAGTATACAGGGAGTGTTAATTAGTCATGACTACTGGCTTCATTTAAATATACCATCATTTTTTTTAGATAATATGCACCTTACTGTCATCATATAGTGAAATCTACACTGGTCGCAATAAGCAATAACTGTAACTACCCTAGTGTTTTTACTTTTTAGGGAGTTCCTTACAGGGATATGCATGTATGTACAAAATACACTAATTGCTAAAATATATGGAATGAATTTTCGGTGAGAAACAAAATGAGATATAAACAGTTAACTTTCTAATGGATATGAATTGGTGTCAAATGATAATGAATTGAACTAAATTAAAGATCGAAGTTTTATTGAACTTGGCTACAATGTAGGCATACTGACCAAACAAAAGATTTTTGGTTACACAATCAGTAATCTACCACAGGTATCAATGGTCATCAGCATGTCCCCTCTGATTTGGTCCACAAATAGTTTGATATATCATGGTATCATCATACTTTATGGTATTTCAAATTTGGGAATTAGGCGACGCTAAGATAAATTATTTGTTTCATTGCTTTTATTTATTTATTTATTTGATGGAGATCGTTTTTCGTGTTTGAAATAAATTAAAGGTAAACTGTGTCCTTGCGGAGTCAGTTACACTCGTTTGACTAACATTACTACTTTATAAAACATCCATGTCTTCTAACTTAATTAATCTAGCAGCAAGAATAAGCTACTATTTTTGCTTTTTGGTTGCTAGAATAAATTGGTTTGGCTTTTCAAAAGGCAAAAAAATAACTTATTACTAAGCTTATGTATTATTTGCGTAATGATTGTATATTGCAGGGAGTGCAGCAACAACAGCTATTGCCCCAGAAGCTGTACTCTGGTGATAAGGGAACTAGAAACCTCTCGACCCTGACTACTATTGACGTCTTACCATATTCAAGATTATTTCTCGTGGGGACAGAAGATGGTTACCTTAAAGTGTGCAGCTAAGATAGAAACATACTACTTTATATTTAACCTCAAAGTATTTTTGTCATATTAGACTCCAGTGCAACTGTAATGTGTATATGCAAGTATGCAACGCTATTATAGATGTCACGTAATGTTCTTTATGTAAATCATGATGTAGGGGTGTTGACCTTCATTGCTTTTAGTTAGCTCACGTAATGATGGAAATGTTAGTCAAACGTTTGTTTGGTTATCTAGTTGACGTTTGATGCAACATTTTACTAAAGGTCGTTAGCATAATGAGGCGGAGATGGAAGATCCATCCCTTTTTAGAATTATTTAGCCCTTTTGTACTAGTTGGATTAAATAAGTTATTAATTGGATTTGATGATAATTTATGTCATGCTTTATTGTGTTTCCTTTTGTTTGCATTTACTTCAATCAAATGTTGTTAAATTCAATGGGTAATATGAAGTTGCGGGTGTAAAAAACTCTATCATAGTGACTAAGATTGACAATGGAGAAGTTTTAAACTGAAAACAAAACTTTCATTTTAAAATCAATTATTTATTTTAGATAAAATACCGAGTCATTAAAAAAACACATCTTAGTCAATAATACATAGCCTTATAAACAGTTAAAGTACAACATAAAATCATCCCTTTTAAAAGAAGAATACATCATCAATTAAAATGAACTCCAAAAATGATCCTTTAAGAAAATTGAATTAATCACCTCAGCGCAAGCCTGATGGGGGAGAAAAAGAAAAAAGAGGAGTGGGTCAGACAAAGTTTGATGAATGATGTAAAAACTAGCATGATTTGGTAAGATGGAGAAATAGACTCAATGGCAGTTCTAGTGTAAAATATGGTTTAGTCTTCGTGCACAACCACTGAATGTAAATGTATTGCAAAATATACAAAGAACTTATTGTTCGATTATTTGCATTTATTCAACTACTAAACATAAGGAATATGATTGGTTTTATCCTACTAGTTTACTATCTCGCATGGTAAAATGATGTTGTGGATCTAAGGCCTTATCTTATGTAATAATCCATCGGTAAAGACATAACTAAACACTTTTGGACGTAGTAGTGACTTATTTCCATTGTTAATGTTACGGCACACTTGGACATCACTGAAACGCAGCCACACACATCTCTATCTTTGTTGATCCTTTATTTACCCTAATAAGCATAAGCTTGTCCAGCCTCCACCTCTATGAGACCATCAATAATAAACTTAAAAGAGAATGATGCCGGTATGGGTCCTAACAAATAAATATTCTAATTTGTGCCCACTGCAAGTCCTTCTGATTTGGGTCTTATGCATTAGTCACTTACTTTTCTCAATCAACACTTGCTGCTGGAATAGACTACATGCTTATTAAATTTTATTGATCACTTATTTTCCCTAATAAGCATTTGTCGTAGAAATGGACTACTACTGTTACATGCTTATTAAACTTCATCTTAGATGTAAGTTTCAATTATAATAAGCCTTTCTATTTTCTTTTTTTAATTATAACCCTCGTGTCATAATTATAGCAGCAAATATCCAAATTTGCCTGTTGTGATCTACTAACATGTGCATGTAGTTATCATAATAATATTATTCATTATCTATTTCTTTTCAAATTACAGTCCATGTTATAATTGTAAACCCTCATTAATTTGTCTATTTTAGTATAATTCTTTCTTACTCACAGATCTACAATTCATGCATTTCTCTGTAAATTTGGTTCTTTTCTTTTAATCCATGTTTGCTAACTCATTATTTACAATTCTATTTTCCACGCGCAAAAATAGGACTAAATCAGTCACCAACTAACTAACATTTACATATCTAGATATATTCTAGGCATAAACTTAAATAATTGCAGAAACTGTAAATAAGTGACAAGAATGAATACTGATAAGAGATAAAAGACTGTAAAACTATCTTATAGAACTTGAATAAAAAGAAAATAATGAGTAGAGAAATACTTGTAGAAAACAACATACAGAAAAATAGCTTACAGAAAAAGCATTAAAAGCTGTAAGAAGAAGTGTAATAAAACTGTTATAGGAAAATCAACAATTATTATAGACCTTATTTTCCTAAATTACTAAAAATCTGAATGACTACACACTCACCCGTGGCTCTTAGCTTTTGGAGTGCGTCAGGCCTTCCCTGATCCTATCCTTAGGTTGATTAATAATATTTATTCTTACAAATCTCTTCCTAGAGAAAAAAAAAAGTAAATGCAGGTCCATCTCAGTTAAGAGAAAATCTAAAGGGAAAATATTTGAGTTGTTAATGAAGAGCTAGGCCAAGGGTCTTATTTATAGTGTGGAGTCTAGGAGTCTCAAGCTATTGATTTTTAGATTCAATTCGATCCAGACACGTCACTGCTTGAATCAGGACCATCAGATCTCAAAATGAACGCATCGATTAAGCCACGTCAGTTTTAAAATTAGTAATGTTCGGTATCGGCTCATACCTGAACGAAATATTATAACGACCTGCATTTTTGACAGTTCAAATCAACAATAATCCACATATGTTGACCTAGACAAATCCAAAATACAGATAGTTATTGAGATAAATAAAAGAAAAAGAAAGAAAGAAGAAAAACAATCACATAATCTCACACCGAAAGGACAAAATATAATAGACAAATAATGGTTCATGAAGCTGCTAAAATATACATTTGATTTTACTTTACAACAATTATCATAGTTAAACTATCATATAACATACTAATAAATGCAGTGGAATAATACTAATAAATATGTCTATCAATATTCATCTTCATCTTCATAACGAGGTTAAAGAGGTTTTCGCTAACTAAAAAACTTAGGTTGACCACAACACAGATATGAAAAGACAAAAAAACTCGGATCAGAACCAAAATATTCTCATATCAGTCAAATCAAAGCATGCAACAATATAAGTGTCACAGCCTTAGAGATGGTTATGGTAATTCACATCTCATATCCAGTGTGTTCGTAAGTGAAGTAACTTAAGAGATGTTATGGGAATTTCCATCTGCTAAGGATCCGTTAAACTATTTACTATATAGTAGAATACGTTGTATAAAATAGTGCCCATCAGTGAAGTAAAGTATCAAAATAGTGTAAGCGGGATTACCATTTTACCCTTACACCATTTATATATTCTCGTAGTCTATACAGTACTGTAAGTCCCCCCAAATTGGCGGGATGCTCAGGGAGCATTCCGTAGATACGATACAAACCAAACTCGTGGTGGGATCGTATATGGCATGTGACACAACACAACGAGGCAATGACAAGGTGGATACACCGTTCGTAGAGCCGGACTAGTGGTAACGCATAACAGCTACTACTATCCACCACGGGACAGACTCCCATCATCAAAATCGAAGGGTGATCACCAATCACATCACAAAAGTAATAGAAGGGTATCGAAGAAGTATGATCGATAGGAGGAGTGATCTCACATGGAGTCAAAGTCACATTAGTACCTCATATCAGAATCGTCCGCCAAACCATCCTACTTCGTTTTGGATTCTCCACCACGTGCACAATTGGTAAAGTGGTTTTCGGTATTGGTAGATAGTATGACAATATATGTTCTGGTCTTTTTAACAACCAAACGCTTATTTCACAATGTTCGGTCTTTTACATTTTAAAATGGTTCATACTTCATATAAAAATATCAAATTTTGCTTTAAAACCTTTTCCTATTAAAAATATAATATACCTTTGTATTTAAAATCTCTATTCAAAACCGAACTTCGAATCCTAAAACAATTCCAAATTTAAAACAATCTGAGTATTTTGGAATAGTTGAATTTGTTTATATATTAAAATAGTTTAGATATATTCGAAATAGTTTGAAAAATAAATAGTCAGAACAGAACATAAAAGTTATACATGTAAATAGTTTGAATCTAAAGATAGGATTTATCAAATTTTGTTAAATATATATTGTTAAATATTAAAGAAGTTTATAAAATAGATAGTTGATCTTTAAATAATTTATTAAAAGCAGTTAATATATATAAGTTAAAAAATAGTTTATAAAGTAAAGTAGTTATTTAATAAAATATTTATATAAGGGTTAAATAAAATAATTTGAAATAGAATTGTTTCTTTCAAATTTTAAACAAACTAGAAATCATATTCCAGTTTCAAATCTATTCGACACAATTTCGATATTTCAATTCGAATCGACTCCTATTTCAAATTCAATTCAACCCTTCGGATTCAAATATTTAGAGTTTCCAAACTTGACTTCTCATTTTGAATTATTTCGATTTATAATAATCCTGAGTTCGTAATTCAAATATTACTTTAAATCAAAGTAATATGAAGTAAATTTCAAAGATGAATAAAAAAATCAATTTCAATAGATTCAATCCATATTCCATTTCGAGTTTTAAGTTCAGTTTACAACATTTACTAATTTCCTTTAACTTTTAAATTTCAAAATTCACAGTTCAAATTCAAAGGAGATCAATTTATAAACATCATTTACATTACCTTTAAACAATATTTCAAAATTCATGGTTAAAACAAATTTTATTTAACCCACCCGTGTTCGTATATAATTTTCTATCCTATGGCCAAGTGATACCTAAAATAGTATTTCAGGAATGGATATATATTATTTCAATCCAAATAAAGGGTCATAGGTATTTATCATTTTAACCTATATTCTTAATTCATTTCAAAGATTAATCTCGGTTTACTTGATACCCGTAACATCTAGGGTAAATGGTTGGGATTAATCAAGACAAACAAACAGTCATATAATTAAGGTAAATAACATGGTGAACCACAACAATTAAACATCGATACACTAAACATATCAATCCAAGGCATCCATCTAATTCAATCCATCCAAACAATTCAATATCATATCAAATTACTACTTATTAGGTGTTAGGTTTAACTAGCAATTAAATTTCAAATTTAACCTAACTGTACAATTTAAATTAACAGTTAAATTAAATTATATTAACGATACAAATCAACCTAAATTTGCATTTTAACTACCAACAACAACCAATCTAATCACATCATAACATGATTTTAATTTAACTAACAATCAAATATTTTAGTTAAGTGTGAGTGAGTTTAATCACTCACCTTTAGTTCTGTACGCGTTTGAAATTCAAATATAGGTCCAAAATTTAGCTGACTCCTAATCCACTCAAACCATCTCCATGTCATCTAGAATTCGATATGAACCTAACGGAACAGATCGTGCATCAATCAGATCTTATATGAAAAGGATATAAATGTTTTAACATTGGAATTTCTAAATACATATATTAATCTACAATTACGCTCACCAAACCTTCACAGCCACGTCACCTCATCTTTTCTTCTTCCTTTTCAATTTGAACCACCTATACCTGTAGCATGAAACCATGGTCTCACTTCTTCCAAACCAATCTCCCTCCATACACAATGATTCTTCGAACCGACGAATCCAACGAACTTCTCTTCGCGCACTCTTCCTTTCCACCACCATCACCTCGAACTTGATCACGCCTAGAAAAACGCGACCTAGATCCTCTGTGCTGCCCCTAACGACGCACGACATTTTTGGTGACTGGACAGCGCCAATTCCTGGCCACAGCTGCTAAACTTCGTCGAGAACCCAAATCCAAGATCCAATTCACATGTAACGGTCGCGGGATTTTCAACCCCGAAATTCAACATAAATACCATGTCGACTATTCAAGCATTGAAAATACCGGATCATTAATAGAAAGAAGTTAGAGGGTGAGAAAAGAAAGAAAGAAATAATAGAGTAGAAGAAGAAGAAGACGATAACATAACAGAATCAGAGTAAACACGAATCTCACAGCGGAACGAATAAAATTTAATATATAACATAACTTTGAAATACAAAAATGGAATTGTATATACATAATATATCAGAGTATAACACATATACATCTCAATGGAAAATAACTCTAAATAATTAACGGGGAAGCCTCCTGCTTCGAGCTCCTTCAAGTGAAATTGTAAAATCCTGAAACACTTGACTGCCCATACAAATTTGAGCACCCAAGAATTTAGGGAAAACAAACAAATAAACGCTGGATCAGTCACGGGACTGGTAGAGTAAACTCCAACCATACTGTTTAACTTTGAAAATCCTTTTGAAAGAAAAGGATAATAGTAAGACTGGCCCACACATAAACATGGAGGGTTTTTACCTTACTATAACAAAAAATATCTTTGATACCAAAATCCAGTGATATTATAATAATGTCTAATCAAATAAATAACCAAATAGTAGAACGCTTGCATCTCACACTTTACATATATAGTATAAAATCAAAAACCGCAGAGCGCTTATTGGATATTGGATTCCAACTATGACAAGGTATGGGACCACCTCCCGATCAGTGTACTCTAGAGGGGATACACTGGGGTCCAGCAAGAACATCTAGCAACCCGGCCAAACATGACCGCCCACCCATTTAGCTTGAGTGTAGCGAAAATATTGTCACCCACGGTTGTCGGCCATCCAACCGTAACCCGTAAGATAAAGAATCGAAAGAAGAACAAATATGAATTTTCTGTAGACTGGTGACAATACATCCTGCTTGGGTAGCCATGTTGCCTGCCTGATTTTGTCATTTCCCGGCTGTAAGGCTAGAGGCTACGTCTATCTTTTCAGAACATCTGGCCACCATTCACTTTGAATGCCACACCGTCAGACCCATCAAATCACTAGTTGAGCTTCCCAAAAATATTACCAGTATAAAAGCTAAGAGAAACGAATTCCTCCGCCACCAGACGTAATCCTTGGAAAGATCGTCTTATGTGATCTGTTAGGAATACTCTGTCAGACATTCGTCCATACAAGTTGTCCTGGACCTGGACAAACCGAAAGCACTATTCTGAAACAGGACGACCCTTTCATTTCACTCTGTCTTCAAATATCTTCAACATAATCTAATTTGCAATGCCTATGCCCATTCAGAGTGGTTTTTCGGATAATAAATCCAACCGGTCTCTCCGTATTGACAACGATGGTCAAAACATTTCAATAGTCGGTTATTTAACTATCGAAGTAAAAACAAACATCCATTCAAACAATCATTGGCCCCTTTTTAATTAAATATTAATTTTCTAGCTTCCCATATCCTTCCAGATAAATCTCAAAACCCGTTTCGCATTTCACACTTCTCGGAAAACATTTCCAGTTATTATAAATTCTTGTTTCCCCATATCCCAGAAAATACACGTTACTTACGTTCGAAAACATTCCCATCTTTGCTACATTTCGTACTTTCCGTATTTTAGAAAATAAACATTATTTATATTGGAAAATAGTTCCAATTTCCGTTATAACCATTGTAATCTGCACAACGTATTCTTTTTAAAACATCATTCCCTTTAACACGCGAGTATCGTCGCTTTATATAAATCTGAACACCTTTATCACATGAATCTAATAAATACCCTTACAGGTTCAAATCTTGTTTACCGCGTTATTTTATAATTTTACCTTTCCATTCTACTTCGTAAACTCAGTTTGTAAGTTGGCTCCTTATTAAATAAATATCAAGTTGACAACCTAGTATTGATCACATATTCTATTATAATTTATCTGTTTTAAACCAAATATCAACTATTTATCCAATAATAATTATTATTTCATTCCATTACAAAAATCGTTTTAAATCAAATTGCTTGATTTATAAATTAAAACAAGTTATGGTATTCTAGCCTAATCAAGATCAAATTTCTATTATTAAATAAATAATAAATTATAGAATTTTCATTTGTAAACTCGAATCATTTCTAATTACCAGTTATTTCAGGGCCAGTGTTATTCAACATCCCGAATACGCAACAATCAATAATAGATTATTTATCCCGTTATATAATGCAATCTATGGAAAAACAACAATATAATTGTTGAGGAATCCAGTTGGATTCCTCCAACCTGTTTCCTGCATCCATAGATGTTAGTCAAACAAATAACACAAATTTCATACTATGGAATATTATAATCAATGGAATCAGTATCCAACCAATGAGGTATATATATATATATATATATATATATATATATATATATATATATATAACGATATATATTATCCAACCAATTTAATTGTAATTTGTCTAAACAACCATCACACAGCATTCAACCATTATTTATTAGTGCTAAAGTATATTTATAAAATTTTAAAACTGAATAGAGATAGCGAGTTTACTCACTTTGGTTATTAATAGCGATCAACGTTCGTTGATTTGATCAGCCAATTATTTCTCTATATAATTTAACGAGTTCCAAATCGCTCCAGACTGTATCCATCGTGTAGCCTACGACCATTCGATTCCTAACGGACCAGTCTGTTTGTGCAAATGACAAAATATGTGCTAGATATTTAATTTACGAGTTAAGACGTGCATTTAAATTAAATAAGACTTAAGTTAAACTTCGTTGGGCTTTACCATTTTTAATTCGCGCACGTCATATTCAAACTGCAATGAACAGTCATCCCACCTCCCCAAATATACTCCAGTTCCAGTGCGGTTGAGCTGCCATTTCCTTGTGTAACTCCTTCCATGCCATACTACTCACGTTTCTCTCAATCTTTCTTTTTTTTCTTTAATTTGTAAATAAATGGGCTTACGTTTTATGTCGACCCACTTACGTTTGTATCAACCCAGGTCCAAATGTCACGTACAACTCAGATCTCCAACTTCTTGGTACACGCTCCTCAACTTTCAACGCAAACACCCGCTGTGAAGACCACCGTATTCCTTGAACCCGACATTGGCACCTCCAAACTCCTCTACAACGCAACTGCAATTCATCCACATGTTGTACTAAAAAGACAGCGGCACTTTAACTCGCCAATATCCTCTAACAAAAGCAGTAAACCACACTGTATCACCATTTACAGTCCGTCGTTCCATGAACTCTTGCCACCCTGTTCATCTTTTCACAAGCCTCTTTGGTTATGGTTTCAGACCGACACAGCGCCATACTCCTCCCTGTCATTATCATACCCGCCGAAGTTCTGCCCAACACAGCGATACCCAAACACCTCTACACGCTCGAACTTGCATGTGATCTGTGCATCGCGGTCTGACCATCTTAGGGTGTTCTACTGGAATACGCATGTCAGAAGTATTCGCCAATCTGCCTGCTTCTGATTGATGTAAGATCTTCACCAACTCCACATAGTGAAACCGCGTGTGGCTACTGTGCCTCACCAAACTTCTCAAACAAGTTTCTCCACTAATTCAAAGTGTTTTTCATAACTCAAATGGCTGAACAGGGGATGGGCGCCCTGAGCATGCATCAACCACTCCATTCCATCCCTAGTCACTTTGCTTTCCCTTCGCGTGATCTTCTTACTCCCACAAACATGTTGCTTTAATCTCCCCAACAGCCATGCTAACGCCTTAACACATGTCCATACCCCAAGCTAACCCCAAAAACTACTACTCCACTCCCATGTGAAACCTCCTCTATACACACACCCTGTAGCCGTGGTTTCTTCCAAGCTTTCCCATTTCATGCACACGTGACTGTCTCCATCCCACCGTCATCAAACTCGGGTTCCATATTGAAGTTGCATTCGAACAACAGGCTTCTGAAATGCACAGTAGAGACATCGAACCCCATGCTCACTCGCTCTCCCCAGTTCAATAAACAACACCACCTTTATTCTCCTTCCGACGGTGTTCAGACCGCCGGACACTCCAAACGTTCTCTCCATCTCCGCGAGCTCAGCCTACCCCTCACGCTGTTCATGTTCTCCTTCCTGACGTCCCTCCCTTCTTCTTCCTTATCAGTTCACAATCCCTAACCTCCGCGCTTTTAGTAATTTATTTTGAGTTTTCTTTGATTAAAACTTGCACTTTTTTCCTCTCTGTAAATGAAGAGGTTTCATTCCTAAAGAATGAAAGAACTAGCACGGTTATATATAATAGTGAGGTCGGCTTCTACAAGAAGGTTCAGGATTTGCTTAAAAATGAAGGCTTTGCCAAATAATTTATTTTATTACTAAAACTTACTGTTGATTAAAAAAAAATAGATTGGCAGCATTGGAAAAGGTCATCACGAGTATAGCTGTATGAGGTAGGGCTATGGTCATTAAATGCAACGTGGTGTTTACCATACTTTTCCAGCTCATTGTTGTGTACTGAGAGGGACAAGAAGTGTATTTTCTTTGACTTGCACTATCCTCCTCTTGGACTCCTAAAATTGGGATAAGTTCGATCATGTTATAACGCTTTAGTCCTTGGGCTTCAGATACGCAAATGAACAGTTATTAAATCACTTTCTATCTGTGTGATTCGTATTTTATTGTCAACGTATAGTATTTATATATGTTGTTCTTATATATATATAGCATCAAATCTAATAAATTCTAGATTAATATTTTATAGGCCACTATAGACAAAAAAAATACAGTCGTGTCCAGCGAGGTGTCATGATCCCAAAAATATAATAATACACACTAGTTATCTTGTATTGTGAAACCCCAAAATGGTGATATATGGTGTAAAATACTCCAAATAAAAAGTAGCTTATTTTCCAAAATAAAATTTACAGTAAAATTCTAAAAATTAAATTATAACTACGTCCCTAATATCTTATCCAAATATGAAAACATTAATTATATTTAAATAAACAAACCATTGTATTAAAATAATTAAATAAATTAATTATTAAACCGCTAAAATTTCAGGATGTTGCATTCCTTCCCCCTTAAAAGAATTTCATCCCCGAAATTACTAAGGTAGGATAAATGCTACAATCCCTATTAATTTGATTTTCTTATTTTCAGTTTCACTGAATCAATTTTAATTTTAATTAAAATATTAATTTATTTCTATTGATTTCAAAAAATTCAGAAAATTTCCTAACACCTCAAATTTTGGATAAATTTCGCCAGCATCTCCTCTGCATGGCTCAGTCAGTACAATTACAACTCGCCTCTCTGGGCCTTCTCTAATCCAAAAAGAAAATAACCAGCCAAGCGGCTTTCCAAAATTACTCATAAATCTCGTACCCAAATATAATGTAAACTTGTACCTTTTTGTCGGGCATCCAACTTTGTCTTTCCATTTTCTACATCCAATCATCATATACCTATGCACTCTAGACATAGATTTCCAATAAGCTTACCCTCAAACCAATAATTCTCTTATACCGAAGCCAATCCCATTTCAACTCCTGTTCCATTCTAAATTCCAAATTTTAACTTAATAATCTAATTCCATAACTAAGTTCAGTTCCATTCTAAATTATCTCTAATCCGATCCAATTTATACGCTTTTACCATTTCGATCTGTTTGACTTTATAGATTAATTTCAGAATTCAAATTTCTGGGTTTTATTTTAAATCAGTTTGAAATCATATATATTTACATATAAAATAGCAATTCAAACATTTGAATTATTGACAACTTATTTTCTCAAACAATTAAAAATAAAAAATTTGGTAGTAATCTGTCACTTAGAAACTCAAAAATGAACATCGATGATGCCGCGATCATCATCGGAATTATTTTCCAGCAACCGAAGTGAGTTCAATACTATATCACTTTCAAAACTTATTTCAAAATATCTTTCACAACGCTTGGAAAACATTTTTAAATCTTCCAGGATTTTAAAATTCCCATATATTTAATTCAAATCCATTCACAACAACTTCCCAAATTTCTGGAGTTTTAATTCCAATTCTAGTTTATCTACAGATTCAATTCATCTGATTTATATATATTATACTTATACGGATTTCGATTGGTTATTTACATAACCAACTTAATTATAGTCTAATTCGATTATAATAACAATCAACACAACCAATATACTATAATAATCTCAAAATATATACTTCTTTTTATATCCACAATATATTTTGGGTAAAATTGTTTCATTTACCCTCTTTCAAAACAATATTATCTCGAATTACTCTGTTCAAGAGTTTAGAAACACCTATCGATACAGTTTGCCCTACCATATCGGCCAGAATTCATAAACTACTCGACAAACCAATCAACACAATATAAACCAGTTTTTATATCAATTTACAAATACGCGCTCATATATATACACTCAAACTCAATCTAGAGTATTACTAACAAAATCTCTATTGAGTTACGCCACAGAGCCAAGGTAATTACTTAATCTTCAGCTCTGATACCACTGTAATGGCCGCGGGATTTTCGACCCCGAAATTCAACATAAATACCATGTCGACTATTCAAGCATCGAAAATACTGGGTCATTAGTAGAAAGAAGTTAGAGGGTGAGAAAAGAAAGAAACATTAGAATACAAGAAGAAGACGATAACATAACAGAATCAGAGTAAGCACGAATCTCACAATGAAACGAATAAAATATAATATATAACATAACTTTGAAATACAAAACTGGATTTGTATATACATACCATATCAGAGTATAACACATATACATCTCAACGGAAAATAACTCTAAATAACTAACGGCGAAGCCTCTTGCTTCGAGCTCCTCCAAGTGAATCTGTAAAATCCTGAAACACTTGACTGCCCGTACAAATTTGGGCTCCCAAGAGTTTAAGGAAAATACACAAAATAAACTCTGGGTCAGTCATGGGATTGGTATGAGCAAACTCCAACCATATTGTTTAACTTTGAAAATACTTTTGAAAGAAAAGGATAATAGTAAGACCGGCCCACACATAAACATGGACGGTTTTTACCTTACTATAACCCAAAATATCTTTGATATCAAAATACGGTGATATTATAATAATGTCTAATCAAATAAATAACCAAATAGTAGAATGCTTGCACCTCACGCTTTACATATATAGTATAAAATCAAAAACCGCAGGGCGCTTATTGGAGATTGGATTTCAACTATGACAAGGTATGGGACCACCTCCTGATTAGTGTGCTCTAGAGGGGATACACAAGGGTTCAGCAAGAACATCTTGCAACCCTGCCACACATGACCGACCACCCATTTAACTTGAGTGTAGCGAATATATTGTCACCCACGGTTGTCGGTCGTCCAACCGTAACCCGTAAGATACAGAATTGAAAGAAGAACAAATATGAATTTTATCTAGACTGGTGACAATACACCCTGCTTGGGTATGACCCAACTAGCCATGCTCAAAACCCTAGACTGATCTATTCCCCTAGATCAGATTTCCCATGATTACAACCCCACAACCAGTAACCCTAGTTTTTACAGACTCTAGTAAACTGGTTAGCATTCCACCGAGAACTTGTATCCCAGGGATACGATAACTCGTATTCCAGGGGCACGGTTTTTGTTTGAAGCCGCCACACGTTAAGATTTTGGTTTGCACGCGCTCAAGCGTCAATAACATCGTTATAATAGACAAATTGATTTGATCGAAGTCGGAACTCGGTCGGGAGATTTTCCATACCTGTACAGGCCCGCCTTTAAGAGCCTCCAAATATAGATATCCCTAGGGTCTATTTTCACAGTGGACTGGGATATGCCTAAGGATGCGACGGATGTTTGGAGTTTCCTTGAATTGCAGTATATTACCGACTGTTTATTAAGGATTTCTCCAAGATAGCAGCACCGTTAACAGGACTAACGAAGAAGAACCAAGTGTTCACATGGGATGCAAAGTGTGAACAAGCGTTCGGAATCCTGAAGGACACCTTTAGTTTGGGTCGAGATATATAGACCCGACCCCACTTACATGATGCAATCACACCGGATGATCAGTTTCAATGAGCCGTGACAATTATATTGCGCGACTCACTCTAAGGTTTTTAACCATGCGATGGTCTAAGTTGAGTGTGCTTGGACTTCTTCTGGTAGCAGGGATAAAATGCCCAGTCAATAGTTCAAACTCCAACTCGCTTCTCTAGGCTCTTCCATTCAAAAAGAAAATCAAATAGCCAACCGGCTTGCCCAATGGTTGGCGTGATTTCAGAAAATGTGAGTTGAAAGTTAAGCTCTACCAGTCTATTTATACGTGCACAGAACAATCTCGTTCGTCAGACCGAATAAAATAAAATCGAAGCCGTAGAAAACACACATATTAATTCCAAAAATTATGAAAATTGGAATCTAGCAATAATTTGACATTCTGGATCCAACCAAAGTGGTCTCGTTGAAAACATAGGTCGTTTGATAACGAGTTTGCAGCGTTGTAAGTTGATGTTGTAATTCGTTTGCGTACTCAGTGGCTCAACTTGGAAACCGATGGTAAATCCGCTGCCAAAAGGTACACCCTATCGATCCAATTCAACAAAAAATATCAAATGCATTTTAATTTACTATACTCACATATTAATTTCAATAATTATGGAAATTTAAACCTAGCAATAATCTGACATTCCGGCAGACACAACCTCTGCGAGCACAGACATCTGTCACCGCACAGAGGACTATTAGGAGCACCTTACATACCTCAGGAAGTCGCGTGCTTCCCCTTCCAGTCCTTTGGAGTCGTCAAAACAATCAGATGAATGTGCGCTCCCCTCGTGCCTTATAACACCTCGATGATCACCCGAACTCTAGCCGAGGTGTGGGAAGAAATCCTAAAATGAGTGAGCGGCTATGGTTATGCAGAGGAAAAGCTCCTGGCCTTTTATTTTGATGACGATTCTCGGGCCGAGGTGGGGCCATAGCCACCGTGAAAATAGACCCTAGGTATATCTATATACAGAGGCTCTTAAAGACGAGCCTGTACAGATATGGAAAAGCTCCCGACCGAGTTTCATGTTTCTTGTATCGAGTACGGGATGTTTGCTATTTTCTCTGAGTGTTATAGTGAGGCAAATTGTGCAAACACTATTGTTGTTATCCACGTGTATGGGTATTACTTTCTAGTTGTTATGAAAGTTTGGTCTTTTTCAGCTTCACTACGTTTTGGTGTATGCAAAACCACAGACCATCCATCCCTTGCCTTGGCTCATAGATGGAAACTCAATTTCCAATACGAGCGTTGTGATTTCAATTGCACATTCAAATTGTTCCAATTTTTGGTAATGAATGTTACCGTTTTGAACCCTCCAAGGTCGCGGGAATTAGTTGCACGACATCTGATAGGAGTTTCGGGCCATTTTATGTGTGCGATAAGACTTCGACCAAATCACCAGAACCGTTCGAATTTGAAAATTCGTCAGAGCGGCAAAATTTCTGCTCTAGGGGGTCGACCCCCCTAAAGGGGTGTCGACCCCCATTTACCACTTGTGTATGCTAGATACGCCGAGCGGTTCCAGGCAGACTTATACCACAAGTGTAATCTAACCTCGTATCTAAGAGCGTTACAGTTTCTTATTTACTATAAATTCTGGGCATGTTATCCTTTCAAGGGTTCCTCTCATACTAGGTTGAATTACTATCGCAACGCAATCATCAATAGGGTAAAACTAACCTATCTCACGATGGTCTAAACCCAACTCACGTTCCCTATTGGTGGGTGAACAATCCAACACTAGTGTTGAATGAATTGGATGAGTATATTTCGTCGATTGTGTTGATTGGAGAAGATTTGGTCGAAATTGGAGTGGCATTAGGGTGGTGCAGGTTTTGGGTCGTTCGTAGTAGGGTCGATCGGTCCAAAATCGTGTCTGGGAAACAATTCAGAAATGCAGGGTCGAGCTGGAAAAGGGGATATTATTTAAAATCTTCAATGAGTGTTGGGAAAGATTAAATCGATTTAATACGAAGAAATTTGGCTGAATTTGGATACAGACATTTTACCATTGTGGTTTTGTTGGAAATTCGGGTACCCGTGGAAAAGGTCGGTAACGAACGGGGAATGGCATACTCGTGTTGCATGGATTTGAATAGCATGCCCGATTTTTGTCATTTCCCAGTTGTGAGGCTAGAGGCTATGTCTATCTTTTCAGAACATCTGGCCACCATTCACTTTGAATGTCACATCGTCAAATCACTAGTTGATCTTCTCAAAAATATTACGGGTATAAAAGCTAAGAGAAACGAATTCCTCAGCCACCAGACGTAATCCTTGGAAAGATCGTCTTATGTGATCTGTTAGGAATACTCTATCAGACATTCGTCCATTCAAGTTATCATGGGCGTGGACAAACCGAAAGCACTATTCTAGAACAGGACGACCCTTGCATTTCACTCTGTCTTCGAATACCTTCAGCACAATCTAATTCGCAACGCCTATGCCTATACAGAGTGGTTTTTCGGATAATAAATCCAACCGGTCTCTCTGTATTGACAACGATGGTCAAAACACTTCGGTAGTCGGTTATTTAACTATTGAAGTCAAAACAAACATCCATTCAAACAATCACTGGCCCCTTTTTAATTAAATATTAATTTTCTAGCTTCCCATATTCTTCCAGATATATCTCAAAACCCGTTTAGCATTTCACACTTCTCAGAAAGCATTTCCAGTTATTATAAATTCTTATTTCCCCATATCCCAGAAAATACACGTTACTTACGTTCGAAAACATTCCCATCTTTGCTACATTTCGTATTTTCCGTATTTTAGAAAATAAACATTATTTATATTGGAAAATAGTTCTAATTTCCATTTTAACCATTGTAATCTGCACAACTTTTTCATTTTAAAACACCATTCCCTTTAACACGTGAGTATCTTCGCTTTATAGAAATCTGAACACCTTTATCACATGAATCTAATAAATATCCTTACAAGTTCAAATCTTGTTTACCGTGTTATTTTATAATTTTACCTTTCCATTCTACTTCATAAACTCAGTTTGTAAGTCGGCTCCTTATAAAATAAATATCAAGTTGATAACCTAGTATTGATCACATATTCTATTATAATTTATCAGTTTTAAACCAAATATCAACTATTTATCCAATAATAATAATTATTTCACTCCATTATAAATATCGTTTTAAATCAAATTACTTGATTTATAAATTAAAACAAGTTATGGTATTCTAGCCTAATCAAGATCAAATTTATATTATTAAATAAATAATAAATAATAGATTTTTCCTTTGTAATCTCGAATCATTTCTAAATACCAGTTATTTCAGGGCCAGTGTCATTCAACATCCCAAATAAGCAACAATCAATAATAGATTATTTATCCCGTTATATAATGCAATATATGGAAAAACAACAATATAATTGTTGAGGAATCCAGTTGGATTCCTCCAACCTGTTTCCTGCATCCACAGATGTTAGTCAAAACAAATTTCATACTACGGAATATTATAATCAATGGAATCAGTATCCAACCAATGATGTATATATATAACGATTTATATTATCCACCCAATTTAATTGTAGTTTATCTAAACAACCATCACACAACATTCAACCATTATTTATCTGTGCTAAAATATATTTATAAAATTTTAAAACTGAATAGAGTTAGTGAGTTTACTCACTTTGGTCGCTAATAGCGATCAACGTTCGTTGACTTGATCAACCGATTATTTCTCTATATAATTTAAGGAGTTCCAAATCGTTCTAGACTGCATCCATCGTGTAGCCTGCGACCATTTGATTCCTAACGGACCAGTCTGTTCGGGAAAATGACAAAATATGTGCTAGATATTTAATTTATGAGTTAAGATGTGCATTTAAATTAAATAAGACTTAAATTAAACTTCGTTGGGCTTTACCATTTTTAATCCGTGTACGCCATATTCAAACTGCAATGGACAGTCATCCCACCTCCCCAAATATACTCCAGTTCCAGTACGGTTGAACCGCCATTTCCTTGCATAACTCCTTCCATGCCATATTACTTACGTTTCTCTCATTCTTTCTTGTTTTTCTTTAATTTACAAATAAATGGGTTTACATTTTATCTCGGCCCACTTACGTTTGTATCAACCCAGGTCCAAATGTCACGTACAACTCAGATCTCCAGCTTCTTGGTACACGCTCCTCGACTTTCAACGCAAACCCCCATTGTGAAGACCGCCGTATTCCCTGAACCCAATATTGGCACCTCCAAACTCCTCTACAACGCAACTGCAATTCATCCACACGCTGTACTAAAAAGACAGCGGCACTTTAACTCGCCAATCTCCTCTAACAAAAGTAGTAAACCACACTGTATCACCATTTACAGTCCGTCGTTCCATGAACTCTTGCCACCTTGTTCATCTTTTCACGAGCCTCTTTGGTTAATGTTTCAGACTGACACAGCGCCATACTCCTCCCTGTCGTCATCATACTCGCCGAAGTTCTGCCCAACACAGCGATACCCATACACCTCTACACACTCGAACTTGCATGCGATCTGTGCATCGTGGTCTGACCGTCTCAGGGTGTGCTATGGGAATACGCATGTCAGAAGTATTCGCCTATCTGCCTGCTTCTGATTGATGTAAGATCTTCACCAACTCCACGTAGTAAAACCGGATGTGGCTACTGTGCCTCACCATACTTCTCAAACAGGTTTCTCCACTAATTCAAAGTGTTTTTCGTAACTCAAATGGATGAACAAGGGACGGGACGCCCTGAGCATGTATCAACCACTTCATTCCATCCCCTAGCCACTTTGCTTTCCCTCTACGTGATCTTCTTACTCCCACAGACCCGTTGCTTTAATCCTCCCCTCCCCCCAACAGCCATGCTAACGCCTTAACACATGTCCATGCCCCAAGCTAACCCCAAAAACTACTACTCCACTCCCACGTGAAACCTCCTCTATACACACACCCTGTAGCCGTGATTTCTTCAAAGCTTTCCCATTTCATGCACACATGACTGTCTCCATCCCACCGTCATCAAACTCTGGTTCCATATTGAAGTTGCATTCGAACAACAGGCCACTGGAATTCATAGTAGAGACATCGAACCCCATGCTCACCCACTCTCTGCAGTTCAATAAACAACACCACCTTTATTCTCCTCTCGATGGTGTTCAGACTGCCGCACATGCCGAACGTTCTCTCCATCTCCGCGAGCTCAGCCTACCCCTCACGCTGTTCATGTTCTCCTTCCTAACGTCCCTCCCTTTTTCTTCCTTATCAGTTCACAATCCCTAACCTCCACGATTTTAGTAATTTATTTTGAGTTTTCTTTGATTAAAACTTGCACTTTTTTCTCTCTATAAATGAAGAGGTTTCATTCCTAAAGAATGAAAGAACTAGCACGATTATATATAATAGGGAGGTCGGCGTCTACAAGAAGGTCCGGGATTTGCTTACAGAGGAAGGATTTACCAAATAATTTATTTTATTTTTAAAACTTACTGTAGATTAAAACAAAATATAGATTTGCAGCATTGGAAATGGTCATCACGAGTATAGCTGTATGAGGTAGGGCTATGGTCATTAAATGCAACGTGATGTTTACCCTACTTTTCCTGCTCATTGTTGTGTACTGAGAGGGACAAGAAGTGCATTTGCTTTGACTTGCACTACCCTCCTCTTGGACTCCTAAAATTGGGATAACGCTTCAGATCCTTGGGCTTCAGATACGCAAATGAACAGTTATTAAATCACTTTCTATCTGTGTGATTCGTATTTTATTGTCAACGTATAGTATTTATATATGTTGTTCTTATATATATAGCATCGGATCCAATAGATTCTAGATTAACGTTTTACAGGCCACTGTAGACAAAAATCAAAATTCAGTCGTGTCCAGCGAGGTGCTATGATCCCAAAAATATAATAATACACACTAGTTAACTTATATTGTGAAACCCCAAAATGGTGATATATGGTGTAAAATACTCCAAATAAAAAGTAGCTTATTTTCCAAAATAAAAATTACAGTAAAATTCTAAAAATTAAATTATAACTACGTCCCAAAGATCTTGTCCAAATTCGAAACCAATGTTTAATTATATTTAAATAACCAAACAATTGTATTAAAATAATTAAATTAATTAATTATTAAACCGCTAAAATTTCGGGACGTTACATCGCATAAGGCTGTCTTAAATCCCGACAGTATCAAACTTAGTTCGCCCACCTTAAGACCCATGTAAAAACTGCCGTCGCGACCCATTTTTAGGGCATAGGATGGAAGCCCTAATGGATTCGAGCTTATAGAATTGTTTCACAATTTATTTTTGAACGAAAAATGAGGTTTTGATATATTTTTTATGCGAAAATGAAGAGAGGCCATTAGTTTCTCTCTCGTCAATCGAATTGTAGGTAAATGGAAACGTGAATTGGGTTAAGGTTTAGGTTTATTTATGGGAAATTTTTCAATGGTTAATTAAATACATAAAATATTCAATTCTTCGCTTATTCATCTTTCGATTCAATTACAAATGTTGCAAACTTAATTCTAATCCATAATAGGACTTCTACTAGTTATATGAATTAATTACAAATAATATAAATCCCAAATTCAATTATTCAATAGTTTCAATTAAATATTTAATTTTTAAATTAATCAGTTCATTTTAGGTTTTAATAATTCACTATAAATTTCTAATTACAAATGATAAATTTTTATTCAATTTGAAAATTTATTAACTTTATTCAGTTCAAAATAGAGTTCATGATATCTTTATACATCAAATTTTCGCTTATATTAAATTCCAATTTTGATTATTCAACAAATTCGATTTGAATTCCAATTATAAATTAATTAAATCAATTTCATTCAAATATTTTAATATTAAATTCAAATTCCAATATTTAACAATATAAATCAAATAATAGTTAAGTTTACAATCAATGCAAGTTATTATTGTTATAATTGGTTGAAATTCATTACTTAACCAATATAATTAAATTTACAAATAAAATATGTAAAACTCAATCATTAAATTTTATTTATAACCATAAAATATTAAAAATAATATTAAATTCGATAATTTAAATGGTAGAAAAATACGGCTTGTTACAGATATAGTCCAGGCTCGATTGCGGGTCGACCTAGCCAGATCTTGGGTCGACTCGTGGGTCGACCTGGCATAGGTTGGGTCGATCCGACCCACGTATTATATTTTTTTTCTTGTTTTATTTCCTGATTTATTCATATAACTTGTTTCTTTTATATCTTCCACATACGAACTCGGATTCTGGTGAGTTATATATGAAAACTGACTATAAAATGGCCACAGACTCAATGGTGCAACTCTCGTAGCTAAATTTCTATAATTTCACAAAGTTATTTTTTCAATTAATTCTTTGATTAATTATTAATACTCAATTTTTAGGGCTGCTACATTCTCCACTCCTTTAAGGATTTCGTCCCCAAAATCTCCAATGACAGAAGAATGATATAAGTAATTACAACCGAAAATTACATCCATCTATTCAACTATCAACCATTACATCGATTATTCTTAAGTTTTATAATGCAGTTTATGTAATTATGCAATAGTGTAATGTATATGTCCCTAACTAACACAAAAGATTAGGTGGTCAACTGATTCATTTAATCTTTTTTTATGAAATTATGTTCGTATCATGCATCCAAATGTATGCAAAAATCATATTGATAACAGATAATTCTACATTCTTGCTGCAAACATCATTCATATGCAATAATCATATGATAATCATCCATTATACTAATCATGAAAATAGAGGAAAAGTGCACACACATCCCTATGCATATGCTTAGTGTCCTAATTTAGATTTCTAATAATGCCTTGTGTGTGTATATGCATTCACTAGCAAACACTTGTATACATCATACATAACTTGTTCTATCAACATGTTTACAATAAATCCTATCATCCATAGGTTATATCCTAAAATCTACTCATTCAAAAGATATAAAAGATAGAATCTATTTAAAGGAAAAATTAATGGCGGGAAAATTTGAAGTGTACCATCGAAAGAAAAGGATAGAAAATGTGTATCTTTTCTTCAGCTTCCTACATCACACCTACAATATTGTCTCCTCGCTGAACCTTTAGATGCTTAACCTCCATATCCCTTAATGTTTCACCTCATGCTCTAATATCTAAGTAGGCATGCGTCGAACTAATGCATCATGCTTGATCTTCACCTTCTCAGACTGACTGAGCTCAATTACCACAGTCGAATCACGTAAGCACTTCTTTTAGGTGCGAGACATGAAATATGTCGTGAACTCCTGCAAGTTATGTGGCAGTCTGATGTCATCCTCCCTACTCTATCCATAATGGGGAACGGTCCTATGAATCTGGAAAAAGCTTATCAACCAAAGTAAATCTCACCATATTCACTAGAGGTGACACCTTAACGAAAATCAAATCTCCATTCTTCAACTCTAAATCTGTCCTCCTCTTATTGGCATAAGATATATGTCTGTCTTGGACCATATTCATTCTCTTTCTTATTAGCTCAATCTTCTATGTTATTCCCCTAACTATATCTGGTCCAAGCAATAGTCTATCTATCGTCCCCCACCATGAAGGCAATCTGCTTGGTTATCAGTAAAGTATGGCCTTGAAAGGAGCCATACCTATACTCGCTTTGAAACTATTACTATAGGAAAACTCTAATAAGGATGGATGCTCCTCCCAAGTACCTCCAAAGTTCAAGATGCATAACCTCAACAAATCCTCAAGGACTTTATTCACCCTCCCATTCTATCCATCGGTCTGAGAGTGATAGACCATACTCAATCTAAGCTAAGTCCCTAATGCCTCGGGCTCCTCTAGAACTCACCGGTAAAGATCGGGACTCTGTCGCTTACTATGCTAGAAGTTATACTGTGGAGCTAATTATCTCTCTTATGTATAAAGAAGCAAACCAAGCAGCTATTGTCTTACCCTTAACTAGAATGAAATGGGTGCTCTTCGTCAGTCTATCCACTACAACCCAAATACTGGTATTGTCCTTTTTGGATCGAGGCAAACCATTTATGAAGTCCATAGACACACTCTCCCACTTCGGTGGTACACATAACGGCTGGAGTAATCCACCATGTTTCCATTGCTCCACTTTAAGTCTTTAACCCTTTAGCAAACCAAACACTTCCCCGACATACTATAACAACCAACCATGCTCGACACTCGAATTTCGACATTAATACACTATTTTTTATTCACGTGCCCAAACTCAATTATCAGAAACCCAGAAAGTTAAAAGAAAGAAGTTAGAGGGTGAGAAGAAGAAAGAAATGTTAGAATAGAAGAAGGAGAAGAACAACAACACTACAAAATCAAAGTAGAATAAAATATCATAGTGGAATGAATAAAATATAATATATCAATACTCTTTACACAGAGTAAACTCTATATACATGATTACAACATCAGCGTACACAACTAAATCAGCTTATACAAATTGTCTGTACAATGCTGATAAATATAACACACACAGCGGAAATAAATTAATACCGTAAAATATGGGAATACGTCTCGACTCTAGCACCTCTCATGAAGCTCCAAGCAAAACCCAATGCAACTTGGAAAACATACTCGGTCTGACTGAGCACATTTTGAGAAAAACAAAATCACACGGGTTCGATCGGTCTAGAGAACTTTCAGTGGGAATACTCATACCACAAACAACTTGCTTAGTTTTCATAAATTCTTTGAAAGAATGGAACTCTCGTAAGTACGATAACCAAATCACTTATATTATAAATCCAGTGATATTATAATAATGTCTAAAGTCCACAATTAAAATAGGAATATAGCCGATAAGCTTGCATCTCATTTTTTGACATAGTTGGTTAACAATTAAAATCATACAGCTCATATTGGAGTTTGGATTTCCATACATGACTAGGTAAAGAACTACCTCCTGAACAGTGTTACTCTAGAGATATAAACACTGAGGTTCAACAAGAACATCTTGCAACCGACCACTCATTCGACTTGAGTGTACCGAATATATCACCGCCACGGTTAAGGCCCACCAACCGTACTCATTCTGAAGCATATAAAAAAGGGATAACCATATTCTCTAGATCAGGTGATGATATACCCTAATGGATATGAACCACATAGCCCTGCTGCCTTGTCGATTATGTGATTTCCTACCAGATGAGGCTTGAGGCTACATTATCTTTTTGGAAATATCACATTCAACTTTGAATGCCACATTGTTTGATCCGCCAATCACTAATTGATTTGCATAAAGATACTCTAGGTGTTAAGCTAAAAGAAGTTGCCTTCTCAGCCACTATTCTCGGTATGTTTGTAAAAATCAATGAATGCGATTTTAGGAAATATAATGTCAGACATTCGTCCATACAAATTGTCTAGGATCAAGACAAACCGAAGGTACTCTTTTACTATATCCCATCAGGATAATCCCCAGGGTTAGTAACAAGAAGTCCTTGCATCATGCAGAGCCCAGAACGTAGGGATTACTACTACAAGTATAATCCTGGTAGTTAACCAGAGACACCAGCGAGAACCCATTCTGCTCCGAAGGTCTACGCCTTTAAATCATCTTAATATGCATAAGCATACCTGCAAATTTAGTTTTTGAACGCAAAGTCAGTTCGATGTGGTTTTGGACCCAGTTTCCAACCCTGTTCCTCAAACTAACACATTAATAGTTAAAAGTGAATTTATTGATAGTCGGCTCTTTAACTATCGACTCAAACAGTACAATTAAGTACATCAGTTGCTCAGACCCTTTTAATTAAATCATTTATTAAAATTATTTCATCGATTCTTAAAAATTGATTTCATATACTTACTTCAATGGGATAAATATATTTATAAATCTCTTATTTTTGTTACTTCAAAAACCATCACCATACGCTTATCTCTTTAGAATAAACGTACTCACAAAATCCCCTCTTATATTGGTCAAAACAATGTTATGCACCACATTGTTTATTTTATAAACCCTAAACCTTTTTTATTTAACTTCAAACTTTAAAGATTAAAGTTTACAATAACGCTTATGGAAACAATAATTAAATTTCCAACATCCACTTCCGTTTTCAAACCAGTATAACACCTTGTTTTTCATTACTTCGAAAACCGTAGTCATGCACTTATATTATTTCTTCGGATAAGTGTATTCACAAAACCATACTATTTTCATTTCTTAGAAAAGAGTGCCATATACTTAGCCAAATTGTTTAATTATAGTCACACTTCATATCTGCGCAAACAGTGTGTCAAGTTAAACATTGTTTACTATAAAACTCAACAGTTTTATTCAATTTCTTAACCTTGCAAAATAAATTTGCAATATTTCTTATGGAAATAATAATTTATTTCCAACATCATAACCATTCAAAACTAGTACCATCCCTTAAATAATAATGAAGTCGCTTAAGTTGGGGTATTTTATTTATCTCTCAGACCTTGACTCGACAATGTTCTCATCTTAAGATGGATAAAAGTTTGTTACTCAAAAACTGATATTCACAATAATATCACACAAATCTCATTTATTATTTTATTTGAATATGGTTTTATAAACTTACTTGCATTTGAAAACTCCCCCTTCACTTATAACCATTTTTACTTAATTCATTTGTTAGGTAAATCCTTACTAAAACATAAACCTTTGGCCTTAAATGTCTTAAATACAATTCGTTAACAACTTGGATTTAAAATAAAAATCCATTTACCAAATCATTTACCCAAATCCATTAAACATCCTTTCTTTTTATTTTTGAAAATATACTTTAAATTTCAATCATTTTTATTTAAATCAATTATTAAGTAACCGCTTATTTAAAACAATCACCTTAGCTTTAAAACTCCTTTATAAACCTTGTTTATAAACTTGAATTTATTATCAAATCCCTTTATAAAATCCTATATAAAATTCAGTTAAAATCACATTACAACTTGATACTTGCTAAAATGAATTACAATTAAAAAGTAATCACTTTAGTTATTATTAATTAAAAATAATAATTAACTTCATCATTAACTAAAGTAGAAGTAGTTAACTTCTCTACTAACTAAAAATAGAATAGTTAATTCCTTTTTAAACCTTATAAGAATAATAACTAACTTCATTTACAAATAACAACTTGATTATTATATTTATACACAGTTAATTAGGTGATTAATCACTTTCTAAGAAATCTTCTTAAGTTTAAACAACTATTTTTCAAAAATTATTTCTATTAGATTAATTGAAAACAAATTAATTTATAACCAATTTTAATTAAAACAGTTGACTTAGTCAACTTGGAAACATAGTTAACTCGTTAATTGATTTCAACTAATCCTTCCTCTTAAATTAATTGATAAATTAATTAATTGATATAGTCTCACTTAATTGTTTCTTAAAAGCAATTATTCCAAACTATTATCCCTTAGGTTAATTTCTGACATACTTGCTTATAAAACTCACTTAAATGCAGGAATTCGTTATATAAAATATTTTATAACTACTTTATAAAAACCAATTATAAAACATAGATTTATTTATAAATAATATAATTTAATACCTTACTTCAGTTGTAGAAATAAATTTTATAACTTCAATTTAGTCAATTCATCTGACGACGAATCAACATCTTCAAAAAGATGGATTTTAGGTCATCTATTGTCAATCACTTAACTAATACTGTTTATTGATTAATAAAAAATCAATTTCAAATTTCAATTCAACAATCAACATCCAAATCAAATTTAGGGTTATTTAGGTTAAACAGTTCATATATGAATAATATGAAATCAAGTAACATCCAAAATATTGAGGAACCCTGTTGGATCCCTCTAACCTGCTCTCCCTGCGTCACAGCTCATAATATCATTTTATATATACATATAAAATAGAAATTCTATTCTAATTTAAATAAAATGACGAAAATATAAATATTGACCATCACCAACAAAACAATAATCATCCAAAGCATCCAAACACACAATTTATACAAATAATAATGTATACTATTATATGAATTTAATCACGTCATTGTATTCCAAGTATGAAAGTTAACTCACATTCAATTCCAATTTTACGATTTAAGGTCGATTTATATAACTTCAAACAAGCGTTTGAAATTACATAAAAATCCAGTTGGCTCCAAATAACTCAAATTTGACTCTTATGCGCAGATATAATCAATGCGATTCCAGCGTAATTTGTTTTATTGAAATCCGACCTTTTATGAGACATGTACAATCATTATAAATTTTGAATTGGATTAAAACATCATTAACATTAATTAATACCCCTAATCACCCTTTTATCCTCCTTTCCCCTAATTTCAAATCTTCAAAAATGTGTTTGTAAGTTTCACCATATCCGACAACTTCTCCTCCACCCCCGCACCCTCCATAAACCCTTGTAACCAAATGCGACTTCACCACACACACCACCTTTGTGAGATCTCCTTATTGATCATCATCCGAGCAGTTACAGGCTGCTTTCCACTAGAGTTGACAGAAGACCTTTCAACCAATGCCAAAACGGCATTCGTGCCTCCCTAATCCCCACCACACCAATGACTTTTTCTCTGACCATCATCTCACAAACCACAACACAACCCTTGCCATGCAGGAAAAACCCAACTCCCCCAAAACTTAATTGAGCCTATAACTGGGTACCCGGATTCGATATATACATGCATACGAAGTCAATAGATCTTGAATCGCATGATTTCATTAAGTATTGAACTCGGATTAATTGCTCGAAGGTTTGATATGCGACGGCTCAAAGTTTGGAGACAGAAGAAAGAAGGAGACGTTTGGTTTTTGGGTTAAGATATTATATAGTAAATATTTTAATAATATAATATTAACGCGTTATCATCGATCGACGTTTATAGCTCGCACGAACACATACTAAACTCGGTCGTCACGAAACTTGGCAATCTGCTATAATACAATATTCCAGACTCAATGAAACTAATTTCGTCGAATTCCGAGACCATTTGCAAAAATAACACTATTTTAATTTCAAAGCGTTAATCGATACGCGTTTATATCGCACACGATCACATAATAACTACAATTGACATGAAACTGAAAATCTTACAATAATTAGCCATTGTGGATTTTATAAAATTGGTTTCACTAAAATCCAAGATCATTTGAAAATTGGATATTTTCATGTGTTAAGTTAAATCGATAAAATATAAATCGATTTTAAAACAATCAAATCCATTGATAGTAATTTGTTATTATCGTTTATATTCAAATAGAATTTTATATTGCTTTAGACTAAACAAATTTGGATTTTAAATTCAACACTTTAAATTTCAAGTTTTAAATCGACATCCAAATTCTCATTTAAATTAATTTCAAGTCGTTAACTCTGAAAATTAATCGTTTTAAATATTTAAATTAATTAATTAATTATTATTAAACGGTTCGTTACATTCTTCTCCTTAAAAGGATTTCATTCCCGAAATCACAAGTTAAGATTATTTCTACAAACTGATTAATTTTACTTTCAAAAACATTCCTAACTAAAATTTGTTAAATTTTTCTAACACATGAAACTTTCGAAAAATTTCGGCAGCACCTCTCTTGCGCGTTTCGATCCAAAAAAATCCCAAATGCCTCATAAGGCCTTACTCAATCTAAAAAGAAAACAAAGGCCAATCGACTACCAATATCTGGCCATAAAATAAACCAAACAAATCAAAATATAAACATGTACCTATTTGTCGTGCAATTAAACTCTTATTTATGAAACCAAAAGCCATAAGCAAGCTAACCACCTTTTGCCCTATATACCTGTATATACTTACATAGCCCAAAGTGAGTTAAGCAAATAAACAAGTAATATAATAACAACCAATATATTCATACATGAAAATAATAATCATAGCAACCACCAAAAGTGATGCAACTAGAAATAATGATGCAAATCAGCAAACAACACAAATGTAACATCACGTCACCTACAACCACAATCAATCAACACACATCATTATCATATAGTGCTATAAACACTAAAAATATTAACTCGAGATTTATTCAGAATATAAATCTTATCATAACACAAGGATAATAAACAACCTATTAAGCCTCATCATCCACTCAACAGCCTCAGGTTATTACTTAACCGATCATTAATTCTACCTTAAGAAAATAAAATTTTCAAGTCCAAACTCCACAAGTTAATGTACCAAATAGGTATATTTTATTAATGGAAATCCAAATTTTATTCACTTAATTTTTTTTCCATTTTATTAAATAAATCATTATAGTTTATAAACTACCACACCAAGATTTTTTCTAAAAATGTGATTTTGACATGCTCAAAATCTACTAGATAAAATCCTGATTTTTCTCCTCTATTAGGAAATTATAATCTCAAGAAGATACTTTTTTCAAAGAATTCCGACTTATATTGAATCTTGTACACTCAATTGAAGTTTAAATTGCAAAATTACGAACTACCAAGATGTGGCTAGCACGTTCTTAATTAAATTAATAGGTTCAATTTCATTTAATTAATAAATTTCAAAACCCATTCTCTTATATTTTAATATAAATTAAGTTAGGCTTTCAAGTCTAGCTTGAAAATTTCGACTGTCCAAAATCGTCGAATATTCTCAAATCTGCTAAACATATCTTGTTAAATACACAATCAAATAACTATAATACTTATAATATTAATGCATCGATATTATAATTTGGTTAAAAGATTTGGGACCAAACTCCAGGTTTCAAAATCATAAAATTTTGGATTCAAAACTAACTTTCGTATTAATCCAACAATTTATCTATGGTAGCAAGCCTTACTTAGAAACTCGAAAATGAACACCGATGATGCTGCAGTCATCCTCGGAATTATTTTTCAGCAACACAAGCAAGATCTATGCTTTTAAAATCTTTAAAATTCATTTATATCCATAATCACTTTAAAATAATCTAAATATTCCTTTTCGAATCTTCAAAAAACCATTTTCAAAATTCACCGAAAATTCAGATCCTTTCATTCTCAACTCAAATCCATTTCGTATTTATAAACTATGTTTACAAATTGCTCTTATATAATTCTAGTTATATATAAGATTTCCCCACGTAGGTTCATCCTGATTTAATTACATATTAAACACTTTAATAAGGTTAAATTCTTACCCAACCCATGCAAAATGTTATAGGATTTCTCTTATCCAAACTGATAGCTAATACCCATAAACTGGCTAGGTACACTACCATCAATCAACATTAGGCAATACTCAAAAGTGAGCACGACTTAACAATAAATGATAATGATAGAATATTATCATTTCCAATCAAACTAATCATCCATAAACCATACTGAGTTTGAAAATTCTTTTATATATAAAATCTTGGTAAAATTATTTCATTTACCAACTCTTTTAAACAATATTATGTCGATTTTCCTCGTTCAAGTGTTTAGAAATCTCAATCAATAACGTCAGCCAAACGCATTAATTAGGAATTTATATACCACTCAAATAAACAAACATAATATAAAACATTTAATAACACTAACAAGTACGCTCTCTCATATATATACATATACACTCGAACTCAATATAGGGTATCGCTAACCTCATCTCCATTGAGTTACGCCACAAAGCCAAGGTTATCACTTAACCTCCAGCTCTGACACCAACTTTAACTACCTAGCCATGATCGACGCTCAAGTTTCGTCATTAATACACTATTTTGTATTCATGTGCCCAAACTCAAGTATCAAAAACCCAGAAAGTTAAAAGAAAGAAGTTAGAGGGTGAGAAGAAGAAAGAAATGTTAGAATAGAAGAAGGAGAAGAAGAACAACACTACAAAATCCAGTAGAATAAAATATCATAGTGGAATGAATAAAATATATCAATACTCTTTACATAGAGTAAACTGCATATACATGATTACAACATCAGAGTACACAACTAAATTAGCTTATACAAACTGTCTGTATAATGTTGATAAATATAACACACACAACGGAAATAATTTAATAACGGAAAATACATAATTACATCTCGACTCCAGTTCCTCTCCTGAAGCCCCAAGCAAAACCCAATGCAACTTGGAAAATATACTCGGTCTGACCGAGCACCTTTTTAAAAAAAAATCACTCGGGTTCTATCAGCGGGGAGTACTTTCAGTGAGAAAACTCATAGCATAAATAACTTGTTTAATTTTTAGAAATCCTTTGAAAGAACGAAACTCTCGTAAGACACAACCACGTATAAACATGGCGCGCGCTTTTCCTAAGGATAACCAAATCACTTTTATTATAAATCTAGTGTATTATAATAATGCTAAAATCCACAAATAAAATAGGAATATACCCGAAAAGCTTGCATCTCATTTTCGACATAGTTGATTTACAAGTAAAACCATACAACTTGTATTGGAGTTTGGATTTCCATACACGACTAGGTAAGGAACTAACTCTTGAACATTGTTCCTCTAGAGATAAAAAACATCGGGGTTCAACAAGAACATCTTATAACACGGCCACACAGAACCGACCACTCACTCAACTTGAGTGTACCAAATATATCAACACCACGGTTGAGGCCAACCAATTGTACTCACTCCAAAGCATACGAAAAAGGGACAACAGATTTCTCTAGATCAGGTGATGATATACCTTAATGGGTATGACCCACATAACCCTGCTGCCTGCCCGATTTCAGTAATTTCCTGATAGATGAGGCTTGAGCTATCATTACCTTTTTGGAAATATCACATTCAACTTTGAATGCCACATTGTCAGATCTGTCAGTCACTAATTGATTTGCACAAGGATACTATGGGTGTTAAGATAAAAGAAGTTGCCTTCTCCGCTTACCTTATTGGAAATATCACATTCAACTTTGAATGCCACATTGTCAGATCTGTCAGTCACTAATTGATTTACACAAAGATACTATGGGTGTTAAGATAAAAGAAGCTCTCTGCCACCATTCTTGATACATTTGTAAAAACCAACGTATGTGATTTTAGGAAATACACTGTTAGACATTCGTCCATACAAGTTGTCCAGGATCAGGACAAATCAAAGATACACTTTTACTACATTCTATCAGGATAATCCCTAGGTTTAGTAACAAGAAGTTTTTGCATCATGCAGAACCCAAAAGGTAGGGATTACTACTACAAGTTTAATCCTTGTAGTAAACCAAAGACATCGACAATCACCCTTTCCGCTCGAAAGGTCTACGCCTTCAAATCATCTTAATACGCATAAGAATACTTGCAAATTTAATTTTCGAACGCAAAGTTGGTTCGAAGTGGTTTTGGGCCCAACTTCCATCCCGGTTTCTCGAACTAACACGTTAATAGTCAAAAGAGAATTTATTGATAGTCGATTCTTTAACTATCAACTCAAACAGTACAGTTGAGTACATCTGCAGCTCAGGCCCTTTTAATTAAACCATTTATTAAAATAATTTCATCGATTTCATATGTTTATCTTAACAGGATAACTATATTCACAAATCTCATATTTTCTTTACTTCAAAAACCATAACCATAACAATACACTTATCTCTTCAGAATAAGCGTATTCACAAAATCCCTTTGTATTCCCATTACTTCGAAAATATTGCTTATATTTAACCAAATGGTATGAGTTTAATTACCATTCTTATATGGGTCAAAACAATGTTATGTACCACATTGTTTATTTTATAAACCACAAACCGTTTTTGTTTAACTTCAAACCTTACAGACTAAAGTTTACAATAACGATTATAGAAATAATAACTAAATTTCCAACTTCCACTTCCGTTCACAAAACCATATTATTTTCATTACTTATAAAATAGCGAGATATGCTTAACCAAATGGTATAAGTATAGTCACACTTCATACATATGCCAAACAATGTCAAGTGATACATTGTTTGTATAAAACCCAATAGTTTATTCAATTTCTAAACCTTGCAAAATAAAATTGCAATATTTCTTATGGGAATAATAATTTATTACAACATCATTACCATTCAAAACTAGTATCATCCCTTAAATAAAAATGAAGTCGTTCAAGTTGGGGTATTTAATTTACCTCTCAAACCTTGACTCGGGAGCATTCTTATCTTAAGATATACAAAAGTTTGTAGCTCAAAAATTGATATTAATTATAATATCACACATGTCTCATTTACTATTCTATTTAAATATGGTTTTTTAAGCCATTACTTACATTTGAAAAATCACCCTTCACTTATAACCACTTTTACTTAATTCGTTTATTAAGTAAATCCTTACTAAAACATAAACCTTTAGCCTTAAATCTCATTAATACAATTCATTTATGACTTGGATTTAAACAAAAATCCATTTACCAAATCCTTTACTAAATCCATTAAGAATCGTTTCTTTGCATTTTTGAAAATCTAATTTCAATTTTAATTTCAATCATTTTAACTAGTTCAATTATTAAGTAACCGCTTATTTAAAACCATCACCTTAGCTTTAAATCTCCTTTATAAACATCGTTTATAAAACTTGGATTTATTATCAAATCCCTTTATAAATCCCTATACAAAATTCAATTAAATTCTCATTACAACTAGATTAATTCTAAAATGAATTCCAATTAAAAATAATCACTTTAATTATTATTAATTAAAAATAATAATTAACTTCATCATTAACTAAAGTAGAAGTAGTTAACTTCTTTACTAATTAAAAATAGAATAGTTAATTCCTTTTTAAAACCTTATTAGAATAATAACTAACTTCATTTATAGATAACAACTTGATTATTATCCTTGTACACAGTTAATTAGGTGGTTAATCACTTTTAGGAAATCTTACTAAGTTTAAACAACTATTTATCAAAAACTATTTCTATTAGATTAATTGGAAACAAATTAATTTAATAACCAATTTTAATTAAACTGTTTGACTTAGACTTGGAAACATAGTTTACTTGTTAACTGATTTCAGCTAATACTTCCTCTTAAATTAATTAATAGCTCAATTAATTTAACGTAATCTCACTTAACTTTTTCTTAAAAACAAATATTCCAAACTATTAATCATTATGTTAATTTCTGACTTACTTGCTTATAAAACTCACTTAAACATAAGAATTTGCTATATAATATATTTTATAATAACTTTAAAAAAACCAATTATAGAAAATTGATTTGTTTATAAAAAATATATAATTTCAAACCTTGCTTCAGTTATAAAAATAATTTTTATAACTCCAATTTAGTCAGTTCACCTGACGGCGAATCAACATCTTTCAAAAGATGGATTTTTGGCCATCTGCTGCCAGTCACTTAATCAATACTGTTTATTGATTAATAACACATCAATGTCAAATATAAATTAAAAATTCAACATTAAAATTAAATTTAATGTTACTTAGGTTAAACAGTCATAAATGAATACTATGAAATGAAGTACCATCCAAAATATTGGGGAATCCTGTTGGATCCCTCTAACCTGTTCTCCGTGCATCATAACTCAGAATATCATTTTATATATGCATTTGAAATAGAAATTATATTTTAATTTTTTTAAAATTACGTAAATATAAATATCGACCATCATCAACAAAGCGGTAATCATCCAAAACATCCAAACACACAATTTACATTGACAACAATGAATACTACTATGTGAATTTAATCACATCATGGTATTTTAGAAAGTATGAGAGTTAACTCGCATTCAATTCCAATTTGACGATTTCAGGTCAATTTATATAATTTCAAACAAGCATTTGAAATACGTAAAAATCCAGTTGGCTCCAAATCACTCTAATCCAGCTCTTATGCATAGATATCGTTAACACGATTCCTGCGCAATTTGTTTTATTCAAATCCAACCTTGTATGAGACATATAGAATTGTTACAAAATTTTAGTTGGATTAAAACATCATTAACATTAATTAATTAATTACCCTTAGTCGTCCTTTTATTCTTTCAAATCTCAAACCCGTTTATGTGAGTTTCACTATATATGACAACTTCTCCTCCACCATGCACCCTCCGCAAACCCCCATAACCAAATGTGACTCCACCACATGCTCCATCTTTGCGAGCTCTCCTTATTGATCACCATCTGAGCACCTCCGGCCTCACGCAGTGAAATACGTCAGAGTGCCATAATCTGACCAGTTACAGGTCGCTTTCCACCAGAGTTGACTGAAGACCTTCCAACCAACGCCAAAATGACACCCCTAACTCCCAAACCCCACGACAACATCGAATTTCTCTCCGACCATCATCTCGCAACCCACAATGCAACCCTAGCCATTTGGGAAAAACCCAACTCCCCCAAAACTCGATCGAGACTAAAACTGGGTATCCGAATTCGATGTATACATGCATACGAAGCCAATCGATCTGGAATCGCATGATTTCATCAAGTATTGAATCCAAATTAATTGATCAAAGGTTTGATATATGGTGGCTCAGAGTTCTATGGGTAGTAGAAAGAAGGAGATGTTAGGTTAGATGGTTAAGGATATTATATAGTAAATTTTTTATAACACATAATTCACGCGTTTCGATATTTAAAGCTCATACAAACACATACTAAACCTGATCTTCACAAAATTTGATAATCTGCTACAATAAAATATTCCGGACTTGATGAAATCGATTTCGTCAAACTCCAAGACCGTTTACAAAAATAACACTATTTTACTTTCAAATCGCTAATCGATGCACATTTATATCGCACACGATCACGTAATAATTCCAATTTCCATGAAAATGGAAATCTTACAATAATTAGCGATTATGAATTTTACAAAATTGGTTTCATTGAAATCCGAGATCATTTGAGAATCATCTATTTTCATGTGTTAAGTTAAATCTATAAAATATAAATCGATTTCAAAAAAATCAAATCCATTGATAACAAATTATTATTATCATTTATATTCAAATAGAATTTTGTATAGCTTCAAACTAAACAAATTCAGATTTTGAATTAAGCACTTTAAATTTTAAGTTTAAATCGACATCCAAATTCTCATTTAAATTAATTCCATGTTGTTAACTATTAAAAATAATCGCTTAAAATATTTAAATTAATTATATGTTTATTGTTAAAAATCTTGTTCGTAACACATACCTAGCGACATCCTTCTTCATACCATTCTAATAGTACATCCTCTTCATATCCCTATACATATTGTCACCACAAGGATCAATGGTCATCTTTAAATGGTATGTCTGAGCTAGTATCATACTCATTAAGACAACTATGCGGGGTAGGGGTCAACATTATTTGGTTAAACCAAATAAACCGACCAAACCAATTTATTTTGGTCGGTTCGGTTTGGTTTTGAAATTAGACCGGTTTGTGATTGGTTCGAAAAAATATTTAGTTTAGTTATGGTTTAACCAAATTAACCGAACTTTTATTATATTTTGAAAATTATCGATATTGTAATAAATTTTTTAGGTTAGATTAGTTATCCAAGTAAATTTTAATCATCATGTATGTTTCAAAATTACTTTTAGAAATTATAAGAGTCATAAATAATAACAATCTAATCATATATTTATGATTTATTTCAAATTATAGTTAATACTACAAATATAAGCTCTAAAATATTTTTAGTTTGGTTAAATCGAGTAACCAACAGAATTAACCAAACTTAATTTAGTTGGTTTGGTTTTCATTTTTGTCGGTTTTAGTTTGGTTGACAATTTTCATCATCGGATAAACCGAACCAACCAAACGCTCACCCTTAATGCAAGGAACTCAAAAGCTTTACATCTCTCCACAGCCAACCCTTATCATCAATAGTGTGATGACTGCAAACCCCTGATGCCGGACGGAAAGGATAGTGTTTGGAATATAACACATTAAACACAATAGCAGATCAAAGAGCATAACATAATATAACATCAGAGAATAATTTACATCATTTTACAGTAGAGGGGATAAGTATCAGAGTTACATAAACATGACAGGGTCATACTTAGTACATAACATTGTCTTAGATAATGAATAATTACACAGTAGAATTTAAAAGATAGTCTATGACATAAGGAGTCATGATAGAGTTCAAAAGAATCATAAAAATTCAGTCTTCAACTCCACATCCAAAAACAACTACAGAAGCTCCAGTACACATTCCAAAAGAAAGCAAGCTTAAGGATCTATTTACTTAGCTACCCGTATAAAAATTATGGGAACCTAAGTTTATAAGAGAAAACATAAACTATGAGTCAGTCATGGGATTGGTATGAGAAACCCTATAGTTGATCAAGCTTTTTTTTTTAACTAAGGCATATCACGGGACAACGCCGTATGACCCAGAATGGGATTTCTCCACACGAATGCAATGTATAAAATAAAATAAAACAATGCAATACTTTTTGAAAAATGAAGCCATTATAAGACTCAAGTCCCATCATACAATGCAACCGCAAGCCGGAGGATAGAGTTTAACCTTATAATGGCCAAACATGCCTTATATGGGAAATTATTTCATATTATTATTAGTGTCTAATTTAAAAACAATTTTGAAAATAAATGTATTAATCTTAGATGGAATAATACCTCATCCTATTTTGTCGCCGTAGGCCACTACTACAAAATAGGTCAGTTGCATCGGTTGTTTACCCCCTATTGCATCAGTTCAGCAACCGATGCATATGCAGCCGATGCAAAAAGATAAAAATTAATTGCGTCGACTTCAAAACCTATGCAAGAACTATAATTTTGCATCGGTTGTTAGCAATAACCAATGCAAAAGGAATGTTTTCAACTTATAACTGGTTACTATGTTGCATCGGTTACTGGTAATAATCGATGCAAAAAAATATGTTTTTACACAGTTTGTTACTACTAACCGATGCAACATCGAGAACATTACCTTTGAACCGTCCTTATTTTGCATCGGTTGTTTCTGACCGTCGATGCAAAATATCACTCAATTGCTTTAAATGTCGGTAAAAAAACTCTTTCCGTAACAAACCATTATTGTATGCAATTATAGTCATTTAAATCACAATTGCAGATTGAATAGGATAATATAAAAAACAATTACAATGTCAATAATTCATACAAAAAAGTGATTCATAAATTCATTTTAGTACAATAATTCAAACATTTAATACTAACAATCACTAAGAAGCAATATAGCCTAATGTATGTAGTACCCTAATACAACAACACTTTTGGCATCATTCTTCACTTTGATCCAAAACAAGAACCTGAGTTGAGATAATAGATAATGTTAATAAATAAAAATTTATTTGAAACTATGAAATAAAAAACGCACATTGATGCCCCAACTGGTCATTGAAAATTAAAAATAGACATGCTCCAAGAATAAACTAATTTCACAGCAAAAATTTCCAAACAAACAGAACACATGCTAGCTTGCTGACAACAGTATTATACCTTTCAATCATCAGCATTACATAAAGTGCATACATTTGGGTAGGTGACGCACTACAGGTGACGCACTAAACAATATGCCCTCCTAGAAAATACATCCCCTGTAATATAAATCCCACTCAGTGAGTGCCATAACCAAACCTCGATGCAAACAAATGAATGTTAAGTATCTACATTCTAAGAACCTCAGACCTACAAATACCTCATTGGTGAGCTATAATTTCGAACATGTTTGAAGTTCCAAAAACTAACAAAGGAATAAGCTGAACCAATTATCTATCTAAGCGGATTACCTGAATTTCAGCAGTAAATTTTATTAAGATCTATAAAATCAGAGCTTTGCCAATCTAGTAAATTTCCTGAAGATCTATAAAATCAGAGCTTTGCCAATCAAAAATCTAACAACCAACAATTGTTTTAACTGATCAAGAGAGACCTGGCAAACATGGTAGAAATTGTAAATTAGAAAATCATACTGAAAGATGTACTTAACATGGACCGAACATTGCCAAACCAATAAAAAGTTATGTGTCATTCACATTTTCTACATTCTGTTTCTGTTCACTACTTCTGTTTGGGAGCTATGATTTCATAGGAGTAAGAACTTAACATATTTGATAACAAAAGGCCTGCATCTCCTAGAACTTTGACATATATCTTGTTGTCCAAGTATGCTTCGGAATAGGACAAAAAAGATGTAACAGAAATTGTGAACTCACATTCGGATCCATATCCCAAACTTGTCTTGAACATCGGGATTAAAATCAACCTTTCTAGTAAGTGTCGAAACCGTAAAGCATTAGAAAATAAATAGGCAGATATGATGTAGAAAGAGGCAAACACAACAGTTGTACCTTTTTGAAAGCTGAGCCACTCATGGTGTTCAAGACGTCGATAAGGCGCAACTTTTGCTAAAGTAACAAAACCTCAAGACAACACGTCTCAGCCAGGATTGATATCTAGGTTGGAAGACGAGTAGCTTATTTAATATAAATTTAAAATTTAGTCCTATGCTAGTTTAATTTTAATTTGAATTCAAAGGTTAGTTAATTTTAATTTAAAGTTTAGTTAATATTAATTTTATTATATTTTTAGATTGAGTTCAACATTTGGTTAAATTAAAATTCGGATATATGAGATTAGAAAATAATTAAATTTCAAGTGTTGTGATGAACGCTTTGAACATCATTTTGATTTCTATTGGGTTAGTTATTATTTTCCCTTTTTTTGCTGGGGTAATTTCTGTGGAATTTTACACCTTTTTGCGATGCAAGGCAAAGTCCAGTCCATTAGGAAGTTCATGAAATAAAACAGTGATAGTACAAACAGAGTTTGACACGTTAACATAATAAAATGATAAATGTTGACTATTCACGGATACACATAAAAAAAACTAGTAAAAAAATGAATGCATAGTTTAGAAGATGGAATATCGAATAATTCACATTATAAACATGAATTCACAATGCCTCTACCATGGGTAACTCATCATTGAATCTGTTCCAACAGAATTTCAATGCACCTGTCTTTGTACATTGATAGTAAAAGTTGCATATTTAATGTGGCTCAAAATTTGCATATTTAATCATATAACCTATGTTTAGAATTGTTTCTTCACGACTGAGTCTCGGTAATTCGCATAAACTGGCTAAACAAATTAACTGTGACAACATTTATGTCTATCAAACACTAACTTCTCTTAATCAAGCACAACATTCTTAGGTCGCTTACTGGGGTTGGAATCATCTTTAGTACTGCCATCTTCAACTTCATCGCTGTCCTCTTCTGAGTCTGAGCTACTTGTTAAGTAGTGGGATGCTTATATTCACCTATAGTGGCGGCCTTAGCTACTACAAATGCTTCTGGTGTATTCAAATCTGCAACCCTTAACAGCAGATCCTACTATGCAAAATTTATTCCATTACTAATGATAAGTCCACAAAATGAACAAAACAACAGATCCTATTATGCTTACGTATCTTATATTGATTTGTTGGACACACCGGCATACTAAATTTCAGTCTTGGTGATGTTTGCGTTAGGTTTTACCAGCACATCTTGAAAAAACAAAACAGACAACTTTCAAAGTTCACAATTTAATTATGGCCATTAACACATGGCCTACTGTAGTTTGGCATCAACTGCTAAACTGGTTAGATGATTAAATATGCCAAAATAAATATCTTAAGTTTGATATCATACACCATTTGCAAAAACAGATTCTGCACTTGACCTATAGGTTCATATTACCAGCTGTGCCAATATTATGCTATTTGTTCTGTCTAACTCCTGCACAGGTTTAAAATGCTGAAATCTGCAGACACACGTGAAACCATAGATAAAGAAACAGTTTAAAACCATAATATTGTACAATAAAAATGTTGAACTCTTGAGATTCAAAAGTCAATACAAAACCAAATTGATGTGTTGCAAGCTTATTGTAACGACCCGCAAATCCGTGCTATCTGAGTTGACTAAAAACACCATACGTCCAACCCAAATTGCACCGAAATACGAATCATTTTTAGAAAGAAGTTAGAGGATGAGAAATAGAAGGAGAGAAATATTAGAATAGAAGGAAAACGAAGATCACAAACTCACAGCGGAACGAATAAAATATATTATATAACATAACTTTTGAAATACAAATCAGTAACTTTATATACATACCATCATCAGAGCACAACAGTCATTTCTGGAACAGTTATAAACACCTGTTTCCAGATACAAACAAGGTCCACAGCGGAATATATGATAGCCTATAGCTAACCGGTGAAGCCTCCTGCTTCCAGCTCCTTCAAATGAATCTGTGAAATCCCGACTACTTGACTGCCCGTACAAATTTGGGCACCCAAGAGTTTAGGGAAAACAAAACAAAATAAACTCTGGGTCAGTCATGGGACTGGTGTGAGTAAACTCCAACCACTTGTTTAACTTTAAAAATCCTTTCAAAAGAAAAGATAATAGTAAGACCAGCCCACACATAAACACGGACGGTTTTTACCTTACTATAACCCAAAACACTTTGATACGAAAATCTAGTGATATTATAATAATGTCTACATCAAGTAAATAACCAAATAGCAGAACGCTTGCATCTCACGCTCCACATATATAGTATAAAATCAAAAACCGCATGGCGGTTATTGGAGATTGGATTTCCAACATGACAAGGTATGGAACCACCTCCCGCTAGTGTATCTCTAGAGAGGAATACACTGGGTTCAACAAGAACATCTTGTAACCCGGCCCACACATGACCGACCACTCATTTCGCTTGAGTGTATCGAATGTATATCACCAACGGTTGGGATCAGCAACCGTCTCCCGATTGGGACAGCATCGAATAGAATAAGAATTTAAATGAACCTCTAGATAGGTGATTATACATCCTAATGGGTGCGACCCACATAGCCATGCTGCCTGCCCGATTTTTGTCCTTTCCCGGTTGTTGAGGCCTGAGGCTACGAATACTTACCATTCATTGATAGCACAATCACTTTGAATGCCACATTGTCAGATCCGTTAATCACTAGTTGAGTTTGCACAAATATTCTGGATGTTATGCTAAGGGAATAAATCCGTTGCAACCATATATATATTTATACAGACCAACCCATTTGATCATTGGAAATACTCTGTCAGACATTCGTCCATTTACGTTCGTTTTGGGATTGAACGAAACCGAAGGTACTATTTCTATTTAATAGAAAGAGTCCTTGCACTTTACTCCGTCTTCAATATATTCAGCATACTTGGTTCGCAACGCTTATGCCGATACGGAGTGGTTCTTCGGATAATAATCCAACCGATCTCTGCATATTGACAACGATGGTCAAAACTTCGATAGTCTGTGATTTAACTATCGAATAAAAACAAGTGTTCATCCAAACATATCAAACAAATCACTGGGCTCTTTAATTAATATTTCATTAATTAAATCTCTTCTCCATTTCCTTATCAATATTTGTTAACCAAATATTTTCAATAACCATATTGGCCCTTTACGCTATTTGGAAAGTATTTCCCAATATCAACTTCTTTTATTTTCTATATATTAGAAAATATCTCTATTTGCAATTGGAAACAATTCCAATCACTTATCTCTATCCCGACTATTTTAATTATACTCAGGAAATATTTACTTGTTATATTTCCAAAATTCCATCACTTGGGTTTAAAACGAATGTTGTGTAAAACATCGTTACAACAACCCAAACTATTTTATTCAACTAACTCTTTTTCAAACACTTCTCTTCGAGACTGGATCTTGCTATTTATCCATTTAAAAATGAAATCAATCAAGTTGGGGTAAAATTACCTCTCAGACCTTAACTGAAAACATCCTCAACTTCAAAACGGCAAAACCACTTACCTCGAATAAGCACACTATACAATCCAATTGTTCATTTTTAAAACATGTATAAAGTTCGCTTTCTATTTCTAATTTATAGATTTCCCTTTTTGTTTACAATATTCGATTTTTATATTCACTTACCTATCGAATTCTATACGTCGATACAATGATTTCTAACTATCAAAATATCTTAAAAATATTCTAACTCCTTAAATTTCCGGAAAATTTCGCCAAAACCTCCCCTGTATCGGGAGCATCGGGAAATTTCAAATAGCTTCCCGGTAACTTCTCATCTCAAAAAGAAAAAGAAAAAGCCAAGCGGCTTGCCGATACGACGCATAAACTCTCATATATGAATTAAACATGTACCTTATTGTCGAGCACACTAATTATATACCTTCATCACTTTATCCCATAACTGTCTCCGGTATATCTATACCTGTACAATTCATTTCAACTTCATACACTCGTTTTGACTCAATTCGTTAAAGTAACTCTTTAACTAACTCTTTGCCCATTTCGCTTGTATATATGAATATAACACGTTTCAAATATATTTCAACTTACTTATCAACTAATTGAATTCAAATTTTAATTTAAGTTCTATATTCGATTTCAAATATATGTTACAATTCAAAAATTCAATTTTTCAAAGTTCGACTTCAATTCACCACTCGATTAACTAATTCTTCTTTGACTTAGTTAATTCTATTCAAGAATCAAAAATATGATTATTGTTTCAAAAATCACTTTACTTGCTTCGCTTGAGTTCACATTTATCTTCTAACTCAAGACCAGGTTTTTAAATGGAAAATTCGGATTTTTATTTGCTTAAGAATCCCTATATTTATTATATAAAAATCCATTATGGTTTTAATGGTTTCTGGCGCTGCACTTTTAATAATTTGATTTTTTTACATAACTCAAAATCTATTCGACGAAATCCAGATTTTTCTCTTCCATTAGAAAACTATTATTCAACCGGTCCTGACGATTCTTGTTTCAAAGAATTCCGACTTCAATTGAGCCCTGTATACTCAATTGAAGTTCGAGTCGCCAATTTACGAACTGCAGCGCTGCGGCGAGTTCGTTTTATATATATATAAAAACTTTTAAACTTCGTTAAAATGAATCCAACTCCATTTTAACTCTATTTGAATTTCTTGATTCAAATTCCAATCTCGCTTTTATTTGAGTTCTATATTCAAATTCCAATTCCTTTTCTATTTGAATTCTAGGTTCAAATTCTATTTCCTTTTCTATTTGAATTCTAAATTCAAATTTCCATTCCCTTTTCTATTATTCAAATTCTATATTTAAATTTCCTTTATTCAACTCCCATTTAAATTCCTATATTCAAATTCTGTAGTTGAATTTCCTTTTCTATTTTATATTCAAATTCAATACTTGAATTTCTATTTCTATTCCATATTCAAATTCAATACTTGAAATTCCATTTGAATTCTATTATTCAATTTCTATACTTGAAATTCCATTTGAATTCTATTATTCAATTTCTATTTGAATTCTTCTTTGAAATTCTATATTTCAAATTTAATTTAATTCTTCTTTGAAATTCAATATTTCAAATTCATTTATTTAAATTCCTTTATTCCTCTATTCACATTCCTTTATTCACATTCCTTTATGAATTTCTATATTCAAATTCCATATTCAATTCTTTTTGAATTCTCGATTCAAATTCTATATTCAATTCTGTTTGAATTCTCTATATTCAAATTTTTATATTCAATTCTGTTTGAATTCTCGATTCAAATTATATATTCAATTCTGTTTGAACTCTCTATATTCAAATTCCTTTATTAAGTTTCCATTTGAATTTCTATATTCAAAATTCTATTTCAAATCCTTTTATTCAAATCCCTTTTGAATTTTCTTTATTCAAATTCTATATTTGAATTTCATTATTCAATTTCATTTTCAATTCTATTTGGATCTATTTGAATTTTTGTATATTCAAATTTCAAATTCCAATTCTATTTTAAAAAAAATAGAATTTCCTTTCTAATTCTCAAATATCCTTTTTCATGATATTTTTAAATATCATTACTTAAGCCCAGTGATATTTAACACACAAAGCAACCGATTATTTATTTTTCTAACACATCATATATAACAATATATATGCAAACAAATAAACAAACAGATAATATATTTTTGAGGAATCCAGTTGGATTCCTCCAACCTGTTTTCCTGCATCCACAGATGTTAGCACATAAATAATACCCATTCTGCTTCGTGGCAGAATATCGTGGTATAGAAGGTCATCCACTAATCATAGCGTGGGGCGTATAGGGTAATCATCCGCTATGAAACTGCGGGCATCCGCTAATGAGACTGCGGGAATCCAACCAATCAATCAACCCAATATATATATATATATAATAGCCTAAATAACTAATATATATAAAACAAGCAGAAAAATCTAAACAAGCAACAACAATTATTTTTACGAAGTAAAAATAATTATAAATAAAAGGTGAGTGAGATTTTGTGAAAACCGGCAACTTCCCGTAAAGGAAAGCGTCGGATAGTTCGAGAACAAGCCACAACAGAACGCATATAAAAGAACTTTTCACTGTATATTACAACAATGCATCAGATTACAAGAATATACAGAGTATGAATAAATATTACACAGAAATATCAGAGATTTAAATTATATTTAAATACATCGCAGCGGAAAATAATACAATACACAACTAGAAGAGATATACGGATACAAAGCTTTCCGGATATCATTCCAGCTGTAAACCAGGATCCTGTGAATATAAATCTGCAAAACCAAAACTACTAGCTGCCCGTGTCGAAAATAGGGGCACCCAGAGTTTAGGTTAAAACAATAAACTCCAGGTCAGTCATGTGACTGGTGTGAGAACTAAAACAGTTATTAATCTTTATTTTAAATCATTAGGTAAATCAAGGGACCACGCCGTATAACACGGAACGGGTTTCCTCCCAAGAATACCAGTGCATAAAACAAACAACGCAATGCTAAATAAAGAAAAATGAAGCTGTTATAAGACCCAGGTCCCATCACACAATGCAACGCAGCCGTGGATAGGGTTTTCCCTTATAACAGCCAAAGAATGCTTGATACGTTTAAAACAAATCGTTTGATACTATTATAAGTGCATAGTGTATAAATCAGCTTCAAATCATAAGTATCAATCATAGGCGGCATAAGCGCCCCATCCCACTATGTCGCCATACTAGGCTCTACAAATAAAACCGCAGAATCACGTATTTGGAAATTGGGTTTCCATCTATGAACCGAGGCAAAAGATAGTCCTCAACCGATTCGAGACGCTCTAGCCCGCCCCTCAGGACCCAGACTTAGGTGGGCCCTTGGATCCTCAGGGCCAGTCCACCGATGTGGATTAAAATTAAACCCTGAACATGCATTTCCCCGCCCTATGGGGCGTAAACGAGCCAACTAAATGACTCCATCGGTTCGAGAACGACCGATCAATCTGAGGCGCCTCGCAACAGCAACAACCACATAAGTCAAACTCGTTAGGGCGTGTAAAACCACTGACGCCACTTCTAGCTAGAAAGAAACGCATGCCCTCCCTGACGTCCTCTCCCGTTTTTGGTTCATACCGGGTGTGAAACTCGCGAAGCAAACGTTACACAAAGCTACGCCACAAAGGCCTTGCTTTGATCATCACCACAAGACTTTGCTTTTCAACAGAAGCCTCGATCAATTGCCACTTAGGCATGCCACACAGGCAATTCACTCCATGCGTTTGATATCCATCAATATATAACCCCTGAGCTCGTACGTCTCAGAGAAGGGCGTTAAGCAAGAGAATAAATTCTCCACCGCCAAACAGATATATATTTAATAGAGATCAATCACACGGGCTAAATTCCAATGTCAGACACACAGTCCATTTAAAAGTCCGTTCTGGGTCTGAACGAAACCGGAGGCACCTAGTACCCCGCATATCCATCGATCTCCAAGTACGTCTGGACGATCACTAACTGTTTCCGTCTTCTTGGGTGTACAGCCCAATCAAGATCATCAGTAATCACCCAAACGACGTGAAGACTTCTGGTCTTCGACCACCGTCTTCATCTTCGACTTAACGTCGTATCAGTTATTCAGAATGGGATAAACCCGGTCTTTCCGAATAACTCGCGTATATTTTAAATAAGTGTTACACAAACACAACATACGCCTCATTCCAATTCATCAGTCACTAACCGTAAATTAATCAAGAGAATAATTCCCCAAATATTAACCCCGAAGGCCGAAACCAACATCAGATCAATATCCAGAAAACCATTCTGCTTAGCTAACCGACAGTTAGTTTCTGATTTCACATTCATAGGGAAAGGTTCCCATTAGTTTTATCCAAGATAAATTCCTGAATTTATTCTCTAATCTTCCTTTGAATTTCGATTCAACTAGTCGGAATTAGCGAACCTTACCGTAGTAATCATTGGTTTTAATTTCCCAATCCCAACTTATTCATCCCATGAAGTAAAACTGGTAATACTTCATATCTAACACCACGGTGTTATCGGTAAATTTAATTACCATTTCACGTTCAAATCTAATTAAAGATTTAACTATCGCCTGGGGCAAAACTGGTGATACTCCATTCTCGGTCATTTCAATCTAATTAAAGATTCATTAAAACTTCACTTAGTTTTAATCGCTAACTGGGTTAAAGAATCAGTGTCATTTAAAACACGGTTCACAATAAACCCAAAATCGCATTCCATTAATTATCGGGTTAAAGAACGAGTGTTATTTAAAACACTGTTCACGATAAACCCAAAAATCAATATCAATTCAATTCCAATTAAATATTATTTAATTGGTACACTTCATTAAATCTAAATAAAAAGATTTAATCTTTTCTCAACTGGGTTCAAGAACAGTGTTAGTGAAGACACCATTCACGACGAACCCAAATCACATTTGATATTCAATACAAGGCTCTGAATAGAAAATATATCGGCTTATATTCAATATCAAATTCTACGACTAACAAATGTCGTATTGGAAATAACGATATAAATATATATCTTTCAAATTTCCATAACAACATCTGTATAATCACGAATTCCAACATTGAAATATTCCGAAGACAATTTCGATTCAAATCCACTCCAATGCAATCATTGGAAATTCTGGTTATTTTTAAAACCCTTTCGAATTCAATTTATTTATTTAAAAATAAATAGAATTATAATTCTAGTTCAAAACTAGTTTACTTCGATAAAAATCTATTTTTATCTTTTCAAATATGGAGTTTTTCATCCGAACTCTTCTCTAATCATTTCTTATGATTTTACACAAATTATTACTATTTTTAATAATTTTATCAAGGTCCATACGGTCGATTTCCAACAACGGCCATCGAACTGCACTTACAGCGACCTTTTTCGAATTTGATTTGGACGTATCTCCAAATCCAACCGTTAGATTTCAAATTTCTAATATTCGTTAGAAAGCTCTTTTCGATACGAACCCAACGGTTCCGGTTTTAGGAGAATCCGACGGTCGGATCTCCCGTAATGTCCGTTTGAAATAAATGGTCGAAATTCACGAACTGCCGCGGCGCGGCGCGTTCTATTCAGGCCATTATATTATATATATAATATATATAATATATATAATATATATTTCGTCGATTTCTATTTAAAACGAATTATATAAATAGTTTTAAAATCGTTTCAAAAGCAATTTCAACTTTCTTTTCAATTCAAATCAAAATTGAATTCTTCTTTATAAATTCGTTTTAAAATTCATTTCTATTCAATTCAAATTTCGATTCAATTTGAATTCATTTCAATTTGCTTTCAATTCAATTTGAAATCGTTTTCAATTCAATTCATTTCGAAATCGTTTTCAATTCAATTTATTTCGAAATCGTTTTTAATTCAATTCATTTCGAAATCGTTTTCAATTCAATTCATTTCGAAATCGTTTTCAATTCAATTCATTTCGAAATGAATAAAATCGATATAAATATCGTTCACGTCAAAATGGCGTCAATCTAATCAACACGGCTTCATAAATTTCCATTTTCAAATATTCTATTTCAAATATTTCTTTTTCAAGATAGTTGTTATTATCAAAATATTTCGTTCAACACATGACCAATCTCAATGGATGAGTACTGTCAACACATGAACTTTTATTTTATATCGATAAAGATGTAATTTTATTACTAAAATATTTCGTTTAACACATGACCAATCTCAATGGATGAGTACTGTCAACACATGAACTTTTATTTTATATCGATAAAGATGTAAATTTTATTACTAAAATATTTCGTTCAACACATGACCAATCTCAATGGATGAGTACTGTCAACACATGAACTTTTATTTTATAATATTCTTTATTTTTCAAATTGGAATGAGGCCCAACCAATTACCATATAAAGTTAATTATATGGATTTTCATACATTACACACATATAATAGCATTGCAAAATAATCAACCATCAACCAAAGTGCACTACACTGTATAAGCATCAAATATAGATATCTAATGCTTATAACAGCTTGTCAATCAATCGATCGACATATTTAATCGATCAGGATGAGTGAACTTCAAATTTCATCCTAACACCCGTGTGGGGTTTCAAACAATCAAACACAGATTTTATTTGTGCAGTTGGGCGATGTGTAAAATTTATCGTCCCAATCAATGTCATTCAAATAAGTGTACATAAACAAACCGTCCGGTTTGTAAATGAATATTTTATTTTATTCACTTCACGTTAAAAATTATATTTTTAACGATAAAACATTTTATTCACTTCACGTTAAAAATTATATTTTCAACGATAAAACATTTTATTCAACCTATGAATATTCTATTCGGTTCATTTATTCAATAAAATGATATTTTTATTTTTCTAACTTATTTTAGAAAATTTCGGCGGCATAACGGCACGATACTAGAAACGGGACAAGGCCTAGCCTTATCCCCGGTCTAGTGAAGGCCCACGCCATTCACACATCAATCAAATTCACCAAACGACCAGATTCAAATCAAATCATCTAACTAATTTATGCAACCAAACAAACAAGTCCATGGTCTGTGGACGATTGTGTCGGGTGCTACTAAGCACCGTCTGCATCCTAGTATATATATATATATAACTAGAAAAAGAAATTGAAAGGTGAGAAATTCTCACAGATAGCTATCCAATCATCTTGACTCTTCTTTGATGGAAACCTTCATCGTTTTTGCATCTTCGTCAGCTTCGTCGCCCGTAGCCACTACATATATAAAAATCGAATTTTTACTTCGCTATTCAATATATAAAAATCGAATTTTTTACTTCGCTATTCAATATATAAAAATCGCATTTTTAATTCGAAGTTCAATATATAAAAATATCATTTTTAATTCGAAGTTCAATATATAAAAATCTTTTCTTTTTGTTCGAAGTTCAATATATAAAAATCTTTTCTTTTTGTTCGAAGTTCAATATATAAAAATCTTTTCTTTTTGTAAGTAAAACCCACGCCTTTAGCAAAGTAAAAATCTACTCTTTAGCCAATTAGAAATCGAGTCTTCCTATGACTAAAAATCCTATTTTCTTTCTAAGTAAAAAAAAACAAACTTTTCTACCTTGATAAAACTAATTGTAAAAACTTACTGTTTCAATTTTCTGCGAAGGGGGGAGTCGGAAATCTGACCGTCGGCGAGGTGGCAGGTCGGAGGGGCCCACGGCAGTCAGGTAAGCGGAGGAAGTGGCTGTTTAAGGGGAGATTGGGGCTAGGATTTTCTGGTAGGAGGAGGGAGAGGGTTAGAGGCGACTGAGGGGAAGGAGATGCAGCCGGGGGGAGCCATCATCAGAGGCGGGGAAGTGGAGGGGCAGCGCCGATCAGGTGAGCGACGCAATGGGTTTCGCGATTCAGAGGAGTTCACATCTTCAATGGAGGTCACGAGGGGGGAGAGCGGGGGCCAGCGGGGTGCTGCTCCGCCTGAGCGTCGGCGTCGCGCCCCCTGGAGGCGCGACTCCGTTAGCTAAGGCACAACCCTATTTTTTTTTTCATTTCTTTTTTTAAAATGATACCTGGGGGGGGGGGGGCAGAGTTAAAACGGGGGGAGATAATTTTTTTTTATTTAATTATTTTATTTGTAAAAAGTTGACTTTTTACATACGACCTCTAAACGAGGTCCACCGCCTGTTGTCCATAGCGTTTTACCCCCATTCCGAACACAATGGGATATGTACTGCAAGCTGATTCAATCGTTTCAATCAGTTTCCGTTAGATTTACATTTAAATCACTATATTGAATTTTAAACGTACATTTCAAATTACCGGGGTCACATACTAACTAGAAAAATTCCAGAAAAATATTTTCTAGCTTCGTATTGACGATACGGTCCTAACAAAACTAGTTTCGTCGAATTCTGAGACCGTTGGAAAAATGGCCATTTTTCAGTCGATTAAAATCAACTGAAACTGGTCAAACGCGTTTTCCTTTGCCACGCTCACATATTGATTCGAAAAATTATGAAATTTGGAATCTAGCAATAATTTGACATCACGGACCCAACAAAACTGGTTTCGTCGAAATCCGAGGTCATTTGCAAAATGGCTATTTTTAAGGGCCTGAATTCCATAGCGACTATTCAGGATTTTCAACTGGACATATATTTTGATCCCCGCTATGAAATTTCGATTATTCGGATTCGTTGGAAAGATATTCCCAAATAGATCCCAATGTTTTTGGTTTCACTAAAATCCGGATTGTTTTGCACCCGGTACATTCAATTGAAGTTTGAAATCGAATTATCGAACTACCACGCCATTTTCAATTCTATTTATAATTATATATAATTATTTATATTCTAACGACGACGCGTATAATATACACGATCGAATTATATTCAAAATAAATTTCTCGTCGATATTATTTAAAATAATTCATTTTAAATAATCAAAATTCGCTAAAATTGCCAAAATAAAAATTTTAAACTGACCCAGATTTTCGGGTTGTTACAATCTCCCCCACTTAAAACTTTTCGTCCCCGAAAAGGAACAAAGTCGAAAGTGGTTTGATCAATCAACACTACGCTCGATCTGGCTTCCATTCTCCAACTCTTTAGTTTCTGAGAATTTTCAAAATTTCAAAAATTTGGCTAACACCTTAAATTTTCGAAAAATTTCGCCATAACCTCCCCTGCACCGGGAGCATCGGGGAATTTCAAATAGCTTCCCCAGTCCTTCAGATCTCAAAAAGAAAAAGAAAAAGCCAAGCGGCTAGCCAATAGGCTCATAAAATCATCATCACCCAAACAAAACAGTAAATTATGTAGTAAACATGTACCTATTTGTCGGGCAAACAAATTTTATTCTCTGCTCTAGCCTCCTTGCTATGACCTGTTCAATGATATATATGTATATGCAAGCAAATGCGACCAATTTTCAATACAATTCAATATTCGATCAAATTAGGCATAATGGTTCAAATTATCAAACAACTAAACAAACAACACAAACATCAATCAATTAGTAGATTAACGTTTCAAATTCATAATTTTGATATATATAAAGAAAATCATGTTTTGAGGCCAAATCACAACAATGTATTCTAGCTATATTAGTTTTGGTTCTCACACCAGTCTAATGGAAATATATAGAAAATCACACCTTCGAAACTCGAACATAAATGTTGATGATGCGATCGCTATCATCAATATCATCTTCGGGCGACTAGAGTGCGATGCTATATCTATCCAATATATTAAAACTTTGAATATACGTTTGCAAGGCGTATATGCAAATTCTTTATATACTGAATTGTCCAAAATCAATATAAATAAATAATCAAATACGAATACTTGATTTTAAATTTTCAAAACAAAATTGACTTTCATTTTAAAAATATACTCTTCACACTCGTTCTAGGATACTACGGATCCCATCTCTAACGAGTCATTCCCATTGGATTTTACTAATCCAATATCTGATGAATTCTTTCGTATGGTTCTAATGTGCCTTGTTCTCTAGCTTTGTAAACCAAAGCTCTGATACCAACTATGAAAACCCGCAACTTCCCCGTAAAGGAAAGCATCGGATAGTTCGAGAACAAGCCACAACAGAACGCATATAAAAGAACTTTTCACTGTATATTACAACAATGCATCAGATTACAAGAATATACAGAGTATGAATAAATATTACACAGAAATATCAGAGATTTAAATTATATTTAAATACATCGCAGCGGAAAATAATACAATACACAACTAGAAGAGATATACGGATACAAAGCTTTCCGGATATCATTACAGCTGTAAACCAGGATCCTGTGAATATAAATCTGCAAAACCAAAACTACTAGCTGCCCGTGTCGAAAATAGGGGCACCCAGAGTTTAGGTTAAAACAATAAACTCCAGGTCAGTCATGTGACTGGTGTGAGAACTAAAACAGTTATTAATCTTTATTTTAAATCATTAGGTAAATCAAGGGACCACGCCGTATAACACGGAACGGGTTTCCTCCGAAGAATACCAGTGCATAAAACAAACAGCGCAATGCTAAATAAAGAAAAATGAAGCTGTTATAAGACCCAGGTCCCATCACACAATGCAACGCAGCCGAGGATAGGGTTTTCCCTTATAACAGCCAAAGAATGCTTGATACGTTTAAAACAAATCGTTTGATACTATTATAAGTGCATAGTGTATAAATCAGCTTCAAATCATAAGTATCAATCATAGGCGGCATAAGCGCCCCATCCCACTATGTCGCCATACTAGGCTCTACAAATAAAACCGCAGAATCACGTATTTGGAAATTGGGTTTCCATCTATGAACCGAGGCAAAAGATAGTCCTCAACCGATTCGAGACGCTCTAGCCCGCCCCTCAGGACCCAGACTCAGGTGGGCCCTTGGATCCTCAGGGCCAGTCCACCGATGTGGATTAAACTTAAACCCTGAACATGCATTTCCCTGCCCTATGGGGCGTAAACGAGCCAACTAAATGACTCCATCGGTTCGAGAACGACCGATCAATCCGAGGCGCCTCGCAACAGCAACAACCACATAAGTCAAACTCGTCAGGGAGTGTAAAACCACTGACGCCACTTCTAGCTAGAAAGAAACGCATGCCCTCCCTGACGTCCTCTCCCGTTTTTGGTTCATACCGGGTGTGAAACTCGCGAAGCAAACGTTACACAAAGCTACGCCACAAAGGCCTTGCTTTGATCATCACCACAAGACTTTGCTTTTCAACAGAAGCCTCGATCAATTGCCACTTAGGCATGCCACACAGGCAATTCACTCCATGCGTTTGATATCCATAAATATATAACCCCTGAGCTCGTACGTCTCAGAGAAGGGCGTTAAGCAAGAGAATAAATTCTCCGCCGCCAAACAGATATATATTTAATAGAGATCAATCACACGGGCTAAATTCCAATGTCAGACACACAGTCCATTTACAAGTCCGTTTTGGGTCTGAACGAAACCGGAGGCACCTAGTACCCCGCATATCCATCGATCTCCAAGTACGTCTGGACGATCACTAACTGTTTCCATCTTCTTGGGTGTACAGCCCAATCAAGATCATCAGTAATCACCCAAACGACGTGAAGACTTCTGGTCTTCGACCATCGTCTTCATCTTCGACTTAACGTCGTATCAGTTATTCAGAATGGGATAAACCCGGTCTTTCCGAATAACTCGCGTATATTTTAAATAAGTGTTACACAAACACAACATACGCCTCATTCCAATTCATCAGTCACTAACCGTAAATTAATCAAGAGAATAATTCCCCAAATATTAACCCCGAAGGCCGAAACCAACATCAGATCAATATCCAGAAAACCATTCTGCTTAGCTAACCGACAGTTAGTTTCTGATTTCACATTCATAGGGAAAGGTTCCCATTAGTTTTATCCAAGATAAATTCCTGAATTTATTCTCTAATCTTCCTTTGAATTTCGATTCAACTAGTCGGAATTAGCGAACCTTACCGTAGTAATCATTGGTTTTAATTTCCCAATCCCAACCTATTCATCCCATGAAGTAAAACTGGTAATACTTCATATCTAACACCACGGTGTTATCGGTAAATTTAATTACCATTTCACGTTCAAATCTAATTAAAGATTTAACTATCGCCTGGAGCAAAACTGGTGATACTCCATTCTCGGTCATTTCAATCTAATTAAAGATTCATTAAAACTCCACTTAGTTTTAATCGCTAACTGGGTTAAAGAATCAGTGTCATTTAAAACACGGTTCACAATAAACCCAAAATCGCATTCCATTAATTATCGGGTTAAAGAACGAGTGTTATTTAAAACACTGTTCACGATAAACCCAAATATCAATATCAATTCAATTCCAATTAAATATTATTTAATTGGTACACTTCATTAAATCTAAATAAAAAGATTTAATCTTTTCTCAACTGGGTTCAAGAACAGTGTTAGTGAAGACACCATTCACGACAAACCCAAATCACATTTGATATTCAATACAAGGCTCTGAATAGAAAATATATCGGCTTATATTCAATATCAAATTCTACGACTAACAAATGTCGTATTGGAAATAACGATATAAATATATATCTTTCAAATTTCCATAACAACATCTGTATAATCACGAATTCCAACATTGAAATATTCCGAAGACAATTTCGATTCAAATGCACTCCAATGCAATCATTGGAAATTCTGGTTATTTTTAAAACCCTTTCGAATTCAATTTATTTATTTAAAAATAAATAGAATTATAATTCTAGTTCAAAACTAGTTTACTTCGATAAAAATCTATTTTTATCTTTTCAAATATGGAGTTTTTCATCCCAACTCTTCTCTAATCATTTCTTATGATTTTACACAAATTATTACTATTTTTAATAATTTTATCAAGGTCCATACAGTCGATTTCCAACAACGGTCATCGAACTGCACTTACAGCGACCTTTTTCGAATTTGATTTGGACGTATCTCCAAATCCAACCGTTAGATTTCAAATTTCTAATATTCGTTAGAAAGCTCTTTTCGATACGAACCCAACGGTTCCGGCTTTAGGAGAATACGACGGTCGGATCTCCCGTAATGTCCGTTTGAAATAAATGGTCGAAATTCACGAACTGCCGCGGCGCGGCGCGTTCTATTCAGGCCATTATATTATATATATAATATATATAATAAATATTTCGTCGATTTCTATTTAAAACGAATTATATAAATAGTTTTAAAATCGTTTCAAAAGCAATTTCAACTTTCTTTTCAATTCAAATCAAAATTGAATTCTTCTTTATAAATTCGTTTTAAAATTCATTTCTATTCAATTCAAATTTCGATTCAATTTGAATTCATTTCAATTCGCTTTCAATTCAATTTGAAATCGTTTTCAATTCAATTCATTTCGAAATCGTTTTCAATTCAATTTATTTCGAAATCGTTTTTAATTCAATTCATTTCGAAATCGTTTTCAATTCAATTCATTTCGAAATCGTTTTCAATTCAATTCATTTCGAAATGAATAAAATCGATATAAATATCGTTCACGTCAAAATGGCGTCAATCTAATCAACACGGCTTCATAAATTTCCATTTTCAAATATTCTATTTCAAATATTTCTTTTTCAAGATAGTTGTTATTATCAAAATATTTCGTTCAACACATGACCAATCTCAATGGATGAGTACTGTCAACACATGAACTTTTATTTTATATCGATAAAGATGTAAATTTTATTACTAAAATATTTCGTTCAACACATGACCAATCTCAATGGATGAGTACTGTCAACACATGAACTTTTATTTTATATCGATAAAGATGTAAATTTTATTACTAAAATATTTCGTTCAACACATGACCAATCTCAATGGATGAGTACTGTCAACACATGAACTTTTATTTTATAATATTCTTTATTTTTCAAATTGGAATGAGGCCCAACCAATTACCATATAAAGTTAATTATATGGATTTTCATACATTACACACATATAATAGCATTGCAAAATAATCAACCATCAACCAAAGTGCACTACACTGTATAAGCATCAAATATAGATATCTAACGCTTATAACAGCTTGTTAATCAATCGATCGACATATTTAATCGATCAGGATGAGTGAACTTCAAATTTCATCCTAACACCCGTGTGGGGTTTCAAACAATCAAACACATATTTTATTTGTGCAGTTGGGCGATGTGTAAAATTTATTGTCCCAATTAATGTCATTCAAATAAGTGTACATAAACAAACCGTCCGGTTTGTAAATGAATATTTTATTTTATTCACTTCACGTTAAAAATTATATTTTTAACGATAAAACATTTTATTCACTTCACGTTAAAAATTATATTTTCAACGATAAAACATTTTATTCAACCTATGAATATTCTATTCGGTTCATTTATTCAATAAAATGATATTTTTATTTTTCTAACTTATTTTAGAAAATTTCGGCGGCATAACGGCACGATACTAGAAACGGGACAAGGCCTAGCCTTATCCCCGGTCTAGTGAAGGCCCACGCCATTCACACATCAATCAAATTCACCAAACGACCAGATTCAAATCAAATCATCTAACTAATTTATGCAACCAAACAAACAAGTCCATGGTCTGTGGACGATTGTGTCGGGTGCTACTAAGCACCGTCTGCATCCTAGTATATATATATAACTAGAAAAAGAAATTGAAAGGTGAGAAATTCTCACAGATAGCTATCCAATCATCTTGACTCTTCTTTGATGGAAATCTTCATCGTTTTCGCATCTTCGTCAGCTTCATCGCCCGTAGCCACTACATATATAAAAATCGAATTTTTACTTCGCTATTCAATATTTAAAAATCGAATTTTTACTTCGCTATTCAATATATAAAAATCACATTTTTAATTCGAAGTTCAATATATAAAAATCTCATTTTTAATTCGAAGTTCAATATATAAAAATCTTTTCTTTTTGTTCGAAGTTCAATATATAAAAATCTTTTCTTTTTGTTCGAAGTTCAATATATAAAAATCTTTTCTTTTTGTAAGTAAAACCCACGCCTTTAGCAAAGTAAAAATCTACTCTTTAGCCAATTAGAAATCGAGTCTTCCTATGACTAAAAATCCTATTTTCTTTCTAAGTAAAAAAAAAACAAACTTTTCTACCTTGATAAAACTAATTGTAAAAACTTACTGTTTCAATTTTCTGCGAAGGGGGGCGTCGGACCTCTGACCGTCGGCGAGGTGGCAGGTCGGAGGGGCCCACGGCAGTCAGGTAAGCGGCGGAAGTGGCTGTTTAAGGGGAGATTGGGGCTAGGATTTTCTGGTAGGAGGAGGGAGAGGGTTAGAGGCGACTGAGGAGAAGGAGATGCAGCCGGGGGGAGCCATCATCAGAGGCGGGGAAGTGGAGGGGCAGCGCCGATCAGGTAAGCGACGCAATGGGTTTCGCGATTCAGAGGAGTTCACATCTTCGATGGAGGTCACGAGGGGGGAGAGCGGGGGCCAGCGGGGTGCTGCTCCGCTTGAGCGTCGGCGGCGCAGTGGGCGTCGCGCCCCCTGGAGGCGCGGCTCCGTTAGCTAGGGCACAACCCTATATATTTTTTTTCATTTCTTTTTTTAAAATGATACGGGGGGGGGGGGCAGAGTTAAAACGGGGGGAGATAATTTTTTTTTATTTAATTATTTTATTTGTAAAAAGTTGACTTTTTACATACGACCTCTAAACGAGGTCCACCGCCTGTTGTCCATAGCGTTTTACCCCCATTCCGAACACAATGGGATATGTACTGCAAGCTGATTCAATCGTTTCAATCAGTTTCCGTTAGATTTACATTTAAATCACTATATTGAATTTTAAACGTACATTTCAAATTACCGGGGTCACATACTAACTAGAAAAATTCCAGAAAAATATTTTCTAGCTTCGTATTGACGATACGGTCCTAACAAAACTAGTTTCGTCGAATTCTGAGACCGTTGGAAAAATGGCCATTTTTCAGTCGATTAAAATCAACTGAAACTGGTCAAACGCGTTTTCCTTTGCCACGCTCACATATTGATTCGAAAAATTATGAAATTTGGAATCTAGCAATAATTTGACATCACGGACCCAACAAAACTGGTTTCGTCGAAATCCGAGGTCATTTGCAAAATGGCTATTTTTAAGGGCCTGAATTCCATAGCGACTATTCAGGATTTTCAACTGGACATATCTTTTGATCCCCGCTATGAAATTTCGATTATTCGGATTCGTTGGAAAGATATTCCCAAATAGATCCCAATGTTTTTGGTTTCACTAAAATCCGGATTGTTTTGCACCCGGTACATTCAATTGAAGTTTGAAATCGAATTATCGAACTACTGCGCCATTTTCAATTCTATTTATAATTATATATAATTATTTATATTCTAACGACGACGCGTATAATATATACGATCGAATTATATTCAAAATAAATTTCTCGTCGATATTATTTAAAATAATTCATTTTAAATAATCAAAATTCGCTAAAATTGCCAAAATAAAAATTTTAAACTGGCCCAGATTTTCGGGTTGTTACAGATTTACTCACCTCGTTTTTCCTTTGATGTATATCCTGTTTAAAATTCCATATTCTCTCAATTGTGAATCCACCCGAATCTTATATCCTGAACCAATGATCATTTATTTATATTGATTGATTAATCAATTATTCAATTGAATTAACTATTAACAATAATATATAAATTCTCTCATGTATTTTAAATTTTCGTAAATAAATGTATACCTTATTTCTTTGATCGACATGAAGCCTATTTCCAGAATCACTGATTTTCCTTGCTGAAATCAGCCAACTTCATTTTTCTATTCTTTTTTTTTTTAAGACCAATACTGCCCTCATCACCAGCTACTTCTTAACTGCTAAAACCAAAAGACAACACCAACGTCTCACCATGCTCCTCGAATGGCATCTCCCTCTTCATACAGCAACAACCCAGACACCATTAAAATAACCTAAACACCTCTGCAAAAATCCCAATTCCAGAAACCCCAGCTGCCTTTTTAAATAACATCCCAATCGAGAGCAAAACAGTGTTGCAATGCCACAGCCATGTCTCCATTTTGGTTACTTTAACTATCGTACTCCACATCCCCAAAATCTGCAAACCCGAACTCCCCTTACACGCTAAAACCCCAATTCGCGTTCCAATTCCTACAGTAACCCACGACAACACCCCAACGCAACTCCATTCGAACCCAAATCTGAACTCCCCATTCAACATCGCGACCCCTCAATCTTGGTGATTTCGGCTTTCTCGAACTCCACAATTACCCCTAAACCAGCGTCGCTCCCTTAATGAAATCGCCCCCCTCAACAGAGACAAACTCCTCTTCTTTTGGAAGGCGCACGCTTCAGGGAGCTCTAGGGATCTCGTGATCCAATTGCGATTCCCCCCTATGCTCGCGGTTTTGAACCCAGGACCCCCTACGTTGAATCGGCCTAGTGATTAGATAAGGACCCCGATTTCCCCTTCTTATTATTATTGAAGAATTCAGATTTCTGATCGAAAGAAAATAAATGAAGAGGCCTCGAGGATTTTCTGGTTTGAGAATGTAGGCTTGGCTCATTTATATAGTTGCGAAGGGAAAACAGGGAGTACGCATCATTAATTCTTCTTTCTCCTTGATATCAAAGTTGGGAGGCCATTTTTACTGCTCGAGAAAATAGGCTGAGCGTTTGTACAAAAAGAGGTCGGCAATTCAAATCAATAGGTTGGCTGAAAAGAATGTCTGATTTGAATTTGTTTTTAATTAAAAACTAAAATATATCACAGTCCCTTATTTTAAAACCCTGAACCGCTTATTCTAACTTAACGACCGATGTTCTCGGATTATAACGTTATTTTGAACTCCACGGGACTGATTCTGGAATTTTAATTCTAATGTATAAAGCAGAAAACAATTTAAATTAAATTTTTAAATAAATTTTGATTTAATAAATAAAATGATTTCAGAAAATAGAATTCAATGAAAATAAATTATTATTATCCTTCTAATCCAAACGGAATTTATATAAATCAACTGAACTGCTTTTATTCAGTTTTTAAATTTGAATTCAAGTATTATCGTTATACTTGATACTGAATCGTATACCGATTATTAACCCGATAAATTCCATAATAAAAATCCATTTATATTTGAATCAATATTTAAAATAATTTAAATATTCAATATTCAACGATCAAAAATCCGGGATGTTACATTCCTTCCCCCTTAAAAGAATTTCGTCCCCGAAATTACTAAGGCAGAAGAAATGCTATAGACGCGTTAACTTTTTCAAAAGCCAATTTTTTTTTTATAACTCAGTATTTCAAATTCTATAACTCAAGTTCCATACAATTTTAAGTCCTCATGGGAGTATTTAATTTCAGTTTATTTAACTGGTTTCCAGTATTTCGTATTATTTAACTTGCTTAAGTTAAGTTTAGATTCCAGAATTCAAATGCCTGGTCTTTATTTCAAATTCTTTTCAAAGCATATAAATATATATACATATATTTGTTTTTATCTCAAATTTGAGCTTTCCTACACAATTTGTTTTCTTTCAACAAATTTCATCAAAAACTTTTCTAAGATAGCAATCCATCACTTAGAAACTTGAAAATTAACACTGATGATGTTGCAATCATCATCGGAATTATTTTCCAGCCACTGAAGTGAGTTCAGTGCTTTATCTATTTCAAAATCCGTTCAAATATGATTTTTATTCGAACGGTCTTTTCAAAACAAAGCTATATTCTTTTAATGTACTTTTAGAAAATATTTTCAAACTTCCCAGGATTTAAATTCCAATTTTGGATTGAATTTAATTCCAGTTCATCCCATTTGTATATATTTCATTCATATACAAATTTTATTTGATTATAATTACCCATTCCAATTTTATAATCTCATTGGATTATAATCCTAACAATCAACACATCCCTATATAATATAATAATTTCAGAAAATTATTCCTTCTATATAAAAATAGAAATTTGGGTAAAATTATTTCATCTACCCATTTTAAAACTATATCGTGTTCAATCTTCTGTTCAAGTATTTACAAACTCTTATCGATGTTGTGGCGTCCCACGATTCGACCAGAATTCATAAACCACTTTACAGACTAGCCAACACAATATAAAACAACTTTTATATCAATTTACAAATACGCTCCCTCGTATATATACACTCAACTCATTCTAGGGTACTACTGACCCTATCTCTAATGAGTACATTCCAACAAGCCTAGGTATTCGCTCAACCTAAGCTCTGATACCAACTGTAACGACCCGCAAATCCGTGCTATCTGAGTTGACTAAAAACACCACACGTCCAACCCAAATTGCACCGAAATACGAATCATTTTTAGAAAGAAGTTAGAGGATGAGAAATAGAAGGAGAGAAATATTAGAATAGAAGGAAAACGAAGATCACAAACTCACAGCGGAACGAATAAAATATATTATATAACATAACTTTTGAAATACAAATCAGTAACTTTATATACATACCATCATCAGAGCACAACAGTCATTTCTGGAACAGTTATAAACACCTGTTTCCAGATACAAACAAGGTCCACAGCGGAATATATGATAGCCTATAGCTAACCGGTGAAGCCTCCTGCTTCCAGCTCCTTCAAATGAATCTGTGAAATCCTGACTACTTGACTGCCCGTACAAATTTGGGCACCCAAGAGTTTAGGGAAAACAAAACAAAATAAACTCTGGGTCAGTCATGGAACTGGTGTGAGTAAACTCCAACCACTTGTTTAACTTTAAAAATCCTTTCAAAAGAAAAGATAATAGTAAGGCCAGCCCACACATAAACACGGACGGTTTTTACCTTACTATAACCCAAAACACTTTGATACGAAAATCTAGTGATATTATAATAATGTCTACATCAAGTAAATAACCAAATAGCAGAACGCTTGCATCTCACGCTCCACATACATAGTATAAAATCAAAAACCGCATGGCGCTTATTGGAGATTGGATTTCCAACATGACAAGGTATGGAACCACCTCCCGCTAGTGTATCTCTAGAGAGGAATACACTGGGTTCAACAAGAACATCTTGTAACCCGACCCACACATGACCAACCACTCATTTCGCTTGAGTGTATCGAATGTATATCACCAACGGTTGGGATCAGCAACCGTCTCCCGACTGGGACAGCATCGAATAGAATAAGAATTTAAATGAACCTCTAGATAGGTGATTATACATCCTAATGGGTGCGACCCACATAGCCATGCTGCCTGCCCGATTTTTGTCCTTTCCCGGTTGTTGAGGCCTGAGGCTACGAATACTTACCATTCATTGATAGCACAATCACTTTGAATGCCACATTGTCAGATCCGTTAATCACTAGTTGAGTTTGCACAAATATTCTGGATGTTATGCTAAGGGAATAAATCCGTTGCAACCATATATATATTTATACAGACCAACCCATTTGATCATTGGAAATACTCTGTCAGACATTCGTCCATTTACGTTCGTTTTGGGATTGAACGAAACCGAAGGCACTATTTCTATTTAATAGAAAGAGTCCTTGCACTTTACTCCGTCTTCAATATATTCAGCATACTTGGTTCGCAACGCTTATGCCGATACGGAGTGGTTCTTCGGATAATAATCCAACCGGTCTCTCCATATTGACAACGATGGTCAAAACTTCGATAGTCTGTGATTTAACTATCGAATAAAAACAAGTGTTCATCCAAACATATCAAACAAATCACTGGGCTCTTTAATTAATATTTCATTAATTAAATCCCTTCTCCATTTCCTTATCAATATTTGTTAACCAAATATTTTCAATAACCATATTGGCCCTTTACGCTATTTGGAAAGCATTTCCCAATATCAACTTCTTTTATTTTCTATATATTAGAGAATATCTCTATTTGCAATTGGAAACAATTCCAATCACTTATCTCTATCCCGACTATTTTAATTATACTCAGGAAATATTTACTTGTTATATTTCCAAAATTCCATCACTTGGGTTTAAAACGAATGTTGTGTAAAACATCGTTACAACAACCCAAACTATTTTATTCAACTAACTCTTTTTCAAACACTTCTCTTCGAGACTGGATCTTGCTATTTATCCATTTTGAAAATGAAATCAATCAAGTTGGGGTAAAATTACCTCTCAGACCTTAACTGAAAACATCCTCAACTTCAAAACGGCAAAACCACTTACCTCGAATAAACACACTATACAATCCAATTGTTCATTTTTAAAACATGTATAAAATTCGCTTTCTATTTCTAATTTATAGATTTCCCTTTTTGTTTACAATATTCGATTTTTATATTCACTTACCTATCGAATTCTATACGTCGATACAATGATTTCTAACTATCAAAATATCTTAAAAATATTCTAACTCCTTAAATTTCCGGAAAATTTCGCCATAACCTCCCCTGTATCGGGAGCATCGGGAAATTTCAAATAGCTTCCCGGTAACTTCTCATCTCAAAAAGAAAAAGAAAAAGCCAAGCGGCTTGCCGATACGGCGCATAAACTCTCATATATGAATTAAACATGTACCTTATTGTCGAGCACACTAATTATATACCTTCATCACTTTATCCCATAACTGTCTCCGGTATATCTATACCTGTACAATTCATTTCAACTTCATACACTCGTTTTGACTCAATTCGTTAAAGTAACTCTTTAACTAACTCTTTGCCCATTTCGCTTGTATATATGAATATAACACGTTTCAAATATATTTCAACTTACTTATCAACTAATTGAATTCAAATTTTAATTTAAGTTCTATATTCGATTTCAAATATATGTTACAATTCAAAAATTCAATTTTTCAAAGTTCGACTTCAATTCACCACTCGATTAACTAATTCTTCTTTGACTTAGTTAATTCTATTCAAGAATCAAAAATATGATTATTGTTTCAAAAATCACTTTACTTGCTTCGCTTGAGTTCACATTTATCTTCTAACTCAAGACCAGGTTTTTAAATGGAAAATTCGGATTTTTATTTGCTTAAAAATCCCTATATTTATTATATAAAAATCCATTATGGTTTTAATGGTTTCTGGCGCTGCACTTTTAATAATTTGATTTTTTTACATAACTCAAAATCTATTCGACGAAATCCAGATTTTTCTCTTCCATTAGAAAACTATTATTCAACCGGTCCTGACGATTCTTGTTTCAAAGAATTCCGACTTCAATTGAGTCCTGTATACTCAATTGAAGTTCGAGTCGCCAATTTACGAACTGCAGCGCTGCGGCGAGTTCGTTTTATATATATATAAACTTTTAAACTTCATTAAAATGAATCCAACTCCATTTTAACTCTATTTGAATTTCTTGATTCAAATTCCAATCTCGCTTTTATTTGAGTTCTATATTCAAATTCCAATTCCTTTTCTATTTGAATTCTAGGTTCAAATTCTATTTCCTTTTCTATTTGAATTCTAAATTCAAATTTCCATTCCCTTTTCTATTATTCAAATTCTATATTTAAATTTCCTTTATTCAACTCCCATTTAAATTCCTATATTCAAATTCTGTAGTTGAATTTCCTTTTCTATTTTATATTCAAATTCAATACTTGAATTTCTATTTCTATTCCATATTCAAATTCAATACTTGAAATTCCATTTGAATTCTATTATTCAATTTCTATACTTGAAATTCCATTTGAATTCTATTATTCAATTTCTATTTGAATTCTTCTTTGAAATTCTATATTTCAAATTTAATTTAATTCTTCTTTGAAATTCAATATTTCAAATTCATTTATTCAAATTCCTTTATTCCTCTATTCACATTCCTTTATTCACATTCCTTTATGAATTTCTATATTCATATTCCATATTCAATTCTTTTTGAATTCTCGATTCAAATTCTATATTCAATTCTGTTTGAATTCTCTATATTCAAATTTCTATATTCAATTCTGTTTGAATTCTCGATTCAAGTTATATATTCAATTCTGTTTGAACTCTCTATATTCAAATTCCTTTATTAAGTTTCCATTTGAATTTCTATATTCAAAATTCTATTTCAAATCCTTTTATTCAAATCCCTTTTGAATTTTCTTTATTCAAATTCTATATTTGAATTTCATTATTCAATTTCATTTTCAATTCTATTTGGATCTATTTGAATTTTTCTATATTCAAATTTCAAATTTCAAATTCCAATTCTATTTTAAAAAAAATAGAATTTCCTTTCTAATTCTCAAATATCCTTTTTCATGATATTTTTAAATATCATTACTTAAGCCCAGTGATATTTAACACACAAAGCAACCGATTATTTATTTTTCTAACACATCATATATAACAATATATATGAAAACAAATAAACAAACAGATAATATATTTTTGAGGAATCCAGTTGGATTCCTCCAACCTGTTTTCCTGCATCCACAGATGTTAGCACATAAATAATACCCATTATGCTTCGTGGCAGAATATCGTGGTATAGAAGATCATCCACTAATCATAGCGTGGGGCGTATAGGGTAATCATCCGCTATGAAACTGCGGGCATCCGCTAATGAGACTGCGGGAATCCAACCAATCAATCAACCCAATATATATATATAATAGCCTAAATAACTAATATATATAAAACAAGCAGAAAAATCTAAACAAGCAACAACAATTATTTTTACGAAGTAAAAATAATTATAAATAAAAGGTGAGTGAGATTTACTCACCTCGTTTTTCCTTTGATGTATATCCTGTTTAAAATTCCATATTCTCTCAATTGTGAATCCACCCGAATCTTATATCCTGAACCAATGATCATTTATTTATATTGATTGATTAATCATTTATTCAATTGAATTAACTATTAACAATAATATATAAATTCTCTCATGTATTTTAAATTTTCGTAAATAAATGTATACCTTATTTCTTTGATCGGCATGAAGCCTATTTCCAGAATCACTGATTTTCCTTGCTGAAATCAGCCAACTTCATTTTTCTATTCTTTTTTTTTTAAGACCAATACTGCCCTCATCACCAGCTACTTCTTAACTGCTAAAACCAAAAGACAACACCAACGTCTCACCATGCTCCTCGAATGGCATCTCCCTCTTCATACAGCAACAACCCAGACACCATTAAAATAACCTAAACACCTCTGCAAAAATCCCAATTCCAGAAACCCCACTTCCTTTTTAAATAACATCCCAATCGAGAGCAAAACAGTGCTGCAATGCCACAGCCATGTCTCCATTTTGGTTACTTTAACTATCGTACTCCACATCCCCAAAATCTGCAAACCCGAACTCCCCTTACACGCTAAAACCCCAATCCGCGTTCCAATTCCTACAGTAACCCACGACAACACCCCAACGCAACTCCATTCGAACCCAAATCTGAACTCCCCATTCAACATCGCGACCCCTCAATCATGGTGATTTCGGCTTTCTCGAACTCCACAATTACCCCTAAACCAGCGTCGCTCCCTTAATGAAATCGCTCCCCTCAACAGAGACAAACTCCTCTTATTTTGGAAGGCGCGCGCTTTAGGGAGCTCCAGGGATCTCGTGATCCAATTGCGATTCCCCCCTATGCTCGCGGTTTTGAACCCAGGACCCCCTACGTTGAATCGACCTAGTGATTAGATAAGGACCCCGATTTCCCCTTCTTATTATTATTGAAGAATTCAGATTTCTGATCGAAAGAAAATAAATGAAGAGGGCTCTCATTTATATAGTTGCGAAGGGAAAACAGGGAGTACGCATCATTAATTCTTCTGTCTCCTTGATATCAAAGTTGGGAGGCCATTTTTACTGCTCGAGAAAATAGGCTGAGCGTTTGTACAAAAAGAGGTCGGCAATTCAAATCAATAGGTTGGCTGAAAAGAATGTCTGATTTGAATTTGTTTTTAATTAAAAACTAAAATATATCACAGTCCCTTATTTTAAAACCCTGAACCGCTTATTCTAACTTAACGACCGATGTTCTCGGATTATAACGTTATTTTGAACTCCACGGGACTGATTCTGGAATTTTAATTCTAATGTATAAAGCAGAAAACAATTTAAATTAAATTTTTAAATAAATTTTGATTTAATAAATAAAATGATTTCAGAAAATAGAATTCAATGAAAATAAATTATTATTATCCTTCTAATCCAAACGGAATTTATATAAATCAACTGAACTGCTTTTATTCAGTTTTTAAATTTGAATTCAAGTATTATCGTTATACTTGATATTGAATCGTATACCGATTATTAACCCGATAAATTCCATAATAAAAATCCATTTATATTCGAATCAATATTTAAAATAATTTAAATATTCAATATTCAACGATCAAAAATCCGGGATGTTACACTTATTCTACGTACTTAGGAAAACAAAGGAAAAAGAACGAAAAGGGTGAGAAACCAAGTAATATTATTACCATTTTTAGGAAGATAAAATTAAGGATGATTTTTCAATGATGTGGAAAAAAGTCAAGAAAGTTGACTATGGTTTGATGAAGCTTTGCAAATGATGAACATCATGTTTTACAAATATTCCAAAATATCAATAATTTTCCCAACATACAAGCAAGCCTCTTTGTTAAATAATCTATGTCTACAACTTGAAAAAATTACCAATTTGTTTAAAAAAAGAGTCAAAAAGAGATATATAGTGACAGAGATATGAAGATAATAATATTCTTGGTATATGAGGAAAAAAATTCACCAGCCAACAAGAATCAAGCATCATGTCTCTATTAACTTACCAACAACCACATCAGAAAACCAATCAGTACTCAGATTAAAATATTTGATTGCCCTTCTAAAAGATGTACAGTTGCACTTCGACACATTAACTTGAATCAAATCTCAATTAATCATTATGTGGGACTTTGCAACAAGCATACACTTCAGGAAAAAGAGGACAATGAAGGGTAATATTTATATTATCAATCTCTTCAGCTAGAGAGGATAAAGCTATCCATATGCATCTTAACCCATTGAATCATAATTTCAGAAGTAAATAATTTCAGGTTTCAAACTTGGCTTGCATCAAACAATAGTGGGTTATGAGTTACTAAGTGGTCTTCATGTTCTTGACATGAGGTTGATGCATATGACGTAAAATATTCAAACACTCATAAATCAGTGTGTAGCTATGCTTGACAAAATAATCCCAGCACCACAATGCCTCAAAATGTTTAGATACAGAAAGTAAGATAGTATTCTGATGCCAAAAATCTGGCGTGATGTTTAAACACCACTACTCCATTAGCTCGAGCATCTATGTGGCACAATAGGCCGAATAATTCAATATTGCTTTAGCTTTTTGTTGTCTTTTTTTAGGATAAGTAGAATGATAGTTACTAATAGCTTACCAAGGCAATTGGAATAAATTGCTTTTACATCAGCAAAATAAACAGGCTAGTTTTCTAATTTTTATGACCCTCTCTCTCACATTGTGTATACATTTGTATATACTCTACGATTTCAAGCTAATGTATTATAAGGCTGACCAATTTTTTGCATGGGATTCTATGCATGTTTTATCTAAACTTTATTTAAATTAATCCACTTTAATATGAATTGAACCTTTCTATCACTACAGTATGCAAGATATCATGGATTATCAAAAAGAGTGGCAAACTTAAAATATGGAATATGGCCAAACTGTGCCATGGTGAATTCCCACAATCCCGTATAACAATTTAATGACTCAACTTGAGCATGAGTGAGATATTATAGTAACAAACTTGTTTCAAATGAATTTCATTGCTTCTTTATATCAGGGGAAATGATTAGCTACAAGTATTTCAAAATAATTCTACCCTAAGTAAACAAACAACAGATCTAGTTCAAAATGGTTTTTTTAATAAAAGTATAAAATTAAATACACTAATAAATAACTAACTTACCAACCGGATTTTGCAATATTACAACAATATTCAACTTTGATGCCACATTTTTCATTACATTTTGTTGAATGAAATTGAGCAAAGTCCAGATACTGATATTTATTACCCTAAATGAAATCATTCAAAAAATGAGCGACGGAAAGCCTCTGTGCCATCAATATTACTGTTTTCAAACGATATGCCAATTTAACTAACATAACGTGGGGAAAAAAGCACCGCAAACTTCTCAAAAGCATTTTTTAGTATTAACTAAGCATAAAGTTAGATGTTGTCATGAGCCTTTGGAATAACACAATTACAATGTAGCAAATGGTACATTTGTGATGTCAATCCCGTTAGTCAATTGCTTTTTTATTTTAGCAATTACGATTTTGTTTTATTTTATTTTTAGCACATTGTGATCCATGTGGTATTCTTCTTAATTCTTTCATAGTATCATCTTTGTGAACACTATATAAAACACTTTTGCAGTCATTTTGCTAGTTTTGAAAATGAACACGGAAAAAACCACTAAAAAGTTAGTTAGCTTGAGATTTCAATTCAACCGTATCACGTACTATTAAGTATTTTGTCCTGTTAATAATTGCATAGTATATATCAAGAAAAAATGATTTAGCTCCAAATTATATGCACCGTGTTTTTTTCCTTTATACATGCACGCGCATACCATCCTAATTGCAAAACACTATATTAATTTGTTTGGTGTTACAAAAATAAAACCAACAATTATATATTATAAATTAACGCAGTCATTAGAAAGTGTTACAGGGAGAGCAACATATAATATAATCTTATAAACAAAAGGATCTGAGATATCATAGCATAAATAGCAAAGTTATAATAGACAAATCAACCAATACTTGAGCAATGCTAATCAAATAAAAAAAGAACAAACTGACTATTTGGAGGCATCGAGACAGTTGTGGACCTACGGGTGATACAAAGTTGTATATTACAGAAGATAGGAGAATGTTATAATTACAATCAAATGAAAATGTTTATTTGACTGAAGAATATTGGAAAAAATATATTCTATGTTATAAACAGTAAGGATGAAAGAATGAAAGCCAACCAACTGCAAGGTGGAGAATTTAGAAATGTAAAAAACTGCCATTACTTTTTAAACATCAGATAATGATGCCAAAGGATAAAATTTCACTGATTTGAATTAGAACTAACATATGCATACAATTTCATTTTAAAAGGACAAAATTTCAATTCAGTATTTAGATTTAAATTTTTATGGAAAATATAAACTTCATATAAAGAAGAAAGCTTTTGTGTATAGTCCATTCAAAATCATTCAGTCATAGTTGATTCCCTTATAGGAGTACATACGACAATGTAGATTTTTCATAGATATGTCAGAGGTGTGCAAAAGGAGATCGACCAAAATGCTCAAAAACCAAATCAAATTAACATTAACAAAGGTGGATATCAAGAAGAAGCTGAAAATATATTTCACAGTTTCTTTCTACCATCTAATTGGGTTAATTAAAGACTTGAGACAATAATTTTTATATCTATATTTTTTATTCGAATACACTTAAATAAATAATGGTGTAAAGGTGAATGCAGGAGCCTTCTAAGAAACAACTAATTATTTAATGTAAAATTACATATAGGGACAAACTATTTGTTATCAAACAATAGTTTTTAGTTTAGTATTACATTAATAAATAAATAAATAAATAAAATCAAATTCAAATGGTTTTTTTGGGCATACAGTAAAAAGTGTATATTGTGGAAACAAAGCCAACCTGTCATTTAGATAATCATTAAGGATAATCTCATTAGTCAGCAAAAAATACATTGTATCTGTAGTTTTTGCAAAAAGCTATCAATTTGACTCAAAAGCAAATTAAGAGGCAAAGAATAAACAACCAATATTGATGTGGTGATTTATGTAATAATGTATGTCGGTCATTTTACAAAGAAAATGAACTAAAAATATTAAAACATTGCAAGCCCCACTTCCAAATGAGTTGAAGTTGAGAGAAAGGACAACGCAAAAAACACAGTATGTCAAACTGTAGTTTCATGGGTTAAATTGGAGAATGATATACCTAAGCAAGTGTCGATTGAACGCATTATATTGAAATAGATTGCCATTCGCCAGGGTACACAATAAATGAAAGTTGAAATGAAAACTAAGGATCCGAAATTAATCTGCGTAAGAGAAGTGAAGGGAAAACATGTAAGAAAATAAATTTTCACAAAATATTGACGCTCTGAGACAAACTTTCCCATAGTAAGTGTAAACAGTAATATTATAGTTAAATTGAGCAATTGAATTAGGTAAAATAGCAATCGAACAATCGAGTACCTGAAATGCTATAAACACCGATGTAGACGAAGAATCCACAAGAGCCAAGAGGATGTTATTCGACTTTACCAGTTAGAGAATGGAGATCGACCTAGAGGGGTAAATGGTAAACATGGCGAACATTAAACAATTAAAAGAGCGAAGTGGTTTGACAATCAATTTGGGTAGGGTTATAAATATTTGAGGTAGAAGGGGGAAACAAGGTTGGACTGAAAGGTAAAAGGGGTTGGATATTAACAAAGGCGGTTGTGGACCCGTGAGGTAAAAACATGGTTTTACGGTTATTAAAACGTATACAGCGCCGCTTTACTTCGAAAGGCTGAAGAACAGAGAATGCCACGTTTTCTAATTTAATTTAAGTAATAGATGTCGTTTGTTGCCATGACAGCACGAATGCAAAATAAATATAGTTGCATCGGTTGTATTTATAACTGGTGCAATGGCAAATATTTGCATCTGTGCATTTTCATCGGTTGTTGTAGAAATCCGATGCAAAATGTAAGTTTGTATTATCTGTTGCTTTCTCCGTGCCAAGTGCATCGGGTTTTCAGGTGGAACCGATGAAAATATCATTATTTGCATCTGTTGTTGTGACAACTGATGCAAATGAGGCGAAGCAACAAGCATATTTTGTACTAGTGGGCATACAACTAAAGCCGTAAAATCGCGTATTGGGAATTGGGTTTCCATCATGAGACGAGGCAAAGGATCTTCCTTAATCCGATTCGGACCATCTCTAGAAAGATGTTCAGGACTCAGACTCTGGTGAGCCCTTGGAGTGGCAGGGTGGGTCAGCGATATGTCGCTGATTAATCAATGCTTAGACAATATGTTTCCTGGTCCTTTTGGACCTCTTGGTCTGTCCGTCGACCGTCTTGGCCTTGTGTGGCCATATCCGAGGCGCCTTGATTCCAACATCCACATATGTAACATTCTTGGGCTCCATACCTTGGCACCACTTCTAGATAGAAAGAAGCACATGTCCTTCCTGCTGTCCTTCATCCCGTTTTTGACTCATACCGGGTGTGAAGCTAGCGAATTAACGCCATACACAAATCTAGGCTATATTATCCATACCTTGATCATCATCCAGAAAGCTCTGCGTTTCACCAAAAGCTTTAATCACTAAATCTTAGCATGCCAAGTCGTCAATCCATGCGATACAACTGATGCCTATTAATATATAATCTCTAAGCTCATACGTCTCAGAGAAGGGTGTTATGCTAAGAGAATAAATTCTCCGCCACCAACATATATATATTTAGTAGAAACCAATTAGTACAGAATTAAATACAATGTTAAGCACACAATCCGTTTACAAGTACGTTCTGGGTCTGAACGAAACCAGAGGTACATTATTCCTTGTCTCGTATATCAAATATAGGAGAGAGGCCCTCGCACATCCGAACAATCAACAAGTACGCCCGGACCACTGCCACTATAACCCCTTCAAGGGAGCTACCCACGTCAGGGGAATCAGTAGTCATCCTTTCGATTTGAAGATTGTCGGTCTTGCACCATCTTCAATATCTTCGAATTTTAATCATCGATCAATTATTCAAGATGGATTAAACCCGATCTTTTCGAATAATTTTCTCCAAAACAAATCATACCAAATCCAAATTTGGATTATTGATTCACTAATTAAATCTCTTTTTATTTGGTTCCTTTCATAGGATTTAAAATCTTATTCTCAAATCCGGTTATTTGGCTTTCCAAAAATCACTACATAACCTATATTAAGGTTAACTCAAGAATTTAATTCAATTTAAGAAATAAAATTTTTATTTCAAAATTCTTTCTCAAAATAAGTTAAATAAGCTTTATACAAAATTGCCAAATTCTCACTTAACCATTTTTATCATTGTAAACCATGTGAAATTAGTTTTAAACTAATTCCAAATCATTTACAGTATTCTATAATGATTTTACACTATTTATATATATATATATATATATATATATAAATAGTTCGTACCTATAATTTTCAGTTACAGGTCATTACGGGTCATGGCGTTGTTTTCCTTCAAACTTGAATTATACATTCATGAAAATATAACCGTTAGATTTCAAAACTCTTCTTATTATTTGAAAGATCTTTTCAAAAAGAACCCAAGGGTTCCAATTTCGGGAAAATCCGACGGTCGGATCTCCCGGTATATTCATTTAAAGTTACACGCCAAAAACGCGAACTACCGCTTCACGACACGTTATATTTTAATTTATCTTCGAAATATGTATATATGTGTGTATATATATATGTATATATATATTACGTCAAACCACTTCAAAACCATTCTATATATTATTTGGAATATATATTATAATAATTTTCCAAATGATATCTTAAATTTTCAACACAAAAATCTTTTATTTCAATACTACAACATTATAATATTATAATGATTAAAATAATATTATTTTTTGAACTTCAATATTTTTAATCCAAATTTTCCTGTCATTCGTAGTAAGAATAAACAAGAAACTTTCGAAAAGAAACTTCTTTCAACTAGCATATCTGAACTTCACTTTTAAAAGTTATCATTCATTTCAAAATCAAAACTTCAATATGCCATAAGTATGTAAAATATACTTCAAAACTATTCTCAATAATTATGAATATTAATCAATATTTTTATATATTCATGTTCATCCAAAATTGGACGTCAAAATCAAACTTTGATTTTTCAACTATTGTTATATTAATAAAATATTCACTAAAAATCCATTTTTCTTAATAGAGACCTGTCTAATAAACCAGTAACCACTTTTATTATTCATTATCATATGATGTATAATATTACACTCTAACAACAAGCAATATGCATCCAATAAAGACACACAAGGTGCACTATACTATGTAAACATTAAATTACGCTTATACAGTTCTATCAATTCACGGATTGGTAGTCTACACACTTGGGATTAAGATTGGCATTTATCTTCACCTTAATACCCGTGTTGGGTTTACATCACATTCACAATCATTTGTGACTTATCTACACACTTGGGAGATGTGTGAAAATATCATCCTAATACTCGTGTGGGTTTACATAAATATCCATGTAGCTTACATACACACAAGGGTGACATGTACGCTATCTGTCATCCCTAGACCCATGTGAGGTTTGCTATTCAACAAAAGTGACCTATATACAAACTTGGGAGATGTGTAAAAATATCATTCCAATACCTATGTGGGGTTTACATCAATATCCATGTAGCTTACATATACACAAGAGAGATGTGTAACGTATTGTTATCTCAAGACCCGTGTGGGGTTTGCTATTCAACCAAAGTGACGTATATACACACTTTGGAGATGTGTAAAAATATCATCCCAATACCCATGTGGGGTTTACATCAAAATCCATGTAGCTTACATACACACAAGGGAGACGTGTAGCGTATTGTCATCTCAATACCCGTGTGGTGTTTGCATTACATTCACATACAATTAATAAACAATCGTTAATAAATTGCCTATCCAAAAGCATTTAAGGTCCAACCAATTTTCTGTCAACACTAAGTGTAATTCAAGTGTTATAAACTTAAGGGAAATCACATATATGATATTAAAATCATATTTTTACCACAATACTCAACATTTAACATTATATGCAACATGCATAATTAATGTTAAACATAATCAAACACGCTAAATTAACAATTAATAGTTAATTTATTTTTAATCCCTATCTACGTGAGTTTTGGTTTCTCACCAATGGTTTCCACTCCACCAAACTTTGTTTTGAAGGAATACAGACTCGCTAACACTGCTACAGCGCACACACAACACCAACGTCACTTGTCGACTGCTCACACGACTGTATCTGGCGTCTACTGGGTTCGAACAACTCGCTGAAGACCAGTAGATCTGGATGTTATAAGCTAAATGAAGGTGGAACGGGGATTAAAGTGTGCGGTTTGGGGCTGTATGACCCTTGGAAGGCACTGGTCTAGGATGACATGGCACGTGGTGGGGTCCAGGGGGGCTATGGCATGGTGTGGGAGGTGTAAAAGTTGGATCTTGGAAGGGGGAAAGGCAAAAGAGGGTAAAAATGGAAGTTTGGTGTTATTGTGGTGGAAAGGGCCTACGACGTCAGAAGGGAAGGCGGCGGCGGCTAGCGCAGGCAGGGCAAGGTGCGGCGGCAGCTAGCAAGGGTGGCGGGTGGGTGGTATGGCTATTGGAGGAGGATGGAGAAGAAGGAGGTGAATGCAAAATGAAAAGAAGAGAAAAAGAAAAGGGAAAGGAGGAGGGGATTTCACATATTTTTTTCAAGCCATCACACGGATTGATGATGTGGCATGACATGGGAGAGGAGAAGAAAAACACTTGAGGCCATTGGATGCTCAACACCTCTTTTTAGCTTATTAGAGGCACTTTCTGATGATGATCACAAAAGTGTGCTAGTTCGCCTTCACGCCTTTATATCGCACGAACACTAAAGATGATAATGGGGCAGGTCTATGGTCCAAACCCGTTTGACCTGCCCCTATTTTGATCCATTTAAACATGTCGCATAAGGCCTTCGGGGAGGGTAGTCTCACAACCCACTTTTGGAGGTCCGGGTCTAGGGTCGGGTCTAGGGCACGACTAACCCGCCTCAACCTGACCCGCTTGATTGTAACATCATTAAAACACTTTATAACTATGATAATTACTTGTTAATCTTGTTAGGTATACACGGTTATAACTTGAATATTATATTCTTTCAATCAACAAACTATGAATTCATAGTATTAAGTTGCATCAATGATAATCATACAATCACAAATGCACACATTTTGAACTATTATCTTACAGCCTATTTTATTATATTCTCTTATCATTGTGAATACATTATAGTATGTATATAATTTATCATTTAGTGATAAAACTATAAATACATAAATTTGTGTACATTAGAACATAATATCACTGGGTCGTGGGGCGGGTAGGTTCTAACATGTCCCGTACGGGTTTCAGGTATGGGGAGAAATTCTAGACCCGCATCGGGTTTACGGAGCAGGTCTGGGGAGGGGTTTTAAAAGTGTGGGTCAGGTCTGGGGCACGAGAAACCCACCCCAGCCCTCCCCATCGCCATTCCTAACTACCGCACATTAATTCCGTTTATCACGAAATTTTTCATTGTTACTTTAAATGTAATTCCGGGTCCAACTGAACGGGTTTCGTCAAATTTTGAGTTTGTTTTACCTTCCATTTTATTTTTCGATCACGTTTCATCTTAATTTCGACGTGTCATTTTAATGTATGTCTAATTCTCGCACACTCACATGCTTGCTTCAAAAATTATGAAATTTGGAACCCAACCATTATCGATGCTACGAATCCAATAAAAATAGTTTTGTCAAAATCCTTGGGCTTCGTCTCTTCAGTCTGGCTTGTCGTAGGTTTTTTATTTGAAAATTTTCTTTTCTTACCAGAATAAACCTTCTTCTTGTCCTCTTGAGCATTCTTATTATCAATATTCTCGTATCGACAAGCCATCTCTACCATTCCGGCAAACGAAAGTCTCACATGGGCTATCATCCTACTCTTATATCTTCGCTGGAGACCTTCAATAAATTTCTTATTCTTCTTGATGGGATTCTGAATCAATTCACGGCCAAAGCGAGAGAGTTCATTGAATTTGTTCACATATTCATGGATGGTCATATCCCCTTTCATGAGATTAGAAAACTCATAATATAGACGCTTGACTTCTTCTTGGGGAACAAACCTCTCCTCCGAAATTTCTTTGAACCTTTCCCAAGTCATATTACCTCCCAGATTACCCACCGTAACAGCTTCCCACCAAATCAGGGATTCATCTTTGAGCAAGTAGGATGCTAGAAACCTCTTTAGTCAATTCTAAGCCTTCAAATATTCGCTCACAAGACCTCATCCATGCTTGCGCTTCAATTATAGATTCCCTGCCCAAAAATGGTACTCCGCCCAAATTCTTGTATTTTTCAGCAAGCGCATCTAAATCAGGTTTTTGTTGCTGAGAAGGCAATACTGGTGCATTAACGACTCCTACAGGGTCTGGCTGTTGAACTTCTGCCTGAATATTTCCCCGTCCTCTACCTCTTCCGCTTCTGCCTCTACCACTCATTTTCTTCTATGTCTGCAAATAGCAAGAAAAGAGTCAGGCCAACAAAAAAGATATCTTAAGGAATTGTAAGAGCATAAAGACACACATATATATGAACAGAAACATGTCTAGTGGGGTGTATGCTATTCTGATGTACTCATTCTAGGACATTACTAATCCTATCTCTAATGAGTTGCTCATCCTAGAATACTACTGATTCTATCTCTAATGAGTTCTTCAATAAGTAAAGTCCAGAACTAAGATTAACCCTTGGCTCTAATACCACCTATGACGACCCCATACCCCCGATTTCGGGAAGAAAGGATAGTCTTGGAATATAACATATTAAATGCAACAGCAGATCATTGAGCATAACATAATATAACATCATAAAATAATTTACGTCATTTTACAGCAGCGGAGACAAGTATCGGAGTTACACCAACATAACAAAATTATACTTAGTACATAACATTGTCTTAGATAACGAATAATTAAACAGCGGAATTTAAAAGATAGTTTATGACAGAAGGAGTTATGACAGAGTTCAAAAGAAACATAAAAGTTCCTTCTTCAGCTCCACGTCCAAAAAAAACTACAGAAGCTTCGGTACACATTCCAAAAGAAAGCAAGCTTAAAGACCTGTTCACTTGGCTACCCGTGTAAAAATTATGGGCACCCGAGTTTGCAAGGGAAAATACGAATTACGAGTCAGTCATACTACTGGTATGAGAAACCCTATAGTTAACCTAGCTTATTTAGAAAAAAATAAGGCATATCACGTGACCACGCCGTATGACACGGAACGGGTTTTCTTTACATGAATGCCAATGCCAATGTATAAAATAAAACAAAACAATGCAATGCTTTTTGAAACATGAATCCATTATAAGATTAGGCCCTATCACACAATGCAAGCGCGAGCCGTAGTATAGAGTTTTACCTTATAATAGCCAAACATGCTTGATACGGGAAATTATTTGATATTATTATTAGTGCTTAATTTAAAAATAATTTCTAAAATAAATATATCAATCTTAGACAGCATAATACCCTATCGCGTATTGGGAATTGGATTTCCATCATGAGCCGAGGCAAAGGATTTCCTTAATCTGATTCGGACCATCTCTTGCAAGATGTCCAGTACTCAAACTCCGGTGAGCCCTTGGAGCGGCAGGGCCAGTCAGTAGTACATCGCTGATTAGTCAATGCCTAAACAATACGTTTTCCGGTCCTTTTGGACCTCTTGGTCTGTCCGTCAAACATCTTGGCCTTGTGTGGCCATATCCGAGGTGCCTTAATTCCAACATCCACATAAGTAAAGTGCTTGGGCTCTAAGACACCACTTTTAGCTAGAAAGAAACGCATGTCCTCCCTGCTGTTCTTCATCCTATTTTTGAATCATACCGGAGTGTGAACCTCGCGAATTAACACCATACACAAAGCTAGGCTATATTAGCTATGCCTTGATCATCATCCACAAAGCTCTGCTTTTCAACAAAAGCATTGATCACTGTATCTTAGCATGCCACATCGTTAATCCATGTCTTATAACTGACGCCTGTTAATATATAACACTAAGCACATACGTCTCAGAAAAGGGTGTTAAGCTAAGAGAATAAATTCTCCGCCACCAACAGATATATATTTAGTAGAAACCAATTAGTACAAAACGAAATATAATGTCATACACACAATCCATTTACAAGTCTGTTCTTGGTCTAAACGAAACCGAAGGCACCTTATCCTCGTCCCATATGTCCAACACAGGAGAGAGGACCTCGCACATCCAGACAATCAACAACGTCCGATCCACTTCCACTGTAACCCCTTCAAGGGAGCTACCCACATCCAAGGCATTATCAGTCATCGTTTCGATGTGAAGATTGTCGATCTTGCACCATCTTCAATGTCTTCGACTTTTAATCATCGTTCAATTATTCGAAATTGGTTAAACCCAGTATTTTCAAATAACTCACGCTAAAACAAATAAAATCAAATTCATATTTGGATTATTGATAAACCAATTAAGTCTCTTTTCAATTGGTTGCTTTCGTAAGATTTAAAATCTTATTCTCAAATCTGATTAAATTATTTGGCTTTCCAAAAATCATTACATAACCAATATTAAAGGTTAACTCAAGATTTTTATTCAATTTAAGAATTAAAATTCTTATTTCTAAATTCTTTCTCAAGATCAGTTAAATAAGCTTTACACAAAATTGACAAATTCTCACTTAACCATTTTTATCATCACAAACTAAGTGAAATTGGTTTTAAACTCGTTCCAAATCATTTATAATATTTTATAATGATTTCACACTATATATATATAGTCCATACCCATAATTTCCAATTACAGGTCATTACGGGTCATGGCGCTATTTTCCTTCAAACTTGAATTAAACATTCTGCAAAATCTAATCGTTAGATTTCAAACTCTTCTTGTTATTCGAAAGATCTTTTGAAAACGAACCCATTTGTTCTAATTTTAAGAAAATTTGACGGTTGAATCTCCGGTATATTCGTTTAAAGTTACACGCCAAAAACGCGAACTATCGTTGTGCGTCACATTCTATTTTAATTTATATTCAACATATGTATATATATATTACGTCGAACCATTTCAAAATCATTCAATGTATTATTTGGAATATATATAATAATTTTCCAAACGATATCTTAAATTTTCAACCTTGAAATCTTTTATTTTAATACTACAACATTATAATATTATTATAATGATTAAAATAATATTATTTTTCAAACTTCAATATTTTTAATCCAAATTTTCCTGTTATTCATAATAAATATAAACAAGAAACTTTAGAAAAGAAACTTCTTTTAAATAACATATATGAACTTCACTTTTAAAAGTTACTATTCATTTCGAAATCAAAACTTCGATATGTCATAATTATGTAAAATATACTTCAAACCATTCTCTATAGTTGCAAATGTTAATCGATATTTTTCAAGTATTATTATAGTAATAAAATATTCATTAAAAAACCATTTTTCTTAATGGAGACTTATCCAATGAACCAGTAACCACTTATATTGTTCATTATCATACGGTGTATGTTATTACACTAAAACAACAAGCACTCCGTATCTAATTCACACACACAAAGTGCATTATACCATATAAACATTAAATATCGCTTATATAGTTCTATTAACTCGTCGATCGACAGTCTACACACTTGGGATTAAGATCAAAGTTTATCTTCACCCTTATGCCCGTGTGGGGTTTACATCACATTCACAATCATTTATGACTTGTCTACACACTTGGGAGATGTGTGAATATATCATCACAATCTCGTGTGGGGTTTACATCAATATCCACATAGCTTACATACACAGAAGGGAGACGTGTAGGTTATCTGTCATCCCAAGACCCATGTGGGGCTTGCTATTCAACCAAAGTGGCCTATATACACACTTGGGAGATGTGTGAAAATATCATCCCAATACCCGTGTGGAGTTTACATCAATATCCATGTAGCTTACATACACACAAAGGAGACGTGTACGCTATCTGTCATCCCTATACCCGTGTGAGGTTTGCCATTCAACCAAAGTGACTTATATACAACTTGGGAGATGTGTAAAAATATCATCCCAATACCCATGTGGGGTTTACATCAAAATCCATGTAGCTTACATACACACAAGAGAGACGTGTAGCATATTGTCATCTTAAGACTGTGTGGGGTTTGCATTACATTCATATGCAATTAATTAACAATTGTTAATAAATTGCATATCCAAAACCATTTAAGGTCCAACCAATTTTCAATTTACACTAAGTGTAATTCAAGTGTTATAAACTCAAGGGATATCACATATATGTTATTAAAATCATATTTTTACCACAATACCCAAAATTTAACATTATATGCAACATATATAATTAATGTTAAACATACTCAAACATGCTAAATTAACAATAAATAGTTAATTTATTTTTAATCCTATCTACGTAAGTTTTGGTTTCTCACCAACGGTTTCCACTCCATCAAACTTTATTTTAAAGGACTACGGACTCGCTAACATTGCTACAGCACACGCACAACACCAACGTTACTTGTCGACTGCTCACATGACTAAATCTGGCGACTATGGGCTTCGAACAACTCGCGGGTTCACTCGAACTCCTAGTAGATTTGGAAGTTTGAAGCTAAACGAAGGGGGAACGTGGCTTTAAGGGTGTGGTTTAGGGCTATGAGACCCACGACAGGCGCGGACATGGCACTGGGTGGGGTCCAGGGGGTTGTGGCGTGGTGTAGAAGGTGTAAAAGTTGGACTTGGAAGGGGGAAGATGCAAAAGAAGGTAAAATGGAAGTTTGGTGGTGTTGTGGTGGAAGGGAGCCCACAGTGTCGGAGGGGAAGGGGCGGCAGCTGGCGCAGGCGCGAGGGAGACGGGGTAGGGTGTGGCGGCGACTAGCAGGTGTGGCGGGTGGGTGGTACGGCCATTGGAGGAGGATGGAGAAGAAGGAGGTGAGTGAAAAATGAAAAGAAGAGAAGAAGAAGAGGAAATGGAGAGGGGTTTTTACATAATTTTCCCAAGCCATCACACGGATTGATGAGGTGGCGCGACGTGGGAGAGGAGACGAAAAACACTTGAGGCCATTGGATTCTCGACACCTCTTTTTAGCTTATTAGAAGCACTTCCTGAGACGAACACAAAAGTGTGTTAGTTCTTCTTCACACCTTTTGATCGCACGACCACGCATTATTTCAGTTTGCCACAAAATTTTGGATTCTACCTTTAAACGTAATTTAGGGTCCATTGGAACAGGTTTCGTCAAATTCCGAGTTCATTTAACATTTCTTTTTATATTGCGATCGCGTTTCATCATAATTTCGACGTGTCGTTTTAACATACGTTTAATTCTCGCACGCTCATACGCTTGCTCCAAAAATTACAAAATTTGGAACCTAACCAACGCTACGAATCCTATAAAAATAGTTTCGTCGAGAGGTCTCATTAATGTTCCTTTGTAACTGCTAAAATCATCATTAAATTATCGAATTTTGAAATCTGACCAAAAATTCTCATAAAATTATATTAAAATAATTATTAAATTGGTTCCAAAATTCTGGTTTGCTGCAAATTGAATATCATTGGAGATGCTTGGAAGGTTCTTCTCTATCAAGCCAATCAAAAGTATCTACTATCTTTGGATCCTCTTGCTGCCTTGAGCCAATCTGATCCATCAATGTAGATTAAACCTCTAATGGCACTTTACGAACAAAGGAATCAAAGATAACCTCTTCCTACTCAAGCTATATGCAACCACATTCCCCCTTACAAATGGGTATAAGATATCTCGAAATCATATGATGTGAAGAATTCCATCCAACGTTTTTTCCTAAGATTCAGATCCTTAAGTGAAAGTAGATGCTTTAACAACTTATGGTCTATGTAGAGCTCGAGCCTCTTACCAAATGGATAATGCCTCCATGACTTAAGTGGAAAAACGATCGTAGTCAGCTCCAAATCGTGGGTAAGGTGAGTCCTAAGTTGCCTACTACCATAACATACTAGCCTACCTTTCTACATCAATACTGCATCCAAGCCTGTCCAACATGCATTGGTGTATACTGTAAATATCTTAGAACCAACTGGTCAAACATATCATCTATCTGAGGGAGATGGTGTAACACCCCACGTCCATTAATGTCACTCACAAAGGGAATGCATTAACTTCCATGGAGGTTTTAAGTGAATATAGAACAGAAAAATTACAACAAGGCAGATAATAAGTAGTACTTGGAAATCTAAAACTTCATTTTATTGCAGCGGAATTTAAACATGTTTGTTACATCATAAAACCATAAATCAGAGTCAAGTACAATATCCATCTTGATAAAACAAAATACATAATCCCATTACATAAATAGCTATTAAAAAAAGATAACATGTTGGACTTTACTTCAATGGTCCAAGCTTTCCAAAAGAGATAAAGCAATCCAATCAAACTCCGCTAGAGCTGGGTCCACCCTGAGGACCTGGAGGGGGAAAAAGGATAGAAATAGAGGGGGTCAGACATAAAGTCTGGCGAGTATGATAATTCTAACAATACTATTATCAAAGTAACTAGACTAAGGCATAAGCTGGAAAACAAGGAAATGTCTATGAACTATTGGGTATGGAAGAGCATATAAAGATAACGTCAAAGATAACGTTAAAGGCACACCTAATTACTAACAAATAATTACTACACTGCACCACACCAGTCACCCTAAAGTTTGATCCCACTTGCTTCACACAGAAACTTTATAAATAGCCTTGCGTACCCCTAGCTGACTACATAGGTGTCGTCTGCTTCTATCTCCACTAGGTGTACCCCACTACCCACTTGCGATCGGCTCCCTACTCGTAGATACCCGTGCTGGCCCCACAGTGGGGTGTATCACTCCCCTAAAGTGGCAACCCGACAGAATTGGAGAATGCACGGCTTATACCTACACGATGCAACAACGTCTTACCTACTAGCCCGGGTCCACATACGCATATGAAACTCGTTGGACTTGCGTTGCCACCGCTACCCCGTTTTGGCCTCTTATAATCAAGCCCAGCATGCGTGTCCCGTCCTCGACTTGGGTCGAGCCCACAAAGATACGTTTGGGATACTGGTTGAAATGGGCCCCCACAAGCTACCCACCTAAGCTTGTCAACTAGTACATCCCACTTAACCCTCTTAGTCATGTTCATTTACATATGTGTTTGGTTAAGTCTTACTAATCGTATTTCACATGCCACTAAGGGCACCCACTAGATTCCTCATGCCACCCAAGGCACCTACTTAACCCCCATGCCTCACCTTACATGTTTATCTGGTTAAGTATTTCTTAATTCATTCAGGCCATAACCTCATAAAGACCTCTCACATTAGTCTGGCATTTATGGCAGCTGGATTTGCCGGGCGGGTCCGGGCAGTCTTACACCATAAAAGAGTCTAACCTCGTGTCTTTACAACTGTTATGCTTTAATTTGGGCCTAGGACCTCTCACATTGGGCTGACATTTGTGGCCACTGGATTTTCCGGGCGGGTCCGGGCAGGTTTACGTCACAAACGAGTCCAACCTCGTGTCCTAAGCATTGATTATCACTTATAATCTTTTACCCCAGTTTTAATAATTCCCTATTCAAATTATCAATTAAGTCCACTTTTAATGATTTCCATAATTGACTCAATTATGGCCATCCATTCATGGCATGCAAAATCATATCAATTGCACCCCAACTTCTTATTATTGAATCCTTAATATCACCCCTACCCCACGTTATACGTTCGCTTAATCAACGCAAAGTATACGTTAGACTCGAATAGTCTAACTCATAGCACAAAGATAAATTATCACCACATATGGACAAATAAAATAAATCTAATCATATAGGGGTGAAACTTGCATAAACTACACATGTTAAGGATCTAAAGGTGTCAACTTGTTAAATGTCACAATTTACATGATATGATCATAACCCAAATTTATGTATAAACTTGCATATGGGGTTTTATGCAACATAATGATGGTGTGAACTAGCATCTAATACATAGAATTCACATAAGTCATAGCATAATTCTAGATGTCATAATTCTAGATCTAAATAGATGTCATGGCATATGTTCATAACCTTTACTAATCAATCTAAACTTGCATATGTGACTTGTCGTATAGATCAACATAGCCCAAATAATATCAAAATTATGATTTGATTAACATGAACTAATTAGCATAGGTAATAACATCATGACTTTATAACATGTATGATTCATCACAACTTAGCATAGAAAATTACAACCTATACAATATCATCATAGCATGATTTACAACATATATGATATCATCATCACATAACATAGGATTTACAACATACATGATAGCATAAGGTTTACAGCAGCATATATGACAATTCACATCATTTTCTTATGATCCATTCATAACTTAATCTAATTAGTTTACAATAATCTTGTTAAGATCATCATACTCACAATTAGAGAAGAAAGAGAGTCTTGATTTGCTTTTAGAGTTGAGTAGAATTAGAATTTGGATTAGCTTTCTTCCTTCTTAGTTTGCGGCGGCTAGACTGAGTTTCATGGTGGTGGTATGACGGTGGCTATTCTATTTTTCATGTGAATTAGAGTGAGAGACTACCTAGGTATTTATAGAGTTTAGGATTTATTTAGACCGTCAGATCAACTCAGAACTAAACTGAACCGTTTAATTTGCCAACTCAGCCCTAAAAACACATCAGCCAAACCCTAGCCGCCTGGACAGGTCGACACCCAGGTCGACTGCCCAGTCGACCTGGGGGGGGGGGGGAGGTGTTGACTCCCCAGTCGACCTGGGGTGTTGGGCGGGAATTTTCCCGCCTAGCCTGTTTGACTTCGAATTTTGAATTTTGAATTTTCTAAAATCTGTTTTGAATTTTCTGAAACTTTCGATGGCCATAACTTCTTCATACGAAGTCCAATTCACGCAAACTCGGACTCTATTTCGACCAGAATTCCGAGACGAACACAATGGCGCAACCCGTTTCCCACAATTCTCACGTCTGAGATTAGTTATTCTTTAATTTGTGAATATTAATATTAACAAAATTACGGGGTGTTACAGATGGTAATGTTTCTTTTTCGTGAGCTTGTTCAATTCTCTGTAATCTACACAAAGTTGGAAAGAACTATTAGCTTTTGTAGCAAAAACGACTGGCGCTCCTCACTGAGATACTCGGTCAGATGAATTCCATCCCTAATAGCCCACCCACTTTCTTACTCAACCCTCTTCTTTCCCTCGGAACCATATGTCGTATAGGCAATTAGAGTTGTCAATTGGTCGGGTCAAGTCGGATTCGGGTTGATTTATAAACGGGTTTGTTCAACCCGTTTATTACATGGGTCATTTTTTCTCTACCCTAACCCGACCCATTTATAAACGGATTGACCCGACCTGACCCATGCAACCCGTTTAACTAAACAATTCATGTCGGGTTTACCCGTTTGACCCATTGTCAAATATTGCCCATTAATATAAACAGCAAAAGTACCAAATCACCAACATGCAGCAAGTTACAAAATCACCAAATGCAACAAGTTATGAAATCACCAACAGGCAACACATATATAAAGCGTGAAACCACCATATCCAAATATCATTCTCAGACATAAGAATATATGAGCTTACTGCATACATAAATTACTAATAGTATAGGGAAAATACAATTGTTATATGTAAAATATAACTAACAACATATGAGAATAAATTATTAAAATATAACAACTTACACAAGAATATATGAGCACACTGATTACTGCATATATAAAAGTCTAACACTAACAACATACACAAATGACTAACAGTATGGAAGAGATACAACATATAATTTGGTTTGGCGGGTCAAAATCAGGTTATCGGTCAACCCTAAATCCACTCATTTATAAACGGGTCAAATTCAGGTTGACCCGAAAATGACCTGCCAACTAAATGGGTCGGGTTGACCTGCTAATTTCTGTGTGGGTTTTGGGTCACATAGGAAATTCACAGTCCTATAGGCAGTGTTACATGCTTTGGTTCTCACTAAGATATATCCGAAAATCAGTCTCTCTCTTGGAAGATAGCCCTCCCACCTCCTCAAACACATTTGAGAACTTGTGTACTATAGGAGCTAATTCAATATAATCAATAAATAAATCTAGGGAATAAAGAAAGCTCAAAATGACTGACTTCCTTAGGTCAAAAGAAATCGCGAGAGTCCTGTAATGCCCCACCCCTAGGCCCACCTTAATAAAGAGCATTAACGAGTAATGTTGTATATTAGAGAGGAGAATAAATATGGTTGGAAGTGACCATTCATAATCTTGTATTAGACGTGTGTCGAATACGTGGATTCGATGTATAAAATTTTCTTTCTTACTTCAAATGGATCGACATACTCAATTCATCAAGTATAAAAATACAATGGTTAAGGATCATATTCAGAACAAATTACAATACATCACTGATAATAGATCAGAGAATAGAATACATATAGTACAACAACATAATACAACATATACATAAGCTACGTACTCAAATGGTTTACATAAACCATTCACTTATGCATCAATCTCCAATAAAATGAATATATACATGACACAAATACACAACTTTACAACTAAGGTGATATCTTAGAAAGAGATAGTTCACGATGGATAAGCTAATCTCAAAACAAAAACATGCGATAACCTGAAATAATTCGATCTGACATGAGTATAAATACACGGGCCAGTTTAGCTTAAACATATTAGTATAATAAGATAAGTGAAATATACTATCATTAAGAGAATAATTCTTTTTCGCAAGAAAAGGAATCACATAATCCCAAATAAACTCAAAAACATAGAAATGATGACCTCTTCCTATTAGAAAGGAATAGAATAACTCAGCACAGTAGATTTCATAAAAGAAAATTTCATGAGTTCATAATCAGATTACTCGTGCACACCATGAGCATGTGCTTGAGTGTTTCCAACAATATAGATTGCCTACATACCCAACTTGGGGTAATTAAAATTAAGAGCTATGAGACACAAGATCCACATAAGAAAATTCCACTACAATCATCAAGTGTTAGCTTTGAGCTAACTACATATATCATCTTTTAAACCTCAAAGTCAGCAAACACGCACACTAAAAATATTATCAAAATGATCCAAATGTTGCATAATAAACTCTTAAGATTTTAACTCCATAAAAATGATCACAAATCTTAAATCCTGAAATTAGCCATAAGGCTATAATGAAAATTCACCATAATATAACAACGAAGATGAATCTAAATAATCAAAAATACCAAAATCACAAAATGGATTCAAAACATCATAAATTATTGCACGTGCTTCATAGTGATCTCCCCCTGATCTTATGCTAAGTACTGTACACATATTCTAGCATCGATTAGTACGACCCCTCTGGTTGAGTATATCTTGACCCCTGGTCAATTGAATACGCATATAAGACTCCCTCCAAGTCTATCCCCCCTCGGAAGAGATACTGGCATACACAAACAACAAAGATGTATCACAGTCTCCCAAACAGTAATCCGAATAATGAAAACAATATGTCTCATACCGTACGTTTTCACTAATTGATTTACTATAAGATAGCCCACTTCACACTAAACAAATTAACATCTTTGATTGTCGAGTTAGGAATTAACCGATATAATTAATCTACGTATCTCATACCATGCAATTAATCAAGCTGTTTAAATCATGACCTCGCTCTTTCAAAGGGAGCAAAAACGTGTGATTTTATATACAGAAAATAATTTGTTTAAGGAAATAAATTTTATAAAATAATTTAGAAAATAATTTGATAATTTCTTAAAATCATTATATTTAGAAAACATTATGTTTACTGCTACGTTGAGGCGATTAAATTTATAAAATCAAATTTTAGAAATCTTGTCGTCTCAAAGCTAATAATGTTCGTAAGTAAAATACCTTTTCAAAATCGTAGTATAAGTGTTCATAGTGTCACAAAGAAATACATAAATTTACAAAGAATGGACACTATAATTCAACATGAAATTTATAATTCGAATTACGAATTTTGTATACTTTTGGCTTGTCCTAAATATGATCGAATCCTCATCAAATCTTGATCAAATTTACCACAAGAATCATCAAAATTACTTCAAAAACCATTATAACAACCAAGAATTTCTTGGGCATAAACTCATGGAGGCACAACAATAGTAGGAAGTTCCTTGCGTAACTTCCACTACCTATGTCGATATAGGTAGTCCCTGTGTTGACATAGGTCTTTCCTGTGACAACATAGGTCGCAAATTTGTTATGGGCAACTTTGCTTGTGAATAAGTCGTTTTCAGACCAACTTTTGGCCATGTTATAGGTGAAATTATGCATCCAAACTTACCAGGTTTCTAATCCAACATTTAAACAACATAAAGCAACAAAAATCACACAAAACATATCTGAATTGAGAAAGATATTCTGTAACACCCCTCTCGAAAAGCTAACACAAAGATCTTTTAACACAGTGGTTAGTGCATGGTGTGCTTTACGGGAGGATATGGGGTTCGAGACCCACGGTTGTCACATTTGGTATCAAAGCCTATACCCAGCCGGAATTGTGTGTAATGCTGCGGATGTCGGTCGGTGTGGTACTGATGAGGGTTACATGCACAACGCCTGGGCGGTGAGTGATATGAGCCAACGAGGACGTTGGGCTCTTTAAGGGGGATAGTCTGTAACACCCCTCTTGAAAAGCTAACACAAAGAACTTTTAGCACAGTGGTTAGTGCGTGGTGTTGCTTTAGGGGAGGTCGGGGGTTCGATACCCGCGGTTGTCACATATTCTTTCTCAAAATAAGGCCAACAAGAATTTCACAATGGAAATTCTTACGGAAGTAAAATCTGGGTTTTACAGTAACAAACTCAATTCAAACAACAAGATTTTGACACAACACTTGTTAAACTAGCGTGTGTGAGTCAAACACTCAGTTGAGATTGGAAATGATTACAGCTTGGTTTGGCATCAAAGAAGAATCTTGAACACCTGTAGAAACATTTACAATACATGCAACGGAAGATTCAACATACAGTAGGCTACTTTCACAATCTTGAGATCAAGATGGAAAAAAATTATGGTTTAGAGAGGATTACCTGCTGTTGAAAGTAATTAGAAACTTAAACTTTGTGTTTTGATGAATTTAGAGACTAGATCCTTAATTTTAGTACTCAAAAACTCCATAGCTAATAAACCAATTTCGAGTTAATACAACCAAAACAGGTCATATTTTCATCCTTGATACAATGTGAATTTAACATAGCAAACCGACGTATTTTCCCACAAAATTTTAACCGATGGTGTAGAGAACAACATACCCAAATTTCATAATTTTGCTATTTTTCTAGAATTAGTTATTATTTTTACACTGACCTGCGTTTTTCAGCCCATATTTCGCATTCCCTCCTAATTATTTGGTCAATTTGCTCTTTAACCATGGCCAAAACTTCAGATTTAAGTTCTAAAAGATGGAATTATAGAGAAACTAAATCTGAAGTCTTATAATTTTTAGAAATTTATTTCTATTTTTTAAAAAGAGGATCCTTGCACTAGGTTTTGCATTTCTATCACAAGGAAGAACTTTTCTGTAAAATTGAAGTGAATGTATTGTTCCTTTTCTCCAAGTACATATGAGGAAAATTTCTTCTTATTACACTAATATGCTAAAATTAAAGTAAGCCCAAAGTTTAGCTTGTTTAATTTAAAAGATATAAGCTATCTTCCTCACTTTCTTTCTTATTAAAACATTAATAACTTATTGAATTTAATGTAGAAAATTTCACCTAATGAATTAAAGTACATAATTTCACCTAATTAGGCTTAAACCATTTTCTACAACAATGAACATATGTTTATACAAGTTTAAATCATTCTTGACACAACTATTTGTAAACACATTGCAATTCACATGTTTTACATTTTCTTATTTATACGAAAATGGTTAATAATATGTTTTGTAATTACTTTTACCACTTTTTAAACACAACTTACACTAGCGAATATAAAATTCTCGTTTTACAAACAAACATGACATTTAACACTTATATGTACAAAAATTTATACTTCAGGTTCACAGTCGCATATAACACAATATTTTTTTTGGCACAGCCAACCGGTTTTTATAGTGATTCGTAACACTTTTTTATTATAGCTAGTAATAAAAATAAAATATAGTACAAGTGACTGTAGTTAGCATTCAGCTAATTCGGTTTTTAAGGTGGACTGTCCACCATCATCCTATCTAGGTTACAGATCATGAGCTAGGCATTTTTCCTAGTCTACTATAAAGCTCCACGCAGGGAGTCACATTCTTTGTGAAAATTACAACGAATTTACATACTACAAATAAAGCAGTGATTACATATGAATACAAAAAATACAGTACAAGACTGAACAATATAAAGCATTGTATCCAACATATTACATGTCTAATCTATAGTATGAACAGGAGCAAGTAGGTGCGGCGACCAAAGTAGCATACAATAGCTAGAAAATTACCTGAGCTCTGCTCCATGATGGAAGCAGTAGCGTTCACAGTTGCTTGATAAGATATGTATCGGACTAGCTGAATGGAGCCATACATGAACAGCCTAGCAAGAACAAAAGAAAAAGTTCCACTGAACCATCCATAGCCGGAGCTATCGCCGATAGGTATAGCAGCAGAACAAAAGGAATGAGACACAAGATTTTGCCAAGATAGAGATCTATACCTAGGCAGGAGAGCACAAACATACACCGACCACCCAGAAAAAAGCAATCACCATACACACACTCCAGAACACCCGAACAAATGTTACTAACCACATCTCAAAATCATACAAGACAACTTCGAATAACAGACAACCTAAACAAGAAAAGTGCCCAACAAAACCACCTTACTATAGGCATGACATAACATTCTTTGTTAGCTCATCACGTAAGAGACATTGAGACAATTTACATTGCATACATGATATATTCAAGAAATCAAGATGGCATACCAGTAGAGGATGATAAGTTGCGAAACAAGTCCAGTTGTAAGGCCGAACTGAAATCCAGTGAAACTCCGCGTTTGATTCGAGATAACCACCACCATAACAAGTCGAACCCTACCCAAAGATTAGGGACACCGTGCTATACAAAGTGGCACCGTCTGCAGCAAGAGAGGGATAGTAGCCGGTGTAGTGTAGGATTGAAGAAAACAAGGGGCGACAGTGTAGATCGGGTCAGATCTGAGCAAAATATAATTAGGATTTGGGGTTCTACCATGAAGACGAAAGCAGGGAAGAAACGAAAGCGGAGAGAAAGAAGAGTGATCACGATTGGAAGAGAAAGATTCAGGATAAGTAGAGATGGAGACAGCGTAGATAAGAAGAGAAATTTCCCCTGTCGTCATTAATGATAGAAAAACCCAAACTGGACCCGTTGACACAATTTACTTACACAAACACATAAAGTTTATCTTGACATATAAATATTGATTTTCATCAATATTTATATCTCTTGTTTTATCAACAACATAAAAATTTACAAATATTGATGTTATAGCCAAAATTCACTTTTAACAACAATCCATAATTTATTTCACCTAAACACAATTCAATTTTATACCGTTTCAAAATACAGTCTTAAACACAATATTTATTTTATAATTTCTACAACCTATATTTTTCAGACACATTCACAAATTATCTATTATCTTGTTAAACAACTTAACACTTCATATTAAAATTTATTTTCACTAAAATATTGATTTCCAATTAATATTCTATATTTTCCATGTTCATTTAAACCATTAAAAATATAATTTACAAATATAGGTTGGAATAAATTTTCTTATAATTCTAAATCAATTTCATTTATTCCAATACACGGAATTTCTTATAAAAACTCAAATTCTTTATTTTCTCATTTTAAATTATTATATGAGTCAGGCTCCCGCACTCATACTCTTACTTCATGATTTTAAAATCACAAAACACGTTATAATCTATCTACCCCAGGTATCCAAAACCTGGGTTGTTACATACTCTCCCTTTAAATAAATTGCATCATCGCAATTTACTTAAGATTAAACACACACACACACACATGCATATATATATAATAACTCATCCCATATATATATATATATATATATATATATATATATATATATATATATATATCTTTCTATTAAGAAATGGCGTCCTCATCTGGGGGGCTTAACCCTAACTCAAATTCTAATCCTGATTACGCTTGGAAGGAGGCACGTAATAGGAAATCGAAAACTTTTAAAGAAGCTGTAACAAATTCGAATGCAGACAAAGAAGGGGATCTTAGTAACTTTCGAAAGAGACAAGCTGCGCCGAAATTCGTTCCAGGAATCAGATCCTGGTCACAAGCGGTTGCAGAAAACACAACAATTGAAGGGGACGTGGAATTCTTTGATTCTACAGCAGATACTGATGTCTGTTTTGCAGATCTAGATGATGAAGTTTTTGCTAAAGCAAATTCCATCTGGCATAACTCGATTTACATCTATCTGGAGGGACAAAGACCGTATTACATTCATTTAAATGCATACATCAAACGTAAATGGAGACCCACTGGTAGATGGGACGTCTTTGCTCGAGAAAATGGTTTCTACTTGATTAAATTTGCTTCTGAATTTGACTGCAAAAGGGTTTTAAAAGAAGGTCCATGGTTCATGGATAGTAAATTAATATTTATTAAAAAGTGGGAACCAAATCTAAGACTGGAACGTGACATGTTAGACTCTCATCTAGTTTGGGTGAAATTGCACAATTTGGATCTTTCACTTTGGAATGCAAGAGGCATAAAATTGCTAGTTTAATTGGCACTCCCCTAGACATGGACGACTACACGAGAAATGTTAAACGATTGAAATATGCAAGAGTACTTGTTGGAATTAAAGCCTCTAACCCCCTAGTCAAACAAGTGCGTGCTAAAGACAAGTTTGGTAATATTTATATTCAAAATGTTGAATATGAATATGTACCACCAGTATGCAATTCTTGTAAATGCTTCGGACATTCTAATGATCAATGCGCCACAGTGGTAAAACCAGTCAATCAGATATGGCAAGCAAAAACTAGCACTACATAATTAAACAACACAGCAGAGAATCCAGTTATCATTACATCACCAGACAACCCATTCCATCAACTAGATAATTCTGAAGCACGACAAAATAACCCACCCACAGATACACTACATATATCTACAGAATGCTTGGCCACTACACCAGCTAATATATGTACATAGCAACTTACTTCAGATGGAACTACTGCTGTAAACCAAAAGGAAAGTCAAGGGGAGGCTGTTGCTCCTCTGAATGATGGGAAGTCCCCACTTGTTCACTATGTGGGTTCTGGTTCTAATCAACCTGTTGAGTCTGCAAATGATGAGTACATTGATTTAGAGAATGTTCACATTTCACAAAATGATGAAGAAGAGAAGGAAATCTCTCCTGCAAAATTTACTAAAGGAAATAAGGGATATGATTTGCAGTTTTCTGGGTTACATTTGGAAAACAAAAAGAAGGATGTGGTAGGCTCCTCACACATGGTTTTGAGGAGCAAGTTACCACATAATAAATTACCATTATTTCTTGGAATGTTAGAGGTCTAAATAACGATACTCGTCAATTAGACCTCTACAACATTAGAAGGATGTATGTACCTTCTATTCTTTGTATTCTTGAAAACAAATTCTCAGATGAAAACATGAATTATTTCTTAAATTCTTTTGGCAACGAATGGGATGCTTATAATAATAATGACACTGGAAGTAAGGGGATAATTCTCTTACTCCGGTGTAAATCTACTTGGCAGATGAATGTGATAGACAAAGATAATCAACAACTTACTGTTAATGCTATAAACAGAGGGGGACTTCAAATTACAATTACCGCTGTGTATGCTAGCAACTTTGTGCAAGATAGAAGTGTTTTTTGGAATAAAATAAAAGATTTATCCAAACCATAGATACTCCTTGGATAGTTACTGGAGATTTCAACACTGTTTTAAGCAAAGAAGATAAAAGAGGAGGAGTCCCACTTCGCGTAGCTCAACTTGCAGAATTCAATAACTGTATCTCTGGACCAGGGTTGCTAGAACTAGTACACAACGGCCTGAAATTTACATGGAGAAGCAGAGAAAGTAAGAAGATATCATGCAAACTGGACAGAGTACTTGTTAACTCTGAATGCATAATTAAATTGCCATACATCAAAATGGAAATCCTTTCTACATTCACAAGTGATCATAGTCCTATTCTCATACAACTGCTGAAGAATCAATGCAACTTAAAAGAAAAACCTTTTAGATATGTGAATGCTTGGCAAAAAATTGATGGTTATGACAATGTCATCGATTTCAATTGATGTGCTATACAAGAGGGGTGTGCAGGGTATAAAATATTACAGATGATTAAATATGCCAAAAATTGCTTAAAAGAATGGAACAAATGCAGACCAAAAGATACTGATAACATCAATCAAATGCAAAATGAATGCGAAAAGTATCTTCGGTTGATAGATGGTGGGGACAATTCTGATGAAATATGGAGCAAATACCATGACACACAAAGACAACTCAAAAAAACTCATGAACTGAAATCAATTGAATTGAAGCAAAAAAGCTAAAGTATAATGGCTGACTGAAGGAGATGAATGCACAAAGTTCTTTTACACTAAAATGTCCATAAGAAAGCATATTAACAATAGTTTTCACATAATTGATGAGCAGGGAAATCATTGTACTGATTATACCAATTAGAGAGGGAAACAATTGCTTATTTTTCCTGTCTATACAATGGTGAATGTGAAACTAACTTACCTGTTATTTACTGTAGGAGAATTGTGAACTCCAGAGGTAAACGGATGCTGACCATCCAAGTTTCCCATGACGAGGTGTGGTTGGCTCTCAAGTCCATCAGTGTTGATTCCGGTCTAGGTCCAGACGAGATGAGGGCTGGCTTCTTCGTAAAGCACTGGAAATACCTGAAAGATCATGTAACACATGCCATTCATGAAGCTTTCTCTTTTGGAAAAATAATCAAAGAAATGAACCACACTTTCATTTGTCTCATTCCAAAAGTCGAAAATCCCACCAGACCAGGAGAATTCAGACCTATTGCCTGCTGCAATGTTTTATACAAGATTCTAAGCAAGGTAATATGCAACAGAATGAAACAAATATTACCAGACATAATCTCGGAGTGTCAAAGTGCATTCATAAAAGGTCGTTTTATTTCAGAGAACTCGTTGTTGGCTCAAGAACTTGTTAGAAATTTCAACAGACCTGGAGCTGACAAATTCTGTTTGAAAGTAGATCTTCACAAAGCATATGATAAGATAAATCGTCATTTTATTATTCATATGTTATACTGCATGGGATTCCCAAATTTGTTAATCAATTTGATAAATGAATGTATTTCTACCCCTACTTTTTCAATTCTAATTGATGGAATTCCTAGGGGTTTCATTAGTTCTAACTGGGGGATTAGACAAGGAGATCCTCTATCTCCTTACCTGTTTGCTGTTGTTATGGAATATTTTTCTCTCCAGATGGAATTTTCAGTTCACAGTAGACTTATTCAGACATTCTACAACTTCCACCCTAAGATAAGCCATCTTTTATACGCTGACGACATGATAATATGCATTAAATCAAATGAAACTGCAGCGAGAGCTATCAAAAATAATTTTCAACTATTGGAGAGGTATGTTGGTTTGAAAGTGAGTGAGAATAAAACTAAATGCTATTTTAGCAAATTCTGTGAACAAAGACACAATGTTCTTGGAATTCTTGGAGTGACTGAAGGTAGCCTTCCAGTTAAAGATTTGGGGGTTCCACTATCAACAAATAAAATTACGGATAGAGAATGTGTGGAACTGATTAGCAAAATCAAAGATAAGTTGCAAGGTTGGAGTTCAAAGACTTTGTCACTAACGGGAAGAATTGAACTTGTACACACTGTCATTCAAGCAAAGGTGAACTTCTAGCTTCAAACTTTTCAAATCCCAATTGCATCTATGGAAAAGATAGAAAGAGTTTGTACAGACTTTATATGGAGGGGAGGATACCATAAAATTAAATTTGCAGATTTATGTAGACCGAAGTAGGAAGGAGGAATCGGTCTGAGAAATTTGAAGGACATGCGAGATGTTTTTACCCTAAAGCAAGGCTGGAAAATTATAATAAACAACGACTTATGGGCGAGGTGGATGAGACAACAATATGTGAAAGGCAACTTTTGGCAAATGGCATTGGATACAAATGCATCCCCAAACTGGAAGGCTATTTTAAAAAGAAGGGATAAGTTAGTTGCGAATTGCACTCGTGAATTTTCTAATGGCAAAGATACTAACCTATGGAAAGACCCCTGGATCTTTGAGAAATCGTTGATAGACATTGTTGGGTGGGATACTTTCTCTTCATATGGATCCCCTGACATATTTATGGATTCAATCATTGATCAACAACAATGGAAATATGACCAATTATCATGCAACAGAACAATCACCTAAAAAATCATTGCAATGCTAATATACATAGGAAGAGAGAATGATATTTGGGCATGGAATAATTCTAAAGGTGATTTCTCAATCAAAATTGCCTGGAATGACATTAGAGTTCACCATGATCAGAAAATCAGGAGTAAAGTAATTTTGGACAAAGCTATCAGCCTTAAACATTCTTTTACTATTTATAAAGCAATCATGCAGAGACTACCTACTCGTGACAGACTAGCAAATTGGGGGATTACTAATGAGAGGCTATGTGTTTTATGTGGTTCATCTATTGAAACACATGAACATCTATTCTTTGCATGCGAATTTTCAAAAACCATTGCTAAAAACTGTAATGTAGCGATTGACCCTAACACCCAAAATTATGATTTAACAGAAATCACGGCTTACCTGGCCAGGAATCCAAATAATGAATACTTGAAATCCAAACTCGATAAGATTTCCTTGGCAAATGCTATTGCAGCAATTTGGAGAGAGAAATTCACACATTTTCAAAAGGAAAATGAACACAGCAAAATTGGTAAGTAAATTTGCAATTATTGAAATCAATTTAAGTAGACGGAGAATCAAAGGGAAGAGAATCACCGATAGCTTGGAATCAGGAGACGTTGCAATGTCAGATAAGGATCTGATGGATGTGTTGGCTCAAATCCCTGGAACCAGCAGGCAATTTGATCCTCCATGAAGTAGTCGTCGAGTGTGGAAGACGAAGGAGCCAAAAACAGACTGTTCTAGTTTGAAGTGATACGAACTGATAGTTGTAATTATAACTAGGTTTGTCTTTGTCACTATGCTAGTTACGTGGGCCTTCTGGGCTTCTCATGTAATCACAACTTTGGGCTGTTTGCCTAATAAAACCTTTTAACCAGTTTCAAAAAAAAAACTCATCCCAAATTTTATTCATTTGGAATTATTTTTTTAAGTTATAAAACACACAACACTCAAGACAGCAATATCTTTTACTAATTTATCACATATAGAACAAGAAAGGTAGAGATTTTAAATACTTAATTTACCAAGACTTTGATTCTTATCTCAAATCACATATATAAAAGATTTAGATTATTATAACTTATCTTTCATAAAGCACGTCTTTAAAATACACACTCACCTTTCTCTAATTTTCAACCAATAATTGACAATGCATTGCCATCAAAGTTGTTCTGATTTTCCAAATAATGACTGCTACTTTGATTATAATATCAAATAGCCTCATCATTTTTCGATTATTATCACTAATATGATGGCTGTAATCACGTTTTAAGCCCAAGTATGAGAGTATATTTTAAAAATATTACTCATGTGTAAGATAGTTTCTCATTTAAAGCAACTTTTATCCTTAAAACACTTTATATTTGTTCTCTTTATTTTTCTCAAAAAAAAATCACTTAATAATTTATCATTTCATTTGGAATAATATTAAACCACCAAATTTATAATGGTTTTTCCCATCATTTGGCTGCAAGATCGATGTAATATCGCTATTGCCTCATCAACTCTACTACAATCCTTGTCTTACCTAGTGGTTTAACACTATCCTCACAAGAATAGTATCCATTATTCTTTCCCAAAATTTAATTTATTACACAATATAATATGCTCGATCGTCTTGTATAAGTGTTTAAGAAATTCTTATCGACATCGTTGATCAAACGTGCCTTTTAGAACTCTTAAAATACATAACAGACAATTCAGTACAAAATATAATCCAGATTTTGGTTCACTCATGGTCCCTTTTATTAGTGACTAACACAAATATTCTTGCTTTATTTCAAATAAAGAAAATCCAACACTAAGTTCCATTAGATATTCACTTGACTTATATTCACAAGTCAATTAACTCTTGACAACACTTAATCATCAATTTTTACCATCGCTTAATCCTAAATATAAATTTTCATTATATTTAGCACAACCAAAATAATTCACTTGTTTCTACTGTGCAACTCTGATTCATTTGATTTAGCACTCTTTTACCCTAACATGAATTTTTCTAGACTTATGTTGGATGTAGTTCATTTAACCATCCTAAATTAATTAATTTACTTCAATAATCAACTAAACACAAGAGAATGGGGTTTAAATTTCCTCAAAAATAAAAAACCCTAGGCATAAACATCGAGAGGATTTAAAGGACGGAAATTCCTATTAGGATAAAATACAGATGATAGGATTCAACTCGTAGAGTACTATAGAATGAAATACATTCTTATACATATTGCCAAAGCTAAGCTTTACTGAAAACTCAAATGACAAGGGACATGGGTTAAGGGTAACAAAAGGAATGATAAAAGTATACACAAGTATTATCCTTTCATATTGTAACACATATACTATTTTGGTTATGTTCTATGTTTATCATACTTTGTTCTGGACCTCGCTCTAATACCAAAATGTAACGCCCTACCCGAAGATCCACCTTAATAAGAGAATTAAAGAGTAATGTCGTATGTTAAAGTGGGGAATATGGCTGGTAGGAACGACCATTGGTAATCTTGTATTAGACGAGTATCGAATATGTCAATTAGATGTACAAAATTTTCTTCCTTATTTCTAGTGGATCGTCATACTCAATTTATGTAATATAAAACTACAATGGTTAAGGATCGTATTCAGAATAAATTGTAGATAACACATCACATAACATAATCCATATATATATATATATATATATATATAACAATAGAATATGACATGTACATGTACTACATACTCAAATGGTTCACATTCACATATATATCATGCTCCAATAAAATGAATATACACATGACACAAGTACACGACTACACAATCAAGGAAATAGCTTCAAAAGAGATAATCTACAATGGATCAACTAATCTCAAATCAAGAACAAGTTATATCCTAAAACAACTCGATCTGACCCGAGTATAAATACACGGGTCTATCTAGCATAAACATACCAGTATAATAAGATAAGTGAAATATGTTGTTGCTAAGGGAACTATTCCTTTTTAAAAAGGAATCTCATAATCCCAAATAAATTCAAAAATACAGAAATGGTGACTCTTTTTCTATTACGAAGGAATAAAATAACTTAGAACAACAGATTTTACAAAACATAAATTCATGAGTTCATACTCAAATTACTCGTGCACACCATGAACACAGACTTGGGTGTTTCCAACTTTAAAGATTACCAACATACCCAAATAGGGGTCATTAAAAATTAGATCCATAAGACATATGATCAACATAAGAATTTTTTTACTACAATCATCAAGTTTTAGGTTTGAGATAAATACATGTATCATCTTTTAAAACCAAAGGTCATCAAACATATACACCAAAAATATCATCAAAATGCTCCAAATACTGCATAATAAACTCATAAGAGTTTAATTCCACAAAAGTGATCACAAATCTTAAATCCCTAAATTAGTCGTAAAGCTATAATAGAAATTCACCATAATATAATACCAAAGATGGATCCAAAACATCACAAACACCAGATCGCCGAAATAACAAAATGGATCCAAAACATCAAAAATTATTGCATCTGCTTCATAATAAGCTCTCCTTTGGAGCTTATACCCAGTACTATACATAGATTCTAGCATCGATCACTACAACCCCCAGCCGAATGTATCTTGACCCTCATGGTCAAATGAATACACATATTAGACTCCCTCGAGTCTAGCTTTCCCCTTGAAGAGAGTGCCGACGTACACAAATAACAAAGAAGTGTCACGGATTCTATAACAACTCAAAATTTTGATAATAAATAGTTATTTAATTAGAAACTCAAAAATAGTAGTTTTTGCAAACAATGGAACTTGATCACGAAACTTTAACCGATGCATTTGTCTTAAAATTATGGTCAACTTTCATGTTTGGAGTTTCGCGAACGAAGCCCATATGAAAAGGTTATGGACGAAATACGAAAAATGGATGGAAATAAATAAACATAATAATTTATGTATATGTTTCCCTCTTTGATCAGCCCTCATTGGGAAAACCGGCCAGAGGGCAGTCGGCTACCCCTAGGGAGGGTGTCGACCGCTTTGGGCATGTAGTTCCCAGTGATGGCTAGGTTTTTAGGGGTAATTTCGTTATATTTTATCATCTTAATGGATGGATGTTAAATAAAATAAATCTAATGGTCCAAGGCCAATTCCACCCCTGTAAATAAAGAGGTAAGGCCTTATTCTTTTCCACACAAATATGTAGGCAGCATCGAAGCTCTGCCATTTTCCTCCTCCAAATCTAATATCTTAAATAAAAATATATTCTTATACAACAAATCAAATCCAAATCACACAGGATTGAGAGGATTATCAGATCTAATTGAAAAGAATACAAATTAGCGCTCAACAATATATTTCCCCCCTCTTCCTATTTTCTTACATCTCTACAGGTCTGAAATTATCCCCTTTTCAGATTAGTTGTAGATTTATAAGAATTTGGGAATTGTATGTCTAAAAGGTTCAAACTTTGGATTTGGATGCTTGTAGGTAAGTGGGAAATTTATGTATACATTTATAATAACATATTTATCTCATTTGTAATAGTTCTCAATTTTTATCCCAATTTTCTATCAGATCTGTTCATTAAACTATTGTAATTAGATTGACACCCATCAGATCTGATTATAAAAATTATTAAAACTTGTGAATTATAAATTGTGGCTATGCGTAATATTAATTGTAGGATTCTTAAACTTGCCTACACATATTCCTACAGTTATGCTATAAAATATGTGCAGTTGTTGTAAAGCATTATAGATCCGGAAATCAGTCCTATTAAACACCATTTAGATGTAGTTACATTCCAGATCTCTATTTCGGTGTTGAATAATAAATTATGTGAATTTGGGTAAGAAGGATTCGATTGGAAAATTATGTGATTGTAATATTAAAAGAAATATGTCTATTTGTATTCAATATTGTTGGGTTTTGGCTTAATTATTATAAGTATGACGTTTTTCCTTTTGAATAAAAATAGGGATCATTTTGAAATCACAATAGGCATGATTAAAAGATCAGAAAGGGAAAAGTGGTGCAAATGTACGTATAAATATATATATGTGTGTGTGTGCATAATTTGTATCAACTATTCCAAATTATATATTTACATATATTTCTTGTGATTTTGAAATATGTCAATTCCACTAATTAGGCATAATTTACAATAATTACGGCTAAAGTTTTTTTGTAAAATTTAGAATCTTTTGACAATATTGAATGTAAAAAGGAATGTTTGGTTGTCAATTAAACCAAATCATTAAATTTAGAATAATAATAATAATAACTACGTTGACCGCGCGAAAACATAAAAATAAATATGTACATATTATCCGTCTTATTCACCATAAACAGTAAAATATACATTGTATGGAATGTTTGGATAAGGTTCAATTATGGAATTATATGTAAATGTAGTCCATACTGAATTAGTATATTTATGGTGACCATTTGTAACAATCAATATAATTAATTATTATAAATAGGACTGCAAATCAATAAATAACAATTGTAACCAATGTTGATTGGGGAAAGTAAATATAATAGGATAATGCTTATAATTTCTAAATTAATTAGGATTAATGTTGTACACCCCAAATTAGGAAATTTGAATTATAACCGCATTTAGACACGAGGTTAAACTCAACTTGTGGTATAAGCCTGTCCGGAACCGACCGGCAAATCCAGCACCCACAGGTAGTTAGCTTAATATGAAGGGTATAATGCGCAAATATAAATGTACTAAGACACGAGGTTAAGTTCAACTTGTTGTAGCTTGGAACCGACCGGCAAATCTAGTTTCCACAAGTAGTCAACTTAATGTGAGAGGCCTAGTGCATATATGTGTGTGTGTGTGTATATATATATAACAGTCAACCAACAAACAAATAAATGAATAAGAATAGTAATTATTTGTTGGGGTAAAACAAATAGATACCTTGGGACTGATAAATAGTTGCCTTAGGAAAATATGACCATTATGGTCATAACGGGCAATAAAAAGTAGAAATAAAAGAAAATGGGTGTCAAAAGGGGATTAATGGATATTGATTGTCATTTAAATACTAAGTCCAATTAGGGAAGTAATCAAATAAACATCCTAAGTAAAAGAGGATACAACCTTCCTTGTTTATATTAATAAATATAGAACTTATAACTAAAAGTAGAGTTGGACTTAGTAGGTTAATGATATAAAAATATTATTAACCATAAGAACCCGTGACGATAACAAATCATGTGGAGAGTAACTAAACAGAAAGGGAGTAATGACGTGACCCACTTTATCCCAATAGGGAAAGGTAATATAGGCTAATGGGGTAAACCTTCACGTGTAGTCCGCTTCCCGGGTCTTAAGCGGTTGGGGCTGAAGAGTCCACCTGAGGATAGGTCTTTCAGTATAGGAGTTTTAAACGGCATGTGTGGGTATTATCTACCCAAACCTAGAAACTAAAAATGTCAGATGTGGCTACCTACCCTATGGGAAGTAATAAGCAACTAAGGGGGCTATGTAATAAGGTCAGCTAGAAGGTATAACGAGCGATAAAATACCATCTCTCACCTTATGCGGGGAAAGGGTATATGCATGAATGATGGAAGCCTTAACTGCTAGAGCCTGTAGCTAGTGCCCTCTAGTTTATAAGAATGTGGAACAAACTATTGAGAGGTATTAAGTAAATAGTAAGTCCACCAACCATTAAGTCCGCTTAGGATCTTAAGTGATCGGGAGAATCTACCCTTTCTATCATTGATAGTGAGGCAAAAATCGAAAAAGGGAAAGTGGGTGGAAAGTTATATATGTGTATGAAAAATCCGCAGTTAGGGGTTCACTTCTCGGTCTAATAATCAATTAGATTACAATTTAAGGGCTTCCTAAATATATGTGTAAATGTTCTATCTCGGCATTATATCTTAGAATACCACTTTAAGAAGAGTAGTAAAGTCGTGCGTAAGCATTCACAAGGTTAGGCTAGAATCACTAACCTTGGTAGGCATACATCTTGGGTTGAACCAAACATGATACTTCTGTGTATTATAACATGTGTTGTACATTTAATGTTACCAAAATCCTATTATTCTGATCCCCCTCCTCATTACAACCACCCAGATTCTCCATAGAAGGTCGGGTTCCCAGAGGAGTTTAAGTTTGGCTTTCTGTTTTCGTTCTCTCTCATGCTCGGTATTGGCAAAGTGACTTACTTTGAATAAGGTAGTAACTTAAGTTAATACTAGTTATCCTATTTTGTTTCCGCTGTGAGTTATCTTTTATCGTACTCTGATTATGCTCATGCTCATTTATTACAGGTACCAGATATACACGCTCCATGCTTGGATGTGTTCAAGTTTTGGTTTTTGTCAAAATTTGGGCATAGAAAAGTGTGGGGTGTTACAGATTACCAAATAGTAATCATAATGATGAAAACAGTATGTCTCATACCGTACGTTTTCAATAATTGATTTACTATAAGATAACCCACTTAACACTAGAAAACATCAAATATCTTTGATTGTCGAGTTAGGAATTAACCGATATAATTAATGTATGTGTCCCATGCCATATGATTAATTTAATCGTTTAAATCACGACCTTGCTTTCTCGAAGAGTGCAAAAACATGTGATTTTATATATGAAAATTAATATGTTTAAGGAAATCGGTTTTGTGAAACAGTATGATTAGAAAACATTACTTTACTATTTCTTTGAGACGATTAAATTTAAAAAACCAAAACCTAAAAAAACTTGTTTTCTCAAAGCTAATAATGTTCGTAAGGAAAACCCCTTTTTAGAATCGTAGTATAAACGTGCACAATGTCACAAAGACACACACAAATCCATAAGCAATCAACACAATAATTCAACATGAATTTATGTTCCAAATAACGGATTTTGTATACTTTTGGATTGTCCTAAAATAGGTCAAAACCTCATCAAATCATCACTCGAATCATCAAATTCACTTCAAAAACCATTATAACAACCAAAAATTTCCTGGTCATATACTCAAGTATGCACAACAATAGTAGGAAGTTGCTTGCACAACTTCCACCATATGTGTCGACACCGGTCTTGCCTGCGTCGACACAGGTCGCGAATTTGTTACAGGCAACTTTGCTTGTGACAAAGTTGATTTCCGGCCATCTTTTGGCCATGATACAGATGAAATCATGCATCTAAATTTTCCAAATTTCAAGTCCAATATTTAAACAACACAATGCAACAAAAATCACACAAAACAAAAATAAAATGAGAAAAATATTCTTTTTCAAAGTTAGGCCAACAATAATTTCAGAACTGAAAATTCTTACAGAAACAAAATCTGAGTTTTACAGTAACAAACTCAATGAAAACAATAAGATTTTGATACAAAACCTGTTAAATTAGAGTGTGTGTGAGTCGGAAAAATCAAATGAGATTGGCATTAATTACAGCTTGTTTTGGCATCAAAGAGCTTGAACACCTGTAGAAATATTTACAAGTACATGCAACAGAAGATTCATCATACAGTAGGCTACTTTCATAATCCTGATATTAAGTCGGAACAAATATGTGGTTTAGAGACAATTACCCACCATTGAAAATAATTAGCAAGTTAAACTTTGTGATTTGATGAATTTGGATACTAGATCGTTATTTTTAATACTCAAAAACTCCATAGCTACAAAACCAATTTTGAGCCAATACAACCAAAACAGGCCAGATTTTCATCCTTGGTGCAATGGGAGTTTAACATAGTAAACCTGCGTATTTTCCCATGGAAATTTAACAGAAGGGTACATATGAGTTCAGAAAAACATATCCTAACTTCAGGGTTTTGCGATTTTTCTAGAATTAATTATAATTTTACACTAATTTGTTTTTTCAGCCTAGATATCACCTTTCCTCCTAGCTATTTGGTCAATTTGCTCTCTGACTATTGCCAAAACTTCATATTTTTAGTACTAAAAGATGGAAAAGATTGCAGAGAAACCAAACCTGAAGTTTTGTATTTTTTAGCAATTTATTTCTGTTTTTTAAGAGGATCCTTACCCTATGTTTTGCATTTCTAGCATGAGAGGAGGAAGAAGCTTTTCTGTAAAAATGAAATGAACGTATTGTTCCTTTTCTTCAAGTATAGATGAGGAAAACTTCTTCTTATTACACTAATGGGCTGAAATTGAATTAATCTCGATGCTTAGCTTATTTAATTTAAAAGACATAAGAAATTTTCCTTTCTTTTTATCTTATTAAAACACTAATAAATCGTTGAATTCAATGTAGAATGTTTCACCCAAAGACTTAAAGTGTACATAATTTCACCTAATTAGGCCTTATACCATTTTATACACATTGAACACATGTTTGTATAAGTTTAAATCACTATTAACTCAGCTATTTGCTAACACATTGCAATTCACATGTTTTACATTTTCTTAATTATACCGAAACGGTTAACAATATGTTTGTAACTATTCCACCACTTTTTAAATACAATCTACACAATTGGACACAAAAATTTTACAAACAAACATGACATTTAACAATTATATGTACCAAAATTTATACTTTAGGTTCATAACCATATATAACACAATATTTCTTACACAATTTACTTACACAAACACATAAAATTTTATCTTGACATATATATATATCGGTTTTCATCAATATTTACATTTCTTATTTTATCAATAACATAAAAGTTTACAAATATTGATGATATAGCCAGAATTCACTTTTAACAACAATCTATTACTTTGTTTTGTTGAGTTACGGTTTTGATTCATGACAAGAAAAAAGATTCGACAATTAAAGCGACAAAAAGAGAGTTATTGATATTATACTACGATGGAGATGAGACTTCATTCAGGTGCACATCTACTTATTTATAGTGTCTTGAGTCTTAGAATAAAAATTGTTAAAACATCTCCATAAGTAGCCCAACGGTTAAGGATTTGTACCATGGTAACAGTGGTGCGGGTTCGAAACCCGGAATGGCATGCTAAGAGCTTAGCATGTGCATACGCTAAGATCAGCCACTTATGTGGTGCTCACGGTTCGGGCTAGGTGCACTAGGGAGCGTTTTACAACTCTGGTCGGTTTCCCTCCTGAACAAAGTCAAAAAAAATGTATATATATATATATATATTAGTATAGTGCGTGTATATATTAAGCATATTAACACATATTATTTAAGTTATATATATATACACACAACTGTGCAATGGGAAAATTGCACAGAATTATCCAGGTCAGTCGACCGACCTGTATAATTCCGTGCAACTTGCAACCTGAACTTCAGTCGATTGAATTTTTCCAACGGCCGAATTTTCTGAAGAGTTGCTATTTTTCGCGAAGAATAACGACCTTATACAAACAGGTTCAGACACTACTTTCAACCAAACCTCTTCGCCAATATTTGCTGCTATTTATACATTTATATAGATGTTCTAACTTCAATCAAATCAACATTTTCTCTTCTAATCTGACCTATCTTTACATTTCAATTACTCTCTATTTTCTGCATTATACACACACACACATTTATATATATTGCTTGAATTCTCCTTCATATTTTATATTCAAAGCAATATCTTCCTCTCTTATCTTCATACACTTAAACTATATATACATATATACTCGAGGCGAAGATTATAGGAAGAGTGTACTATAAAGAGACATATTAGTGTTATAAAGAACACAAATAGTCTACAAACTCTTATATTAGTGTAAAGTCACGCTCTGCTGCTCAGACCTGTCTAGTCTTCTTCGGCTGCTGAGGTGAAATCTTGTTCTTCTGCTCAGATCCTTGTTATTCTGCTCAGGTGTTTAAAAGTCTTATTCCTCTGTGTTTGTAACGCCCCACCTCCGCCAGGGTCACTCTTGCAAGCGCACTAGCTTTGGAGGGGCGTTAAACGAGGTAAACATGCATGCAGATATCCCAAGACAGAACATATAAGTAAAAACAGAGTAAATAAAGCAGCGGGTAAAAACTAACATTTCAAAACCATAGTCAAGTTACATCAAAGTACTTGGTCATTATTTTCCCACAAAACAAAGTCTAGAAACATAAACTGAAAACTGGAAATAACATAAAGTATCTATCCCCAAAGTAGTAGTAGTAAAGCCATAGCAAGCTCAAGTCCAAACCGTACATGAGCTATCCAAAAAAGCAGCTAAAGATCCAAGCTAGGTGCTAGCGTTCCCACCCTGAGAACCGGGGGGAACGAAAGAAAATGGGTCAGTCAAAAGACTGGTAAGTCCTACCTACTATTAGTATAAAAACTAATAAAGTTAACTGGACATGTAAAACAGAGATGAAACATAGGATGATGACTGGCATGGTGAAAAGTTAACAAGATAGATCAGGTGTGGCATCGCATATACAAGGTTAAGTTTTGCACCAAGTGTACTAGTATTCCAACCCATGTCAAGTATAAACAAGAAATGATCCCTTGGCCCAATCTTGGCCCAATATCACGAGATGACCTAAATCAAGGTCCAACAACACGGTCTAGTCGATCGGCTCCCTAAAAGCCTAACTCGTCAAGTGTCGGTGTCATACGGCCCAATCACGAAGTGTAGTCAAACTGTGCTAGGTCCACCCTATGGTGTATCAAGCCCTAGGGTGCCAACCACGGACACAAATCAAGCACACACAGTCTAATCCTACTGGTGCCCGTGTCTGCTTTTTCAACTCCGGACTATGTGCACGACCATAGTCCGCCTGAACCTACACTGGCGCACCTACTCAGTCGTCGTTTTGGTCGCTTACATATCAGCCCAGTAATCGTGCCCCACCCTAGCCTAGTCCCTAGGGTATCATGATACAACCAAGAGGGTTACTGGTGAAAAAGACCACGTAACTAGGGTTTCTAACGGGTTAAACGTGGTTAACCCTATCCAATCAAGTATCAAGTTGGTTAAGTGTACCCAAGGTTCATGACTTAACCCTATCAACCCATCGTGTTTAATTGGTTAAGTATTCAAGTGGTCCATGACTTAACCCTATCATGTGGCATTAATTGATTTAATGCACCCAACCTCTCACATTAGACCTTGTTGTGGTTACTAGTTAGGCCGGGCGGGTCCGGGTAGCTTTACACCACAACTTAGTCTAACCTCGGGTTTCAAGTGCGACATGACCAACTACTCACATTGGGTCCTATTGCTTGTAGCCACTAGTTAAGTCGGTCGGTTCCGGGTAGATTTATGCTACAAACTCAACCCAACCTCGAGTTGGCCATTCTCATGTTTTCTAGAAGTCATGTCCAAGTTCATGTTCATGTTCCAAGCATAGTCACATGTCATATTTCGTGTCATCTTTTCAAGTCATGTTTTTATGTCATTTTAGTTTACCCATAACGTTTCCCCATCGCGTGTAAGTTCGCATAAACGCAAATAGATTTCAATGAGGGAACTTAGAAGCATGACATAATTAATAAGGCTTGGCCACAAGTTAAACATGGTGGCATATGAGGCAAATGTGTTCATAAACTTGCATATTACATTATAAGTCTCAAAACATGCATGATATCAAACTTTAGCAAAATAGGTGAAACATGGTCATAAATGACATAGGATGATAGCTAGTGATTCGCATATAACATCATATGCAAGACAACATAAGGGTTATGAGAGTTTCTATGTTGCTTTATGCAACATTTCAAATCAAAGCTCATAGCTTTCTATGCACAAAGTCAAGGTGATAGCTTTACAAACATGCATAGAATAAATCTATGCATAACATGATAGAATCAAAGCACAAATCATACTTAGGCCCAAACTCAAACTTGCAACATGTCATATTTAACTTCATAGTTAGAATCTAAGAGTAGAATAGGTCTTACGATGCAATGAAGACTTATAAAATAAAATAAGATTGAGACGAAGCCACTAGCAACTCTAAAAACCCCAAATGATAAGATCCAATGAAAACCCTTGAGAAATAAGAAGAAGATCCTTGCTTTGATGAAGAAAGATTGAACTTTGGCCTCGAATCAAACTTAGAAACTCTCAAACAAGCTTAGAAACTCTCATATGAATGAAGATGGAGACTATAACAAGAGGGTGGAAGCCATGATTAAACATTTTGGCATAACCTAGTTGTAGGATTGATTTATGATGGTTTAGGCTAGGTCTTAGGGTCCTTTTATAGAAGTTTAGGTTAGTTTAGGCCATAGGGTTAACCCTAATTCAGATCTGAGCCTTTAAAATCCGTCACCAGCCCTAAAGCATGTCTTGAGGAACAAGTCAGGTGCACCCAGGCCAAACTGGCCGACCACCTAAGTCGACAGGGGTGTCGACTGGGCAGTCGACACCACCTGGGGTGTGTCGACTCCCAAGTCGACTCCCCAGTCGACTTGGGGGTGGCGGGAATTTTCCCGCCTGTCCTGCTTGGCTGAATTTGAATTCTGAATTCAAACTTGAACTATTTTTGAATTTGAAATTTTCTGAAAACTTTGACGGGCCATAACTTGGTCATACGGACTCCGATTTTCGAAAACTCGGACTCTATTTCGCCTATTTTTCCGAGACGAACGTAATGGCACAGCCCGTTTCCCTTGATTCAGATTTTATCGTTTAATTCCGCCTTGATTTATGTTATAACATGTTATTCAAAATACGGGTTGTTACACTCTCCCCACCTTAAAGGATTTCATCCCCGAAATTTCTAAGTTAGGAAGAATGTATCCTACCATCCATCATCCATCTACTCATAACATCATCCACAAGTAACCATTGTCCTTAACAAATTCTAAATGCTGTATGATCATATGCAAAGGTGTGTGTATATGTACTTATCTAATGCGAAAATCAGGCGGTTACTGATTTAGTAAACCTCCTTAATGCATATGTATGTTAGTGTAATGAGTCCATATGTATGCAAATTCCTAACATGATTCATAATATCTACATGAGTGCACATAACATTCATCCATATGCAACATCCACGTGATAGAATAACAAGTTTCATCCATGAATAAGTATAAGCACTCATGCATATGCAATATGAAAATGTGTGAGCCGATCTTAGTGCCTAATGTGTATCATGCATCCATGAGTATCCACTTGCAAACACTTGCAACCACTGGCAAACATCAAACATAACATGTTTCAAATACATGTTTCATCCAAAGGGTTTCTACCTAAGGTTCTCATGACAAGATTGACGAAGTTACAAGATAAACAGGATAAACATGGATAGCAAAAAGAAAGATATGCTAAAAAGGAAAAGAGATCAAGAATGTACCCTCAAAAAAAAATGGATAAAGCCCATGCATCTTCTCCTCGGTTTCCCAAGTTGCATCCTCTTCGGCCTCACTCCACTGAACCTTCACCAATTTGACTTCTCGATTCCTTAGCTTCTTGATCTCCGTTCCCAAGATACGAATTGGAGCTCTCCTCAAGGTTGCCTCTTTCTCTACCTCCACGTCTTCAAGGATGCTAGGTTCAACCACCTCAGCGGACTCATGTAGGCACTTTCGGAGATGCGAGACATGAAAGACATTATGCACTCCGGCCAGCTTCTCGGGCAATTCCACCTTATAAGCCATCTTCCCAATTCTCTCTATGATAGGGAAAGGTCCTAAGTACCTTGGTGCCAGCTTCCCAACTGCTCCAAAACGAACCACATTACGCAAAGGAGAAACCTTCACGAAAACCATATCTCCAACTTCGAATTCCAAATCTGTCCTTCGCTTGTCGGCATAGGATTTCTGTCTGTCTTGGGCCGTTTTCATCCGTTTTCTCACCAATTCAACTTTCTCGGATGTGTCCCGTATCATATCGGGCCCAAGTATAAGCCTATCCGTTGTCTCCCACCAACAAGATGGTGACCTACACGGCCTCCCATACAAAGCTTCAAATGGTGCCATCCCTATGCTAGCTTGATAGCTATTATTATAAGCAAACTCTACAAGAGGAAGGTGGTTTTCCCAAGTAGCACCAAAGTCAAGAACACAAAGCCTCAAAAGATCTTCTAGCACTCTATTCACCCTTTCGGTTTGGCCATCCGTCTGGGGGTGATAGGCTGTACTTAGATTCAATCGCGTACCCATCGCTTCTTGCAAACTATTCGAGAACTGGCTAGTGAAGAATGGGTCACGATCGCTAACTATGCTAGAAGGAACTCCATGCAATCGTACTATCTCTCGAAGATAAACAGATGCTGGCCATGATGCGGTCCTCTTGCTCTTTACTGGAATGAAATGAGCACTCTTCGTAAGTCTATCAACTATGACCATATGCTCGTATTCCCTTTCCTTGACCTAGGCAATCCATCCACAAAATCCATAGAGATACTTTCCCACTTCCATTGCAGGACCTCCAATGGATGTAATAGCCCACCGGGTTTCTTCGACTCGGCTTTCACTTGTTGGCACACCATGCACTTTGAAACATACTCTGCCACATCCTTCTTCATTCCAGCCCAAAAGAAAATGCGCTTCATATCCCTATACATCTTATCTCCTCCAGGATGTATAGTCATCTTCGAGTGATGCGCTTCTTCGAGAACTTTATGCACCAAGTCTCCCACTTGTGGAACGCATAGTCTTCCATCACGCCTTAGCCAACCCTTGTCATCAATAGTATATCTAGCAAGGTGACTAGACGTCTCACTACGAATCAACTTGTCCATGATTTCAACTATCTGCGGGTCTTCCCTCTATGAAGCCCCAATTTGATCAAGAAGTATAGGTCTAAGCTCAAGGGATGCTAACAAACCCGTCATCGACTCAACAGCCGTTGTGAAATCAAAGGTTGCCAAGAACTCTAGGCTCTTCATCTCAACATACAAGGGACTCAAAGTCAACCTTCTTCTGCTTAGTGCATCTGCCACAACATTACCCTTGCCAGGGGTATAAGCTATCTCGAAGTCATATGATGCCAAAAATTCCATCCACCTTTGTTGCCTTAGATTCAGATCTTTCTGCGAGAAGAGGTACTTGAGCGACTTGTGATCAGTATATAACTCAAACCTTTCGCCTAGAAGATAGTGGCGCCAGGATTTGAGTGCAAAGACGATCGCCGCCAACTCCAAATCATGAGTGGGATAGTTCTTCTCATGAACTTTAAGTTGCCTACCCCCATAACATATCACTCTTCCTTCTTGCATCAGAATAGCACCTAACCCCATGCCACATGCATCGGTGTACACGGTAAACATCTTACCGCCATCGGGTAATGCCAAAACTGGAGCTGTGGTAAGGGTCCTCTTGAGCCTTTGAAAAGCAAGCTCACACTCTAAGTCCCATGCAAAGACTAAGTTCTTCTTCGTCAACTTAGTAAGAGGGGCTGAAATCTTAGCGAAGTCCTTAATGAACATCCTATAGTAGCCTGCCAGACCAAGAAAGCTTCTTACTTCGGTTGCATTCTTAGGAGTCTTCCAGTCTTGAACCGCAACCACTTTTGCGGGATCCACAGCTATGCCTTGCTTAGAAACTATATGTCCAAGAAACCGAACTTCCCTTCTCCAAAAATGGCACTTGGAGAACTTGGCTTTCAACTGATGAGCTCTAAGCGTATCCATCACTTCCTTGAGATGTCTAGCATGTTCTTCCTCATCCTTTGAGAAGATCAGAATATCATCCACGAAAACAACCACAAACTTGTTAAGGAACTCCCTGAACACCCTACTCATCAAATCTACGAAGTAGGCTGGTGCATTAGTCAAACCGAATGGCATGACAAGCCATTCAAAGAATCCATCTGGATTCCTAAACGCAGTCTTATCAATACTATCCTCAGCCACTCTAAGCTGATGGAATCCGGTGGCTAGATCGAGCTGAGAGAAAACAGAAGCACCAACAAGCTGGTCAAAGAGGTCATCAATCCTCGGTAACGGGTGCCTATTCTTCTTTGTCAGCTTGTTCAACTCTCGATAATCAACACATAGACGAAGCGAACCATCCGCCTTAGTAGCGAACACCACAGGAGCACCCCATTCAGAAATGCTTCGCCTAATAAAATTCTTCTCAAGCAACTCCTTGATTTGCTTACCGAGCTCTCTTCTTTCTCGTGGGGCCATGTGCCTAACGGGCAATGAAACTGGCTTGGCATTATCAACAAGATAAATGCAGAAATCTATCTCTCGTTTAGGGGGCAACCCCTTAACCTCATCAAAGACATCGGGATATTCTCGGACCACCCTTACAGATTGTAGATCATCGATGGACGAGTCAAGAGATTCAAGATAACATAACATGACGGGATCCATAGGGTTACAAGAAATTTCTAGGGTATTACCGAGGCGAGTCATGAGCCTCACCACCCTATGCTCACAATCAAGAATGGCTCCATAACTGGACAACCAATCCATGCCCAAAATCGACCCGTATCCCATGAACCCGAGAACATAAGCATTACCGGTCAAGATAGAAATCCTCAAATCCATACAAATCATAGATAGATGGGTGGAACCCCCAATTGGATTTGAAACACTAACGGGATCCTCAACTGGACTAGTGCTTAGGTGCAAACTTTCAACAATGTCAGAAGAAATAAAGGTATGCGATGCGCCAGAATCAAATAAAGTACGAACAGGAAAATCAGAAATGTAAACAAGGCTTTCTACAGAAATACTACCTCGGTCCTGAACTGGAGCAGTGTTGAGAGCATGCACTTGCCCTCCAGAAGGTCCTGCACGCTGAGTCTGCCCTTGCCCTTGTCCTTGCTTCTTAGGGCAATCCTTGCTAAAGTGTCCAGTCTCTCCATAATGAAAGCATTCGCCCAACTTCCTCTTCTTCTTCCTACAATCTTTGGCTATGTGCCCAACAATCCCACAGAAGATGCATTTTCTTGTGTCCTTTGCCTTATTACCCTTGTTGCTCTTGTTGTTCTTGTTGTTCTAATTGCTCTGATTTCCTCCCCACTTGGAGTCCGCCTTCTTGGTTTGAGTCTCATTAGGCTTGACTTCCTTCTGCCATTCTTATCGTCTCCTTGAAGCAATGCCATGTCCACTAGGCTTTCAAAAGTGGCCCCCATGGGAATATGAGACATGGCTAAACCTTGTAATGGCTCATTCAACCCTCATGCAAAGCGTAGAGCCTTCTTCTGGGGAGTATTAACCATGTCCAAACCGAATCGAGCACGCTGTTAAACTTATTCACATACTCCCTCACTGTCATGTCCCCTTGCTTCAAAGATATGAACCTCTCCATTTGCAGATTCTCCTCAGCAGATGATAGAAACTTAAGCCCAAACCTCATCCTAAAGTCGGCCCAAGTTTCTATAGGCCTAGTACATTGGTGACTTCCCACCAATAAGCAGCTTCCTCTTTTAATAGCCATACTGCCAACAGAACTTTTCTATGGTCTTCCACATCAAAGATGGCGAAGAGATCTTCAGTTTCTTTCAACCAATTTCTCGCCTCAACAAAAGTCTCTGTCCCGACAAAATTCTTGCCACCCATTGCCTTAAAGTCTTTGCAAACCTTTGCGAAATCCGCTTGTGGATGCTGAGGAGGAGGAGGAGGAACCTCAGTTACGGTGGGGGTGTTTGCTGGGCCCATATCGTTGGCCCCAGCTTCCAAGTACCTCCGAAACCATCCGAGAATGGTTACTCCCTCGGGAAGGTTAAGACCGGCCATGCTGAAAAAAAAGGAAAAGATAGATTTAGAACGAGGAAACAAAGGATAGTGCTAATGGCTTTTGGGGAATAGCCTTTTAAAATAAACTAGACTTTTCTTGGAAAATGTTTTGAAAATAGTTTTTCAAAAGGGTTTTAAAACTTTTGTCCGGTCTAGTAAAACCTTATGCTCTGATACCAAATGTAACGCCCCACCTCCGCCAGGGTCACTCTTGCAAGCGCACTAGCTTTGGAGGGGCGTTAAACGAGGTAAACATGCATGAAGATATCCCAAGACAGAACATATAAGTAAAAACAGAGTAAATAAAGCAGCGGGTAAAAACTAACATTTCAAAACCATAGTCAAATTACATCAAAGTACTTGGTCATTATTTTCCCACAAAACAAAGTCTAGAAACATAAACTGAAAACTGGAAATAACATAAAGTATCTATCCCCAAAGTAGTAGTAGTAGTAAAGCCATAGCAAGCTCAAGTCCAAACCGTACATGAGCTATCCAAAAAAGCAGCAAAAGATCCAAGCTAGGTGCTAGCGTTCCCACCCTGAGAACCGGGGGGGGAACGAAAGAAAATGGGTCAGTCAAAAGACTGGTAAGTCCTACCTACTATTAGTATAAGAACTAATAAAGTTAACTGGACATGTAAAACAGAGATGAAACATAGGATGATGACTGGCATTGTGAAAAGTTAACAAGATGGATCAGGTGTGGCATCGCATATACAAGGTTAAGTTTTGCACCAAGTGTACTAGTATTCCAACCCATGTCAAGTATAAACAAGAAATGATCCCTTGGCCCAATCTTGGCCCAATATCACGAGATGACCTAAATCAAGGTCCAACAACACGGTCTAGTCGATCGGCTCCCTAAAAGCCTAACTCGTCAAGTGTCGGTGTCATACGGCCCAATCACGAAGTGTAGTCAAACTGTGCTAGGTCCACCCTAGGGTGTATCAAGCCCTAGGGTGCCAACCACAGACACAAATCAAGCACACACAGTCTAATCCTACTGGTGCCCGTGTCTTCTTTTTCAACTCCGGACTATGTGCACGACCATAGTCCGCCTGAACCTACACTGGCGCACCTACTCAGCCGTCGTTTTGGTCGCTTACATATCAGCCCAGTAATCGTGCCCCCACCCTAGCCTAGTCCCTAGGGTATCATGATACAACCAAGAGGGTTACTGGTGAAAAGGACCACGTAACTAGGGTTTCTAACGGGTTAAACGTGGTTAACCCTATCCAATCAAGTATCAAGTTGGTTAAGTGTACCCAAGGTTCATGACTTAACCCTATCAACCCATCGTGTTTAATTGGTTAAGTATTCAAGTGGTCCATGACTTAACCCTATCATGTGGCATTAATTGATTTAATGCACCCAACCTCTCACATTAGACCTTGTTGTGGTTACTAGTTAGGCCGGGCGGGTCCGGGTAGCTTTACACCACAACTTAGTCTAACCTCGGGTTTCAAGTGCGACATGACCAACTACTCACATTGGGTCCTATTGCTTGTAGCCACTAGTTAAGTCGGTCGGTTCTGGGTAGATTTATGCTACAAGCTCAACCCAACCTCGAGTTGGCCATTCTCATGTTTTCTAGAAGTCATGTCCAAGTTCATGTTCATGTTCCAAGCATAGTCACATGTCATATTTCGTGTCATCTTTTCAAGTCATGTTTTTATGTCATTTTAGTTTACCCATAACGTTTCCCCATCGCGTGTAAGTTCGCATAAACGCAAATAGATTTCAAAGAGGGAACTTAGAAGCATGACATAATTAATAAGGCTTGGCCACAAGTTAAACATGGTGGCATATGAGGCAAATGTGTTCATAAACTTGCATATTACATTATAAGCCTCAAAACATGCATGATATCAAACTTTAGCAAAATAGGTGAAACATGGTCATAAATGACATAGGATGATAGCTAGTGATTCGCATATAACATCATATGCAAGACAACATAAGGGTTATGAGAGTTTCTAATGCAACATTTCAAATCAAATCTCATAGCTTTCTATGCACAAAGTCAAGGTGATAGCTTTACAAACATGCATAGAATAAATCTATGCATAACATGATAGAATCAAAGCACAAATCATACTTAGGCCCAAACTCAAACTTGCAACATGTCATATTTAACATCATAGTTAGAATCTAAGAGTAGAATAGGGCTTACGATGCTATGAAGACTTATAAAATAAAATAAGATTGAGACGAAGCCACTAGCAACTCTAAAAACCCCAAATGATAAGCTCCAATGAAAACCCTTGAGAAATAAGAAGAAGATCCTTGCTTTGATGAAGAAAGATTGAACTTTGGCCTTGAATCAAACTTAGAAACTCTCAAACAAGCTTAGAAACTCTCATATGAATGAAGATGGAGACTATGACAAGAGGGTGGAGGCCATGATTAAACATTTTGGCATAACCTAGTTGTAGGATTGATTTATGATGGTTTAGGCTAGGTCTTAGGGTCCTTTTATAGATATTTCGGTTAGTTTAGGCCATAGGATTAACCCTAATTCAGATCTGAGCCTTTAAAATCCGTCACCAGCCCTAAAGCATGTCTTGAAGAACAAGTCAGGAGCACCCAGGCCAAACTGGCCGACCACCCAAGTCGACAGGGGTGTCGACTGGGCAGTCGACACCACCAGGGGTGTCGACTGGGCAGTCGACACCACCTGGGGTGTCGACTGGGCAGTCGACACCACCTGGGGTGTGTCGACTCCCAAGTCGACTCCCCAGTCGACTTGGGGGTGGCGGGAATTTTCTTGCCTGTCCTGCTTGGCTGAATTTGAATTCTGAATTCAAACTTGAACTGTTTTTGAACTTGAAATTTTCTGAAAAATTTGACGGGCCATAACTTGGTCATACGGACTCCGATTTTCGAAAACTCGGACTCTATTTCGCGTATTTTTCCGAGACGAACGCAATGGCACAGCTCGTTTCCCTTGATTCAGATTTTATCGTTTAATTCCGCCTTGATTTATGTTATAACATGTTATTCAAAATACGGGTTGTTACAGTGTTAAATGAGGATTATTGTATAGATAAATTCCATAAGCGTCTAGGACTGAACGTGGGATGATGCTCAGAACTAGTATCAAAATCTCCAATGTCTTTACTTTTATTTATTGCTTTTACATTTTTTCTTTTGCAATTAGATAATAATCACACGACTATCTGTATTACACGACCTACACTATGTTTTCATTTGGTATCAGAGAAGGCAATCATATAACTTTAATAGAGTTATCTGGTACTATAAGTAATATGGATAACAACAACGGTATCAGCACTAACACTTTTTTTTATAGAATGGCAATCTACTGCACGTCCACCACTATTCAATGACATGAATTATAACTATTGGGCTACACGCACGAGAATATATATGTAAGCAAATGGTTTTGATTCATGGAATATTACACAAATTGAATATCATATTCCTATAACTGAATATTCTACTTGGTCAACTACAGAAAAATTAGATGTTATTGCTAATGTAAAAGCAAGAAAAATACTATTTCGTGCTTTGGATAGAAATGAGTCTAAAGAATGTGCACAATTGCATATGAAATATGGCGAACATTTAAAGTCACTCACGGAGGAACTAACAAGGTTAAACAAAGCAAGATATCCATGCTTAAAATCCAATTACAAAACTTTAGAATGGAACAAGATGATTCTATTAATGGAATGTATTCCAGATGTCAATATATTTATCATTTATTAATAGAAGAATTTCGATTTGATATAGTTTCAAAAATCCTGAACTCTTTAATGAATGAATGGAAAAAGGAAGTTCTTGGCTATTGAAGAAGTAAATGACCTTTCTCTCATGAAACCAAAAGAGTTAATAGGAAATCTAATGTCATCTGAAGTTAACTTCTCGGCAAAACGAATATAAGTTCTAAATAAAAAGGATGTAGCATTTAATTTAGAGTAGGAAGAATCAGAATAAGAAGAAGACGGCCTAGCATTTATTGCCAATAATTTCAACAAAAAAATGAAATATAGAAAAGGAAACAGAAATAATAACAAGAGGAGTTTTGACACAAACAAACCATTATTGTCAGCGTTAGATGTTATAACTGCCGCAAGAAGGGACACATACAAAAAGATTATCCAGAACAAAGGAAGGAATATCGCAATAGACATAAGAAGGACATATTTAAAAAGAAGGCATTTTCAGTAACATGGAATGATTCAGATTCCTCATATTCAGAGAGTGACAGCAATAATGAGAGCAAGCTAGCGTATGCTTTATGGCTAAAGAAAATGTAGCATCCCGCAAAATTTCGATGCTCAAAATTTTGACACTAATACCTCCATTGTATTTACGTGTCCAAACTCAAGTACCAAATATCCAGAAAGCTAAAAGAAAGAAATTAAAGGGTGAGAAAAGACAAGAAAGAAAGATTAGAATAGAGGAAAAAGAAGAAGAACCAATCACAAACACAACACAGAGTCTCACATCGCAGCGAAATAAAATATAATACATAAATAAATCTTCATTGAGAGCTTGAAATAACACTTACAATTATCAGAGTACAGTGAATATCCAATACATGTAGATAGTTATAACAACCTGTCCTCATTTACAATGCAGCGGAATAATTATTATAACTGGATCATACGTCTGAACTCCTCTAGTTTGTTTCCTAAAATTCGTAGCATCCTATCCTGAACCTGTAAAATTCATTCTGACTCGAGCTTTACAAAAGCAATAGGTCAGTCTGGTGAACCAGCATGAGGAAAACTCATTAAATTATTGGTATCATCCAATTGATTTTACTTTTAAACATGTTTACAAAAGGATAATCATAAGACCAATCCACACATAAACACAGACGATTTTTACCTTACAATAACCCAATGCATTTTGAAATGATATCTATTCTGATATTATAATAGCGTCTAAATCAAGTAAATAACAATCTAGCAAAAAGCTTGCATCTCACGCTCCACATACATAGTATACAATCGAAACCATAGGCTCTTATTAGAGAATGGATTTCCAACTATGGAAAGGGATAGGACCACCTTCCTGCAGTGTACCTCTAGAGAAAATACACTAGGGTTCAACAAGAACATCTTGCAGCCCTGACTAAACATGACCAGCCATTCATTTTGCTTGAATATTCTGAATATATTGTCACCTTACGGTTGGTATACCAATGTGACCGTCCCGAAAGATACAGAAGTGATAGAAGAACCAATAGAAATTTCTCTAAATAGTGACAATACACCCTAATAGGAGTGACCCACTTAGCCATACGACCTAACCGATTTTATACCATTTTCCAGTTGACTAGGCTTGAGGTTTCAATTATCTTTTTAAGGACATCTGGCCACCATTCACTTTGAATGCCACATTGTCAGATCCTCCAGAAATCACTAATTGACGTCTACAAGAATATCCTGGGTATTAAGCTAAGAGAAAGTGTCTTCTCCGCCATCAAACAGAAATACGTTTGTAAAAATCAATGTACGTGACCTCTTTGGAAATACTCTGTCAAACATCCGTCCATACAATTTGTCCTGAGACTGGACAAACCGAAGGCACTCTCCTACCACATCCTAGGAATCACCCTATATGTCAGTAGTGAGTAGTCCTTACAATCCGTAGATTTCAACCACGATAGAATCACAGTTTATCTCTGGGAGCTAACCAAAAATTATAAGTAATTCTACAGTTTTATGAAGATCTACGGTCCTCAATTACTCCATCTCGATCAACGTCTTCTATCTTCAATGTTTACGTGTTTGTTGGTAGGAATGGTTTTTGAATATAAATTCAATCCCGGTCTTTGCGTACCAACAATCGTGTAAGCCAGATTTGAAAGTCGGTTATTTAACTATCAAATAAATAGCCATTCATCCATTAAAGAAAAATGAATTTACTGAAACTAGTAAGATAATAACTCCCTAAGTATCAACCCTGAAGGCCTAAATCAACATCAGATTGACACTTGGAAAGTCATTCAACTCGACTAATCTCCAGTCAGTTTTTGATTTCCTTATCTCCATTTCTTAACTTCTAATTGAATAGAAATTACAAATATCAATTATCGCTTTATATGAGATATTCATCTCAAACTTACAACCATTTCAAATATTTTACTTATAAATATGATTTACATAACGTTGCCACAACCATTATCGAATATTCTATTAAAAATGCGATTTGCTAAACATTTATTTATACATTCCCTCAATTTCGTTTTAACCTTTGTAAACCTGGTTCTTGTTTCCACAAATAATCTTTATAGGTTTATTACAACTTATCTCGGTTTTATTTCAATAAACTTCATTCCATTTTAAAATATTCGTATATAAATGTCATTTGCGAATTCTTTGCTATCAATATTCATTATCTATAAATTTTATATAAAATTCTTTAATACAATATATATTATTATTCAAATAAGTTCAACTTAAATCCAGTTAGAATTAATAATTTTAATACCCTTCCTATTTTTCTCCTAAAAATTTCCATTTTTCAAACTATTTGCTTTGACCCCTATTCACCTCACCCATGAATAATATCCCTCAACGCAAATCCATTCTTGACTTATTTAGTCAACTTGATTCCAAACTTGCAATTTCAAGTTTTAATTCTGTTATAACTTCTAATTATAGAGTTATTTCATAAAATCATACTTATAATTTCCTATGTAATTGGAAAATTCAAATCTAATTAAATTATAGGTTTCGAACCCGATTTTTGCTTCTTTTCCCAGTTCACACTCAATTTATATTTATTTCAAATTCTCCGATGATAATAATTTTACTTCTTTGTAAACGTCGCTTATAAAATCAACTTCTCGTCTTTATTAGTTAAAACAAATATTAGCTTTTCAATTCTATTTATAATATTTTTTATATATATGCCAAAATAAAGGAAAAAATTTAATCTCTTTTACATAAAAATAAATATTTCTATAAATAATACTTTTTTGAGTTATATAAATAAAAAAATTCTATTTCTAAATAAACATTTATATATAAAAAATTTCCTTTTAACCCTTTTATATTTCAAATTATGTTAAAATCCATTTATTATTTAGGGTATTCAAATATACTCAAAATTAAGGGTAAGTGTTACCTACACATTCAAACATATCATAAACTATCATAGGTTACAAATCACATCATATCAGCATATATGTGAAAGTAAATAAAATAAAATATAATGAGGAACCCAGTTGGATCCCTCTAACCTATTTTTCTGCATCCACAAATGTTAAACAGCATAAATAATACCCATCCTGCTTCGAGGTAGGATATCGCGATATAGAAGGTCATCCACTATATATATTATGGGACGCATAGGGAAACCATCCGCATATATATACACACACACACAAATATATATATATATATATATGTATATATATATATACTATCACATTATATCAATCAACAAACCACAATTTAAATTAAACTATTTTAAAAATAACTCCCAATAATTTAACTGAGTGAGTTTAACTCACCTCGATTTCAATTGTTGAATATCCCGTTTAAAATTCCATATCGTCTCAGCTTCGAATCTACTCGAATCGTCTTTAAAGAATCTATGCCTACGATTATTTATTTTATTTATCGATTAAACGATTATTCATTAAATCAAATACTAATAAATAAATAAATTCTTCTGCGTACTTAAATGTATATCTTGATGTTACTGAAATCTCTCTACTAATCTACGAACATATCCTCAAACTCACTGATCATGCCTACTGTAAACGGCCTAACTACTTCAGTCAGTCCCAAAAATCACAGGCCAATCTTCCATTTGCCAACTGCTGAACCACAACTTCATAGACCAACAAAACACAAGTTCAACATTAACACGTTCGAACCACTTCAATTCAACAACAAATCGTTCAAACTACTCCAGTTGCAACCCTTTCATCATCAGGAAACGCGAACTCCACGCAGTCCCCCTCCATCTCATCTGAGCACCACCATCTTACTCATGTAGATCCAAACTTCATATCATACACCCTACCATCGAATCGATCACCAGTTCATCACCCATAAATACATCGCACTACCCATTTCTGAAATCGACCCTCATCATGTTTAACTACTGAACCCTTAAACAACCCATTCATCATCAATTCGAACGCCTCCAGTTGTGGCTCTTCAAAATCGCACCCCTCAAAACCAACCCAGTTCACCATCGGTGCATTAAACTCCATCCATTTGCCAGCTTCGAACTCCCAACTCTCTCGTTTATCCAAAATAAATCGAACTTCTCCTAATGGCGTATGCTCCTTCGTTGTTGTCGAGCTTCAGATTTCCCGGCGGTTTCGAAGAACCTTGCGATTTTCAATCGCTATTCAATTTCGATTTCTATATTATGTTTTTATTTATTTATTCAGAGGATTTGATGTTTGATTGAGAAAATGAACACAAGAAAATGGAAGAAGGTAGGAATGGATTTCGGGTTTTCGAATTGGGAAAGAAATGTAAAAAGGGCGTTGCTGAATTGTAGGAATGGGAAAAATGAAGGCGATGGCTTAAATTGCTTTGGATGAATTTAGAAATGGGCAAAAAGAAAAATCGAAGGCAAAAGCTTGAACGAGTTTTAGAGATGGAAAAAAAGAAATCGAAGCCTCATTTGATCGTATGGAGAAGATATCAATTTAAATTGACAATTAAAAATTAAATTCGATTTAATTATTCTTAGGCGTTTTTTTATCCTACGTTCAATCAATAAATCCAAACGTTACAAAATTCGAAATCCAATAAAATACACTATTACGGATCTGATGGAATTGATTTCGTCGAACTCTGAGATTTAAATAATATTGATTAAATAATCAATCGATTTCAAATACTTATGTTTATAAAAAAAATCTTATTTCAAAAATTAAATAGATAAAGTGCATATTAATCTCCATTTTAAATTCAAATCCAATATTTAAACGTTTAATGTTAAATGACAAAAATTATTGGGTTGTTACAGAAAATGAGGTTAGTGATTTAACTTTTGATAAGTGAAATAAATAAACTCAGAATTATTAGACACTTTAAAATATCTAAAAAAATATAAAGAAGCAGTTGAAAATCAAACCAAGGCAGAATTCGAAAGGAATATGCTTAAAGACAAGAAGAAAATACTGAAAGAAGAACTTGAGAAAATTCAAGATTCATTTTCTGATATTGATTATCTACTTATTCTACCGAGTCAAGAAATGGAAACTCAAAAAGAAAAGAATGATGCTTTTGTTTCTGAGAACCATAAGTTAAAAACTAATATTAAAATGGTAGAATTAGAAAATTCTAGTTTAAAGTAAAAATTAGAAGGGATTACAAAAAAATGTTTCAAACTTTAATAAAGGAAGAGAAAATTTATCTAAAACTATTAAAAGTTCTCAATCCACTTCAAATAAAAATGGACTATATAAAAAGAAACTTAGAATTTCATCGTCCAACAGTTTAAAAAGGATTTCAAAACTAGTAGGATAATTAAACCTTAAAAAAATTTGAATTCTAAAATTATTAATACATGGGTTCCTAAAACAAACAATAAATTGATTAGGAATAAATATATTAAAAAATTTTAGAAATGGTACATAATAATAAAGATTATATTTATAAAAGGGATACTAAAACTTCCATGGTTTGGTTTCCTAAGGCCTAATTCTTAGGAACCTACTAAAAAGTAGGTACCAACGACATCTCTTATTTTTTGCATGTCCCAATCAAGAAAAGAGGAAAATGAATACTTGATAGTGGTTTCTCAAAACATGTGACAAGAGATAAGGATATGTTGACAAACAATATTTACTCAGACGGAGGTTTTGTTTCCTTTGAATCAGAGGGATACATCATAGATATAGGCGATGTAATCAGTTATGGTACATTTAATTTACCTCTTATTTCAAATGTTTTATTAGTTAGGAATCTAAAACACAATCTTAAGTACAATTCAATTATGCATGAAGGATTTAAATTTTGTTTTCTGAAAATAAATGTTGTATTTTTGATCGAAATCGAATTTTCGAAGGAAATAGAGACAGAAACATTTAAATTTTAAATATGAAAGTGAATAATAATTCAAATATGTGCTTAATATCCAAATAAAATGATCCATGGTTAGCATAAAAGGTTTTGTCATATAAATTTTATAACTATAATTAAAATTTCAAAAAATAATCTAGTAAAAGGATTAACGAAAATGGATTTTAAAGTTATTAATTCTTGTGATGCATGTCAATTAGGTAAATTAACTAAATCCACTTTTAAATATAAGGAAGTCATCTCAACATTACAACCCTTGAATTACTTCATATGAATTTATTTAGACCAGCCCAAGTTCAGTCCATAAATCATAATAAATATGTATTTGTAGTAGTTGTTGATTTTTTCAGATATACGTGGACTATTTTTATGAAAAATAAAAGTGATACATTTGAACATTTGCAAAAGAAATTCAAAACTTAAAAGGACTTAATATTAAAAATATAAGAAGTGACCACGATGGTGAATTCAAAAACAAAGATTTCGATATATTGTAAAAAGAAAGGAATTTTTCATTTTCTAGAACCCCACAACAAAATGGAGTTGTGGAACGGAAAAACTGAACCTTACAAGATGTGCGAGAACCTTACTAAATGGAAGCACGTTACTGTAACGTTTCTGAGCAGAAGCTGTTGCAACTACCTGTTATGTATTGAATCGTGTTTCTATACGACTTCTTACGAAAATTACACCTTACAAAATCTTTTATGGTGGAAAACCAAATATGTCTTACTTTAAATTTTTAGATCAAAACATTTTGTTTTAAACACCAAAGATCAACTGTGAAAATTCGATTCGAAATCCGATGAAGGAATCTTCTTAGCATATTCAAACCGAAGTAAAGTATACATAATATCTAATAAAAGAATTTAAATTGTCGAAGAAACACTTCAAGTGTCGTTCTGTGAAAATTTAAATTTTCAAATATAAATAATCAAAATAATTTTGACGAAGACGAAAACCTTATTCATCGTTTAAAAGATGAAACATTGTTCAAAATTTAGAAAACGAAAATATAATCAATAACTCCAATTTAATAAGATATCCTCCACGAATTTACGAAATCATCCTACAAAAAATATCATTGAAGAAATTAATTCAAACGTTCGAACTAGAAATCTATTAAATATGATGGGCTATGTAGCATTTATTTCTAATATAGAACCGAAATATTTGAAAGAAGCATCTTCTGACAAAAATTGGATTATTGTTATGCAAGAAGAGCTAAATAAGTTTGAATTCCATGAAGTTAGGGAGTTAGTTCCCAAACCAAGTTATCAAGCTGTTATAGAACAAAATGGGTTTACAAAAACAAAAAGATGAATTAGGTAATATTTATATGACTAGAAATAAAACTAGATTAGTAACACAAGAATATAATCAGGAAGAAGGAATTGCTTATAAAGAAACATTTGCTGCAGTTGTCAAACTAGAAGAAATACGAATCTTACTGGCCTAAATAACTCCAAACTCTATCAAATGGACGTTAAAAGTGCATTTTTAAATGGATATATAAAAGAGAATGTTTATGTTGAACAACCACCTATATTTATTCATGAACAATTTATAGATCATGTTATAAACTTAAGAAAGCTTTATACGGTATAACACAAGCACCACGCGCTTAGTATGAACGTCTTAAAAGTTATTTAATTGAATCTAGTTTTGATATTAAAAAGGTAGATCAAACTCTTTATATAAAAATTCTGAAAATGATATTTTAATAGTTCAAACAAAAGTAGATGATATTATTTTTGGTTCAACTAATCATAAATTATATCAAAAGTTTTGAAATAATGACTAAAGAATTTGAGATGCCTCACATGGGAAATTATCTTATTTTCTTGGTCTTTAAATTAAACAATTACCAAATGGTGTTTTTTAAATCAAGGAAAATATTATAATAATTTAATCAAACGACTTCGAATGGTAAACATTTCTGCTAAACCAACACCCATGAGTACAATAACACATTTTGATAGAGATGAAACCGAAAAAAATTGTAGACCAAAAACTATATTGTGGTATGATTAGATCATTACTATACTTAACATCTTTTCATTCAGATATAATGATGAGTGTTTGTCTGTATGCAAGATTTTAAGTCGATCCAAAGGAATCACATTTACGAGCAGTAAAACGTATATTGCGTTATGTTAGCCATACCAAAGATTTTGGAATTTTTTATGCAAAATATTGCTCTGTTGAGTTAGTATCCTATAGTGATGCCGATTTTGGAGGATCACATATGGATCGAAAAAGGACGTTTATTGGCAAATCATTAATCTTTTGGTTTAGCAAGAGACAAAATTGCGTTTCACCATCAAATTGTGAAGTAGAGTATATTTCTGCAGCTTTGTCTTGTACTCAAGTCATTTATATGCAACAAATGCTAAGATATTTCAGAATGAATCTAACTAAATCAACAATTTACTACGAAAGAATTAGCTAGAAAGAATGCCGAGCTTGAGGCCAAATTGTTGGAGGTTGAAACAAGGGCAACTCTTGCCAAGGGGAATGCGAGTGTAGCTTTACAACAGGTCGAGAAAGTCAATGATCAGCTTGCAGATGCTCAAAAAGAGCTGGATGAGAGTGCTGAAACTATGATTGTAATTTTTGCCTAGGTGATCCGTCATCGAAACATTGCATGGCTTAAGGATTTTCAATTCCCTTTGGTATATGCATGGGATCAGTTGGCCGAATGGGAAAATCAAGAACTCAAAGTGGATTTGATCGACGAGAACAAGCTAATAGATAAATATCTGAGGGGTGTGGAAACAACACGCTTGGCTGAAGGGTGCAAACTTATTGCTGCTGCCATTGAGGATAGGTAACGTCAAGCCAAGGGGAAAGAAACTGGTTCTTCTTCTTCTGCCCTTGGAGCTACCGAAACAGAAGGCTATGATCCAGAGAATCCGGGGATTCCCAAGACATCTTTATTATCTCCTATTGCCAAAACAAATTTGGAGACTCCTATTACTCCTGTTGAAAAATCATCCGAAGGTATCTCCATCTTTTCACCTCAGTTTGTTAAAGCCATCTCAACTTTTCATCAAATGGTTGGACAAACAATTAGAGAATATGAGTTTTCTCCTGAGTTAATAACTGTTTCATGTTGCTCTGTAGGTGCAAAGACCACTGAGAAGGTGGATGAGCAACCAGGAGAAGCAACTGGAACAAAACCCGCTGAAAAGATGCTGGAGAAAAAGGATGAAACTACTAGCTCCGAACCTGCGGAGAAAGTCAGAGAAAAGGAGGATGAGGTTGCTGGAAAAACTATTCTGCCATCTGATTCTGAAGTTCCGAAAGATGGGGACATGATAGATGCCTTGAAAGATAGGGGTGTAAATCGGTCGGACCGGACCGGACGGAGGTATGTTCAGTTTCTGTCCTAAAAAAAATCGGACCGAACACGGACCGGACCAAATTATTTCTCGGACAAATTTCGTTGTCCTAATTCGTGTCCTAAATAAAATCGGTCGGACACGGACACGATCGGACTAGTCGGACTCGGTCGGGCATGGCTATTTATATCACATTTTGTACATTTTACTAGATTTTCTCTCTACTATACAACGAATTTTAAATAATTCGGAAGAGCCCGGACCGGACATGATTTTTTCTCGTACAAATCTTGTTGTCCTAACTCGTGTCCTAAATGAAAATCGGACGGACATATTTCGGTCACGGACACGAACGGACGTCGAAAATTCGAACAAAATTTACAGCCCTATTGAAAGATGATGGTGGTAATGACGGGCATGATGAGGATGATGAGGTTGTCATAATTGGTGATTCGGGGAATGCTGACAACATGACTTTGGCTGATATGAAGGTGAAGCAAGATAAACTTCTGAAACCCAAAATTGAGGAGGAAGATCCCGAGAGTCTTATATCTCTTGCTGTAGTCCCTCCTAGGTAAGGTTAGTTGTCAAACTTTCAAATAGGTCAATCACTGAGGATCATGCTAAGAAATCTTCTATTGATCTCAGTGTTCCAGATCCAGGGAAGAAAAAATCAAAGCGTGTTTTGACTGAGGCCGAGAAGAAGGAGAAGGAAAAGCTCAAAGCTGCTAAAAACGCAAAATCGACTCCAATTCCCAAGTGAAAAGCAGTTTTTATGTTTTGCATTGATTTTCCTTTGGCACGCTGTGGTTGTAGCGAGTGCGGCCCTCGCATTTCCTTGTTTAATCTTTTTTGTATATATCTGCACCCACGTAAATAAAGTAGTTTGTTTCCTACAATGTTAAGTGCTCGTAAGTTTGTCAATTACTTTGTCTAAGTGTGATACAAACAATTCATAATAAATCGCATCACAAGTGAATCAAATGCATGGTGTAGACACTACATCTACACAAGGTGGTCGATGATAGGATGTGATGTACAAGCATATGCCCCCAATCAATCTTGAATCAGATGCCCGACCAGGGCCTATTTAAGATTGATTAGGTTCGACATTCGATTGACCCCAGCTCTCTGGCATGGTTAAGAGTATTCATATTGTCGGTGCTCGTCTTTCAGCACCTTTATACTCTCCTGTCGTATGGTCAGGTTAGAGTAGATTTGAGGCAGTCTTTTGTCATGGTGCACCTTCATGCCTCAAGGACGTCGTCTTCCCGTCCTTTATGCTCTCTCTCTCGACTTGTGAGAGTATAGTTTAGGACATCATTTTCCCATCCTTTTTTATGTCGTTACACAAATGGTTATTATATTTGTTCTAGTATTGATTCGAATTTCTAATGTTTTCGACTTACATTATGAAAATCATAGAATATCCATGAAACAAAATTCGAACGGGAAAAGTAAATCACACACAATATTTTATAGTGGTTCGGCCAAGTCGTGACCTACGTCCACTTTATAATCTTTTGTTTATATTAATCATATTTTTCTAGGCAAGTCGTGCCTTTTTACATGGCTTATAAAACAAAAGAAAACATTACAAATTCAAGTCAGGTATCGCCGCAAATGTTGGGCATTCTAAGCTCTAGGAATTTCTTCACCATCAGCGATCATTAACTTGAAAGCTCCTGTATCAAGCTTCCATTGTATGGTATATGGTCCTTCCCATTTTGGACTTAAATGAGCTGGAGGCAGGAAGACTCGATTGAGTACTCAATCTCAGGTTCAAAGGTCCGAGGGTGAACCTTTTTGTCATAAAAGCATGCCACTTGGCGTCGGTGCCTAGATGCACGCAAGTCCGCTTCGTCCCTTTTCTCTTCAATCATGTCCAGGGACTCGAGGAGGAGCGCTTTATTTGTCATCGGATCATAATATGTCACCCTATGAGAGGGGACTTTAAGCTCCACCGGAATCACCGCTTCTGATCCAAAGGAGAGTGAAAAAGGTCTATGACCAGTCGTTTTGAAGGTCATCCGATAGACCCACAAAGCTAGTGGCAATCTGTCAATCCACTTGGCCTTTTCTCGTTCCAATCGCTTTTTAAGAATGGATTTAATAACTTTATTTATAGCTTCAACTTGTCTGTTCAACTGTGGGTGAGCTATGGCAGTATACCTCTTATCAATCTTATACTTCTGGCAGAAATTTATGAATTCTGTGCTATCGAATTGGGTCCCACTTTCAGTTATAATGGTTTTCGGTATCCCAAATCGACAAATGATGTTCCTGACCACAAAGCTTATCACTCTTCTTATCATGATCGTGGTTAAGGGTTCGGCCTCCACCCATTTTGTGAAATAATCCACAGCTATGATCGTATACTTAGCTCCTCCTTTAGCGATTGGCAGGGTCCTGATGATGTCTAATCCCCACATTGCGAACGGCCATGGATTGACCATTGGTTTAAGCTATCTTAGGGGTGCCCTTGGAACTTTAGCAAATCTCTGGCACTTATCGCAGCGTCGTGAGTGATCAGCTGCATCTCTATTTATAGTAGGCCAAAAATAGCCATATTTTAATACTTTTTTCGCCAGAGTTTGGCCTCCGGTGTGGTCTCCACACTCACCCTCATATACTTCTCTCAGTACACGCTTGATGTCGTCGTGTGCTATACACCGTAGTAGAGGCATGGAAAATCCTTGGCGGTAAAGGATGTTGTCCTGTAAGACGTATCTCACGGCTTTACATGTTACAGCTCGTCTCTCGCTCTTTTTTGATGGGAGAATTCCGCTCTTAAGGAAGTTCTTAATCGGTGTCATCCATGACTCCCTTTTTGGTTCAGCTTCCAAGGCTAATCAACTTCCATTTGGTCAAAGCTTGGCGATTCCAGTTTCTCTATTGGAACCATCTCGGTTTCTTTTGGGTTGTCAGAACTTGCTAACTTAGCCAGTTGTGCCTTTTGGTTTTCTATTCTCGGGATATGAGTTATGCTATAATGTTCCAGGTTACCTAGTAACTCCTCTACTTTTTCAAGGTAAGTAACAAGTAGGGGTCCCCTGGTTTCGAACTCCTTTCGAACTTGGCAAACAACTATCTTGAAGTCACAGAATATGTCCAGTGTCTTTATCCCTAGTTCCTTAGCGAGTTTTAGCCCGACAATCAGGGCCTCGTATTCAGAGTCATTGTTGTTGGCAGAGAAATCCAACCGCAAGGTGTAGTAAATGGATCGTCCTTCAGGAGTAGTTAAAACAACTCCGGCGCCGAACCTTCGATCATTCTTAGCCTCATCCGTATATAATTTCCATGGGCTAAGTTCTAACTTATGCTCTGAAGTGACAGTCTTGTCATCAATTGCTTCTTCCTCTGGAATTGTGAATTCTGCTATAAAGTCAGCTAGGGCCTGTCCCCTTATTGATCTCCTTAGATGAAAATTTAAATCAAATTGGCTCAACTCGATATTCCACTTAAGTAATCGACCTAATGCTTCAGGTCGTTGTAACACTTGTATCAGTGGCTGATCAGTGTATATGACTATCGGGTGAGCTTGAAAATAATGACGAAACTTTCGAGATGCAATCAAAAGACTATAAGCGAGTTTTTCTATTCTTGGGTAATTGCGTTCTGCAGCTGCTAACTTCTTGCTTACACTGTAAACTGGCCTTTGGATCTTGTCTTCTTCACGCACTAAAGTTGTGCTGACAGCATGAGATGCCAAATATACGAACAGATCCTCATGATCCACCGGCTTCGACAATATTGGGGGCTTCTCCAACAAGTTCAACAAATTTTGGAAGGCCTCTACACAGTTGGGGGTCCATTCGAATTTATGTTTCCCTCGTTTGATTAACTCAAAGAATGGAATGCACTTGTCCGTGGCTTTGGAAATGAATCTTCTCAATGCAGCAGCTTTCCCAGCTAAGCTTTGAATATCTCTAATCTTCCGTGGTTCTTCTATGTTCTTGATTGCCGCTATTTGGTCAGGATTTATTTCGATTCCTCGAGAATTCACAATGAAACTAGGAATTTCTTTTATGCAACCCCAAATGAGCATTTTAAGGAGTTCAGTTTCATCCCGTACCTCCGCAAAAAATCAGACATTTCCTCCAAATCTTTCATATGATCGGAAGACTGCCTGGACTTCACAAGCATGTCGTCTACATAGACTTCCATTGTTTTCTCGATCTGATTATAGAACATTCGGTTTACCAAGCTTTGATATGTGGCTCCAGCGTTCTTTAGTCTGAATGACATTACCACATAACAGTATAATCCCAAATTCGTGATAAAACTTGTATGCTCTTAATTTGGCACATGCATGGGGATTTGGTTATATCCTGAATACGCGTCCGTGAAGGAGAGAAGTTCGTGTCCGGCTGTTGAGTCCACCAGCTGATCAATCCTGGGAAGTGGGAAGCTATATTTTGGAAAAGCTTTGTTCAAATCGAAAAAGTCAATGCACGTCCGCTATTTTCCATTTGATTTTTTTAACCAAGACGGGATTCGATATCCAGTCGGTATATGTCGAATCTCTAATAAACCCATTGTTCTTTAATTTCTCTACTTCTTATTTTAAGGCTGCTGACCTTTCCGGGTCCAACATACGTCTTTTCTGCTTGACCGTAGGATGGTATGGGTTTAAACTTAGCGAGTGGCTCATAACCGCGGGAGAAATTCCACACATGTCTGCAAGAATCTAAGCAAACACATCAAGGTTTGCTCTTAAAAAAATCAGTCAATTCCTTCATCCGGAAAGAATCCAAATGAGACCCAATCTTCAAGACCTTTGTCGGGTCGTCGTTATCGAATGGGATATCAATAGTCGCGTCATTGGGTGTTGCCTTTATAGTTCCTGGTTCTTCGTCTTCCCTAGGACCGATATCTTCGAGAATTTCGTCGGGCGATTCCCTAAGCGGTATAGTTTTTAGCTGCTATGTTGAATTCTCCTTAACAGGAGAGGAAGTGTCTTTAGGTTCTATGTTTAACCCTTTTAGCAACAATTTCAATTCTGCCATGTAGCAAGTTCGTCCGGTGGCTTGATCTCCTCTCATTACTCCCACTCCCGCTTCGGTTGGGAATTTGAACAATAGGCACCAGGGAGCGATGCAGGCCCTGAATTCTGCGAGGGCAGATCGGCCCAAAAAATCATTATAGGGTGAGTCGATGTCTAGAACAACAAATGGGAGGATTCTCACTCTCCGGCAATCTCCTTGGCCCAATGTCACTGACAGTTCTACATATCCCATTGGAGCTGTCGAGGCCCCATTGAATCCCCGTATCCATCCCTCATAAGGCTTCAAATCTTTCGCTTCAAATTTTATCTGATCAAATGCTTTCTTAAAGAGAATATTAACCGAACTCCCATTATCCACTAATACCTTATGAACTAGAGTTGGACCGATAGTGGTAGTGATCACCAATGGGTCCTCGGTAGGCGCTTGAACTCCAGTATCATCTTTGTCACGAAATATGACATCATCTGACATCGTTTTCTATTGCTTCACCGGGGCTGTATCTTCGAAGTTACTGCATTCCGCCACATCAAAGTGCTTGGTCGCATTAACATATTGGTCCATTGCCCTGTAGCTATGGCCAACTGGATGGGGCCCCCTACTATAGTGTTGATGACGATTCCTTTACCTTTTTGTTGAGCTATGGGTTTAGGAGCATGCTGATTTTGATTCGGGGCTTTCCCTCCTTTCACCCTATCCCTTGGGGTAACCTTATATTCATTTAACTTTCTTTCTCGCAGCAGTTTTTCAACAGCGTCCCTTAAATGCCGACACTCATTAGTTGAGTGACCGTTGGTTCCGTGAAACAGACAAAATTTTCCGGTCGCAAGCTCCTTCTCAGTGGAGTCTCTGAGAGGAGGTTTCTTATATTGCAAGACATTGTAAGTGTCAAGGTAGATATTTTCCAACGTATCATTCAACAGTGTGTAGTTTTCAAAAGTTTGGAATCGAGGTCTTTTTCCGGAGTTATTTTCTCGGTTCTTATTTCTTTTATTGTCGTTTCCGTTCCTATTGCCATTTCCTCCGTTTTTGTTGCCAACGTTTACCTCGACCTTCCCTGAACTGTCGCCGGATAGTTTCACATCAACATTACTTTGAACATCTTCTTTTGAAGCTCCATCAGACTTCCTTTTTTGATAGGCGTATATTTCCTCCCATTGTAAGTGAATATTTGCCTTTTCATCGAATGCCTCCCTTGTCAATGGCGGTTTTCCCGCAAGATATCCTCCGAATTCAGTATTCGGATCAACCCCATCTATTAAGGCCATCAAAATGGTTGGTTTGTGGGGATCGCTTATTTCAGACTGCTAAGTTGAAGCGGTCCAGGTACGACTTCAGAGACTCTCCAGGGGCTTGTCTGATTCTAGATAGTTCAATAACACTTTTAGCTTTCCGGGTATGGAGCTGGAACTGATTCATAAAATGCTCGCTTAGTTCTTTAAAGATTGACACCGATCGTGGGGGAAGTCGAGTAAACCACATTAATGCAACATCTTCTAGATATATCGGGAAGGCTTTACATTTTATAGCGTCAAGCGCGGCTGTGGCTTTCATATACCATGCATACCTCATCAGGTGTTGCCCTGAATCTGTTCTCTCAACATATCGGTCCATCTGCGGTAAGCTGAATTGTCGAAGGAATTGGAAGTCCAAAACATCGTCGGTGAATGGGGTGTGACTACGCTCAATACCCCAATCCTCGTTAGTATAGCGGTGACTATTAACCATGATTTGACGCACTATTGCTTCTAATTCTGCGTTGTTTAGGGTAGGTTCAGGATTTACACTTATATCCCTTCTAATACGTCTAAGGCCTACTTCAGGCGACGCCCTTTGGTTTCGATTGGTGTCTGAACTTCCTCACCCCCTCGGTTCCGGTCATTCACGGGACGAATGAGCTGAAGAAGCTACTCCAGAGTGGGAATAGTAATGTTTGGATCCCTGGGAAGACCGTGTGATCCTCGCATCGGTAGTAGTATTGGTTCTCTCAAACTTGGATCGTCGGGCCCTAGAACGCGAGCCGTGTCCTCACGAGAACCCAAAGATCCAAATGTCAACTGGTCCAGATTCTCTGGCCTTTCATATGGCCTCCTTTCATGCAGGCGTTCTTCGTCTGAAAATGATGAATAACCCGTGGTTGGATGACGAGTAAGAGAGGAAACTTTTTGTCTACGAAACTCACTTATCTCCTTGCTCATAACTTTCATGTTCTCCCTCATAAGAACACTATCACGTTTGTGATCCTCCAAAGCATCCCTAGTGCTCTCAAGCATATCAAGCATGTGCCAAAAATCTCCGTGTGTGACGAGCTCAGAGGGAGTAGGCTGATCACTAGTGGTCACGGCTGGTATTGGAGCATTTGTAGGGGCTCGAGCAGAGGTACCAACATCTGCTACGTTCGGATCGGATCGGACCATGGTTGCAGAACCAGATCAGTTCGGAGGAGAGTGTGAGAAACATCAGGGGAACCGGTTTAGTTCGGGTTCACATCATCCATCCGGGTCGGGTTTGCATTCTCCATTCGGTTTGGAGCTTCGGAATCAGACCGGTTTGCTCCTGAGCTTTGTACCCGCGACCTGGTTACAACCATGGCCTGCTAATCTTCACTTGCCTCATTTTCCGGAGCACTTTGCACTTTTTTCCTTTCCTATTATACATAATATCCTATTCTTTAGAGATTAGTCAGAAAGTGTCCGAGAATGCCGAAGAAAGTGGAATAACTTCTTTGAACTTAAGGGTCCAAATAGTAGAAAGATAATCTAAAACGTTGAGAATTCAAAAGTTCTCAGTGAAAGCACCAAAATGTTAGATCGAAAAATGATTCTAACACCCAATTCAATGATAACTAAAAGAGAAAAGAAAAGAGTACACATGATTTATAGTGGTTCGGCGTTAAAGAGCCTACGTCCACTTTATACTTCGTTAATTGATGATTAGAGTACAAGTGCAATGCTTGTCTTCACTCTATCTCACTCTTACAATGAAAAATTCCACTCAATCTTTACTGAAATATGCTTCAGAAGTTAGTGATGATCAGAATAAAGTGATGAAATTCGGTGGTAGTGAGAGTTAGAGCCAACAATTTTCCAAAAGATCCCTTCAAATGAGGTTTGGTGGTGTATTTATAGGCAGAAAATTCCTCTGGAGGGCCTCCGGTTCGGATACACGTGGTGCTCATCCCTTTAAAGTCGGGTTTAGAAGCTCTGAGATGGTGCCAACACACTATGTTCGTAGGTGAACGTGGGGGAGTGGATAGATAACCACTCCACATCTGAAGGAATCATGGGTTGTAACCGCTGTAGTTTCTGGTTCTTGGATCGGATCGGTATTAAAATAGAGGGTTCGGATCGGTGAGCTCCGAACCGATCCAGTTGCGCCTTCTATATGCCATTTTCTGGACTGCTAACTTCGAAGAGAAAGGGCTTGGTTTGGGGGTCTCTGAACTAATCTGAATGCCTGCTGCGAATTCTTTCTTTAAACCTATTCATTGAGCAATCTCTTATCTTTTTGTATCTCGATCACAAAGCGGGCTAACAGAATCACTAGCCTTGTTGGACATGTGTTTTGTGTATTGTAGATGGTGTTATACATTTTCTACTCACCAGGACTTGTTGATATAACCCTTCTCCTCATTATAACTCTCAGGTTTAGCCTAGGAAAGGAAGGGCTTAACAGGTGCTCAATTTGGTTTTCAGTTCTCATTCTCTCATGCTCCATATCGATATGGCAATACGCTTTAAGGTATCCTCCTTAGTCAGCGTTAGTTATTCTATTTTGTTTCCATTGTGAGTTTGTTTTATTTTACTCTGATTATCCTTATGCTCATTAATTGCAGGTACCAGATTTATACTCTCCATTCTTGGATGAGTTTGAGTTTCAAATTTTATCGACATCCGGGCTTACAAAAGTGTGGGGTTTTACATTTGATATTAGAGCTTAGGTTTAGATGATAAGAGGAATTAATAAATTAGGAATAGTGAGAGAACGTATTAGAATCTCTTTTCTATTTTCTTTCGTCTTCCTTACTCGACTTTAAATTATTTCGACAATGAGGTAGTCGTTAGCCTATTTAATTCAGATAGGTTTTAAACGACTAAGAGTTAGAAGTATTTTGAGTTCGAGTATTCAGCCAACCCGAGTTACCCTACAATGAGTTTAGCAACTTTTTTTTGAAAAGCATGAGTACGACATATGCTGAATCCCGCGGATTTGAGCTCAGTGAGTGGACAAAAAGCTAGTTACAACTGAGATAGTCGCATTTTCTTGTTTTTGGTTTCATTAGGAGTTCCAACTAATGAACTTTTCATGCTCTTAAACAGGAAATTCACGTTAATGCGTCGTTATAGTCCTGATATTCTTTTGATAGAATTATACGTTTGACTCCTTAGTCTTATATTTTGAAAGATTACAGTTTCTGAAACTATTTTCAAATTTTTAAAAGGGGTTTCAAAAATTTTAAACTCTGTTTTTCGAGAAATTATTTTATAAATAAAAAATAAATCATAGAAATTTAAATCAAACCATGTTTCAGATCGTTAGCTTTTGTGTAATTTTAATAAACAATCAATTTTGGTAAAAAAGAACTTGAAAATGACAGGGAATAAGCCTTGAAATTCAGAAACTATTATTACCCGTTCCTTGTGAATTTTAATATTCCTCTTTTCAAATATTTTGGAAGATTTATCAAAATTATCATAAATAACCTTTTTAGAGGTTTTAAATCTCGACAATCCAGAACATGAAAAGGTTGTTTCAGTCAGTAGAATAAACTGAAATATAAAATTTTAGTACATATATATATTTTGGGACCCTTAGTTAAAAATAAATTTTATATCGAAAAGTTTTCGAAATTTCTCCTGAAAATTATTACGGAACTTTTTATTCAGCTTGGGGTATTTGATTTCGTAAATCGTTCATGTCGTTTGTCAACTAAATAAGGGGGAAATCCATTTTACTTTATTTTGGATATCTAGCTGAAGTTTTATTTGTTTCGAGAGTTCATCCATTTGTTTGTGATCGCATCCTTTTATTGAGACCACTTTGAATCTTTAGAGATAGTTCAGAGTTTGACTACGCTCTATAATATTGCCGTGACATAACAAGTACTTTTCGGATTTGCGTCAAACCTAAATAGATGATGCGTGGCGATTAATATTTTAATCCGCCTTAATAAGGTCAAGGTTAAACTATTGTCCAAAGCCCATTTAGTAGTTGACCATTCAGCAAGATAACTAGGATGGTCAACTAGTTGATGAGTTTTGGAAACTTTGGACTCAATCGTAAAAGTTGCATCCAAATTACCGACCTTAAACTTCTTTATTCCTTCCTTCCTTACTCATATATCTAAATCATATCTTTTTTTCTTTTCCTCTTTCTTTATTGTTGCCTAGTCCCTTCCTTTTCCCCACTAGTTTGTGCATTAGATCTCTCCTTACTAGTGCTTAAAGATCTAAAGCCAATTTCTTCTCTCCGATCATTTCTTAGCCGATAAGACCTTTCTTGTGCCATTTAGGTCTCATCCTTGGGGAGGGAGGCCATTTGGTTGGATCAGACTGAGCATAAGATTTCATCGCTTTATGGTTAAGAGAATTAGTCCTAGTAGTTGGACTTTACACCGGTCCTTTGTTTCGAAGTATTTGAGTAGGGTCGTTGTTTGTGCTGCTTCCGCCTTTGTTATATCTTGTTGGAAAATATTTTGATGAAGGTAATCGTTTTTTCAGAGGTGAAATTGAGCTGTATTTAGATGGATTTTCGGAAGACGATCTCGATGATATTTTAGAGGCATCTGTGTTGTATGCGGACTTGAATGGTCTTTGGTTTGACCAATTTTGGAGGTTTTGCGGTAGATCTTTTCTTTCTAAATGTTGATTTTTGAGTTCGGAAGTATATGTTCAAACTGCCTATATAGATGTGTGGTTCATTTTGCACATCATTCCGAAGATGGGAGGTTACAATTGAATTTGTCTTATGATGCGGGAATCAGTCCTTTCTTCGATCGATGGTGTAACCATCATTTAGCACCACATCATGTTTGATTCAACTTTTCATTCTCATGTTTGTTTCATGGAGTTACTTTCTGTATTTTCAACTATCCACTTTTGTTTTTAGATAATGTTATGTGAATCTCCATGAAAAGCAGTTTTGTGATAGGTTTCTTTTATCAATGCTAATTCTCTCTTAGAAGAAATAGTGATGTGGGAACCTTCAACAACACCAGAAACATATGCAATACGGGATTTAGCATTTTTCTATCATGATATGATTAGTCAAAGGTCGTGAAAATGGTTCAAATTCCAGTCGCGGAGCAAGATGTCTCATGTTTTTAGGCGATATTTTGGAGTTTTGGTGTTGTTGTCTTTGTTCTTTCCCTTTCCAGTGTTTGTTTCTTGGTTTTGTTGTAGTGATTGCTTGTGACTGTTAGTGTTGTTATTCTAGTAAATCGCATGACAATGTAATGGGATTTCATATGTGTATTTGTTTTTTACGCTCCATTGTATTTGAATTAGACATGAAATCTCATTTTCTTATCCAACTAGGTTGTCTTAGAGCTGGAACATATAGAATTCTGTAGTGGATAAATTTCAGCAAAGTACAGATTTTTGCGTTGTTTCATCACATATATATTTATTATTCGTTGTCTGTCCCTTTTTAAGCTGAAACTTATTTTTGAGTTTTGTGTATGGTTTTGGTCTTCACATTTTCTGCGTGACGAACTTCCTTTCAAGCTAACCTATGACTTGAATCGCTTAAGTTTCCGCAAAAAATATATTTGAAACTATTTGCAAAAGTTGTTTAAAAAAAAGAGAGAACCCTTTTTAAAATCTATATTTTTCTGATTTACTTTCTTTTAATCTGACTTATATAAAAACACAAATTTAGGTACAATAGTTTATGCATGTTTAAACATTTGTTTTATATATAAATAGATGGTTTAAATGTGGTAAAGCGCGTGTTACAAAAATTTTATTTTTATGAAAATATAATCAGGAAAGTAGAACAGTATCATTTATTTTTTTCAAAATTTACATAAGAATTTTTTAAAGCAGAAATTTGCTTTTATGGAAAATTTCGATTTTGTTAGTCACACGTAAAGTGTAAGGAAGGTTTTGGATGATTTTTTGCATATTTTAGCAGTGCATTAGGGACGACAATACGTAAAGACGTTAATGATAACAAGGGAAAGCCTATTTTAGTTGTGGAGACGTGGTTTCCATACCTTGTCAATTATGCACGCGAGTTATTAATTAACTCATTTTACATTTTAGAGCTTGTTTTAGGCCTCTTTTGCAGTCTACAAATGGAAATTATCGGAGTATTTTGGGGCTTTTGAGGTGAAATTCCACTGTAGGTCAGGAATTGAAACATTTATAAGCGGAAAGAATGTTGAATTTCTTCTCTTTGATTTCCTTTTTTCGGCTTAGGAGAAATTAACAGGAAACCGTTTAGATGCGTTGACGTGTCGGATGTTAGGGTTTGGATGCAAAATTGATTGCTTCAAACTTCTACTCGTAGTTATGTGAGGGTTATGGATGAAAATTGTTTTCAAAAATTTGAGGAGGGGAGAAGTAACAACCCGAAATTTTGGCAATAATTAATTTAGTTATTAAATTAGATCCTAAAAATGGAATTTTCATAAAAGATGGAATTTGACTATGAAACTTGCATCATTGCGTTCGTGACGGAATTCTTGTCAACTTTCCTATTTGGAACTTCGCGAATGGAGTCGATATGAAAAAGTTATGGATGAAATACGAAAACGGACGGAAAATAAATAAGCAAAATATATTTATATATAGTAAAATATATTTTCCCTTTCTCCTACTGCCAGGTCAACCAAGGTTGTTGATCCTGACAGTGGCTACTAGGGTTTGTCTATATAATTTATATTATATTAACGGACGAATGTTTATTATATTAAATCTAACAATTTAGGGTCATTTCTATGCTTATAAATAAAGGGATAGACCCTCATTCTCTTATACATATTTTCTAGAGGCAGCAACGAAACTCTACCATTTCCAATCCTTCAATCTCTTCTAAAACATAAATTATAAACATACACAATCAGATTAACAAGACCAGAGAGATTAGATTCAGATTTATGAATAAAAGATGGTTATTTGCTTAGGTAATTTATATTATTGAATTTCTTTTTCTTTTCCCATTCTTCTTTTGGATCTACAAATTTAAATCTATGTTTGTAAATCCCCTTTTGAAAATAAATTGTAGATTTGTAGGATATAGGAATTTTAGGCCTAAAAGCTGTGTCAGATTCAGATTTGGATAACTTTCAGGTGAGTGGGAAATTATACATATTGTTTATAATAAACTTATATAATTCATTTGGGCTGAATTTGAATGCCTAAAAAGTTGTTAGATTTGTTTATTTTTTGTCAAACCTGAAATACTATAAATATTGATTAAATGTGAATTGTAGGCCTTTATAATAATATGTCAGTCATATTGCCTACAACTGTTCTTAGATTTGTTTGTGGTTATTGTAAACACCTTGGATCTCGAAATCAGTCCAAATATTGTTAATGGATTTGTAGTTTTATTCTAGATACGTAGGATTTGTAGTTGGTGCAGTATTGGTTAAAATAATAGTAATCCTGTTTGTGTTTAAAATTATTTGTGGTTTTACCTGGTTATTGTAATTTTGTCCTTTTTTTGCATAAAAAGACATCATTTGAAATCTACAAGGAACATAAATAAATCAAATTAGAAGAAATATGCAAATTCACTTATTTTGTACGTAGTTTGGAACTTTTATTCTAAATAAAATATTAACTTGTTCCTATGGGATTTGAAATCATGTCAATTTTCCTCTTTTAAATAGTTTGGCAAAAAATTATAATAATTGTAGAAAACAACCTTTTATAAGATTTTGAATATTAAACACAAAAAGGATTGTTTTGGTTGTCAGTTTAGACTAGAACATAATTAATAAACAATAACAAAATATAAGTTAGCAATTAGTTAACTCCACGCTTAATTTACAAATAAAAATATATATATTAATCTTATTTGTCCAAATCTATGTAAATGACGTTATTATATTAAATAAATGTTTATTTGTTATTGTGTGTTTGAATATGAAGTTTTTCCATTTTATGAGGATAAATGTATGGTAATAACTCTCATAATAAATGGAAAATAAATATTTGCGACCGTTGTAGACTTGTAGCAATAAACTTGAAATTTATTACTATAAATAAAAAGGTCATAAATAAGAATAATAACTATTGTAACCATATACGTTTTTGGGGAAATTAATTGAATAGGGAAATAAAATGCCTAATTGGTTACAATTTAATTTGTGATTAGGAATAGTAATTGTAACTCCAATTAGGGAAATAAATAAGTAATAAATTTGTGTGTGTATATATACATATGTGTGTGTGTGTGTTCAAATAAGATTCAAATAGAATTAAATTAATTTAGAAATGTTTAGGAGTTACAAATATTGGATTGGGGCTTAAATGAGACTAATATAAATGGAATTTTATAGGATAATTAATGCCTTAAGAAAATACGACTGTTATGGTCATAAATGGCAGGAAATCTTGAATTGAAATAGTGAATGGTATTAAAGGAGATTAATTATAATTGATTGACGTAGTAAACGCAAAGTCCAATAAGGAAAATAAATAATTAAACATCATAAGATAGGAAGTTAGAGGCTTTCTTTATTTTATTCTAGTTAATCTATATTTAGTATAATTAGAAATAAGGATTGGGCTTAGTAGGTTAATGATGCGAGGTTAGTTGCCTTATTCGGCAGAAGTGTGCACTTTCCAATAGTCAGATACATGTACAACTGGTGTGAGATATCATTAACCATAAGACCGTGTGACGATAGATATTTATGTAGCGAGAGTTGTTTCCTAAAATAAGGTTTACGTCAAGTGTAGAGATATTAAGTCGTCGTATGTCCCTCCTCTCATTCAAAAGAAGAAACCATCAAGGAAATAATTCATAAGCGTAGCGTGCTTCGGGATTAGAGGTATTAAGTAGTTAGATCCACCCTTAAAAGGGTATTAGGTGATTGCGTAGCTCGCCTCCCCATAAATAAGAATTATTAAATGGCTATTGGGTATGAGTTTGGTAATCCTCACATAGGTTCGCTTCCTCTAGATAGTAAGTGATTGGAGGTGAGAGTCTGCCTTTGGATTTGGTATCACGTGATAGTTAAGGAGGTACCATGAGTCTACCTATTATGCGGGAAGCATTAAGTAGCTAGGGGATCATCAATAAAGACAACTAGATAGTAACATAGGGGTCCGCTATGAGGGTCTTAAATGGTGTCGAGCTCCTACCTAAACTTGATATTAAGTGGATAGTTACTATCTCTTGTCTTATACGAGGCTTGGGTATATGCATGAATGACGGAAGCCTAAAATTAGTAAGACTCAGTAGCAAGTGTCTATTAATATCTATTAGTGTATGGTAAACCATCGAGTAAGGTATTAAGTGATCGATAGGTCTATCTTGGATCTTAAATGATTGGAAGGATCCGCCTTTACCTTATATTGATAGTGAGGTCTTAAGTGGTTATGTAGAGATGATTTACATCCTTATGGAATAGTGAGTAGTTAGGAGCCCGCCTCTTAGACCCTGGTAGTTAGTTGAATGACTGTTTAAAGGCTTCATACCTATGCATAAACGTTCTATCTTAGTGTTGCGATACAATTATCTTTGGGGACGCTACCTTGGGTAGGGTAATTTTTCGTCATGCGTAAATCTTTACAAGGTTAGGTTAGAGTTACTAGCCTTGTTAAATATATGTTTTGGTTTTGACCAAACGGGATATATTTGTGTATTGTAGACAGTATTATACATTTTCTAGTCACATTAACTTGTTGTGATGACCCCTTCGTCGTAACAGCTCTTAGGCTTAGCCTAGGAAATGAAGGACTTAGCAGGTGATTGGTGTGCTTTTCGGTTATCATTCTCTCATGCTCTATATCGATATGGTGATATGATTTTAAGTTAGCTGCCTTAGTATTAGTTATTCTATTTTGTTTCCGCTGTGAGCTAGTTTTATTTTACATTGATTATGCTCATGCTCATTAATGGCGGGTACCAAATTTATACTCTCCATTCTTGGATGGATTTGAGTTTCAATTTTTGTCGAAATTATGGCTTCAAAAAGTGTGGGGTGTTACATTTATCCTCACTAATCGAATCTAGTTCATGACAACCACTCTTCTTTTCTACTTTTTCTCTACTCATTACGTATATATATTTCAAGTTATTTTTTTTTTCTATAATCACGTACTCATTTTACTCAATTGCATTTTTTACACAAAACTTTTAGCCACCCTAAAAAACTATGTCTTCTTCTTCACAATCAACAAGCTCGTCCATTGAAATTACCACTTCACCGGATTCTTCCACTCGAAAAACACTTTCCATACTCGTACCCAAGTTTCTACACCTAAAACATATACAGGAACACTCTGGATAATAAGAAAGTCAAACCAGTTCTTTTCGGAGAATCACCATCCACAGGAGAGAAAATTAATGAAATACATCATTACCAATGTGAATCGCTTGAACTCCAAAGAGATGAAATATGAGCAAGAGGTGAATGCATGTGACTAGGAATCACTGAACACATTGCACTAAAATTTTGCGATTCTTCGTCTCGTTACATTGACGAACAAGTTATGGCACTAATTTGTCGACTAAACATTCCTTCTCTGCAACGACCACCGGTATCACCTAATACATAAGATAGGAATGAAGCATCTAATGGGTGAAGGAAAAAGGAATTTAACGATCAAAAAACACCAAGTCCATCAAAATAAATATATTATATTTCTTTTCTACCTTTTTAATTTATGTCTTGTCTTGGTTAACAATTTGCATGTCTTTTCAAATGGTTGAATAAAATATCCCTATTTACATGATGGCATTCATATTTATATGCTACTAAATATTAAAAACTATATACAATTCATATATATATATATATATATATATATTACGAAGGTAGTTATATATCTATATATATAATTCATTTTTACAAAATAATTTGGCTATAAAAAATATTCCAGGTTTGTCGACTGACCCAGAATAAAAATTTCTGGTTAACAAGAACCAGTCGACTACCTCAGAGGGTCAATCGACTACTTTAGAACCTAGAATTCTCAAAAAAAGAACAAGTCGACCGATCCTCTAGTTTCATCGGTTGATTTGTGTACCTGCTGCCAATAACTACCCACGCCAACCTCCTTTTAACCTTTTACCTTTCACTTTACTATTCATTTTCAAATACTTACCGGCAAATCATCAAACTCCAAAACCCTAGCTTTACAAAAAAATCAAATCTTTTTCATTCAAACCAAACACAAATGCCACCAAAGAGACAATGACAAGCAACCACCTTTGGATGCTCAACTTTGACAATGACTCCATGATGAAAAGCCGTAAAAAGGTAGAAGAACATGCAAAACTCAAGGATTTTCGAAGGATTTTTCATGAACTTTCCTGATTCTCCGCATATGGTATTCAAAATATTGCTCGAAGAAGTAATCTAGAGTCTTCGATTAACTTTGATGATAATAACTTAAAAATAAATAATATCACGATAAAATTATTCTATGTGAATCTTAATTAAGGTCATCAAGAAGTATCAAACCAAGAAGATTGCGTTTGGAATTTAATGTGCGGAGTGCCTATATTCTTATCACTTGATCGAATGACACATTTTCTTAACACTCCCAATGAAGCGATAGATCTCCATCAATTTGAATGCGATATGATAGTTCACGATCAAGTTAGTCACAGGTTTTTGGATGACGATACGCAAGAACTTAAGTCCAAATCCATACAACCTACAACAAAAATTCTACATCGAACCCTAGTGAGGTATATAACGCCAAGAACCGGTAGCTATGGCCTTGTATATGAACACAACTTCAAAGCTCTCTATGCAATTTACGGGAATATAAAAGTTAATTGTCTTCGTCTTATACTTGATGAATTCTTGAGTTTAACAATGGTTGAATGAATATCATTTAATATAGAGAATATATCATGCGCATGCTCAGAGACTTGACTCTAGCTTTGATAGGATTACCAAAATATGTGACTTACCGTATCATTACTTACGAAGAATGGGTTCAAAGACAACAAGCTCCGCCACAACCCGGACAAGTTCTACTCATCCTACTCGGTGCACACAATCTATAATTCGTGAACAAGATGAGATTATCATTGCAAACTAGGCTCTTGGACCACATGAATCAATGGACATCATGTGCCACAATCAATAAATCTTGGATACCCGCATCAAAAAAGTTGACAAGAAGGTGTACAAGATTAAAGGATCTTTTTAACACACTTTGGGAATACATTTCATGCACCTCTCGCTCTTGTACGACAACACAAGGAGATCCGGGAAAATGCCCCGCCTTCACTTAGTCGACATTGGATGAGCAAGAAAGTTGTGATAGTACAAATGTAGGTGGAGACCGTGGCGATGTTAGCGAGAGTTTTCATGCGGGTAAGGGAAAACATGTGATGGGGTGATATTCTCTTCTCTTGGTTACCTTTCATTTGTGTGTTTTATATACTAGGTTATCTTGTTTTGCTAATATCTACAAGGCTTGTATTAAGTATCCTTGTTAGTTTATTTTCACTTAAAACTACGATCTTTATTTTGGCACTATATACAAGGCTTGTACTAAATAGCCTTGTTAGTATGTTATGTTAGAACTAGCTATGTTTCATTGCTATTCTACATTGTGTTATGTAATGTTTATTCATGTATGTATTAACATAATTTAATTCTTCCTTATCATATTTTTTATGTATTTAATTTCATCATTACTTTTACTTCCTTTTTTGTTAATGACAAAGGGGGAGAAATATCAATATTTATCTTAGAATGCAAGATATATGTCGCCACATATTCAGAGGGAGTGAGTATAAATATTTAATATTATATATCGTCATATAATATCTTCATTTATAGGTTGTCATCAATAAAAAATGGGGAGAATGTTGAGTCACAGTTTTGATTGATGGCAAGAAGCTCACTCTACAACAAGAAGATTCGACATCTACAGCGATAAAAAGAGAGTTATTTATATTAAACTACGATGGAGACAACTTCATTCTGGTGCATATATACTTATTTATAGAGTCTTGAGTCATAGAATAAAAATTGCTAAAATCTCTCCTTAAGTAATTTTGTTAATTTTAAAATTTGAAACTGGGTTATATATGTATATAAGTTTTATACTCAAATCTAATAATAATAATATATATAAGTATAGTGTATATATAAAAAGCATAATAACTTATATTACTAAAGCGTTATATATATACACAAACACACACACACACACACACACACACACACACAACTGTGCAATGGGCAAATTGCACAGAATTATCCAGGTCAGTCACTAGCCTGGCAGGTCAGTCGATATGACCTATATATTTTTGTGCAACTTGCATACATGCACAATTATATATATATATATATATATCCGTTTGAATTTCTAGTCGACTTGCTTGAACTTCAGTCGACCGAATTTTTCCAACAGTCAAATTTTCTGAAGAGTCACTGTTTTTCGCGAAGAGAAACGACCTTATATAAATAGATTCAAACACTACTTTTCTACTAAACCTCTTCGCCAATAGTTGTCGCTATTTATACATTATATATAGATGTTCTAACATCAATCAAATCAAATTTTTTTCTTCTAAATGATATATCTATACATTCTGTTACTCTCTAATTTCAACATTCTTATATATATATATATATCGCTTGAATTCGCCTTCATATTTTATATTCAAAGCAATATCTTCCGTCTTATCCTCATACACTTAAACTACATATATATATATATATATACACTCAAAGAGAATGATTATAGGAAGGGTGTACTATAAAGAGACATATCAGTGTTATCAAGAACACAAATAGTCTACAAACTCTTATATTAGTGTGAAGTCCTATTCTGCTACTCAGGCGCGTCAAGTTCTCTTCGGCTACTGAGGCGAAAACCTGTTATGCTTCCTAGGCCCCTTGTCTACTGCTCAGGTGTTGTAAAGACCTATTTATCCGGGTTAAGTAAGGGTTATTGTATAGTTGAAATTCCAGAAGGAGTCTAGGACGGGACGTTGGACGGTGCTCCGAACTCGTATAAAAATATTTAGTGCCTTTACTTTTATCTTTGCTTTTGTATTGTTTACTTCCACAATTAGATTATAATCACACGATTATTTGTATTACACGATCTACACTGTGTTTTCATTTTTCACCTAAATACAAGTCAATTTTATACCATTTCAAAATATGGTTTTATACACAACATTTATTTCATAATTTCTACAACTTACATTTTTCAAACACAAATTCACAAATTATATATTATTTTGTTAAACAACTTAACACTTCATATTAGAAGTAAATTTTCACTTAAATATTGATTGCTAATCAATATTTTATATTGTCAATGTTCATTTAAACCATCAAAAATATAGTTTACAAATACGAATTGGATTAAATTTTCTTTAACTAAATGAATCTAATTTATTCCAATACACAATTTCTAGTAAAATCTCAAATTCTTTATTTTTTCATTCTATATCATTATATGAGTGAGGCTCCCGCACTCGCATTCTTACTTCATGGTTTTAAAATCACAAAACACATTATAATCTACCATAGGTACCCAAAAACACGGGTTGTTACAATTTGACCACTACATGCCCCTAATCGAACAATCCTTCGCTTGTAGTACAGAATAGCCCCATACATGGCTAACTAATTCATCCTTAGGACCATCTTATATGTCGAGAATCCCATTACATATGCATCACAATCAAACTCAATGCCTAGTATCAAAAATTTCAAATCTTTACAAATCATAGACAAATGTGTAGATCCACCTGTGGGGTTTGAAACAACTATGGTATCAGTAACTAAAGAAATGTCCAAATGCAAACAATCGACCAATGAACTAGAGATAGAAGAATGAGCTGTTGCAAAGTCAAAGAGAGTACGAATGGGAAAGTCAAAAGTAGAAATAAAACCTTCTACTATATTTTTCCTACCTGTGTCTAGTCCATTGCCTGATGGAGCTGCCCCTAAGACTTGTACCTGAGCTACTGGCACACTTTCCCCTATCCTGTTCTCTGAGGACAAGCTCTACTAAGATGTTAGTGCTTCCCATAATAATATCACTTTCCTTTCATCATGGTCTTTTTACAGTCCTTGATACAATGACCTACCAACCCACAACCATGGCACTTTACATCTTTCTTGTTCGGTCCCTTCTAGGGTCCTCTAGTATTCTCCTTGTTGCCTTTCTTATTTTCCAGCATTGCTTCTTCGAGCCTGTAGCCTAAGGAACTTCCTCTTTACCTTCTTTAACCTCTTCCTTCACATCCTCGGACATGAAAGAGCCTTTTCCACTAATGACTCAAATGTCGCTCCCATGGGAACATGTGTAAGCACCAACCCTTGGAGGGACTAGTTCAATACTCTCGCAAACTTGACAGCTTTCTTACAAGCTATATTGACCAGACCCATTCCAAACTTCGATAGATCATTGAAATGATTGATATATTCCTTTATTGAGAGATCTCCTTGCTTCAGCCTAATAAACTTCCCCAACTGGATACCCTCATCAGCCACTGACAAGAACCTCCTTTCAAACCTATCTCTGAATCTGGCCCAACCAATCTCTCTTCCCTCAGCCTCAACTATCACCCACCAATACGATGCCTCCTCTTTCAACTGCCAGGAGACTAACTGAACTCTCTGATGATCTTTAAGACCTAATAATCCAATGATTCTCTCTTATATAAAGAAGTTTTCCTCGCAAACAAGCCCCCTCAATGGTTCGCCCACTCATGTCCGCTGTCTCTGTAACGACCCGCATTCTACGCATCATAGGATCGTAGAATATTTATTTCTTTCACATACGAAGTCGTATGGTCATGTAACTTTGGGAGACGACTATTGGGGTCATTTCCCATGTTCATGATTTTTCCCGATTTTTAAATGACCATTTTACCCCTAGTTGGCACTGTTTTGGCCATAACTTTTGACTGGATAGGAGTTTTGACCTGAAACTACTTCCATTGGCTTCGGATGATGGTTTCTCTTTCCGTAGAGTGGTCACATTAGCCAAACGGACTTACCGTTTGGGAGATATGGCTGAAACAAGTCTCAGATGGTTATAGACAGCTTAATTGGGCTTAACCGGGTGATTAGCAGCTAGGCCCAAGGGGAATTTCGGGTTTAGAGGTTTAGGAGGTCTGATTAGGGTTAGGTTATCACTTTCATTTCAGTTTTGAGCCGCCACAAACCTCCTTGAGACCTTAGTAATGGCTTCCTACATCTAAAACACCCCAAATCACTCTCTAATTGAAGATTAGGCTTAGCAACACCAAATTAAGGAGAAAAAGCACCAAAGCAAGGTTAGAGCCGCTGTTAGACATCAGTATTCGCCCCAAATCAGAGGAGTTTCAGTTCTGAGAATTTCATTTGTGGCCAAGGTGAGTGATAGCATCATTTTGACACTAATTACAGTTAGTTAAGGGTAATTAGTGAAGATTAGCGAATTTATACGTAAATAAATTCTGGAAAAATTCTTAAAATTCTAAAACAATGTTTTAAGGCTCTGTTAGAAATTTGGGTTAATTTCGATGTGTTTTGCTAATCGTATGCTTAAACATGATTAAGAGGGATTATAGGCAAATGTGAGGTTTTAGCCACTTTTTGATCCATTTTGGTTCATTTGATTTGTTGTTTGCTGTTTGTGGTTGCTATTACATGTTGCTATGACTCTGTGGCATGTTTCATGATTGATTAGAATAGTTAAATTGCTCGAAAACGTCGTCGAATGGCGTAGAAAGCTTGCTGGAAAATTGCAGAAGTGTGCAGGTTCCGAACCGGTTCGGATCGGAGAAAGGGGGTCGGATCGGATTTGTGAACTGACCAAGGGGATTCGAACTGGATTGGAACTTGTCGCTGGAGAAGGCTTGGCAAAAAGGAAGGCTGTTCACTTAGAGTTGGGGTGGACAAGGGGATCGGATCGGAGTAAGCTAGGGAGCGGAGCGGATCGGATCGGAAGAGTGATTGGAGGCCAGATCGGATCGACATGGAGATGCAGGGCTCGGATCGGAAGCAAACACTCGGGAGAAGCAAGAGGGGAAGCCACGCGGATCAGATGGCAAGGAGGGATCGGATCGGAATACGTGAAGAAATAAGTTAGGGATTGGAGCGCTGGAGGGAAGGACACCCGACCCGACCTGGAGGAGGACCCCGACCCGACCCGGAGCGAAGTGACCGAACCGAACCAAGCATGGGTGACCGAACCGAACCGAGCATGGGTGACCGAACCGAACCGAGCATGGGTGACTGAACCGAACCAAATTCTAGAGCTGTTAATGCACGACAACTTTTCTGAAGACCCACTCCAATTCAGCCAAACCCGAGATGCAAAGGAAGTCCAAATGAGAAGTTAGAGCTTAAGATTCAGATGGGAATCAACGAGTTCACTTCAGGATTGGGCTTTGCTGCGGGACGCGTGCTAAGGAGTTATCGACGTCTGTAGCTTTGGACCACTATGGTAGGAGGTACGAAGGCGGATTCAGGGCCATTATGGCATTGGTAGAACCAAGGGCTATGACCAATGAAGTGGGTCATTGAAATGTTTGGTCATGACTCCAAGTGTTTGGCTTGGTCACAGCAGGGTTTCTACAAGTCGGGATTCGTCGTTGCCTCAGTTTGTCTAGTGTTCCAAAGTGGTAGATGTCGTACGCTTTACGCACTGAGGGAGATATGTGAGGATGGTTGCTATGGATGATTTGTTTGCTATCATTGCGACATGCACACCCCACCCCCGTATTCTTACACTATTTATTATGGCACCTTGGGGTATTGTACGGTATGCGGTACTAACTCTTTGGTTGCAGGTCCAGGTTCAGGTATGGATTAGTATACCTGTTATTACTTTGTTTAGATGCTTATCGCTCACACCAGGCTTTATGTCTGACCCAGAGTTTTATGTCTCTTCTTATTACTCTGGGTGCTCACACGAGCAGACTAGAGACAGGTTAGCTGGTGATGCACGGGTAGATGATCCGGAGACGAGCAGGAGGCTTCCACGTACTATATACATAATATTCTCCCTGTGTTGTTGAAGATCACTGCTTGGGCATTGTTGGTGTATCTTCTACTTTAGCTTTCTTTTGCTTAGAGACAGTAAATTTGGAAAAGTTGTAATAAGCTGTATTTGGATTTCCGCTGCTCTGTTGTTGACATTGATTATTAGTTATCAGCTTATGCACTGTCTCGCCTGTTTTATGTCAAGTATGTTATTATTATATTTTATTCCATGCGCTGTGAGACATTCTACAGGTTCTTTGGTTAGTTCATTCCCTTCTTTCCTTTCTTATGACGACCGTCTTGTGCTAGTCGGGCATGTGTACAGCGCACTTTTGGAGGAAATGCAGGCTGGTGCGGGGCAGGCCGTCACACTTGGTATCAGAGCTCTAGGTTGCGTAGTTAACCGAGGGAAGTTATCAGGGAGAGATAATATACGTATACGAGAGAGCGTATTTGTGATTACTTTGGTTTTTAAAAGCTATATATATATACTATTAGTAGTATAAGGATGAAGTCGTACTGCACTAGCACCACTATGGAGTCGTTAATCGTTTCCTTTTTCAGATTGACGATGAGCCGAGATACTAGAGGTGCTGGTAGGGGAGCCAATTATGGGATTGCTGCTGACATGAGGACGATGTTTACTGACCTCATGAGAGAGATGCTTAGGGATGTTCAGAGGGCAACTCCCAATGGAGGAAATGGTGGTGGTCCAATAGTGCAGGCGCCAAGAGTCGACTTCGCCAAGCTGAATAAGGACTATACTAGTCTTGGTGGGAAGCCGTTCCACGGAACGGAGTCGGCTACGGATGTTCAAGATTGGTTGGATAGTTGCGAACCTATCTTCGAGGATTTGGGTATCGAGGATGCGATGAAGAGAAAGCTAGCGTCCCGTCAGCTGCAAGGGCGGGCAATGAATTGGTGGAATGCTATAAAGGCAGCTACTCCCGAAGATCAGATTACTTGGGAGCAGTTTAAGGCTCGCTTTAGTGAGAAGTTCATCCCAGCTGCTCAGAAGTCAATGTTGTTTAAGAAATTCTTGGAGCTCAAGCAGAATGGCAGAGCTGTCTCGGAGTACATTGCTGAATTCGACACTCTGTCAAAGTATGGGTTATCTCTTATTGATACTGTCGAGAAAAAGAATGAGAGATTCATAACTGGGTTAGATCAGTACTTAGGGGAAAGGCTTATTAACCACATCGATGAGACGTTTGAGTCGATTGTGGGGAAAGCATTAAGATCAGAGAGTCTCTACCCTAAGCCGAAGACCGAGGTTGCATCCGCAGAGGAGCCAAAGCCACAAGTAAGTGGTGGAGGCAAGGGTGGTTCCCAGAATAAAAGAAAACAGAACCAGACTAAGGATGGCCAGAAGAAAAAGAATAAGCAAGATGTGGAGTGCTTCAGCTGTGGTAAGAAGGGCCATTATGCTAGTAATTGTCGGGCCAAGCCAGCGGATAGGAAGTGCTTCAACTGTGGCCAAATGGGACATCACAAGGACAAGTGTCCACAGCCCCCTAAAGAAAAGCAAATGGTGAAAGCATATGCCCTTAATGCTATTCCTTCTTCGTCGAATGCCCCAACTGCGGCGGAGAAGGGAAAGAATGTCGTCATTCAAGGTATGCTTTCTGTTTATGATGTTCCTGTTAGAGTTTTGTTTGATACCGGAGCTTCCAGTTCTTTCATATCTAGTGACCTGGTAGATAGGTTGGGATTGGAGCCCGAGATTGTCGATAGACCTTTAGTAGTGACGAACCCGATTGGTGGTTCGACTAGCCTTAGCATGATTTGTCGTAATGTGGTCTTATCGAGTCATGGATGCATGTTTGTTTGTGATTGCTTTGTTTTGGGCTTTACTGGGTTTGGCATTATTTTGGGAGTAGATTGGCTCCAAAGATACGGGGTGGTGGTAGACTGTGAGGGCTTGTTGGTGACAGCTAGAGCGGATGATGGGCGGAGGATAGTGTTTGGTGGTCTACCCAGTAAGGGGGTATTGGCTAGTTTTCTAAACTCCCTCGACCTTCCGCATAGTGAGTTGTCAGGTTTGCCCGTGGTTGGCCAGTATCCGGATGTTTTCGAAGAAGTGACCGGACTTCCACCACACCGAGAGATTGAGTTTCGCATTGATTTGGTAAAAGATGCCAGGCCTATAGTGATGCCACTTCGTCGTATGGCACCAAGAGAGCAGCGGGAGCTCGAGGTGCAAGTCAGCGATCTTTTGAAGAAGGGATTTATCAGAAGGAGTGTTTCTGAATGGGGAGCACCAGTTGTGTTTGCTACCAAGGCGGATGGTTCCCTTCGTTTGTGTGTAGACTACCGCGAGTTGAATAAAGTGACGAGGAAGAACAAGTATCCTCTACCGCGGATAGATGATTTGTTCGATCAGTTGAGTGGCGCGAGAATATTTTCTCAGTTGGATCTCGCGACAGGTTTTCATCAGCTTAGAGTGAAGCTGAGAGTATAGCTAAAACGGCATTTCGAACGCCATCTGGATTTTATGAATGGTTGGTTATGCCATTTGGGCTGACTAATGCCCCGGCATATTTTGTGGATCTTATGAATAGGGTATTCAAAGATCAGTTGAATAAGTTTGTCCTTGTGTTCGTCGATGATATTTTGGTCTATTCGAGGACAGAGGAAGAACACAAGGAACATTTAAGAGTAGCGATGGAGGTGTTGAGAAAACACCAATTGAAAGCAAAGTTTTCTAAGTGTCACTTCTGGAAGAGGGAAGTGAGGTTCTTGGGCCATGTTGTATCAGAGAGTGGTATTGCCGTGGACCCAGCAAAGGTGGCTACGGTACAGGATTGGCCTACGCCCAAGAATGCAACAGATGTAAGAAGTTTCTTGGGGTTAGCGGGATATTATCGTAAGTTTATCCAAGGTTTCTCCAAGATAGCAGCACCGTTGACCCAGTTGACCAAGAAGAATCAAGCTTTTGTTTGGGATGAAAGGTGCGAGAATGCATTTAAAAGCCTAAAGGACAAGTTGACAAGCGCACCAGTGTTAGTCATTCCTAAGGGGGATGAAGAGATGACGGTATACACGGATGCCTGTGGTACCGGACTGGGTGCTGTATTGATGCAAGGCGGTAGGGTTGTAGCCTATGCAAGTCGGCAATTGAAACCGCACGAGAGAAGATACCCTACCCATGATTTAGAATTGGCAGCGATCGTGTTCGCGTTAAGGATGTGGAGACACTATCTCTTGGGAGAAAGATTTGAGCTATTTACAGATCATAAGTCGTTAAAGTATCTATTCTCCCAGAAGGATTTAAATCTCCGTCAGCAGAGATGGTTAGAGTTCTTAGCTTCCTATGATTTTGACATCGCATATACACCAGGAAAGGGCAATGCGGTGGCTGATGCATTGAGTAGAAGACATGCCAGCTTAGGGACTATGTTCTTTGAATGGAAGCAACTGGAGTTTATCGCGGGGTTTGATTTCAGACCAAAGTGCGAATTGGATCCAGAAATGTTAGCAAGTTTGACGATCAGACCCACTTTGATTGAGCGGATCGGCTCTAGTCAGAGGGACGATCCTAACCTATTGGAAATCATCTCCAAGTTAGAGATGGGTATCGATGAGGAGGTGAACAAGTATGGGCTTGATCGAGATAGATGGCTTAGAAAGAATGGAAAGCTTGTTGTACCCAATGTCAATGGATTGAGAGATGAAGTGCTTAGAGAATGTCATCACTCAAAGCTGACTATACACCCCGGTGGTAATAAGATGTATCGAGATATGAAGCAGACTTACTACTGGGAAGGGATGAAAAGAGACGTTGGGAAGTTTATATCCAAATGCATGAATTGCCAGTTAGTTAAAGCCGAGCAAAAGAAGCCTAGTGGATTGTTACAGCCATTAGAAATTCCCGAATGGAAATGGGAGCAAGTCTCGATGGATTTCATCGATGGTTTACCAAGGACTAGATCGGGATATGACAGCATTTGGGTAATTGTAGATCGACTGACTAAAAGTGCAAGGTTTATACCAGTCAAATCGACCAGAACGGCAACTAAGTTAGCAGAATTGTATATGAAGTGGGTAGTGAGATTTCATGGGGTACCTAAAAGCATTGTGAGCGACCGAGACCCGTTGTTCACTAGTGGGTTTTGGAAGAGCTTACAAGAAGCTCCGGGGTCAAGATTACATCTCAGTACCGCATATCATCCTCAGACCGACGGCCAGACGGAGAGGGTGAACCGTACTTTGGAAGATCTTTTGAGAGCATGTATATTGGATTTTGGAGGATCATGGGATGACCATTTGCATCTAGTAGAGTTTGCATATAATAATAGCTACCAATCCAGTATCGGTATGGCTCCGTTTGAAGCTTTGTACGGAAGGCCGTGTAACTCACCATCATGTTGGATAGAGACTGGCGAGAAGTTTATGCTTGGACCAGATGTGGTGAGGGAAACTTCAGATAAGATCAAGATCATTCAGCAACGAATGAAGGCAGCCCAAGATAGGCAGAAGAGTTATGCTGATAAGAGGCGAAGAGACTTAAAATTCTCCGTTGGTGACTTGGTGTTTGTCAAGATTTCTCCGTTGAAGAGCGTAATACGATTTGGCAGGAGAGGCAAGTTGGCACCAAGATTTGTTGGCCCGTTCCCTGTTCTTGAACTAGTCGGGAATTTGGCATATAGGATTGACTTACCAGAGAAGATGGCGGGAGTTCATAACGTATTTCATGTTTCCCAACTGAGGAAGTTCGTTCACGACTCAGATATGACTATTTCACCTGATCAGTTAGAGGACTTCGAAGTAGAACCCGAGGCGGTTGGGAACCGCAAGCCGGTCCGTATTGTCGAGTACGACATGAAGCAACTTCGAAGGAAGGCGGTGAAGCTAGTCAAGGTACAGTGGAGCGAGGACGAGAGTGATTGTACTTGGGAAACAGAGGAGGACATAAGGAGGAAGTATCCAGAACTCTTTGCCTGGTAAGATTTTGACTTCGATTTAGTTTTTCCGCATGCTAGGATAGGCTTGTTTGCTTGTTTTGCATGTTTGATTGTTATATGTGGTTGTTAGGCATGCGGGATCCCTTGTATGTTTTGGGTTAAGGAATTTCGGGGACGAAATTTCTTAAGGGGGGGAGAGTGTAACGACCCGCATTCTACGCATCATAGGATCGTAGAATATTTATTTCTTTCACATACGAAGTCGTATGGTCATGTAACTTTGGGAGACGACTATTGGGGTCATTTCCCATGTTCATGATTTTTCCCGATTTTTAAATGACCATTTTACCCCTAGTTGGCACTGTTTTGGCCATAACTTTTGACTGGATAGGAGTTTTGACCTGAAACTACTTCCATTGGCTTCGGATGATGGTTTCTCTTTCCGTAGAGTGGTCACATTAGCCAAACGGACTTACCGTTTGGGAGATATGGCTGAAACAAGTCTCAGATGGTTATAGACAGCTTAATTGGGCTTAACCGGGTGATTAGCAGCTAGGCCCAAGGGGAATTTCGGGTTTAGAGGTTTAGGAGGTCTGATTAGGGTTAGGTTATCACTTTCATTTCAGTTTTGAGCCGCCACAAACCTCCTTGAGACCTTAGTAATGGCTTCCTACATCTAAAACACCCCAAATCACTCTCTAATTGAAGATTAGGCTTAGCAACACCAAATTAAGGAGAAAAAGCACCAAAGCAAGGTTAGAGCCGCTGTTAGACATCAGTATTCGCCCCAAATCAGAGGAGTTTCAGTTCTGAGAATTTCATTTGTGGCCAAGGTGAGTGATAGCATCATTTTGACACTAATTACAGTTAGTTAAGGGTAATTAGTGAAGATTAGCGAATTTATACGTAAATAAATTCTGGAAAAATTCTTAAAATTCTAAAACAATGTTTTAAGGCTCTGTTAGAAATTTGGGTTAATTTCGATGTGTTTTGCTAATCGTATGCTTAAACATGATTAAGAGGGATTATAGGCAAATGTGAGGTTTTAGCCACTTTTTGATCCATTTTGGTTCATTTGATTTGTTGTTTGCTGTTTGTGGTTGCTATTACATGTTGCTATGACTCTGTGGCATGTTTCATGATTGATTAGAATAGTTAAATTGCTCGAAAACGTCGTCGAATGGCGTAGAAAGCTTGCTGGAAAATTGCAGAAGTGTGCAGGTTCCGAACCGGTTCGGATCGGAGAAAGGGGGTCGGATCGGATTTGTGAACTGACCAAGGGGATTCGAACTGGATTGGAACTTGTCGCTGGAGAAGGCTTGGCAAAAAGGAAGGCTGTTCACTTAGAGTTGGGGTGGACAAGGGGATCGGATCGGAGTAAGCTAGGGAGCGGAGCGGATCGGATCGGAAGAGTGATTGGAGGCCAGATCGGATCGACATGGAGATGCAGGGCTCGGATCGGAAGCAAACACTTGGGAGAAGCAAGAGGGGAAGCCACGCGGATCAGATGGCAAGGAGGGATCGGATCGGAATACGTGAAGAAATAAGTTAGGGATTGGAGCGCTGGAGGGAAGGACACCCGACCCGACCTGGAGGAGGACCCCGACCCGACCCGGAGCGAAGTGACCGAACCGAACCAAGCATGGGTGACCGAACCGAACCGAGCATGGGTGACCGAACCGAACCGAGCATGGGTGACTGAACCGAACCAAATTCTAGAGCTGTTAATGCACGACAACTTTTCTGAAGACCCACTCCAATTCAGCCAAACCCGAGATGCAAAGGAAGTCCAAATGAGAAGTTAGAGCTTAAGATTCAGATGGGAATCAACGAGTTCACTTCAGGATTGGGCTTTGCTGCGGGACGCGTGCTAAGGAGTTATCGACGTCTGTAGCTTTGGACCACTATGGTAGGAGGTACGAAGGCGGATTCAGGGCCATTATGGCATTGGTAGAACCAAGGGCTATGACCAATGAAGTGGGTCATTGAAATGTTTGGTCATGACTCCAAGTGTTTGGCTTGGTCACAGCAGGGTTTCTACAAGTCGGGATTCGTCGTTGCCTCAGTTTGTCTAGTGTTCCAAAGTGGTAGATGTCGTACGCTTTACGCACTGAGGGAGATATGTGAGGATGGTTGCTATGGATGATTTGTTTGCTATCATTGCGACATGCACACCCCACCCCCGTATTCTTACACTATTTATTATGGCACCTTGGGGTATTGTACGGTATGCGGTACTAACTCTTTGGTTGCAGGTCCAGGTTCAGGTATGGATTAGTATACCTGTTATTACTTTGTTTAGATGCTTATCGCTCACACCAGGCTTTATGTCTGACCCAGAGTTTTATGTCTCTTCTTATTACTCTGGGTGCTCACACGAGCAGACTAGAGACAGGTTAGCTGGTGATGCACGGGTAGATGATCCGGAGACGAGCAGGAGGCTTCCACGTACTATATACATAATATTCTCCCTGTGTTGTTGAAGATCACTGCTTGGGCATTGTTGGTGTATCTTCTACTTTAGCTTTCTTTTGCTTAGAGACAGTAAATTTGGAAAAGTTGTAATAAGCTGTATTTGGATTTCCGCTGCTCTGTTGTTGACATTGATTATTAGTTATCAGCTTATGCACTGTCTCGCCTGTTTTATGTCAAGTATGTTATTATTATATTTTATTCCATGCGCTGTGAGACATTCTACAGGTTCTTTGGTTAGTTCATTCCCTTCTTTCCTTTCTTATGACGACCGTCTTGTGCTAGTCGGGCATGTGTACAGCGCACTTTTGGAGGAAATGCAGGCTGGTGCGGGGCAGGCCGTCACAGTCTCTAACTCCCCTTAAGCCTAACTTTCGCCCCTTTTTCTACCTCCCTATCTTTCGCCCCTCAAATCAATCAATCATCACCTATTCCTTCTCATCTAAACCTCCCGCCGTCTGACCCTCCTGAACTCACCAACCTTCCTACACGTCCCCCAAGGAAGCCCTGCTGTGAATCCTTTCGACAAAACCGAAAGATGGCCTTCGCTCTTCTTTGCGAAGCCAAAGAATGCAGGTTCGTTTTCACCACCGGAGTTGAAACTCGAATTCAACAGAAAAGTGATGATTCCATTTGTAGACGTCTTACAAGCAGTGAAGGAACAATTGTTGAAAATAATAATTTTGATTAATGTCAACAAAGAGAAGAGCAATGGAAATCATGTCATGAAGATAAGGTTATATATATACATTGAGTCATGTTAGAATTAATATCATCAAGTATAATACGAATATACAAAACAAGGCATTAATATATATATATATATATATATATTTCAAATGATCGAAAACAGTCTAACTGGGCAAAAATGCCTGAACCAGTCGACTTGTTCAAAACCAACCAGTCGACTGGTCAGAAAATTTTGTCTCAGTAACGGCTAGTTTCTGAACATTTTCAATATATACGGTTTCATATTTTTCATCCAGTCGACTGGTAAATTTTAACCAATCAACTGATTCGAAATAGCACATATTTTTCTGAAATGTTGCCTCCATTCATAAAGAGAAATCTCTTCATTTCTAAAAGGAAATGGAAGCTTCTTTTGGTTAAAACTCTTCATGAAGAATTACTACCTTTCTACTATTATATAAACACTTCAAACATGATTTACAAACATCCAATTATTATTCTATTCTCTCTATTTTCTAATTTGCACTTCAATATTCTTTGCGTTCTAAAGCTCTCTTAAATTCAAATTACTTGTTGAATCTTAGATGATATTTCACATCTCTTGATTTAACAAACAATTTACTTCCTTCAATCTTTGCATTCAAATCATATACTCGAGGATAAGATTACAGGAAGGGTGTACTTAAATCATTGACTATCTGTGTTGATTCAAGAACACAAAGCAGAAGTCAAAACACTTGTAATTGTTGAAGTCCTGTGTAGTTGCTCAGGTGAGAAGCATCCTTGTTGGGGCTCGGATGTATTGACCTATTCCTCCGGGTTAAGAGAGGGCGTGATAGTGAATTCCGAAGAGGAGCTTTGGGACTGGACGTAGGGCGGGAAGTCCGAACTAGTATAAAATTCCTAGTGTCGTTTCTCATCACATTACTTCTTATTTATGATATATTTTTCTAGCTTAGCTTTTACCTGCATAACTATTGTAGATTACTAGTTAGTTTACTATTTCCGCTTTATCCATATTAGTATCCTACTTAAGTCGTATACACCGACTCTTTTCAACAATGGCATAATTACTTAGTGGGTTTTTTCCTGGATAAGCCATTAAATTTCTATGCTATAACGAACCATCTGCAGTGTTTCTGGAAACCGCAGGGTGGAATTAAGGTAAAATTTAATGGCAATATGTTTTTCTTTTTGTTATCGAACACTGAGGACAAGAATAGAATAGCACATGCAGATCCGGTTGTGATTCATGATAAACTATTCATAATAAAGCCATAGGATATAAATATTGGAAGCAGCACTAGCTTGATAAAGAGTGTACTAGTGTGGATCAAGGTGAGGAATATTCCGCTGTGTTGTTGGACTAAGATTGGCATTTGCTAGCTAGCAATGCGAGTGGGAAAATTTTTATGCATGGATAACTCTACTGAAGGCTTGGAGAGACTTGTCTATGATAAATGTATGGTGGAAGTAACCCCTGATGAACCATTAGTCAATGAATTTAAAGTAGCTTTACTTGACTGTTGTGAACAAACGGTCTTCGTACAATATCTGTGGCAGCCTGAGGCATGCACTTTCTGTAAATGTTTTGGCCATTTAACAGAACAAGGCAAGAAAATGATAGTTGAAGAAAGTTTGGGTGTTGACAACCTGAAGCGGATGAGTAACTTGATTCGAGCAACCAACTGTATGAGTCAGGTTGAGAAAGTCATTCGTAAGGGTAAAGTGCTCGCTAGTAGTACTGAGGCCATAACTGGAATACATATCAAGAGTAACGAAGTTTGGAGGAACGTAACTAATTGGAGGAACGGAAGGTCGAGTATCCTTGGAAAAAGTGATAAGATTATTCTCGGTAAGGGAGTCAATCTGGGCAGTACAATAACTGGACATAGTGATAATGTTATTAATGCTAAGAATTGTTTTGGCGTTCTAGAAACATTGATAAGGAATGCGATGAAAGAAATGATGAAAAAATCACTGTAGGGAAAGCTACACTAGAAGATAGAGAGATCGAAATGGTTGAAGCTATGTTGTTTGAGGCTTTTGGAAGTCCTAATGTTTGTAACAAAGAAGTGCAGGTTCATGCAAGCATAAATTATGTTGTGAGTGAAGTTTCTATTGTACATTCTATTTCTAGTAATGGAGGTAAGGATTTTGATGTACTCATACGTGATGATGTAGAAATATTGTCTAGAAATACTGAAAACTCTGATGGTGTAAGAAGTCCAAGTGTAATCACTCAAGATTTGACAGGGGAGACAAATGCAACCAGTTTAGCTAAAGGCAATGTAGTGGGTGAAACAATGCAGCAATTTTCTGGCACTGATAATGTTACTGAAGAACTGGTTGCAACAACTAACAGATTTGAAGTAAACTCGAACAGTCAGGAAATTCTTCGAGAGCAGACGATGTAGAACACTCAGCATAGTGATGGTAGTGAGTCTACTGTTTTAGAAATGAAGTGAATTATCTCTGAAAACATGCAAGTTATCGCTACAAGCTACAAACTGAACTTGAAGATTGAGAATTTTAACTCCAAACAATATCAAGCAACTATGAAGACAGTGAAGGACTTTAATGATTTCAAAGTGAGGTATCTCGAAATGATGGATAAAACGAGACAAGGAGTAGCAGACTTAAGCAAATGATTATTAGTGTCAACAATAAAGGTAAAACTAACCAATTGGCAAAGGTAAGAACCTGTATGCGCACTTAGCTGTTCCTCCTGCATAAAAGGAAAGACCACCAGATATAGTTAAAGAACCAGTGGCAACAAGCTCAAATGAAAAGGCTAGATCTTATACTCTGATTACTCGGAGTAGGAAGAAAGAGATGCTCAGGAATTCCCAAGAAAACAGATGACTATCGAAGGACAATGTAGTAACATTGCAAAATTAATATCATAAACAAATGTCAAAGGAAATGTGATTTGTTTAAGTAGCTAGCGACATGGATAATGTCTTATCTTCCCTACATGGAAGTTTAGTTGACATATCCTTTGTATATCACCTGGATTCACATGTATCTTTTCTTCCTTTAATAAAAGAGTGTTACAGAACACTATAAAAATCGGCCGGCCTTGCCAAAAAATCCCAAAGATTCTCTCTGTACTCCTCAACTAAGTACATGCCTCAACAAACCTCTTTGTGCCCGAGACGATCTACTACGAAGATTAGAGAAATTCTTGCAAAGTTTAAAGAAGATGATAACTACTAGTCGGTTAGGAAGAACGGCAGTAGGTACCTGACCTTGCGCTAGATCTTATGCTTCAACTGGTGCGTAGTCTAAAGATATCTACGAAACCAAACTGGAATAAGGGAACCCTTAGGAAGAGATGGGACATCCGCCATACAACGCAAGAGAAAAGATAGAGAATATGATTTTGAAGGAATCGTAGTAATGTTATTCTCAACTTGAGGGGATAAACTTTATTTCCAAAATTTCTTTGAAAAAATATTTTCTTTAAAAAATATTTTACTTTTAAAACAAACTTTTAGAAATCTTGTAACCTTAGGCTTTGATGCCAAGTGTAACACCCTGCACCCCTTAACATCCCCTATATTGGGATTATGTCAAGAAATATGGAGCTTATAGATATAAAGAACTATATCACATAGACTACAATTTATAAGACAATAAAATATATCCCACAAAAATGTTTTTAACCTGAAACATAACTTTCATTTCAAAACCAATTATTCATTTCAGATAAGACACCAAGTCATAAAGCACACATGTATCAATCAGTAATATATTTTCTCATGAACCATCAGAGTACAACAAAAGATCATCCCACTCAAAGGTCAATATTTCAACTAATCTCAGTAGAACATGATGCAAAAATAGAAGAAGAATACATCATCAGCTTTAGAATAAACCCCAAAAGCGATCCTCCAAGAAATCTGGACTAATCACCTTAGCTTTACAAGCTAAATAGTGGAGAAAAAGGAAGTAAGAGGAGTGGGTTAAAGTCCAGTGAACGATGTAATTACTCGTATAATTGAGTAAGAGCGAGAAATTGACTCAATAACTGTTATAATATAAAATATGGTATAGTGTTCGTGCATAACTACTAAGGTAAATGCATTGGAAAATATACAAAATCTGATCATTCGATTATTTGCACTTATTGAACTACCGAACATAAGAAATACGATTAGAACCATTTCCTAATACTACCCATTGATCATTTTTATCCTACCGGTCTACCATCTCGCTTGGTAAAATGTCACCATGGATCTAAGGCTTTATCCCTACCTAATATTCCACATGTAAAAACATAATAAACGCTTTTGGATGCATCAGTGACTTATTTTCCATTGTTAATGTTACTGCATGCTCAGATATTGTCGAAATGCACCCACACACGCCCTTATTTTTTTGACCCCTTATTTATCTTAATCATCATAAGTGTGTCAGGCCTCCACCTCTACCCATATGAGACCATCATAAATAAACCTAAAAGGGAATGCTATCAGTATGGGTCTTAGTAAAAAAATATTCCAATTTGCGCCTTGCTAGTCCCCTTGACCGACCTTATTCATTTGTCATTTATTTTCCCCAATCAACACCACCCACCGGAACAAACTATTACATGCTTATTGAACTTTATTACTAACTTATTTTCTTTAATCGACACTTGCTATCTGAACGGACCACTACTAGTGCATGCATATTAAACTAAATCCAAGATTTAAGTTTTAATTATAATATGCCTTTCTATTTTCCTCTTTTAATTGTAACCCTCATGTCATGATTGTAGTTGCAAATATCCAATTTTTTCTATTATGACCCACTAACATGTCCACACAGTTATCACAATATGTTCATTCTCTGAGTTTTTTCCTCAAAGTACAACCCATGTTTTAATTTATTGTACTCCTTTTTCAGTTTAATTACTTCTTAGTTGCAAAAATACAATTTATGCATATTTTTTTGTACATGTTTGCAAGTTCATTATTTATAATTCTATTTTCCACACGCAAAAAGAGGTTAAATCAATCGTCAACTAACTAACATTTATATATCTAGGTATGTTTTAGGTATAAACTTAAATAATTGCTGAAATTGTAAATAACCGACAAGAATGAAATATTGGTAAGGGAAAAAGACTGTAAACTATCTTACATAACTTAAATAAAAAGAAAGTTGTAACAAAGAACTAGAGAAATACTTGTAGAAAACAACTTATAGAAATACTAACTTAAAGAAAAACTATTAAGAACTGTAAGAAACCTATAATAGGAAAATCTATAATTATTATAGACCCTACTTCCCTAAATTACCAAAAGTCTGAATTATTACACAATTACCCATAGTCCTTAGCTTTTGAAGTGTGCCAAGCCTTCCGGATCCCGTCCTTAGGTTAACTAATAATACTTTATTTTTACAAATATCTTTTTGGAGAAAAATTTAAATTGCAAGCCCGTCTCAATTAAGAGGGAACCTAGATAGAAAAGAGTTGTGTTATGAATGAAGAGCTAAGCCTAGGGTCTTATTTGTAGTGGAATTTAAGGATCTCAGGCCCTTGGATTTTAAGATTCAGTTTGGTCTAGACATGTCACAGCTTGAACCAGCACAGATCTAAAAATGAATGCATTGAATTAAGCCACGTTAGTTTTAAAGTCAATAACGTTTGTTATCGGCTCGAACTTTTATGAAATATCATCCAGGCTCGAGTGAGGGTCGACCTAGCTAGATCCCGAGTCGAGCTGGCATAAGGTGGGTCGACCCGACCCAGGTGTTATATTTTTTTCTTGTTTCATTTTCTGATTTACTTGTATAACTTGTTTCTTTTATAGCTCAAACTTGTTTCTTTTATAATTATATACCGAGTCAACGAGCTGGTCAATCCTGGGAAGTGGAAAACTGTCTTTAGGCAAGCTTTATTCAAATCTGAAAAGTCAATGCAGACTTCTTCACGAGGACTGGATTTAATATCCACTTGGGTATAGCAAGCCTAAAATTGATTTGCTGGACTTTAACCTTTCTACTTTCTCCTTCAAAGCCGCCGACCTCTCATAATCAAACATATGTCTCTTCTACTTTACTAGGACATACTTTGGGTCAATGTAAAGCGAATGGCTCATAATAGTGGGTGATATCCCACACATGTCAGCATGGGTCCACACAAACACATCTAGGTTCACATGGAGGAAATCAGTCAGTTTCCTCCTTTAGAGGGAGTTAAGATGTGATCCGATCTTCAAGACCTTAGTGGGTCGTCGTTATCGATTGGGATCTCCACTATGGCTTCATTAGGAGACGCCCTTCGATATCCTAGCTCTTCATTCTCTCTCGAATCAATATCTTGAATTAGCAACTGGAAGGTTCGGGCCATGATTTCTCCTTTATTTGCTATGTGGTTGCCTCCTTGGCAAAAGGGGAATTATTCACATCCTCTCCCTTCTCTTTACCATGGGCCTTCTTCCATTCAGCCAAGTAACATGCTCGTCCTGCTACCTAATCTCCTCATACAACTCCTACTCCTTCCTTCATCGAAAACTTCAAGAACAAGCACCAATGAGCTATGCATGTTGGAATTTAGCAAGGGTCGATCAGTCCAAGAAGGTGTTATTGGGGCTGCACAAAGTATGGGTTGGGTTGGGTCGGGTTAGACCAAATACTTCATCCGACCCGCATAGGTATGGGTTTAAGGTAGTTCAACCCGTATCCGACCATATATGAGATTGGATATGGGTTGGGTCGGGTTTAGTAGGTTTGGGTTGCTTGAATATAATAAAGATGAAAATATAAGAGATTCTTTAAAAAATAATATTAAAATATTCAGTATAATATATCAGGTTTTATCCAGCATAATGCATTTAAAATAACTGATTCATTATAAGACATATTTTGTTAAAATTTGATTGTAAAACAGTTTTTTTTCAAATAGAAATAATATACCAAAATTGAAGAAAAAAAACCTTTCTTTGATGGCTCACAAAAATAGAAAAACTCAAGCTGCTCTGACTAAAGCACAACAAAAAACACATATACAAAAATGGCAACATGGCATAATTAATTTACTACATAGTAGAACAAGTGTTTTATTTTAAAATACATTAAAATGCTATTTCAAATATATTTTTCAAATTCTATCTAGTTTGGATTGACGTGAAATATGTTTTTTTTTGTATATTTACCATAAAATACATAGCGTTATTCTAGGATTATGCTATTCCAAATTTAAGTGGGATGATACTAAATTAGTTTTTTAATATAATGTTGGGTTGGGTTAAAATAAGGTTGGGTTGAACAAAATATAAACCCGACTCGTATATAGTATAGGTTACAAGTTGTAACCCATATCCGACTCGAACTAGGATCGGTTGGGTTTATATGGGTTGGGTCGGATTGGATATGGGTTGTGTGTAGCCCTAGGCGTTATATGGAGAGTCAACAGCCACAACAAGAAATGGGATAATCTGCATTATCTGGCGGTCTCCTTCACATAATTCTATCGATAGTTCCACCATACCTACATGTTCATTCATCGAGCCATTGAAGCTATGTATCTCTCCTTACACGACTTCATGTTTTTTGCTTCTAACTCATCTGGTTATAAGCTCTTTTAAACAAAATATTTACGGAACTCCCACAGTCTACAAAAAATTTCCATACCAAGGTCGGGCCAATCATGGCCGAAATAACCAATAGATCAATACTTGGGGCTTCCACCCTTTCCGCTTCTCAGTTCCGGAAGACGATATCATCTGCTATCGTCCTCCTTTGCTTCACCAGAACAGTTTCTTCTGCTTATTGAACTCATCACCTCCATGTGCTTTAATGCGTGCACGTACTTATTTATGGTCATAATACCGAAATCAGCCTGTTGCGGTCCTACGACTATAGTGTTGATCACGATTCCTTTTCCTTTATCTCTTGCCTAGGTGGCGGCTCTAGGAGCTGCCTAACCTTTTTGGGGTTCGAAGTCCCCTACCCCTTGTCCTTCGGGACAACTTTGTGCTCGTCTAACTTTCCTTCTCGAATCAACTTCTCAATGATATCCCGGAGATGACGACACTCATTCTTCATGTGGTCGTGTCGTATATCTCCTGAAACAAACAAAACTTTCTTGTTTGGACTTCCTTCTCCATAGACTCTCACGGAGGAGGCTTCTTGTATTGCATCGTAGTGCATGTGTTTAAGTATATGTTCCCAGGGGATCATTCAATGGTGTATAATTGTCGAAAGTCTGAAGTCTGGGTTGCTTCTAAGCGTTCCCTTTTTGGTTACGGCTTCCCCCACCGCCGTTCTTACGCTGATTGTCATTCTTTTTTATTCTGCAACTGAACATTCACCTAAACTTTTTTGGAATTCTCTCCGGGCTGTTTTGCCGCGACGTTACACTGAACGCCTTCATTCACAGTGTCATCAACCCTTCACTTTTTGTTCGTTCTCGCCTCCTCAATTCATAAGTGCACACTAGCCTTTTAGTAAAACACATCGAGTGTAGAGGGAGGCTTCCCAGTCAAATACATCAACGCGTCGACTAACGCCATCAAAATCATCTCACGGTTAGGATTACTGACCTCGGTGATAGCTGCGTTGAAACGGTCGAGGTAATCTTAAAGCGTTTCTTTTAGAGCTTAATTTATTCGGGAGAGGGTCATGATGTGTTTCGACTTAGATGCATGGAGGCAAAACTGGTTTAGAAGCGTTCTACTCAAGTCTTCGAAACTCAGAACCGGTCAGGGAAATAGTCAGGTAAACCATAAGCACAAACCCATCGAGATAGATTAGGAATGCTTTGCACTTTATAGCATCCGGGGATGTTGTCGTATCCATATTCAGGCATACCAATTGCTGTTGAGGGTCAGTTCTTCCTGTAACCCCCCACATCCGTTAAGGTCACTCACAAAGGGAATGCCTTAACTTCAATGGAGCATTATGGGTACTGGAACAGAAATATTACAAGACAAACATATATAAAACAACGGAAAGTAAAGTGGAAGTACTTCAAATCACTTGCTAAATATAATTGTTTATAATAAAAGTCCATCAACTTCCAATACCCAATTACATAGTTAAAATATCTGTCACGCTCAAAAACAAAGAAGCATAAAATAAGTTGTAGTATTCCCCAATAAAGCAAAGCAAGCCATAGCCAAGAGAAATCCAAGCCGTACAAGAAAGAGCCTTGGAGCTTGGTAAGATCCGAACTAAGCTGTATTCCCAACCTGTGAACCTGGGGGGGGGGGGGGGGGGACGGAAGAAAAAGAGGCGAAATAAAACGGGTCAGTCATAAAGACTGAGTAAGTCCTAGTGACTTTCAACATAAAAACAGGTAAAGATAACATAGCATGAATGAACTGAAAGTAAACATAAGCATGATGACAAGATAAGCTACAGGAAAGATAACTAAGAATAACCTCATACGATTTTTGTCATGTATAACATTGCAAGGTTCCCATTCAAGATGAACTAAGTATAGTTTCGCAAGATTTCTATCAAGCATCGCAAGATTTCTCTGCTTCACCATTTAAAATGATATCTATTTGCTCTGCACCACCTAACTAGTGTCCCAACTAGTAATCTATATAAAATGATAAAATCATAACGTGATCGCAATCCCCGAAATTAAGGTTGCTTTCACGTGTACATCTATTATTTATTACCTAGATCTAATCTAGGGTTTTCTATCGAGCGCTTCCTAGATTCAACCAGGATTTATGCCACCTAGGTCCAACCTAGGGATTATGCTGCCTATTGAACGCTTCTTGGATTTAGGGTTTATGCCACCTAGGTCCAACCTAGGGATTATGCTACCTACGTGTATCATACGGCCCCCAATGATTGTAGATACCTATGCTGGTCCCACCATGGGGTGTATCAAGACCCATGGTGGCGGCCCGATGCAATTCTAGAAGACATAGGTTATACTACTGGTGCCCCCAGTGCCCTATTTGTCTGCTCCGAAGTGTGTGCACGCCCGCACTCCGTTAGAACCTACACTGTTGCACCCACCGCCGTCGTTTTGACCGCTTACAATCAGCCCAGTAATCGTGCCCCACCCTGCCTAGTTTCAGGGTACCGTTGATACCTGATTTGGGTTACTGCTGAAATGGGTCCCCGTTACTAGGGTTTCCTACTGGTTAAGTGTGTGGGCCTATAGATATTACCCACCTTCCCGTGATGTACTTAACCCACTGATTCAAGCGTGCTTATTAATGGTTAAGTTTGTGGGCCTATATTTACTAATATTACCCCCAACCCGATATGTATTTAACCCTCTCCGTTCATTACGTTAAGTTGGTTAAGTGTTTTCTCTTGTTTTACTTAACCCTACCACACATCATGTTATATCGGTTAAGTGTTGTTCCTTGTGTTACTTAACCCTACCGCAAGCCTTGTTGTACAGGCTAAGTGTTCTCCCTTGTGTTAACTTAACCCCACCACATGTCATGTCATATTGGTTAAGTGTACATTGACTTAGCCCACCTACTTATCATGTTGTGACGGTTAAGTGTTACCCTCTGTTGTTACTTAACCTTACAACGCATCACGTTATATTGGTTAAGTGCATGTTAACTTAACCCCATCCACCGGTCATATTATAATGGTTAAGTGTTACCCTCGTGTGTTTACTTAACCCTACCACGCATCAGGTTATATCGATTGGGTGTTATCAACCTATTCAAGTTAGCCCAACCCATCCGCTAGTCATGTTATAACGGTCAAGTGTCATTAGCCTAGCTCTGTTACTTAACCCACCCATTGATCTGATTAACAGTTATGTTGGTTAAGCCCACATTTATAAGTTTTACATGTTCTTAACTCATACCGGTTAAGTCCACATTTACATGACAAATTTCCATGTCATCCCACCTAATCCTCTAACCATACCCACGTCTTATTATGGTTAGTATTCCTTAATTCATTCATTATGACGAACGAATCATGACCTCTCACATTAGACCGTGCATTTTGTGGCCATTGGATTTGCCGGGCGGTTCCGGGGCAGATTTACACCACAAACTGGGTCTAACCTCGTGTCATAAACCGTTACGCCTACAATTTGGCCTTCGACCTCTCACATTAGACTGACACTTTGTGGCTACTCGATTTGCCGGGCGGTTCCGGGCAGATTTACACCACAAACTGAGTCTAACCTCGTGTCAAAGGTTCATTAATGGTCGCACCCCACCCAAAACCCCAATATCAGTTCATGTGTTTAACATATAGAAATGTTCATGATTCACGTTTTTGTCCCAAATCATATTCCCAAATTATTATCATAATTCACTATAAGGTTATGCCAAGTTATAGCCTCCTATTTCCAATACATACCAACTACCCAAAACCCAACTTAGGCGCGTTCATATTAAACTTTCTCCAAATCATAAATTATCATATATGTTTGTACTCCAAATTTTACATAATTAACATATGCCCAAGTTCTAGGTTACATATCAGTTTTACATATGCCCAATTCATACCAAATTTACATATGTTCAATTCATGCCGTTTTACATGTATGCCAATTTACACATATACCAAGTTTCATGTCATTTTACATATGTCAAGATTCATGATCTACATGTTTACAAAGCTATGCTTAATTTACATAGATCCAGTTTTATACCCAAAATTACATGTTTAACATGTTTACACCAATTTACCCATAACGAGTTCTAGCCAAATTACATATATCAAGATCCATGTCATATTACATATATCAAGATCCATATCAAACTATATATGCCAATCCCCATTCTTGCAATTACTATTATAATGACAATACCCAAATATTCAATTTCATGTTAATGGTAGTAATACCCAAATATCCAATTTTTATGTTATGCCATCAATTCCACCAAACACATATATCCAAATAGGTATTATCCCAATATTCCCCCGTATTCAATCGTATGCAAATCGCGTTTTAGGCCTAGGTCCGAAATTGACCAAGGTTCATCAAAAGAAAATAAATAGGGGGAGGTAGAAGTTGCAATAAGAGCAGGATCAGAAAGAAAACAACATAAATCATCATGATAGGCATAAAGATTACAACTTGATGATAACATCATTACGAATCAAGAAAACTGCTGAATAGATCATAAACTTTGCATGAGAATAAAGCTAGACAAGTCTCAAATCTCAAGATTCAAGAAGCAACAGAAATAGATCGATAAACATACTTAAATCCAATTTCACTTCATCACATGCCCATATTATATTTTAAATATTTTAATCTGAAAATAACTAGAACTTACAGGGCATGGCTAGTGAATTAGGAACTGAATTTGTTGTAAAAATGTTGCGGCTTTGTTAATTTATTGTCTTGAATCTTTGTAGAAGCCTTGTTCTTCGAATTGTTTATGAAAGCTTCCTCAGAATTGATTGGAGTTTGAATGCTTAAGCTTTAATTTGGGGCGGCGGCCATGGTTCAAGAGGGAGTTCAGCAGCATGACGGCTTTATTATTATATTATTTCTGTGAATTTAGGGTTAGACTTGAATTGTATTTATAGAATTTTAATCTGATTAGAGCCGTCGATGAAGCTAGAGTGAATTCAGACCATCCATCTCAAGAGGAGCCAATCAGAAAGTGACATGTAAGCCCTAGTGACTCAGCCAAGCCTCAGAAATCGACCAGAACCCGATCAGGCCAGCCAGGGCCTGACCAAGCCAGTTTTCTGGCTTGGGCGCACTTGGCAGGTGCGCTAGTGCTAAAATTGTACTGGCGCACTTCCCAAGTGCGCCAGTGCAATTTTGTTCTGGCGCACTTCCTAAGTGTGCCAGTGCATTCTTACCCGTTTCTGGTTTTTCTGCCCAACTTCGTTCGTCCATATCTTCTTCATACGGTATCTGTTTTACGCAAACTCGGACTCTATTTCAAGCAGAATTCCGAGACGAACGCAATGGCGTAACCCATTTCCCTTGATTCTTATTTTAAAATTAATTATACCCTGATTTCAAGTTTTAACATGTTATTAAAATTCGGGTTGTTACATTCTCCCCTCCTTAAAAGATTTCGTCCCCGAAATCTTCAAGTTAAGAAGAATGTGTCCTACCATCCAATCATCCATCTACTCAATCATCAATCACATGCATCTATTGTCCTTAAGAGATTTCTAATGTTGTATGAACATATGCAGAAAGTGTGTGTATATGTTCCTTATCTAATGCAAATGATCAGGCCTGATTGATCTTCTTAATGCAAAATATGTTTAGTGCAATGAGTCCAACATGTATGCGAATGGTCCTAGCCACATAAACACTATATGTGTGCGCAAACGTCCATCCATATGCAACATCCACATGATAACACATTTAATTTCATCCATAAACAAGTATAAACACTCATGCATATGCAATATGAAAGGTGACGGAGCCGATCTAGTGCCTAATGTGTAAATGCATCCACGAGCAACCACTAGCAACCACTTGCAGCCACTTGCAACCATCAATCATAACATGTCTCAAACACATGTTTACACCCAATTGTTCCTACCTAAAGGTATAGTCGAATGATAGAAGCAAGTAAAAACTTTTTGCCCATTAGGCAATGTCAGAACTGGAAATCTACGTCACATATATACTGGTTAGGAGAAGAACTCCCTAAGCACCAGCCCGAAGATCGAAATCAACATCAGGCTGACGCCCAAAGAATTACTCAACCCAACGGACACCCTCAAGCCCCAACATGTATTACTAACAGATGATCCCTATGGGGTTTTGCAACAGAAATAGGATTGAGAATAGGACCGAGAGGTTATACTTAAAAGATAATATACAAGTAAGCTCTACAGGAAAAGAGGGATCAAGGATATACTCTTAAAAAGAGATATGATGTGCGTGTCAAGTCTTCAATCTTCTAAGTCGGATTTCCTTGAGCTTAACTCCATTATGCCTTGACCGTCTTTAGCTTCACAATTTTTTAGCTTCTTAATTCCTATTTCCAAAATATGAGTTGGAACTCATTTCACTGTCGCCTCTCGTTCCACTTTCACTTATTCTTTTTCTCGTATACCCAGCTTAAACATAACTGCGTACTTATGGTTTCATGCAAGCTCTGCAAAATTCATTAGTGAATCCTGGATCTCGTTTATAGGGTACTCCACGCAGAAGAATTATCTCTTACAAATAAACAGATGTCAACCATGTTTCCAAGTGTACTTACTAAGGTGATTTTCTATAATTCATGCATAAATGAGATGAACCATCCGCCTTAGTGGCGAACACTACTCGAGCGGATCAATAAATATATTAAGAGATTCTAGGTAACTAAGCATGGCAGAACCCTAAGGGTTACACTAGACTTCGAGGGCATTACCGGGGCAAGTCAAGAGTCTAACTACCCTATTTTCGTACTCGAGAATGGTATCATTTATGGACAACCACTCCATCCCTAGAATCAACCCATTGCCCAAAAACATAAGCTTTACTTCTAAACTCAACACTTAGCATAAACTTTCTCAAATCCAAACAAGTCATGAATAAATGAGCTTATTCCCCAAAAGGATTTGAGACAAAAATGAGACCCTCTACTACGCTAGTACTAAGGTGCAGAGACTCAACTATCGAAGCAGAATTAAAAAGGATGCGAGGTACAAAAACAAAGTTCTAACGGGATGATAGAAAAGGAAAGCTAATCTATTAACAGAAACGTTACCACCTCTTCTTAGGTACGCTAGTAGTGAGAGCATACAATTGCCCTCTCGACGATCTTGTCCTTGTCCTCTAATACTTAACTATATGTCCCTTCATACTAAAGATACTCTCTCTTGTCGTGGGTTTTATTATTCTCTCACTTTGGCCTCTTTCCCTTCACCTTTTCCTCCTTCGTGGATTAAGCCATATCAACAAGTTTCTCATCCTTAGGCTTGTGTTCTTTATCCTCGTTCTTGCTATCCTTGTATAGCTTGTTGACAAGTTTCTCGAAAGTTACCTCCATCGCACGGAAACTCTACAAAGCTTGAAATAAGATTAGACGCAGATGGAATTACTGCGGCTACAGATGGAAGTTGGGCACTCCTTTGCCCTCCGACATGCGTTGTATGCCTACAAACTATGGTGAAAAAGAAAGAGAGAAGAGACTCAACGAGAGAATCAAAAGATAGTGCTTATGGCTTTGGGGAATATGCCTTTCGTAAAACAAAACTTTTCTTAGAAAGATGCCTCTTTGTAAACGGTTTTGAAAATAATTTCAGAAGGTTTTTAAAAGCTTTTTGCCCAGTCTGGTAACCATTCTGCTCTGATACCAAATGTAACACGCCACATCCGTTAAGGTCACTCACAAAGGGAATGCCTTAACTTCAATGGAGCATTATGGGTAATGGAACAGAAATATTACAAGACAGACATATATAAAACAGCGGAAAGTAAAGTGGAAGTACTTCAAATCACTTGCTAAATATAATTGTTTACAATAAAAGCCCATCAACTTCCAATACCCAATTACATAGTTAAAATATCTGTCTTGCTCAAAAACAAAGAAGCATAAAATAAGTTGTAGTATTCCACAATAAAGCAAAGCAAGCCATAGCCAAGAGAAATCCAAGCCGTACAAGAAAGAGCCTTGGAGCTTGGTAAGATCCGAACTAAGCTGTATTCCCTCCCTGTGAACCTAGGGGGGGAAACAGAAGAAAAAGAGGCGAAACAAAACGGGTCAGTCATAAAGACTGAGTAAGTCCTAGTGACTTTCAGCATAAAAACAGGTAAAGATAACATAGCATGAATGAACTGAAAGTAAACATAAATATGATGACAAGATAAGCTACAGGAAAGATGTAACGGTCCGCCCCGCACCAGCCTGCATTTCCTCCGAAAGTGCGCTGTACACATGCCCGACTAGCACGGGACGGTCGTCAGAAGAAAGGAAAGAAGGGAATTAACTAACGAGGAACCTGTAGAATGTCTCACAGCGCATGGGATAAAATATAATATTAACATACTTGACATAAAACAGGTGAGACAGTGCATAAGCTGATAACCAAAAACCAACATCAACATCAGAGCAGCGGAAATCCGAATACAGCTTATTACAACTTTTCAATTTTACTGTCTCTAAACAAAAGAAAGCTAAAGTAGAAGATGCACCACCAATGCCCAAGCAGTGATCGTCAACAACACAGGGAGAATACTATATATACATTACGTGGAAGCCTCCTGCTCGTCTCTGGATCATCTACCCGTGCATCACCAGCTAACCTGTCTCTAGTCTGCTCGTGTGAGCACCCAGAGTAATAAGAGGAGACATAAAACTCTGGGTCAGACATAAAGCCTGGTATGAGCGATAAGCATCTAAACAGAACAATAATAGGTATACTAAACCATACCTGAACCTGGACCTGCAACCAAAGAGTTAGTACCACATACCGTACAATACTCTAAGGTGCCATAATAAATAGTGTAAAGAATACGGGGGTGGGGTGTGCATGTCATAATGATGGCAACAAATCATCCATAGCAACCATCCTCACATCTCTCACTCAGTGCGTAAAGCATACGATGTCCACCACTGTCAATCACTAGACCCATCGAAGTAGTGACGGTGTTCAACTTGTACAACTACTGCTACTACCAAGCTTACCACATGGAGTCATGACCAAATCTTTACAAATGACCCCACTTCATTGGTTTATAGCCCTTTAGTCGTACCTAGGCCACTGTGGCCCTGAATCCGTTCACGTACCTCCCATACATAGTGATCCAAAGTCATAGACATCGATAGCCCCTTGGCACACGTCCCGCAGCAAAGCCTAATCATGAAGTTCACTCATTGGTTCCCAGCTGGATCCTGAGTCAAAGCTCCTCATTTGGACTTCCTTTGCATCTCGGGTTTTGATCGAATTGGAGTTGGTCTTCAAAAGAGTCGTCGCATAGAAGTGGTCCTGAATTCGATTCGGTTTGGATATATGCGTATAACACGGTTCGGTTCGGTGCAATGCTCCATGGTGTATTCCTGAGTGCAGTTCGGTTCGGTGATCCTTCCCCTTCAGACGTCGGTTCGGTTCAGATGTCACGCTCCATTCGGTTCGGTTCGTCCCTCCTGCTCTAGCTTGTCTTCTCCGACCCGATCTCGCTTCCTAGCCTACTCCGATCCGATCCTGCTCCATAGCTCCGATCCGATCCCCCTCGCTTGCCTCCTCCGATCCGATCTCGCTCCCTAGCCTACTCCGATCCGATCCTGCTCCATGGCTCCGATCCGATCCTCTGTCCAACTCCAACTCAAAGCAGTGGCCTTCCTTCTTGCCAAACTTCTTTGTGCCAGATTCCAGTTCGGGTCGGATTCCTTGCCCAGCTCCCTACCCGATCCGAGCCCATACCCGATCCAATCCGAAACCCTGCACAACTTTCTGCAATTTTTTCCAGCAACTTGTTTACGCCATTCGACGACGTTTTCGACAAATCTAACTATACTAATCAATCACAAATCATCCCAAACAGTCATAGCAACATAACAAACTAACCACAAACACCAAAACAATGAATTTACATGTCAAAATGGATCAAATATACCCAAAACCCCATATTTTCCCTTAAGCATGTTTAAGCAAAACTAATCATAGGGTTAACAAAACTTAATCAAATTAAACCAAATTTCTACCAGAGGCATAAAATATTATTTTCGAATTTATAGATATTTTTCCAGAATTTATTAGTGTGTAAATTCGCTAATCTTCACTAATTACCCTTAATTAACTGTAATTAGTGCCAAAACAATGCTAATCACTCACCTTGGCCACAAATAAAATTCTCAAAACTGAAACCTCGCTGATTTGGGTGAATACTGGTGTCTAACAGCAGCGCTAACCTTGCTTTCGTGTTTTCTCTCCTTAATTTGATGTAGATTAAGCCAAAACTTGATTAGAAAGTGATTAGAAGGTGATTTGGGTGTTGGAGGCCATTACTAGGGTTCCAAGAATGAAAGTGGCGGCTGAAAGAAATGTTTTCTAACCCTAATCAGCCCCTATACATCTCCAATCCCGAAATCCCCTTTGGGCCTAGCTGCTAATTACCCGATTAAGCCCAATTAAGCTGTTTTTCACTATCTGGAACTTGTTTCAGCCATATCTCCCAAACGGTGAGTCCGTTTGGCTAATGTGACCACTCTGCGGAATTGTAAACCATCACCCGGAGTCAATGGAAGTGGTTCCAGGTCAAAATTCCTTTCCAGTCAAAAGTTATGGCCAAAACAATACCAACTAGGGATAAAATGGTCATTTAAAAAATGACAAAAATCATGAACATGGGAAATGACCCCAATAGTCGTCTCCCAAAGTTACATGACCATACGACTTTGTATGTGAAAGAAATAAATATTCTACGATCCTATGATACGTAGAATGCGGGTCGTTACACTCTCCCCCCCTTAAGAAATTTCGTCCCCGAAATTCCTTAACCCAAGACATACAAAAGATCCCGCATGCCTAACAACCTCATACAACAATCAAACATGCAAAACAAGCAAACAAGCCTACCCTAGCATGCGGAAAACTAAATCGAAGTCAAAATCTTACCAGGCAAAGAGTTCTGGATATGTCTTCCTAATGTTCTCCTCTGTCTCCCAAGTACAATCATTCTTGTCCTCGCCCCACTGAACCTTGACTAGCTTCACCGCCTTCCTTCGAAGTTGCTTCATGTCGTGCTCGACAATACGGGCCAGCTTGCGGTTCCCAACCGCCTCGGGTTCTACTTCGATGTCCTCTAACTGATCAGGTGAAATAGTCATATCTGGGTCGTGAACGAACTTCCTTAGTTGGGAAACATGGAATACATTGTGAACTTCCGCCATCTTCTCTAGTAAGCCAACTCTATATGCCAAATTCCCGACTAGTTCAAGAACAGGGAATGGGCCAACAAATCTTGGTGCCAACTTGCCTCTCTTGCCAAATCGTATCACGCTCTTCAACGGAGAAATCTTAACAAACACCAAGTCACCAACGGAGAATTTTAAGTCTCTTCTCCTCTTATCAGCATAACTCTTCTGCCTATCTTGAGCAGCCTTCATTCGTTGTTGAATGATCTTGATCTTATCTGAAGTTTCCCTCACCACATCTGGTCCAACCATAAACTTTTCGCCAGTCTCTATCCAACATGATGGTGAGTTGCACGATCTTCCGTACAAAGCTTCAAACGGAGCCATACCGATACTGGATTGGTAGCTATTGTTATATGCAAACTCTACTAGATGCAAATGGTCATCCCATGATCCACCAAAATCCAATATACATGCTCTCAAGAGATCTTCCAAAATACGATTCACCCTTTCCGTCTGACCGTCGGTCTGAGGATGATATGCGGTACTGAGATGTAACTCTGACCCTAGAGCCTCTTGTAAGCTCTTCCAAAACCCACTAGTGAACAACGGGTCTCGGTCACTCACAATGCTTTTAGGTACCCCATGAAATCTCACTACCCACTTCATATACAATTCTGCTAACTTAGCTGCCGTTCTGGTCGATTTGACTGGTATAAATCTTGCACTTTTAGTCAATCGATCCACAATTACCCAAATGCTATCATGTCCCGATCTAGTCCTTGGTAAACCATCGATGAAATCCATCGAGACTTGCTCCCATTTCCATTCGGGAATTTCTAATGGTTGCAATAACCCACTAGGCTTCTTTTGCTCGGCTTTAACTAGCTGGCAATTCATGCATTTGGATATAAACCTCCCGATGTCTCTTTTCATCCCTTCCCAGTAGTAGGTCTGCTTCATATCTCGATACATCTTGTTACCACCGGGGTGTATAGTCAGTTTTGAGTGATGACATTCTCTAAGCACTTCATCTCTCAATCCATTGACATTGGGTACAACAACCTTTCCACTCTTTCTAAGCCATCCATCTCGATCAAGCCCATACTTGTTCATCTCCTCATCGATACCCATCTCTAACTTGGAGATGATTTCCAATAGGTTAGGATCGTCCCTCTGACTAGAGCCGATCCGCTCAATCAAAGTGGGTCTGATCGTCAAACTTGCTAACATTTCTGGATCCAATTCGCACTTTGGTCTGAAATCATACCCAGCGATGTACTCCAGTTGCTTCCATTCTAGAAACATAGCCCCTAAACTGGCATGTCTCCTACTCAATACATCAGTCACCGCATTGCCCTTTCCCGGTGTATATGCGATGTCAAAATCATAGTAAGCCAAGAATTCTAACCACCTTTGTTGCCGGAGATTTAGATCCTTCTGGGAGAAGAGATACTTCAACGACTTATGATCTGTAAACAGCTCAAATCTTTCTCCCAAGAGATAGTGTCTCCACATCTTTAACGCGAACACGATCGCTGCCAATTCCAAATCATGGGTAGGGTATCTTCTCTCGTGCGGTTTCAATTGCCGACTTGCATAAGCTACAACCCTACCGCCTTGCATCAATACAGCACCCAGTCCGGTACCACAGGCATCTGTGTATACCGTCATCTCTTCATTTCCCTTAGGAATGACTAACACTGGTGCGCATGTCAACTTGTCCTTTAGACTCTTGAATGCATTCTCGCACCTTTCATCCCAGACAAAAGCTTGATTCTTCTTGGTCAACTGGGTCAATGGTGCTGCTATCTTGGAGAAACCTTGGATAAACTTACGATAATATCCAGCTAACCCCAAGAAACTTCTTACATCTGTTGCATTCTTGGGCGTGGGCCAATCCTGTACCGTAGCCACCTTCGCTGGGTCCACGGCAATACCATTCTCGGAAACAACATGACCCAAGAACCTCACTTCCCTCTTCCAAAAGTGACACTTAGAAAACTTTGCTTTCAATTGGTGCTTTCTCAGCACCTCCATCACTATTCTTAAATGTTCCTTGTGTTCTTCCTCTGTCCTCGAATATACCAAAATATCATCAACGAACACAAGGACAAACTTATTCAACTGATATCTGAATACCCTATTCATAAGATCCACAAAATATGATAGGGCATTGGTCAGCCCGAATGGCATGACCAACCACTCATAAAATCCAGACGGCGTTCGAAATGCCGTTTTAGCTATGCTCTCAGCTTCGACTCTAAGCTGATGAAAACTTGTCGCGAGATCCAACTGAGAAAATACTCTCACGCCACTCAACTGATCGAACAAATCATCTATCCGCGGTAGAGGATACTTGTTCTTCCTCGTCACTTTATTCAACTCGCGGTAGTCTACACACAAACAAAGGGAACCATCCGCCTTGGTAGCAAACACAACTGGTGCTCCCCATTCAGAAACACTCCTTCTGATAAATCCCTTCTTTAAAAGATCACTGACTTGCACCTCAAGCTCTCGCTGCTCCCTTGGTGCCATACGACGAAGTGGCATCACTATAGGTCTGGCATCTTTCACCAAATCAATACGGAACTCAATCTCTCGATGTGGTGGAAGCCCGGTCACTTCTTCGAAAACATCCGGATACTGGCCAACCACGGGCAAACCTGACAACTTACTATGCGCACTGGGTAGACCACCAAACACTATCCTCCGCCCATCATCCGCTCTAGCTGTCACCAAAAAGCCCTCACAGTCTACCACCACCCCGTATCTTCGGAGCCAATCTACTCCCAAAATAATGCCAAACCCAGTAAAGCCCAAAACAAAGCAATCACAAACAAACATGCATCCATGACTCGATAAGACCACATTACGACAAATCATGCTAAGGCTAGTCGAACCACCAATCGGGTTCGTCACTACTAAAGGTCTATCGACAATCTCGGGCTCCAATCCCAACCTATCTACCAGGTCACTAGATATGAAAGAACTGGAAGCTCCGGTATCAAACAAAACTCTAACAGGAACATCATAAACAGAAAGCATACCTTGAATGACGACATTCTTTCCCTTCTCCGCCACGGTTGGGGCATTCGACGAAGAAGGAATAACATTAAAGGAATATGCTTTCACCATTTGTTTTTCTTTGGGGGGTTGCGGACACTTGTCTTTGTGATGTCCCATTTAGCCACAGTTGAAGCACTTCCTATCCGCTGGCTTGGCCCAACAATTACTAGCATAATGGCCCTTCTTACCACAACTGAAGCACTCAACATCTTGCTTATTCTTTTTATTCTGACCATCCTTAGTCTGATTCTGCTTTCTCTTATTCTGGGAACCGCCCTTGCCTCCACCACTTGCTTGTGGCTTTGGCTCATCTACGGATGCAACCACAGTCTTCGGCTTAGGGTAGAGATTTTTTGATCTCAATGCTTTCCCCACAATCGATTCAAATGTCTCATCGATGTGGTTAATAAGCCTTTCCCCCAAGTACTAATCCAAACCAGTTATGAATTTCTCATTCTTCTTCTCGGCAGTATCAATAAGAAATAACCCATATTTTGACAAAGTGTCGAATTCAGCAATATACTCCGAGACAGCTCTGCCATTCTGCTTGAGCTCCAAGAATTTCTTAAACAGCACTGACTTCTGAGCAGCTGGAATGAACTTCTCGCTAAAGCGGACCTTAAACTGCTCCCAAGTAATCTGATCTTTGGGAGTAGCTGCCTTTATAGCATTCCACCAATTCATTGCCCGCCCTTGCAGCTGACGGGACGCTAGCTTTCTCTTCATCGCATCCTCGATGCCCAAATCCTCGAAGATACGTTCGCAACTATCCAACCAATCCTGAACATCCGTAGCCGACTCCGTTCCATGGAACGGCTTCCCACCAAGACTAGTATAATCCTTATTCAGCTTGGCGAAGTCGACTCTCGGCGCCTGCACTATTGGACCACCACCATTTCCACCATTGGGAGCTGCCCTCTGCACATCCCTAAGCATCTCTCTCATGAGGTCAGTAAACATCATCCTCATGTCAGCAGCATTCCCATTATTGGGCCCTCTACCGGTACCTCTAACATATCAGCTCATCGTCAATCTGTAAAAGGAAACGATTAACGACCCCATAGTGGTGCTAGTGCAGTACGACTTCATCCTTATACTAGTAATAGTATATATATATATATATAGCTTTTAAAAATCAAAGTAATCACAAATACGCTCTCTCGTATACGTATACTATCTCTCCCTGATAACTTCCCTAGGTTAACTACGCAACCTAGAGCTCTGATACCAAGTGTGACGACCCGCCCCGCACCAGCCTGCATTTCCTTCGAAAGTACGTTGTACACATGCCTGACTAGCACGGGACGGTCGTCAGAAGAAAGGAAAGAAGGGAATTAACTAACGAGGAACCTGTAGAATGTCTCACAGCGCATGGGATAAAATATAATATTAACATACTTGATATAAAACAGGTGAGACAGTGCATAAGCTGATAACTAAAAACCAACATCAACATCAGAGCAGCGGAAATCCGAATATAGCTTATTACAACTTTTCAATTTTACTGTCTCTAAACAAAAGAAATCTGAAGTAGAAGATGCACCACCAATGCCCAAGCAGTGATCTTCAACAACACAGGGAGAATACTATATATACATTACGTGGAAGCCTCCTGCTCGTCTCTGGATCATCTACCCGTGCATCACCAGCTAACCTGTCTCTAGTCTGCTCGTGTGAGCACCCAGAGTAATAAGAGGAGACATAAAACTCTGGGTCAGACATAAAGCCTGGTATGAGCGATAAGCATCTAAACAGAACAATAACAGGTATACTAAACCATACCTGAACCTGGACCTGCAACCAAAGAGTTAGTACCACATACCGTACAGTACTCTAAGGTGCCATAATAAATAGTGTAAAGAATACGGGGGTGGGGTGTGCATGTCATAATGATGGCAACAAATCATCCATAGCAACCATCCTCACATCTCTCACTCAGTGCGTAAAGCATACGATGTCCACCACTGTCAATCACTAGACCCATCGAAGTAGTGACGGTGTTCAACTTGTACAACTACTGCTACTACCAAGCTTACCACATGGAGTCATGACCAAATCTTTACAAATGACCCCACTTCATTGGTTTATAGCCCTTTAGTCGTACCTAGGCCACTGTGGCCCTGAATCCGTTCACGTACCTCCCATACATAGTGATCCAAAGTCATCGATATCGATAGCCCCTTGGCACACGTCCCGCAGCAAAGCCCAATCATGAAGCTCACTCATTGGTTCCCGGCTGGATCCTGAGTCAAAGCTCCTCATTTGGACTTCCTTTGCATCTCGGGTTTTGAACGAATTGGAGTTGGTCTTCAAAAGAGTCGTCGCATAGAAGTGGTCCTGAATTCGATTCGGTTCGGATATATGCGTATAACACAGTTCGGTTCGGTGCAATGCTCCATGGTGTATTCCTGAGTGCGGTTCGGTTCGGTGATCCTTCCCCTTCAGACGTCGGTTCGGTTCGGATGTCACGCTCCATTCTGTTCGGTTCGTCCCTCCTGCTCCAGCTTGTCTGCTCCAACCCGATCTTGCTCCCTAGCCTACTCAGATCCGATCCTGCTCCGATCCGATCCCCCTCGCTTGCCTCCTCCGATCCGATCTCGCTCCCTAGCCTACTCCGATCCGATCCTGCTCCATGGCTCTGATCCGATCCTCTGTCCAACTCCAACTCAAAGCAGTGGCCTTCCTTCTTGCCAAACTTCTTTGTGCCAGATTCCAGTTCGGGTCGGATTCCTTGCCCAGCTCCCTACCCGATCCGAGCCCATAACCGATCCGATCCGAAACCCTGCACAACTTTCTGCAATTTTTTCCAGCAACTTGTTTACGCCATTCAACGACGTTTTCGACAAATCTAACTATACTAATCAATCACAAATCATCCCAAACAGTCATAGCAACATAACAAACTAACCACAAACACCAAAACAAAGAATTTACATGTCAAAATGGATTAAATATACCCAAAACCCCATATTTTCCCTTAAGCATGTTTAAGCAAAACTAATCATAGGGTTAACAAAACTTAATCAAATTAAACCAAATTTCTACCAAAGGCATAAAATATTATTTTCGAATTTATAGATATTTTTCCAGAATTTATTAGTGTGTAAATTCGCTAATCTTCACTAATTACCCTTAATTAACTGTAATTAGTGTCAAAATAATGCTAATCACTCACCTTGGCCACAAATAAAATTCTCAGAACTGAAACCTCGCTGATTTGGGTGAATACTGGTGTCTAACAGCAGCTCTAACCTTGCTTTCGTGTTTCCTCTCCTTAATTTGATGTAGATTAAGCCAAAACTTGATTAGAAAGTGATTAGAAGGTGATTTGGGTGTTGGAGGCCATTACTAGGGTTCCAAGAATGAAAGTGGCGGCTGAAAGAAATGTTTTCTAACCCTAATCAGCCCCTATACATCTCCAATCCCGAAATCCCCTTTGGGCCTAGCTGCTAATTACCCGATTAAGCCCAATTAAGCTGTTTTTCACTATCTGGAACTTGTTTCAGCCATATCTCCCAAACGGTGAGTCCGTTTGGCTAATGTGACCACTCTACGGAATTGTAAACCATCATCCGGAGCCAATAGAAGTGGTTCCAGGTCAAAATTCCTTTCCAGTCAAAAGTATGGCCAAAACAGTACCAACTAGGGGTAAAATGGTCATTTAAAAATTGACAAAAATCATGAACATGGGAAATGATCCTAATAGTCGTCTCCCAAAGTTACATGACCATACGACTTTGTATGTGAAAGAAATAAATATTCTACGATCCTATGATACGTAGAATGCGGGTCGTTACAAAAGATAACTAAGAATAACCTCATACGATTTTTGTCATGTATAACATTGCAAGGTTCCCATTCAAGATGAACTAAGTATAGTTTCACAAGATTTCTATCAAGCATCGCAAGATTTCTCTGCTTCACCATTTAAAATGATATCTATTTGCTCTGCACCACCTAACTAGTGTCCCAACTAGTAATCTATATAAAATAATAAAATCATAACGTGATCGCAATCCCCGAAATTAAGGTTGCTTTTACGTGTACATCTATTATTTATTACCTAGATCTAATCTAGGGTTTTCTATCGAGCGCTTCCTAGATTCAACCAGGATTTATGCCACCTAGGTCCAACCTAGGGATTATGCTGCCTATTGAACGCTTCTTGGATTTAGGGTTTATGCCACCTAGGTCCAACCTAGGGATTATGCTACCTACGTGTATCATACGGCCCCCAATGATTGTAGATACCTATGCTGGTCCCACCATGGGGTGTATCAAGACCCATGGTGGCGGCCCGATGCAATTCTAGAAGACATAGGTTATACTACTGGTGCCCCCAGTGCCCTGTTTGTCTGCTCCGAAGTGTGTGCACGCCCGCACTCCGTTAGAACCTACACTGTTGCACCCACCGCCGTCGTTTTGACCGCTTACAATCAGCCCAGTAATCGTGCCCCACCCTGCCTAGTTTCAGGGTACCGTTGATACCTGATTTGGGTTACTGCTGAAATGGGTCCCCGTTACTAGGGTTTCCTACTGGTTAAGTGTGTGGGCCTATAGATATTAACCACCTTCCCGTGATGTACTTAACCCACTGATTCAAGCGTGCTTATTAATGGTTAAGTTTGTGGGCCTATATTTACTAATATTACCCCCAACCCGATATGTATTTAACCCTCTCCGTTCATTACGTTAAGTTGGTTAAGTGTTTTCTCTTGTTTTACTTAACCCTACCACACATCATGTTATATCGGTTAAGTGTTGTTCCTTGTGTTACTTAACCCTACCGCAAGCCTTGTTATACAGGCTAAGTGTTCTCCCTTGTGTTAACTTAACCCCACCGCATGTCATGTCATATTGGTTAAGTGTACATTGACTTAGCCCACCTACTTATCATGTTGTGACGGTTAAGTGTTACCCTCTGTTGTTACTTAACCTTACCACGCATCACGTTATATTGGTTAAGTGCATGTTAACTTTACCCCATACACCAGTCATATTATAATGGTTAAGTGTTACCCTCGTGTGTTTACTTAACCCCATCACGCATCAGGTTTTATCGATTGGGTGTTATCAACCTATTCAAGTTAGCCCAACCCATCCACTAGTCATGTTATAACGGTCAAGTGTCATTAGCCTAGCTATGTTACTTAACCCACCCATTGGTCTGATTAACAGTTATGTTGGTTAAGCCCACATTTATAAGTTTTACATGTTCTTAACTCATACCGGTTAGGTCCACATTTACATGACAAATTTCCATGTCATCCCACCTAACCCTCTAACCATACCCACGTCTTATTATGGTTAGTATTCCTTAATTCATTCATTATGACGAACGAATCATGACCTCTCACATTAGACCGTGCATTTTGTGGCCACTGGATTTGCCGGGCGGTTCCGGGCAGATTTACACCACAAACTGGGTCTAACCTCGTGTCATAAACCGTTACGCCTACAATTTGGCCTTCGACCTCTCACATTAGACTGACACTTTGTGGCTACTGGATTTGCCGGGTGGTTCCGGGCAGATTTACACCACAAACTGAGTCTAACCTCGTGTCAAAGGTTCATTAATGGTCGCACCCCACCCAAAACCCCAATATCAGTTCATGTGTTTAACATATAGAAATGTTCATGATTCACGTTTTTTCCCTAAAACGTATTCCCAAATTATTATCATAATTCACTATAAGGTTATGCCAAGTTATAGCCTCCTATTTCCAATACATACCAACTACCCAAAACCCAACTTAGGCGCGTTTATATTAAACTTTCTCCAAATCATAAATTATCATATATGTTTCTACTCCAAATTTTACATAATTAACATATGCCCAAGTTCTAGGTTACATGTCAGTTTTACATATGCCCAATTCATACCAAATTTACATATGTTCAATTCATGCCGTTTTACATGTATGCCAATTTACACATATACCAAGTTTCATGTCATTTTACATATGTCAAGATTCATGATCTACATGTTTACAAAGCTATGCTTAATTTACATAGATCCAGTTTTATACCCAGAATTACATGTTTAAAATATTTACACCAATTTACCCATAACGAGTTCTAGCTAAATTACATATATCAAGATCCATGTCATATTACATATATCAAGATCCATATCAAACTATATATGCCAATCCCCATTCTTGCAATTACTATTATAATGACAATACCCAAATATTCAATTTCATGTTAACGGTAGTAATACCCAAATATCCAATTTTTATGTTATGCCATCAATTCCACCAAACACATATATCCAAATAGGTATTATCCCAATATTCCCCCGTATTCAATCGTACGCAAATCGCGTTTTAGGCCTAGGTCCGAAATTGACCAAGGTTCATCAAAAGAAAATAAATAGGGGGAGGTAGAAGTTGCAATAAGAACAAGATCAGAAAGAAAACAGCATAAATCATCATGATAGGCATAAAGATTACAACTTGATGATAACATCATTACGAATCAAGAAAACTGCTGAATAGATCATAAACTTGGCATGAGAATAAAGATAGACAAGTCTCAAATCTCAAGATTCAAGAAGCAACAGAAATAGATCGATAAACATACTTAAATCCAATTTCACTTCATCACATGCCCATATTATATTTAAATATTTTAATCTGAAAATAACTAGAACTTACAGGGCATGGCTAGTGAATTAGGGACTGAATTTGTTGTAAAAATGTTGCGGCGTTGTTAATTTATTTTCTTGAATCATTGTAGAAGTCTTGTTCTTCGAATTGTGTATGAAAGCTTTGTCCTCAGAATTGATTGGAGTTTGAATGCTTAAGTTTTATTTGGGGCGGCGACCATGGTTCAAGAGGGAGTTCAGCAGCATGACGGCTTTAGTATTATATTATTTCTGTGAATTTAGGGTTAGACTTGAGTTGTATTTATAGAATTTTAATCTGATTAGAGTCGTCGATGAAGCTAGAGTGAATCCAGACCATCCATCTCAAGAGGAGCCAATCAGAAAGTGACATGTAAGCCCTAGTGACTCAGCCAAGCCTCAGAAATCAACCAGAACCCGATCAGGCCAGCCAGGGCCTGACCAAGCCAGTTTTCTGGATTGGGCGCACTTGGCAGGTGCACCAATGCTAAAATTGTACTGGCGCACTTCCCAAGTGCGCCAGTGCAATTTTGTTCTGGCGCACTTCCCAAGTGCGCCAGTGCATTCTGACCCATTTCTGGTTTTTCTGCCCAACTTCGTTCGTCCATTTCTTCTCCATACGTTATCCATTTTACGCAAACTCGGACTCTATTTCAAGCAGAATTCCGAGACGAACGCAATGACGTTACCCGTTTCCCTTGATTCTTATTTTAAAATTAATTATACCCTGATTTCAAGTTTTAACATGTTATTAAAATTCGGGTTGTTACACTTCCCGAATAGTGACTTATTAGAGGTAGATTGAATATTCGAGGGAACTCAGCTCGTAAAATATCGTCGGTGAACTGAGTGTTACTACAACCAATTCTCCAGTCCTCGTTCTTATACCCGCGACTGTCATTCATGATTTGTCTTACAATTGCCTCCACCTCTACATTAGTGAGGATAGGCTCGGCTTTGAACTCTCGGCTCGCCAAACCCTCTTTTCCCCGGAATAGGTAACGTAGCCTAGGCCGTATTCCAGACTGCACTACCTTAGCCCCTGTTGTCCTAGTCAATCAAGGAAGTGCGCTAGAAAGTCTAGGAGCGCAACTGGTTCCGGGAGCTTCACGATGTCTTGGAGGAGGAGATCGGTTGGTGGGTGGACCTCCGACTCGAGGTTAGCCAGATCGATAATATTCAGATCAACATTATCGATCTTGGCCGGCTCAGTATGTCGAGCCGAGAGATTCCCATATTGAAGCTCCTATTCGTTTCTGGGCCTAACAAACTGTCGTGGATGTTGTTCCCATTCCCACTTCTTCCAAACGATGATGAGGCTTCTGCTGCTTGATGATGTGATCATGAAGAATCTCTCTGACTTCTAAACTCATCTTATTGTCTTGCCATCCTATTCATGTCCCACGCCTTAGCGCCAAGTTCTCGCACATTTGAGTGTTAAGCGCTGCCGTTATTTCGTTCAATTCAGTCATCAGTTGCATGAAATCGTCTCGAGTGGCAAAGACTGTGGTAGGAGCCTGATCGATGGGAGTGATGGTGGTAGTAGCAATGCTTCCTTCGCGGTTCGACATCGAATCGGTGCTTGAAGCTGGTGTAGCCTTATTTGCCTCTTGTTGCGAGCGACTGTTGGAAGGCCTAGAGGAAGCTTCAGTTCTTGTAAACACCATTTTGCAAAGTTTGAAGGAAATGTAGGATTTAAAGGATTTTCCCTTCGGACTTAGCGATCCAAAAAGTAGATTAAAAAATTCCAAGTGCTGAGAAATTAAGTTTCTCAGTGAAAGCACCAAAATGTGGTACAAACGCCCAAAAGATTATATGAAGAGAAATAAATGAAGAAACAATAAATTAAAATGAGGAAAAAAACAAACACACGTAGTTTATAGTGGTTCGGCGTTGAATGACCTACGTCCACTTTACAATTCTCTTAATAATATAAGAAAATTGGAGTTACAATGGCGGAAAATGATGACAAACTTGAGTACAATATTGTTACAGATAATAAAATAAAGTGGAGATGCCAAAAGTCCATTTTTCGTAGTCCCTAGAGGCTTTTTATAGACCAGGGTCATGTCCGGTTCGATAAGACTACGTGGAGGTCGATCGAGAGCTCGTAGATATCGTGGACGTTGTCTTCTCGCTGCTGGAGCGCTTCTGTAGGGATATTTCTACTCGGCTCGACTATGTCCGGATCGACATAGTCGAACCGAAAGTGTGTCGATCCGGGATCACTACTTCCATCGAGCCGGAGCTTACACCTGATCCACCTGGTCGAGCCGAGGTGACTTCGAACCGGATTTTCCCAAGAGCTCATCTTGGTCGAGCCGAGCTTAGGTCGAACTGGGGATGACGCCACATTGGGATGGTCTTGCTTGATCTCATTAATGAATGAACATGCTTCTCTTGAATGTAGAGCGTCGTAACCATAAACGCTTGTGTCTTTGATGACCTTGTTGAAAGGCAGGTCAACAACATGTACATATATGTTGGATACTGATGTTATCATATTTGCATTCATTTTTATCTCATACTTATTTTTAATTGTTTTACAGTTTTATTTCGTTTGTACATTATTTTCGACCATCTAATTGATCTACTTGCTAATTATTTATTATATAATTTTTAGCTTTTGGACCATATCAATTTTTTTACTTGAAATAAATTTAAAGTACACGTCGTAGTACGTCAATATCTAAGATAAGAATTAACGAGGGAAATATCATAGATTACATTTTGATTTTGTTTACAATAATATTTGCATATATATATATATATATATATATATATATATATATATATATTTTTGATAAACAAAAAGGGAAATTAGGACGAAAGAATCCTTGTTGCTTAATACGGAGAAAGTCCAAGAAGCTTTGGTTACAACGTGGAATTAATACATCCATACAAACATGCGATTTTATACTGCAAAAAAGATAGCTGTAGCAAAAAGTACCTCCTTGTTGTGGAGAGAAACTTTCGTCAATGAATAGATTATTTAAACCGTGCGATCCGGCCGTTCCCTCCAAAACAATGCAAACGCCAAGCATTACTTCCAAATCCAAACAATTAAAATATTGAATCCAAATTAACGACCTAGTCCTCTTCCCCCTCTCCTGCTTCCTCTTGCTGTAGTCTCTCGAGCTCTTAAAGTCCTCAAATCATGCGTTGTCCATACTTCACTTTCCAAATCGGAAGCATTCTTCATGGGCGCCGAACTCCGCAGTTCAGCTTCGAAGCTGGCCGCGTGGACTTCCTTCGGTTCCGATTCGATTCATTCGTTCCATTCGTTCAATAGCAGGTTTGAGGAAGATGAGGGTGAAGATGATGAACTGGAGCTCAAGCTGGCAGCGATTGAGAAGCTGCCGACTGTAGCGAGGGCGAGGAAAGGGTTGATTAAGGACGAACTGGTTGATTTTGTCAGAATTGATTCGGTAAACAAAAGGATTTTGATTGATAGTGTGATGAGAATCGTGGAGCATGATAATGGGAAGCTGTTGCGAAGCCTCAGGTCACGGATTGATAGGTATGTTTTGATTTTGATCGTTACTGAATTCTCTTGTTTGGGAAATTTTGTTGATGTACCAGTACATGAGTAGTTTTCAAATTTAATGGTAAAGAACAGCATGATTTATTAGTTACATGACCAAATATGTTTGTAATTTTGCTCATGTATTAGTTACCTTTTCATGTCAAATTAAATCAGGTATAATTTTGAGAATGTTAGAAATATTAAGCACTGTCAAATCTTTATAGTACGATGGACAAACAAAAATAATAACTCATAGAGAACTTTGTAAAACACCCTCTAAGTTTCAAAATACTCAGATGCCTGCATGAAAATAGCATTTGTTGCAAAGTAGTGCTATATGTTTTGACTGAAAATAAAAATGAAAGTGCAATTTGAAGGAGAAAAAAAAAAAAAAAAAAAAGGAGACTTTTGTAACCAAAAATAAAAACAGAAGTGCAATATGAAACATGTTTGAAGGGGAACTTCCGTTTATGAAACTTGAAAATAAGGGGCTGAACCTAATTTCCAGTTAATTTTATATGTTTCTGTATAAAATTTCATATTCGTACTAATCACCAGTGTAATATCATCCACACATATTATATCTCTGTGCACTTACGGTTCACTTAGTATAATTTGCAGAAATGCAAAACATGGTTGCATGCTTGGATTGCTTTCGAATGCAACGTACGACAATAAAACAAGCACTTAACTTCCGTTGATAAATACTTTGTTACATTTATCCATAAATCACATTCTGTACTTTAAGCGACGATTCAACCATATAACAGTTACATCAATTGTCATTGAATAAAATAATGAATCATTTTATAAAAATATTACTGTATCTAAGAGCATCTCCAACCATTTTTTAGTTGGAAAATACATATTATGGGTTTGCAAAATGCACTTCCTTTGTTTTCCAGCAAAATAAAAACAGGCGCTTGTTGAACAAATGACTGGTTTTTAGGCACTTGTTCAACCAACGCTCGGTGTTTAGGCGTTGGTTGAACCAATGACCGACCCTCAGAAATTATAGTGTACTATTTCTTATATGATTTCAGGTACTTGTTCAACAAGCGCCTGAACGTAAGACGCTTGTTCAACAAACACTTGAAGTCTGGCTGTCTATCAAACATACACCCAAATAGATTACAAATATGTAATCATTTGGTCCCGAAATGTAACCAATTACATAATGTATACTCCTTGGAGAAGGATGTTGTTGTATATATTACATAATGTAACGTATAATCCGCTGTTGGTGTTGCTCTAATATAATATTAAAATAATAGCTTGTAAGTTAGAGTTGTTACACTATTTTAACTTTAGTTAACAACAATTAATTTACTTTTGAAATTTGAAATCTATGTACTTGGTGACATAAGAGATTACTCCCTCCAAGTTTTGATTATGTCTTCGATTCATCTACCGTTGCTTCCTTATGGGGGTAGGTTAAATACTTTTATTTGTTATTGACTGCAATACCATCGGTGATTGATGGTGCAAATTATGCGTCAATTTATGAATGTGGTTTCCATTCCATATATAACAATTATTGATGCGTAATTACATTCGAAATTGATGTTTACATCCAGTTAGTAACACTGTCACCATATATGCCGTAAATTCTGATTTGACCAGATAGTAAAATAATTTAGTGCATAAAATTTATTTTCAGCAAATGTTAATGTTAATATGAAGGTTAATTTGGTCTTTATATTTAATAATTATCCAAACTATCCTAGAAGAAATATGGACAAATTTGACCTTAATATGTAGTATACATGTTAAATTATTTTATTTTTCTTACAATACTATATACTAATATTAAACACCAAACAGCTTTTATAACACGATCAGATATCATATATAGCGGACAGAGTCAGATATATTTATTTTAGAACAACGGATAATATCAGAGTATTACTACTTCTCATAAAAACAGAACATTCTCATATTGTGTATACCAATCCCTTGCACAGAAAAGAAACCCTTTAAATGCCGTGATTTTTCCAAAAAATTATTCATATCAAAGGATGACTTTATCCCCATAATTATCTGTAGAAGAATCGCATATTGTGTCAACTAATTTTTGAAAGAGAGCATTTATACGTTTTGAACATTTATGTAATCAATTTTACAGGCTTTTAATATATGAAAAACCAGTGCGATGGACAGAATATTTGCTTCATTGACATGTTTTAATCATTAGAATGCTTCTCCAAATAATATGATACATAACAGTCCACTTTTGTTAGCATAATACATATTTTGTGGCAGCAGTCCTCGTGCAAAATAGAGTTGTCTTAGTACACTATTTGAGATCACATGTTCACAGGGATATACTGTTTACATGACTTGCATCGAAGGCACTGATTCAGACATGTAGTACACAGTAATATATAAAAATAACACTGGTGTATCATTTACTAGTGTAGGTTTACCTATGCACATGTAGGAGTTAAATATATTGATCATTATATAGTTATGGGCTTGAAAAATATATAAATAGCAAAGTAAGCGGGTGATGCCTTTTTTCTTAGATGTTTACCTTTGTTTATTTTCACTATTATGGATAATCACTTTGACCTGATTGATTCCTGTATCGTTGGAATATGTAAAATTTAAGCTAAACATACGAGTAAGTTTGAAAAAAAAAAGTTCTTTTATTACTTCCAAGCACGAGTGAAATTTAACCTCCATTTGACATTCATACAACGTATACTTAATATGTGCCGGTATGCATCTATTTGCTGTATTTAATGAACTGTATATATAAGAGTATCATAACAAAGCCTTCATCAGTATTGAATGATACAGAACTTAAACTGGATAAATCAATTAGGTCAACGTACGAAATTGAATTGAAGTTTGCTCCGTGACCAACCATAGAAATAATAGACAACATCAAATATTCACAATATGATAAACAAGCAAAATAACGACCCATGTTCATACTAACTACGTGTGTATTATCATAGTATCATATATTATCCATATTGCACTTACCATTAACTTGATGTAAGTTGTAGGAATACATAAAATGAGTATTACCATTTATTGTGTACAGTATTTTTGGGCAACTCTATTGATGGAGAAGAAGATGGTATATTATGCAAAACAGATATTTGTAGGCAAGAGATCCACTTTATAAAACTCAATCCATCATTGAGTTATGATAACTACTTCCATCTTAATTCAAACATTTGAATATGAATTTATTGTTTCTCACATGGCACATGTCATAATATTTATAAAGCAACGTTATACGGTACAAGTAAAATTTACCATTACTAAGGCTAAGAGTGGTATAATAGTTATTTGTTGCTAAACTTATTGTTTTTAGCTTAAATTTTGGTGATGTATTTGCCTAGCAAGGGAAGTTTTGTTGACTAAGAGAGTAACTACATAGGTTGGAAACGGCTAACAACATACCATGCTATAGAATTTTTTTTCTTTCAAAATTTTTAATCCTTGGAGCCGGCAAGACGCGAAATATAGGTTAAAGCCCCCGTTCCTTTTTTAATCTTTATTATTTTTAAACGGCATGGATTACCGACGTCATCGATAATTTAATATTTTTGACATCATTCCTTAAACAAGCTAAAACAGAGACTTTCCAATTAACATAGGGTTACATCAGGATTCGGCTTTGAGCCCCTATATTTTTTGCATTAGTGATGGATGAAATCACAAAAGATATACAAAGGGAGATCCCTTGGTATATGCTCTTTGCCGATGATGTTGTGCTGATTGATGATAGTAGAATAGGGGTTAATCGACAACTGGAGTTGTGGAGGGAGACCTTGGAATCAAAGGGTTTTAGGCTTAGCAGGACTAAAACAGAGTATATGTACTGTGATTTTAGCGATGTCAGCTCAGATGACGGGGAGGTCACTCTGGCCGTTAGAGTAGTACCCAAGAAGGAATCGTTTCGATACTTAGGATCTATGTTGCAGTTTGATAGGGAGATTGATAAGGATGTTAGTTTTAAAATTCAAGCAAGATGGATGAAATTGCGATTAGCATCTGACATTCTCTGTGACAGGAAGATTTCTCAGAAGCTTAAAGGAAAATTCTATAGGACAACAATCAGGCCGCAATGTTATATGGTGCAGAATGTTGGCATACTAAGAGACAACACATTCAGAAGATAAGTGTACCAGAGATGCGGATGCTGCGGTGGAGCTGTGGGCATACCAGATGAGATCGAATTAGAAATGAGGATATTTGGGAAAAACTTGTAATTGCACCTATTGAGGAGAAGTTAGTCTAATACCGCTTGAGATGGTTTGGACATATCCAACGTAGACCACACGATGCTCCTGTGCGCGTTGGAATTATAAGCCGCGCCGAAGGCCCAAAGAGAGGTAGATGTCGACCTAAAATGACATGAGAGGAGATAATAAAGAGGGATTTAAGTAATTGGAGTATATCAGAGGAGCTGGTAGTAGATAGGAGTGCATGGAAGTTGGCAATCCATATACCAGAACCTTAGGTTTTTTTTATTAACTGTTTGATTATTTTAGACTTTATTTCACTTTTGTTGAACCTTTTTACTTTTTTTATTACTATTTTAGACTTTATTTCAATTTTTTTTATATAAAAAAAACCTTTTCAGACGTCTTTTTATCTGTTTGGTTATTTTAAACCCATATATATATTATTATCAGTATTATTTCTTTTATTTTTATTTTTATTTTGGGTTCCATATCTAGCCAACCCCAACTTGTTTAGGATATATGGCTTTGTTGTTGTTGTTGTATTCCTTAAACAGGCTAAACTTAAAAATGCTCATGAAATCCAATTTTATTTTTTAGATTTAGACACAACAAACTAGGCTTAAAAAGAAATTACAATTTGTATGATAAAATTAGGTCGCTGTCTTCTACCTTTCTCCTTTCACGCTCTTATCATTTTAGAAAAATTGCATACTTGAAATTTTCCCTTTCACACCCCTTAATCATCTCCCTTTTCATTTCCTTTAAACCTATATTTGATTAAAAGTTTAACAAAATACTGTAGACCATAAAGTTCAGATATCGATTTTGAAATCATTAATCATTTTATGATAGTTGTATTTTATAGTTTGATTTATAAAAAATGGAGTTATATTTTCGAAGACAACCCATGTTTGGTGCAAGTGGAGTTTAACAAACCATGTTAGACTCTGCTTAGACCTAGCATATGGTTTGTTAAACAAACCTACTGCTTGTAGCATGGTTTCTTGAACGAACCTCATTTAGACCAAATGAGGATCGATAGGAAGATCTTAATAAAGATCAATAATTGGCATACCCTTGCACAATTGAACTCATATGTTGTTTTAAGCTACAAATTTGCATTATTCAACGAAAGATATGCCAAGTTCAACTTAATGAAGGTGCTGATAATTTGATCATCGGGAAGGATCCGATTTGGTTGGAAAGAGGAAAAAAAGGTTTGCCAATAAAATTTGCTAAACTAGTTTTGTAGAATTGACATATTTTGAAAATATTTTTTTAGCAATTGTAAAAATAAATCCAGTGCCACGTTTTCTTCCTTTTTAAGTTCAAACCTATACTAACAAATTACACTCATAGAAAGGTGCATTTATAATATTATTTTTCTATACTTGTCTAATCTTGTACGTCCATCAATATGTTTCAAATGAAAGTTGCTTTTAGAAAATGTTTCATATGAAAGTGAATCAGAAGCACATAACTAAAAGCTATCTTCTCGTAACCAGTAGTGGACATTATGGCTCAAGGGCAAATATTAATTCAATTTTGATAAGCTAAGATTGATCTATAGGGATATTGAGATGATGAAATGATAATTTGATAGAGACAAATTATATAAGATAGCAGGCACAAACTATTTTATAATTTGAACCAACATAGAACGTTGAAATAAATAATGTCATAGAAAAAAAATGTAATTAAATAGAAATGTTAAATATAATACATTGTTAGATGCTGGGATATAATTTTTTATCTTTTATGTGGAAGAGGTATGATAATTAATTCGGTTCGACGTCATTATATAAATTCATTAACATTGTGTGTTACAACTACCTTACTAACATTACGTATTGTATACTCATATATGCTCAATAATAACTTTTGGAAATTGTGATTTAATTTGAAACAGGGTTGGAATTGAGCTTCCAACTGTAGAAGCACGTTTTGAGGATTTATCGGTGGAAGTTGATGCATATGTGGGAGGTAGGGTGCTTCCCACTCTTTTAAATGCTACCTTAAATGCAATTGAGGTATTATTTTCTTTGTCTTTTCATCTACATATAGAATTTACTTGTTTATTATGTTTATTTTACTTAAATTGTCATCATGCTAATCTTTGCATTAAAGGAACACCTTGATTTGAAGTTTTCAAATTTACAAATTTACCATATCTCAGTAACAATATAATACAGATAACACAAAGGGCATTTTGGTAACTCTTTCTTATCCACATTTTGCTTTACTTTTAAAACAACAGTAACCCCCTCTCCCCCACACACACAAAAACACACAAAAAGAACCCGTTCTATGTTTAATTTTAACCAACTTGCATATAAAATTATGGAATAGTCATTTAATTTCTAAACTAAAGCATTTTTTGTTGTTTTAATTTTAGTTTTCGTGCACAACTAATAATACTAATTAACCATGCATAAAAGTTAGAACACATTTTTCTTTGGACACATCCGTTGGACATGCATTTGGTACTAGTGATAACAAAACAAATTTCGATATAATCACAATTTTCTTATCGTCAAACATTACTCTCAAATTAACTAAGCATAGGGTTGATAGTTATATAATTTTAACTTCTTATTTACCAATTATAGATTTGGTCTTTGCTCTATGAATTGAGACGACATGTTCAATAGAGACTTGCAAAAACATTTCTTTTAAGAAAAACCTTGCTTTTCAAGATGAGCATTATAGTTTATTACCAAAATATTCTTATGCATGCAAGTCTGCCTCATTTTCATTGTGTATCCTTACAAATATTGAATTTTGATTGCATATCTCTTGGATTCTATTTCAAGCATTAGATTATTTATTAAGTATGCCTCTTGCATCTTTAAGGAAAAAATTATAATGATTCACATATCCTCTTTATCTTTCTTTGTTTGTTTTCTTTTATCTAGGTTTGAAGTCATCTTAAATGTTCTAAATATCCATAACATCCTTTTAATTTTTCATACATTGACATTATGAAATCTAATTTAACAATGTGAATAAATTCACTGATTTAGCAAAAAGTCAAACAAAGAAGTATTTGCATGACCAAATGATCTGGATTTAAGGCTTCTTTTTCAAAGGACCGTATAAAGTTATGCTCAAAGGACCGTATAAAGTTATGCAGAATGCACTTTATGAGTTTAAAAAAAAATTGGCTACCTATATGAACATAAAGGTAATCAAAATGTTTGTTTATTTTTTGATTTTGCTAGATCTAAGGTTTCATTTTTGTAGGTATGTGTTTGTTTCGATTAAGAAAAATAGGTAAATAAAAAAATGGTAACTTGGAAAATAACAGGGTTTACTTGATTATATTATGGGTATGCAAGTTTTTTTTTATGAACTTGTGGGTGTAATAACAAAGAGTTTAAGTGTGTGTATTTATGTTTGGTGAAAAAGGCACGAAAAATTAACATTTTGAAAGAGGCATAGAAGGAAAAGTTTAGACGAAATGAGAATATTAGAAAAAAGAGAATGCATTTTTGTATTACGAAAGAGGCATTTGAAATGATTATTTAGTTTATGAATAATTTTTTTTGTTTTGTTTTAATTATCTTTTAAACAATATAATGATGAAATATATTATTTATAAATCGTGAAATCCTAGGAAAACGGAATGGAAAAAAATATTATTATCATATACCGGTAGTTATAAATACAAATACAAAACTACACATCTCTCATAAAAGTCTCTATTAGATATGTCGTAAGCCGTCTAAGCCCTTTGGCTTGCCCATCAGAAACCGAATAGTCTGCCTCCTTGGTACTCGGAATGTACATGACTTCCCATTCCTTAAATAGGTCGTCCTCCACCCGCATATGCATATATCTGTCAATGGTCTGTGCCATCTCCAAATTCCATAAAGAAGCCTCTGCAGACGTCTACGAGGAGCGAAAGCAACAATATAATGATATAAATGTGAAGAAGCTGTGAGTGTGAGAGCCTAATTCGATGGCATTGCCCTCGAGAAACTGGGCTTACAAGTTGGTGTCAATCAAAAGGTGGTGCCTTTGGAACTATGAACTTGAAAGCTAGGGTTTTAACAAAGCTTTTAAATATCACATTTAACTCCCTAATTTTAGGAACAAACAAATTTTGATTTCTATTACTTCTTAGCAGCAACATCCCATCACCCGTCTCCTTCGAAATAACGACCCGCCTTTCTGACCGTGCCGAATCGACAAAACATGTCAAACTCGAACCGTTCAAAACGATAGATTGTTATTAGCTTCTAGGGTAAATAGAATAAATCATAGAACACAGACACAAACACAGAGCAAAATAATATCTTGCAGCGGAAAATAAATAATACAATAGAAGTTCATGAAGCTACAAAATAAATTTTTACAACAGAATTTACATAAACAATACAACGGAAGTCTACTACACAAAAAATCTCTAGTATATAAACAAATGATAACTATCTAAAATAGAAACAACATGAATAGCTGAAAAACAGGAACAATTGAATAGGTAGATACAGGTGAGCAAAACCCAATATAAGGTCCAAGCTCCTACAGTGAATCTCGAAAGCTGTAATACTCGATTTGACCCGAGCAATAATGCAAGCCAAAACACTCGGATCAGGACTAACATACTCATGAAAGTTAATCAACTCAAGTAAAATGTCCAAATGAAATGGTCAAACAACTCAAAAGGATGTTTGAGATTTCCATCCTTTAAGGATCCGTTAAACTGGATACATATAATACAATACACTATTATAATAGTGTCTACAGTAACTATACTATTGAAAATAGCGTAAGTGGCTTTACATTTTTACCCTTATACCGTTTATAAACATTGTAGTCTATACAAGTACTGTAAACTCCACCAAATCGGTGGGCTATCATGGAGCACTCCATAGGTACAACGCAAATCAAAATCGTAGTGAGCGCGATCAGGATAATATGACAAGGCACCGAGAAATACCCAACAGTAGGATTTTACTAGATTGCGGGACCAGGCTGATGGTAACGCATAGCAGCTACTACCGCCCACCTCGAACAACACTTTGAAAATCGCGGGTGGCCATCAATCAAATCACAAAGTAATAGATATGATATCGAAGAAGTGTGTCCGATCGAAGGAGTGACCTCCCATTGTTCCGACCATGAAATCTGTTTAAGTCATTTCAATTATGACCCCAAGTTCAAGGATATCCATCATTGTGCTCTTACTTTATTCTAGAAGCGTTCGTCAAACCATCCTATTTCATTCTAGATTCTCCACCACGTACACAGTTGTTAAAGTGGTTTTCGGTATTGGTAGAGAGTATGACAATATCCGATCTCGGTTTCTTTAACAACCAAACATTTACATTTTTCACACCGTGGTCATTTTATAATCACTTTAAAACATTTATATAAATTCACAAATTCAAATTTGAAATCAAAATTAAATACCTAACTTCGATTATAGTTAATTTTGAAAACTACTCACTTACTCAAATCGAGTTAAATAATCTTATCGTAAAAGTCTCAAAATACAGTATAAATCAATACTAAAATATTTAACTTTAATGGTATTTTAGTTTGATATAATTTCGTCAAAGCCAAGTTCAAGCAATTCATATAATCCAATTCCACCTTTATAAGAATTCCTTTTAAGTCGATTCATAATAATCCAACATCTTGGTTCAAAATTCAATTTCTACAATTTAAATCAAATCTTATATTTCAATGCAAACAATTCATAGCATATTATAAATTCAAGTTGTATAGTTCAAAATCACTAATTATAGATTCAAATCATTCTTATAAATTCAGTTTATAAAATTTTTGATTTCATATCAAATTGTTTTATAAAATCAAGTCCATACATAAACCATTTGTATATTCATAATTTACATTTAGTCACTTTATAATTGAATTCATTTTCATATCAACTATACATTCAAACTCATTTCCTTCAATTTAGAAATTCAAATTGAAAAACCAATTTACATAATTCACGTTCATTTCTTATAGAAGTTCATATTTTAAACCAATTCAAATTCATATCTTATATGAGTTCATATAAAATCAAATACCATTATTTAAACTAAATCTTGAATATTAGATTTAAATCATGAAACCTTACCTTATCTATAAGCTTATTATTAAAGTTTTATAAAATATTAAATTTAATTTGAAAATAGATTTATATATATATATAAGTTTTATAAATTATTGAAGTATTTATTATAATATATTAAATTAAGGTATAAAATACTTATATTATTATCCTTATTAAATTATATACTTTAAAATAAATAAAATTACAAGTAAAATCTTAAATATATATTTAAATCCGTATATACTCATAAAATTATTTTTAAACATATAATTTAAAATTTACAAAATTTAGGTTTTAAAATCTTTAAAATTCAAAAAGGACAAATTTTCCAATTGGGCTTGTTTTCGAAACAATTTCGCGTTTAGGACTGGTTTTCAAACTTATTACTAAACAAGGCTGGTTTGTGCACAGTCAGCAACACAGTCAGCAATTTTGTAACTGCCTCGTCTGGGCGCAACTCATAGTTGCGCCCAGGATATTTCAATAACTTTCGATGCTGCACAAGTATATGTTGTGCCCTTATTTCTAAAATGGTTTTTACTATAGCGCAAGTGTTTGTTGCGCTGAAACCATTTGACATCACGTGGGTAAGAAACTTGTACAACAAATGGCAAAAAATTTGTTTCTATAGTGCACAACTGATAGTTGCACAGCAAAAGTTTGCTGTTGAAATATTCTGGGCGCAACTATGAGTTGCGCCCCATCGTAGCAGTTATAAAAATGCTGATTGGACTGCTGACTGTGCACAAACCAGCCCTTTTTGGTAATAAGTTTGAAAATCAGCCTTAAACGCGAAATAGTTTTTAAAACAAGCCTCGAAAGAAAATTTGTCCATTTAAAAAATATATACCCAAAATCTTTTGTTATTGTTTGAAATCAAATTTCTAAATCAATTTACTTCGAAAACATGACCAACGGTGTCCGTATATAATTTTCTATCCTATGGTCAAGTGATACGGATATTTATCATTTCAGTCCGCAATTTAAAATTTTACAGGTATATTTCATTTCAACATGTAATCCCAAATTCAAATTCAGTAAAATCGTTCAGGTCTATCATTTCAACCCATAACGATTTTCCCTAATTTAATGTCCGTTCGGGTATGTATCATTTCAACCCATAGCGATTTTCCTAAAATTATGGAAATCAACAACATAAATAAATCATCACATAACATCGGTATCATCACATCATAAGTCATATATCATCATTGCACCTATGTGTCACACACACATGCACACACACACACACACACACACACACACACACACACACATATATCGTGCCATATATGAGAAGTGTACATATCAAATAAAATAAGTTTTACTAGCAATCCTATACATTTCACAATAATTCATTTGTGCTGAATTTAACATCCATGAAACAATGTAAGTCAAGTGCAAGATAAAACTCACCTTTCATGGCACAAAATGGAGAAGGCAAACAGATGAACACAGAAGTAACCTACGATATCCAGGCACAACCCAGAATAGATTCAATCTTGGTAACCACTCAAAATATATTTATTATTTTTAGAGAATTCCTCAACGGATCAGTACGATTATTGGGTTTTTGGAACGGTTTTCGAAACTCAATACCAAACTCGATTCAATAAAAATAAACACAACGATTCTGTTACAAAATATTATATATATTTTTATATATACGTATACACACAGAAAAATTATAACATATATATTAACAAACATGCACATCCTTACAATTACACTGCACGCAGGAAAACAACGCCTAATATAAAAAAAATAAAACCCGCACACACAACATGCACCAACTTAAGAAAATACACACACATACACCACACAACGCTACATGCAAACTCACACACGAACTCAAACGTATATACATGTCATTCACACACACACGCATACAATACATACACACACAAATTCACACACACACACACACTCATGAACAGACAGCGCACACACACACCCCATCCATATACATACGCATGCATCAAAGAGCACACATGGGATTGTGAGGGAAGGTCTGGGGTTAAGTTTGACGTTGGCTCGATGATGCGGTTTTGGCGTCGGTTGGGGCGGGGCAGCGGGGCGACGTGGTCTGGGTCTTGGGTTCTAAATGTTGGAGGGGAACAAGTTAGTTGCAAATAGTTATTGGTTCGGATTCACGCAGGGGATACCAGGCGGCGGGTTGCTGCGGCTTTGGCGGTCGGAGCGGGTCAAGGCGAAGGGGAGCAGGGCGGCATGGCTGAAGGGGAGGCTCGACGACTGCTGTCGTGGTCCTAGGTGGAGCTGGAGGACGTCACGGTTGGTTGGAGGCGTGGCCAGCAAGGCGCCACAAAGTCGGAGGATGGGCAGGGAGGGGATGCGATGCGGTCTGGTGAGGGAATACGTGATGGCATGAGCCGAGGTGAAAAGAAAATGAGATGGGGAAGGAAATAGAAAGTGGAGCTGTCATAGTTATCAAGGCGTGCACTTAGGCGGGCCTAAACGCAGAAAAGCCCAAGGCTTGCGCCTTTTTGTAGTTTGAGTGTATTTTTTTTGCAGCTTGAGGCCTTTTTTGGCTAAATTCAAAAATTTGTTTATAAATAGTTAAATAAAAAATTTACTTGTTCAATAAATTATAAAATATTGTTTAAGTTTTAAATCTTGTTAATAAAACATGTAAATAATTGAATGAATTATAAAATCAGGAAAATGATCAGTAGGACAAAACTCAAGGTTTTTTTAACCACAAGGACAACCCATTAAAATTTTAATCCTAAGGACAAACCTGTTAATAATTTAATCAGGACATTACATTGGTGATACCACCTGTGACGATCCCAAAACCCCGTATGACGGTGTTAAGGATAATCATTGGAATATAACGCATTAATCATCATTAGCAGAGTACAGATAATAGCATAAGCAGGAAATAGAATAATTTACATAAATATGACAGCGGAATCATACATATCACAACATCAGAGAGCACAGTGTAGGATACAACTTATGCATAAAATGAAGTAAATTATTAAATCATCGCAATGTTTTTATAAAATTGAAGCCATTATAAGACTCAGGTCCCATCACACAATGCAACGCAAGCCGAAGGATAGAGTTTTACCTTATAATGGCCAAGAAATGCTTGATACGTATAAAACAAAAGTGTTTGATATTATTACTAGTGCATATATGTTTCAAAAGCAAATTCAATCATAAATATAAATCATAGACGACATAAGTGACTCATACCACTATGTCGCCATACTAGTAATACAATCAAATCCACAATTTCGTATTGGAAATTGGATTCCATCATGAGTCAAGGCAAGGGGCAAGCTCCTCTCCGTTCCAGACACTCTAACAAATGTCTCAGGATCACACACAGCGATCCTGGGAATCGGCTGGGCCGGTCCTCTCTTACTTTTGAGGATTGGCAATTCCTGAACACACGTTTCCCGGTCCGTACAGACCTATAACCGAGACGCCTCACATTCCAACAACCACACAGGTAAAATAATATATATATATATATATATATATATATGTCAGGGCTGGTAGGTCACTAACATCACCCATAGTTAGAAGGAAACGTCGTATTCTCCCAGCGGTCCTTATCCCGTTTTTGACTCATACCGAGGTGTGAGGCTCGCGAATCAACGCTATACATAAATCTATGCCACATAGGCCATGCTTTGATCATCAACCACAAGACTTTGCTTTTCAACAGAAACCTTGATCATCTGCCACTTAGGCGTGACACACAGGCAATTCACTCAATGCGACTGATTTCTATCGATATATAACCTCTGAGCTCGTACGTCTCAGAGAAGGGCGTTAAGCAAGAGAATAAATTCTCCGCTGCCAAACAGATATATATTTAATAGTGATCAATCAGCACAGAACAAAATCCAATGTCAGACACACAGTCCATTTACAAGTTCGTTCTGGGTTTGAACGAAGCCGGAGACACCATATTCCTCGCATATCCGTACGATCAACAAATACGTCCGAACGGCTACCACTTCAGCTCCTTCAAGGTAGCTACTCCAATCATGAGCATCAGTAGCGCCCATCCATCCAATGTGAAGATCGTCGGTCTTGAACCGTCTTCAACTCTTCGACTTCTAACCGTCGATCAATTATTTGAATTGAGAATTAACTCGGCCTTTTTAAATAATTCACGTATATTAGAATTCAAATCAATTCTTTCCATGGTTAAATTATTCGACACTCACATTTCAGTTCTTTAGTATAATTTTCATGTCAAACACATTCAACCATCAAATATCAAACAAACCAAGCAAAATTGGTTTATTTCCATTTCATATCGCTTATAATAGTTTATAACGATTTTTCGCCATTTTTATTTATTTAAAAATGGCCTAATTTAATTAAATGACGTTTCAGGTCGTGCCGTGGCACTGACGCTGTTTTTCTCCAAATTTGTTTTACACATATCTGGAAATCTAACCGTTGGATCTTAACAAAGTTTATATCGTTGGAAAGATCTCTCAAAAGCGAACCCAACGGTTCCAGTTTCGTCGAAATCCGATGGTCGGATCTTTCGGTATAATCGTTTAAAATTACGATTTCAAAATGCGAACTGCACGGCCTCGATTCGTTTTAATTTTTTTTTTTTATATATATATAAATATAATTCATTCGGCGATTTCTACATCGTTCTCACTTCAAATATTTCACTAACGCCTTTAAATTTTGGAAAATTTCGCCATAACCTCCTTTGTACGGGAAGGGTCGGGAAAATCCCCAAATAGCCACACGGGCGTCTTATCTCAAAAAGAAAAAGAAAAAGCCAATCGGCTCATAAAATCATCACCCAAGCAAAACAATAAATATGTACCTATTTGTCGGGCACACAATTTTATTCCTCTTCTCTAGCCTCTTTGCTATAACCTGTTCAATAAATATGCATGTACATGTGTGCAATTCTAATCACTTATCAATTTTCAATTCAGTTTCATATTTGATTCGATTTGGTTTAACGTTACCATTCATCCCAATATTGTATACATAAGCTGAAAATCACATTATTAGCTAACTAATGAATATTTCCAACTCATGAATATTTATTTGAACAAGTGGTTATTTTAACACTTCATATTTCATTTAAAAATGATATTTTTAGCGAACTAAAATATATTTGAACACATGACTATTTTATTTAGTTCCTATACATGTTAAAAATAATATTCATAGCAAACAAATATTTATTTCAACACTTGTGTATTTTTAGCAAATCATATACATGATAAAAATGATATTTTTATCATCAAAATATTTATTCAACACATGAATGTTTTTAACACTTCATATTCTCAATAAAAATGTAATTTTTATTGTTCGATCTTTTTATTCAACACATGAACCTTTTTCAACACATGAACAACTCAACACATGAATATTTCCATACATGGATATTTTATATAGTTCGTACATATTAGAGAGATGTTATTTTTATTGTCAAGACAATTTATTTAAAACACAAATATTTTACATACTTCATATATATATAATAAAAATGTGATTTTTATTGTTAAAACACTTTATTTATTCAACACATGAATTTATTTTTCAACACATGAACTTCTCAACACATGAGCATTATTTACTTCATACTTATGTTGAAGATGTTATTTTTATCGTTTAAAGAATTTATTCTATACATGAATATATTTTTCAACACATGAATATGGTTTCCACACATGAATATGGTTTCGACACATGAATATGGTTTCAACACATGAATATGGTTTCAACACATGAATAAGGTTTCAACACATGAAAATAATATCAACATATGAAAATAATTCTAACACATGAATATTATTGAAAATTTCGGCAGCATAACGGGAGGGTAGTTAAACCGGCATCATCCCGAAGACGGCTCATCGCTCTACCTTAAAACCTTGCAGTTTTTGACAATAGGGATTTCATGCATCTAGTTCGCACGTAGACGGCATGTTTTATTTTCATTTCCACAAACTAATCCTATGTGGTTTCAACCAAAATAATTCTCAATCACAAACGGGTATTTTTCAATCACGATCAAACAAACTCAACCACAAACAATTCTAGTCAACCATTCGTTATCAACCAATTTTCACATCAATCACAACCAATAAATATCGTCCATGGTTTGTGGACGAGGGGCGTATTTATATACATATATATATAAGTATAAGTATATTTCACTTCTATTTCAACACAATTTCAATGCATATATGTTTCATACAACGCTTGTATAATTTATACATCGCTCATATAACTTATACAACACATGTACATGAGTTGTACAACGCGTATATAATTTATATTTCTCTTATATAACTTATACAACACGTTTTCTTTCACGTTTTGAATTTAGAGTTCTCACATTGTTTGTCGCTTTGCTAAAAATAGTAGCGAGCTCAGAAAAATCCCCGGACACTTCTAGAATGTAGAGAGCGTCCTCACGAGTCCACTGTCTCTTGTTTCACTGGATTTCGACCACATAGCAAAAATATATGATTTTTAGCAGTTTGCTACACTTTTAAATGTGGAAATCAGTTGAAATTAATTAAACCGATACCTTTCGGCACGTATTCAAAACTAGGTTTGGATTTTCGCTTCAATTCGTTGCGTCTGGAGACGATCAGGTTGTAAAGCGTCGAGGAGGACGGGAAGACGCACCCACGCGCGGTGGTGTGACGGCGATCGATCGCCTCGGCGATGGCGGCGGGAAGGTCTGAACTTTGAAGAGGCGGTGCACACGAAATACGAGACGATAGGGGGAGTGGCAAGTATGGATTTGAAGAGGTGGAGAGCTACAAAAAGTTGAACTGGGGCATGGGGTAATTCTTCCTGGTTTGGTCGGAAAATAGAGGGGAAGGGGGGAGTTGCTAATCGTCGTCGATATCGGGTAACTGGGGAGGGGGGGGGGGAGGGGGGTGTGGTTTGAGACATTTTAAAAATAAATAAATTATAAAGGAAAATTCTGATTGGCCGGAATATATATATTTCAAAAATTAGGGTTTTCACAAATGAACTCCTTTTCAAACCCAATGACTGTCGCCCCTAGCTAAATACCCCCATCCCGAACACAATGGGATATGTTTCGTAGGCCAATTCGACTGTTACAGTCAGTTATTCTTCAAATTAAAATATAAAACATTCAAATTCTGTTTTGAACGTACATTTTAATTTGTCGGGGCCACATACTGATTCTAAAAATTCCCGAAAAATTTATCTAGCTATGTTAGGACGATACGGTCCCAACAAAACTAGTGTCGTCGAATTTTGAGACCGTTTGTAAAATGGCCATTTTTTGGTCGATCCAATTTAACAAAAGTCATCCAAACACGTTTTCTTTTGCCACGCCCACATATTAGCTTCAAAAATTGAAATTTGAAACCTAGCAATAATTTAACATTCTGGATCCAACAAAAGTGTTTCGTCGAATTCCGAGGTCGTTTGCAAAGTGTCTATGTTCAAGGGCTGTATATTCTCTATAGCGACCTTTCTGAAAATTCATTTGGCCATAACTTTTGATTCCCGCTATGAAACTTCGATTTTTCAGATTCGTTAGAAAGATATTCATAAACAGATTTAAATATTTTTGGTTTCACCAAAATCCGTTTTATTTTGTACCCGGTACAGTCAGTCAAAGTTTGAATTCAAATTTTCAAACTGCTGCACCATTTCTAACTCTTTATTTTATTGAAATATTCTATTTCAATTGTCCAAATTTCTTTAAAATAACTAATTTAATTTTTTTGAATTGCCTCGTATTTTCCGGGTTGTTACAATCTCCCCACTTAAAACTTTTCGTCCCCGAAAAGGAAACAGCAGTACAGTAGGAAACAAAAATAGAAATGCAAAGCATTGTGAAGGTACCTTCCACCGGAGTTAGTTAGAGATGTCCACTATGCGCTTGGGGTAAGCTTGCTCAATGCTTTCCTCAGTCTCCCAAGTACAGTCTCTAGGATCACTACTCCACTGCACTTTAACTAAATGAACCTTCTTGCTCCTTAGCTTTAGTTTCTTTGCCAACAATTTTTAACGGCTCTCTTCTGACTGCTAATTCTGGAGTAATTTCCAGGTCCTGTTGCGTTGCTTCTTCTACAACAAGATCCGGATCATGCACATGCCTTCTAAGTTGAGATACGTGAAACACATTATGCACTCCAGGCAACCAATTAGGTAATTGAACCCTATAAGCAAGAGTTCCAATTCGTTCAAGTATATGAATGAGACCAATAAATCTGGGTGCCAACTTCTCAGTTTACCAAATCGGATTACTCCTCTCATCGGAGAAACTTTCAAATAAATATAATCACCAACAACGAATGCCAAATCTCTTCTTCTAGAACCCGCATAACTTTTCTGTCGGCTTTGCGCGGTTTTCAATCGTTTCTTGATGAAATCGACTTTGTCTGATGCTTCTCGAATCATATCGGGTCCCAACACAAGTTTGTTGCCAGGTTCTACCCAACGTGCGGGAGATCTGCACGGTCTACCGTATAATGCTTCAAATGGCGACATTTTCAAACTTGTTTGATAGTCGTTGTTATATGAGAATTCTGCTAAATGCAAGAGATCTTCCCATGACCCGCCAAAATCAATAATACAAGCCCACAGTAAATCTTCTAGAATTCTGTTCACCCGCTCAGTTTGGTCATCTGTCTGAGGGTGATAAGCGGTGCTTAGATTTAGTTTTGTTCCCAATTCTGTCTGGAATGCCTCCCAGAATTTGCTGGCAAATATTGGGTCTCTATCACTGACTATGCTGATGGGAACTCCTTGCAGCTTAACAATTTCTTTGAAATAAATCTGTGCTAGACTTTGGGCGGTTCTATTGGATTTGACAGGTATGAAATGGGCGGTCTTCGTGAAGCGATCTACGATCACCCAAATACTGTCATTGCCTTTCTTGGTTCGGGGCAAACCATCTATGAAATCCATGGAAATCTGTTTCCATTTCCAGCCTGGGACTTCCAACGGTTGCAACAATCCGGCCAGCTTTTGTTGGTCGCTCTTGACTAGTTGACAAGTAGGGCACCTGCTAACATATAAAGAAATGTCCCTCCTCATCGCCTTCCACCAGAAAGTGCGCTTTATATCGTTGTACATTTTACTCACTCCAGGATGAATGCAAAGTTTGGACTTATGGCATTCATCGAGCACCTCTCTTCTAAGCTCAGGAATGTCGGGAACACAAATTCTTCCATTTAATCTCAGAACTCCCTCACTATCCACTTGGAAACTGGAGTCTTCGCCTTTATGAATTCTTTTGATCATCTCTTTAACAAAATTGTCGTTTTTCTGAAGAACAGAAATCTTGTCATTCAATGAAGACAACGATAAAACTGGCGATGATTTCATTCTTTCTACTGAGCGCATCAGCTACTACATTAGCCTTTCCCGGCGTATACATGATATTCAGATCATACGCTGCAAGAAATTCTAGCCAACGCTGCTGTCTCAAATTCAGATCTTTCTGGGTGAACAAATACTTCAATGATTGATGATCTGTAAACAATTCGAATTTCCCACCCAATAAGTAATGCCTCCAGATTTTCAGAGCAAAAACGATGGCTAGCAACTCAAGATCATGAGTTACATAATTCTTCTCATGCGGTTTCAGTTGGCGGCTTGCATAAGCGACTACTTGGCCTCTTTGCATTAATACTGCACCAAGACCTCTAATAGAAGCATCCGTCCAAACCGTCAAATCCTGATTGCCATCGATAATGGTTAATACTGGAGCAGTTGTCAATTTTGATTTCAATCCCTGGAAAGCTTCCTCACTGTCGGAAGTCTACTTAAATTTCTCGTGCTTCTTTGTAAGCTTTGTTAATGGACCAGATATCTTCGAAAAGTCCTTAACGAATTTTCGATAATAACAAGCCAACCCCATAAAACTTCAGACCTCTGTGGGTGTAGTAGGCTGTTTCCAGTTTTGAATTGCTGTAATTTTGCTCGGATCTACAGAAATTCCTTACTTTGACACGACATGGCCAAAGAACTTCACCTCTTCCTGCCAGAAGATACATTTAGAGAATTTGGCTTTGAAGACGTTCTTTCTCAGAATCCCCAATACTTGTTCTAAATGTTTTTCATGCTCGGGTTTTGATTTGGAGTAGATTAAAATATCATCGATGAATACCAAGACAAATTTATTCAGAACTTCCCTGAACACTCTATTCATTAGATCGACGAAGTATGTTGGAGCGTTGCATAAACCGAATGACATTACTAACCATTCATAAAATATGTCTGGATCTCTGAAAGCTGTCAAAGGGACACACTCTTCGGCGATTCTCAGTTGATGGAAACCTGTAGCTAGGTCCATTCTGGAAAATACTCTTGCCCCATTTAATTGGTCTAACAAATCATCGATACGGGGTAACGGGTATTTGTTTTTGAGCGTCTGTTTGTTGAGATCTCGGTAATCAACACCAAGGTTATTACGACGCCAAGTCGAGCCACTACCGTTTAGAAGACTAGTCGACAAGTCGTCCGACCAGTCGTGACTAGTCGACAAGTCTTTTATATGCATACATTTATTAGACTTAAATATATAATATAATTAGAGTAGCTACCTTGAAGAAGCTGAAGTGGTAGCCGTCCGGACGTATTTGCTGATTGTACGGATATGCGAGAAATATGGTGCCTCCGGCTTCGTTCAAACCCAGAACGAACTTGTAAATGGACCGTGTGTCTGACATTGGATTTTGTTCTATGTTGATTGATCTCTATTAAATATATATCTGTTTGGCGGCGGAGAATTTATTCTCTTGCTTAACGTCATTCTCTGAGACGTACGAGCTCAGAGGTTATATATCGATAGAAATCAGTCGCATGAAGTGAATTGCCTGTGTGGCACGCCTAAGTGGCAGATGATCAAGGCTTCTGTTGAAAAGCAAAGTCTTGTGGTTGATGATCAATGCATGGCCTATGTGGCGTAGCTTTGTGTATAGCGTTGATTCGCGAGCCTCACACCTCGGTATGAGTCAAAAACGGGATAAGGACCGCTGGGAGAACACAACGTTTCCTTCTAGCTATGGGTGATGTCAATGACCTACCAACCCTGACATATATATATTATTTTACCTGTGTGGTTGTTGGAATGCGAGGCTTCTGTCTGACATTATATGTCCGGACGACTACCACTTCAGCTCCTTTAAGGTAGCTACTCCAATCATGAGCATCAGTAGCGTCGCTCCGTCCAATCCGAGGTGCCTCGCATTCCAACAACCACACATGTAAAATAATATATATATATATATATATATGTCAGGGTTGGTAGGTCACTGACATCACCCATAGCTAGAAAGAAACGTTGTGTTCTCCCAGCGGTCCTTATCCCGTTTTTGACTCATACGAGGTGTGAGGCTCGCGAATCAACGCTATACACAAAGCTACGCCACATAGGCCATGCTTTGATCATCAACCACAAGACTTTGCTTTTCAACAGAAGCCTTAATCATCTGCCACTTATGCGTGCCACACAGGCAATTCACTTTATGCGACTGATTTCTATCGATATATAACCTCTGAGCTCGTACGTCTCAGAGAAGGGCGTTAAGCAAGAGAATAAATTCTCCGCCGCCAAACAGATATATATTTAATAGAGATCAATCAGCATAGAACAAAATCCAATGTCAGACACACAGTCCATTTACAAGTTCGTTCTGGGTTTGAACGAAGCCGGAGGCACCATATTTCTCGCATATCCGTACAATCAACAAATACGTCCGGACGACTACCACTTCAGCTCGATTCGTTTTAATTTAATTTAATTTATATATATATAATTCATTCGGCGATTTCTATATCGTTTTCACTTCAAATATTTCACTAACGCCTTTAAATTTTGGAAAATTTCGCCATAACCTTCTTTGTACGGGAAGGGTCGGGAAAATCCCCAAACAGCCACACGGGCGTCTTATCTCAAAAAGAAAAAGCCAAGCGGTTAGCCAATCGGCTCATAAAATCATCACCCAAGCAAAACAGTAAATATGTACCTATTTGTCCAGCACAAAATTTTTATTCCTCTTCTCTAGCCTTTTTTGCTATAACTTGTTCAATAAATATGCATGTACATGTGTGTCATTCTAATCACTTATCAATTTTCAATTCAGTTTCATATTTGATTCGATTTGGTTTAACGTTACCATTCATCCAATGTTGCATACATAAGCTGAAAACCACATTATTAGCTAACTAACGAATATTTCTAACTCATGAATATTTATTTGAACAAGTGGTTATTTTAACACTTCATATTTCATTTAAAAATGATATTTTTAGCGAATTAAAATATATTTCAACACATGACTATTTTATTTAGTTCCTATACATGTTAAAAATAATATTCATAGCAAACAAATATTTATTTCAACACTTGTGTATTTTTAGCAAATCATATACATGATAAAAATGGTATTTTTATCATCAAAATATTTATTTAACACATGAATGTTTTTAACACTTCATATTCTCAATAAAAATGTAATTTTTATTGTTTGATCTAATTATTCAACACATGAACCTTTTTCAACACATGAACAACTCAACACATGAATATTTCCACACATGAATATTTTATATAGTTCGTACATATAAGAGAGATGTGATTTTTATTGTCAAGACAATTTATTTAAAACACGAATATTTTACATACTTCATACATATATATAATAAAAATGTGATTATTATTGTTAAAACACTTTATTTATTCAACACATGAATTTATTTTTCAACACATGAACTTCTTAACACATGAGCATTATTTACTTCATACTTATGTTAAAGATGTTATTTTTATCATTTAAAGAATTTATTCTATACATGAATATATTTTTCAACACATGAATATGGTTTCAACACATGACTTTAGTTTCAACACATGAATATGATTTCAACACATGACTTTAGTTTCAACACATGAATATGGTTTCAACATATGAATAAGGTTTCAACACATGAAAATAATTTCAACATATGAAAATAATTCTAACACATGAATATTATTAAAAATTTCGGCAGCATAACGGCAGGGTAATTAAACCGGCACCATCCCGAAGACGGCTCCTCGCTCTACCTTAAAACATTGCGGTTTTTGACAATGGGGATTTCATGCATCTAGTTCGCACGAAGGCGACATGTTTTATTTTCATTTTCACAAACTAATCCTATGTGGTTTCAACCAAAATAATTCTCAACCACAAACGGGTATTTTTCAACCACGATCAAACAATCTCAACCACAAACAATTCTAGTCAACCATTCGTTATCAACCAATTTTCACACTAATCACAACCAATAAATATCGTCCATGGTTTGTGGACAAGGGGCGTATATATATATATATTTTTATATATATAAATATATATATATATAAATATATTTCACTTCTATTTCAACACAATTTCAATGCATATATGTTTCATACAACGCTTGTATAATTTATACATCGCTCATATAACTTATACAACACATGTACATGAGGTGTACAACGCGTATATAATTTATATTTCGCTTATATAACTTATACAACACGTTTTCTTTCACGTTTTGAATTTAGAGTTCTCACATTGTTTGTCGCTTTGCTAAAAATAGTAGCGAGCTCAGAAAAATCCCCGGACACTTTTAGAATGTAGAGAGCGTCCTCACGAGTCCACTGTCTCTTGGTTCACTGGATTTCGACCACATAGCAAAAATATATGATTTTTAGTAGTTTGCTACGCTTTTAAATGTGGAAATCAGTTGAAATTAATTAAACCGATACCTTTCAGCACGTATTCAAAACTAGGTTTGGATTTTCGCTTCAATCCGTTGCACCTGGAGACGATCAGGTTGTAAAGCGTCGAGGAGGACGGGAAGGCGCACCCACGCGCGGTGGTGCGACGGCGATCGATTGCCTCTGGCGATGGCGGCGGGAAGGTCTGAACTATGGAGAGGCGGTGCGCACGAAATACGAGACGATGGAGGGAGTGACAGGTATGGATTTGAAGAGGAGGAGGAGAGCTACAAAAAGTTGAACTGGGGCATGGGGTAATTCTTCCTGGTTTGGTCGGAAAATAGAGGGGAAGGGGAAATCTGCTAATCGTCGTCGATATCGGGTAACGGGGGGGGGGGGGGGGTTTGAGATATTTTAAAAATAAATAAATTATAAAAGAAAATTTTGATTGGCCGGAATATATACATTTCAAAAATTAGGGTTTTCACAAATGAACTCCTTTTCAAACACAACGACTATCGCCCCTACCTAAATACCCCCATCCCGAACACAATGGGATATGTTTCGTAGGCCAATTCGACTGTTACAGTCAGTTATTCTTCAAATTAAAATATAAAACATTCAAATTCTGTTTTGAACGTACATTTTAATTTGCTGGGGCCACATACTGATTCTAAAAATTACCGAAAAATTTATCTAGCTATGTTGGGACGATACGGTCACAACAAAACTAGTTTCGTCAAATTTTGAGACCGTTTGAAAAATGACCATTTTCTGGTCGATCCAATTTAACAGAAATTATCCAAACTCGTTTTCTTTTGCCACGCCCATATATTAGCTTCAAAAATTATGAAATTTGAAACCTAGCAATAATTTAACATCCCGGATCCAACAAAAGTGGTTTCGTCGAATTCCGAGGTCGTTTGCAAAGTGTCTATTTTCAAGGGTTATATATTCTCTATAGCGACCTTTCTGAAAATTCATTTGGCCATCACTTTTGATTCCCGCTATGAAACTTCGATTTTTCAGATTCGTTAGAAAGATATTCATAAACAGATTTAAATATTTTTGGTTTTACCAAAATCCGTTTTATTTTGCACCCGATACAGCGTACAGTTAGTCAAAGTTTGAATTCAAAATTTCAAACTGCCGCACCATTTCTAACTCTTTATTTTATTGAAATATTCTATTTCAATTGTCCAAATTTCTTTAAAATAACCAATTTAAAATTTTTAAATTGGCTCGTATTTCCCGGGTTGTTACAGTTAAACTTCTCTCCCTTGAAAATTTCATCGCACAAAATAAATTCTTCCGACGATCAACTTTCACGACGTCACTGACCGCATCTTCCATCAAACCCTAATCGTCTCCGACGATCAACTTCCACCACGTCCCTGGTCGTCTCTTCCATCAAACCCTAGTTGTCTCCGACGATCAACTTCCAACACGTCCCTTATCGTTCGCCATCTTACCACCACTCCCTGTCGTTGCTTTCTTCTTCTTCATCAATTGTCTATCTCATCCATATCTCGGTCTTCTCATCGATCTTCAACGCAAATTTTTTTCCTTGAATATTTTTTTTGTACAAACATTACAACATTTTTAAGGTATCATTTTTATATTTTTTTAGGTATCAGTTTTAATGTAATTGTTGTTTTATGTTTATGTTCATTTTTTTTTTATGTTGTATTTTTTGTGGTCATGTACCGTTGTATTACCTCAGTATTTCAGTAGAAATTAGTTTTCCTTGATCAATCAAAATGTTTTTTCCTCTGTATTTCAGTTTCGTTATTTATTTATTTGGTTCAGTGGCTGGATAACAGCTGTAAAACATATAATATTTGGTGTAACTTCAATATAATATTTGGTGTAATACAAGTGATGAATTAATATCGGTGTGTATTATAAAAAATAAATATCATTTTTGTGATAATTTAGTTGAGTTGATTTGTATTATTATTTTTATCAGCCGATATCAGTTAGAATTAATGTTGTGCATGAAAAAAAATCATTTAGCAAAGCAAACATCTCAAAACTGCAACCCCTTGACACAATTCTGATACACAAAGTCACAAAACTGATACATAAAAAAAAACTGATACGTAAAAACTGCTATAATATTTTAAAGAAAAACTAATGCAAACAATGTTTACATAACCGTTTGATTGATTAAAATGACATAAGTTCGATTGAGTTACAAAGTTGATGCAAGAGTACAATTACAAAATTAACACAGCAACAAAATCATATGAATAAAAAACATAACACATTTAAAACTGTAAAACTGATACCTAAAAAAAATATAAATCTGCTGCCGTGTTAATACATTTTAAATTGTAAAACTGATACCTAGAAAAATATAAAACTGCTACCTAAAAACTGTTGTCGTGTTAACATGTTTAAAACTGTAAAACTGATACCTAAAAATAATATAAAACTGCTACCTAAAAACTGTTGTCGTGTTAACACATTTAAAACTGTAAAACTGATACCTAGAAAAATATAAAACTGCTACCTAAAAACTGCTACCGTGTTAACACATTTAAAACTGTAAAACTGATACCTAAAAAATATAAAACTGCTATCTAAAATCTGCTATGATATTTTAAAGAAAAACTAATGCAAAAAATGTTTACAACACAGTTTGATTGATTAAAATGAAATAAATTTGACTGAGTTACAAAGTTGATGCAACAGTACAGCTACAGAATTAACACAGTAACAAAATCATATGAATAAAAAACATAACACAGTTAATACTCTAAAAATGATACCTAAAAAAAATATAAAAATACTACCTAAAAACTGCTATGATATTTTAAAGAAAAACTAATGCAAAAAATGTTTACAACACAGTTGTATTGATTAAAATGAAATAACTTCTATTGAGTTACAAAGTTAGTGCAGCAGTACAACTACAAAATTAAAACGTCACCAAAATCATACGAATAAAAAACATAACATGGTTGATACTACAAAACTGATACCTAAAAAAATAGCAAACTGATACCTAAAAAAATGCTGCTAAATTCACCACCAAAATTTGTGTATAAAACATGATACCTTCAAAAAATTGAAACTGATTGGTCAAAACATATGAATTTGATACATTGTTTATTAAAGGTTATACTTACGAAAATATATTACATTGTTTGTTATCAGCATGTGTCTTTTTAATCCAAAAAAATAAAAAAATAGTGAACATTTTTAACAAAAAACAAAAGTGGTACTAAAGAGAATGTATATAAAGTTGCTAACAAATATCAATTTTGCATTATTTTAATATAATTTTTTCATACATATCAATCAAATAAATGATTGAAATTAATGTGCAACAACTAATATCAAACAAAGTGTAAGTATCATTTTTGCAAATATATGGGTATCGGTTTTGATATAAATAGAAGTGAAAATAATATACAAATAAAGCAAGCCAGAACTCCAACCAAGCAGCAATTAGTTATCAGTTTTGTATTTTTTTTTTTTTTTTTTTTTTTTGATTTAATGAGGGCGAAGGCTTGAATTAAAAAAGACGTGGCGGCGCATTGAAGGCGGTGGCTGCATGGTGGCGCGTTGAACTCGGATTTCAGTTCACGATTTGTAGATTTGTGTATAATGGAAATTGGGGATTATTGGTGATAGCGGCTTCGATGATTGTGGTTGTGTTTGGAGAGATGGCCGATGCTGGAGGAATCAGAGAAGAAGACACCGGTTGTAGCGCGATGGAAACAGGATGGAAATTTTATGTATATTGTCCTTTTGAATAAAAAATGAAGCGGAGCTGTCCTTCTGATTAAATGGAGCGGCTGTCCTTATGGTTAAATTTTTAGCGCTAATTGTCCTTGTAAATTAGTTTCCCTAATTTTTATTGGTTAATCATTGATAATTTAAAAAAAAAACATTGGTAACCGTAATTTACCACTATACATCTATTTTATATTTTCTTAATTTATTATTTTCTAGAAAGAAGCATGCAAGTGATCAGGTTTGGTCTTGAAATTCAGATCAAAAAAATGCTAATTGCATTTCTTTTTCGTTGACGATTTTTACTAAGCGATAAAGTGAAATGTACTGTAGTATAAAGCACCATTAGATTAAGAAATCACAGAATATTTTGATCTAAATACCAACAGTTTGGTAACCACAATGTTTTTTTTACCAATAAAAAATTAAATTGTACTGGAGCAGTACCATAGATCCATAACAGCCCTAACTGAAGTCGCATTGTTCTAGTTCAGTTACAGCTCTGCTGCATTCAGCCGGTGCACTTTTTAGCCGCATCTACTCTATGCAGCGTTGCATTGGTTTGCTGCAGTTAAGGTATCATTTTCAAAGATACCGTTTTCAAATCATATTCGTTGACAAATTTCTGTGTTTATTCACGATCATCAAAACCTACAAATTATCACATATTTCGACATCAAATTCCTAAACAAATTTTGAACAAAACCTACAAACAATCACATGATTTATTTTGTGCAATATCTCCATATATATATATATATATATATATATATATATATATATATATATATATATATATGTGCCTGTATAAGGAAATTCGATTAACATGATTTCAACCCTTTTGAAATTACGAAAATACGTCCATCCACCAACGCCGCATCCATTGATGAAATTTCACCGTCAATTTACAACTTTCACCATCATCCCCTTCCCGATTACCTATCAGTGGAATTTCACTCTCAATTTTCATTGATACCACAAACAGAACGAGTTGAAATAAATGTTGTGATTATTAAAACTTCTGCACCTACAACACGCATCAGTCCACTAATTTTTTTATCACTTAACAAGTAAATATCTTCAGATATTAGATGCACAAGTGCGTTTTATACTAGTTGTTATAATAATAGCACAATCACCAACGTTTGACACTCCAGTATTGCTTAAAGCCCATGAGTTGTTCTTCACCATTCAGAGACCATAATATTGAGCCTCACGAAATGTACAATCACATCATGATAACATGAGCATATTTTCATATATTTCGATATTGCTTCTTAGATGAATTACAAAATATTGTTTGCAGGAAATATATCAATAAGAAGTTTATAAGTAAGGATTCTTACAAATAATTAATTACAAAACTAAAAATATGTTTCTTTAAACATATTATTAGTTTCGAGAAGATTATATAAAAGCTGAAACAACAAATTTCGCCAGAATTACTCTTTTATTTTTCAAAAACAAGCATGAATTGAGGAACAATGAATCACTAATGTAATTAAAATGAAATAAACTATAACATAAATAAGTTTCAAATGAACTAATCTTGGTTTAAAAAATTAGCATTTTGATAACAAACTACAAATAGATGTAAACAAAGAGATGCATGTATGGACATACAAACTATAAATTCATATTTGATTTGAAAGCCAAAGATGAATATGAATATCGGATAATGCAACTCATGAAACAGAATTAAAAATAATCTAACTATAATAGATATCATTTACAGAACGAACTGCTTTAACAGTAATAAACAGTAAATAATTCTGTTTATTGAAATTGGCATGCAACTTAGTATTTTTTTAATCAATTTATTATAACTCATTCGTTTGTGCTTATAAAGCACTAGGCATAATAACAAAGATGATTATTGACAAATTCCTACCATATGGTGGTAGTATTACTCACTACTGATTTTATAAAAAAAAACAATTATCAGTTACTTGCCACACTGTTACAATCATTTAATTAACCACATAATAAGCTAATCACTATGAAATCCAATATAGAAATAATTATTGAAAAAAATACGACTCTGCTCGTTTTTTAATTGTATAAATGTTAATTCGACCATTTTAAAAATTGTTAGTGAAAATAGATCATATTTTAAATCATTTGCTAATATAGCCTAGTTTTCTAGACAGCTAGCCATTTTGTTGAATTTTTAATAATAATATTACTAGGGTGCAACCAGTTGAACATAACTTCCTTGGATTTATATATTGGTGAAATTGAATGTTGCACTCGCATGGTAAACTTCTCAAATATAATCAACGAAATTGAATGTTGCACTGGCATGTTAAACTTTTAAATATAACAATTTAATTAGGTTATTAAAAATTAACTTATATTTACAAATATCTAAAATATGGTCTATTTTCACTAGTAAATTTTATAATCATTTTGAATTGAAAAGCTATCTTTTTTAATATTATAATTTAAATGCATGCATAATCAAAACCACTAAGACTCAATCATATATTTTTCTGATCACCATCCGTTCTACTATAAAACTATTCTTCATCAACATATACCTTGACACTATCATAAGTATTCAAAATTCAACCATATACACATATGTATACAAAAGATTCAGCGAACGGTTTTTTTTTGGGAAAAAGTGCAATTATTGTGTTGTTTTATGTGCAAATATTTGTAATTTGCCAAATGCATAAGAACTTTCTGTAAAACTGAATGAATTATTTTATGCTGAAAACTAATTTCTAGTTCAACATTTTTAGAAAAAAATTATCACATTTTCTGTGCATAAATCAATGTACAAGATGTTGGTTTTTATTTTGTTTAGTTCATGTTTATTTTTTAGTAAGTTCAGTCAATTTCAGTTATGAATCCATTTCGGATTTCAGTGTTTTCCCATAGGAATACATTAATTTATTATACATATTTGTGTTTACATAGTTAAAAACGTGTACAATACATCGACATGTTGATTCGTTTATTATTTATCCAGGTTTTTTCATCTGAATTTTGTCGGAATTGACAAAAGTATTGTGTCCATTTCTGAAACAATTCAATTTTTTATCCATATTTCATTATCTTCTTTTATTTGTTTTTTTTGTACATGTTTATAGTAGTTTTTTTTTTCTATTTTCTTATATATATTCTTTACTCGGAGAGCAAAAACCGAATTTAAATTGGAGCTGGAATTTAGACTGAATCCCGTCCTGTTCATTACCAGAATCAGCATGGAATTACCGTAATTTGAACCATGGTATAAATTAATATAGATTGCAGAGTAATGATTGATGATAAGTACTACATAAAATGTTGGTTATGCTCTACTTTTATGCTTTAAAGCACAAAGATTGTATTTAGTGGTGTACTAGTGCAGTGATGATATTTTGCATTAAATTTAGAACTAGAAATGTGGGTCACCGTCTCTGAATAATAAACATAAAGGGACATGGAACTCTCTTACTGCTTTAAGAATGTAATCATTCATATCCAGCAGCTCATATTTTGATTAGGAAAGCTTTAAACTGGAAAAATACAAGTTGAACCTGGTATTTGCATAATGGCCGAATTCAAAAACTTATGGTTGTGTGCATGTTCCAACATATATTCTTTAGTTTATTTGATCCATTTTCGTTGTATTGTTTTGTTAAGACTATGAGCTATACTATGATACAAAACAAATAATCTTCATTTTATTCTTCGGGTGCAGGGAATACTTGGATTTCATACTTCTAAGAAACACAATAAGAAGATACTTTCGTGCGTAAATGGAATTGTAAAACCATCTAGGTATAATTTAATATTAATTTTAAACATCTTTTTCGTGTTTTTTTTCTTATATATTGCAGTTGCCCTCTTCTCGTGTATACTAGCTACTCAAGTTTGTTATGTTCCACAACACAACACAGCATATAGTTTTCTCTGATATTCTTAAAATACTTACTCTGTTGTTTAACTGTAAAAGTTATTTTGATTATGAATACAATTTTCCACCTATTTACCCAAATTTATAAAATTCTCATCATGCATCGTCAACCTTAATTTCGATTTCTTATGTATCATGGATGATATGGCACAAAACTTCACAGTTACATTTATGTTCAGTTTCTACTTAATTTATATACCGTCTTCTTTTGCATTATTTTCTTCTCTCTAGGATGACATTGCTTCTTGGACCACCAGGATCAGGCAAAACAACCCTTTTGCTTGCTCTAGCAGGGAAACTCAGCAAGAAGCTTCGGGTATGTGCATATTTTAATTTCAACATGGTAAATTTGTCTGGTTACAAATCTGATGTATTACTTTGTGTCAAGGTGGCTGGTAAAATTTCTTATTGTGGACATGAATTGACTGAGTTCATCCCTGAAAGGACCTGTGTTTACATTAGCCAGCATGATCTTCACAATGCTGAGATGACAGTTAGAGAGACACTAAATTTCTCAGGACTGTGCTTAGGCGTTGGGACTAATTATGACATGTTACTGGAATTATTGAGACGAGAAAAAGATGCAGGAGTAAAGCCAGACCCTGAAATTGATGCATTTATGAAGGCAACATCTTTGGAAGGCCATGACACCAACATAGTCACAGAATACGTTCTGAAGGTAGATCCTCCCACCCCAAACCCCCCGCCCCCGGGGGGGGGGGGGGTCTTTCTTAGAAATATTAGTGTTTAGGTAACTTTTTAGCAGCTTGTTGACTCTGTATCTTGTTAGCAAGGTTTGAGATTTTGATTTCGGTCTCTTATTTTAGGAATTTCGATCTAGTTTGCAAATTTTGGTTTTGGAATATTACATGTTACAAGTAAGTCGTGAAACAATGTAGGATGATTAAAACAGATTTTATGTCACTAACATCTTAAAATATTTGAATTTTTTGTTCTCTCTAAGCAACTATTACTGATTCTTCTAACTATTTTAAATGTAAGCATGTGAATCATCTAACAGTATATGTCCTACACAATTATAATAATCTGCTTGAGTTCATTAAATTCTAAAAGAAAATTTTGAGCAGATCCTCGGGTTAGATGTTTGTGCGGATACTGTAGTAGGAAATGAAATGTTACGAGGCATATCTGGAGGGCAGAAGAAGCGTGTTACTGTAGGTAAGTTTTGATTTTTTCCATCTGGTACAAGTACATTAAATAAACCACATATTTTTCTTATATTTTACATTTTTACTGCACTTCTATTTGTTAAAGGGCAGTTTATTTTTTCCTTCGACCATGTTCTGTTCTTTAGCGCCTCTTGAGTTCTTTAGGACATATCCAAATTTTATGTTTATAGGAATGGAACACATGAAATACGAAAGAAGATTTATAACTGCTTCTATTGTTTGTAGATATCTTAATGCTTTAAATGCTGTTAATGTAGTCTTGAAACAATACGATTAAAAAAGAAGTATGATAGGGGAAAATGTTCTGGATTTTAGCTCATTGATATCCTGTCAACATAAAAAATGTGCTTTGCAACCTACATGCAACGTAAAACAAGTTATATGACAATGAAATACACATGTTACAGGAGAGATGCTGGTTGGTCCTGCTAAAGTACTGTTCATGGATGAAATCTCAACGGGACTTGATAGTTCAACTACCTTTCAAATTATGAAATTCATGAGACAGATGGTTCATGTAATGGATTGTACAATTGTTACCTCTCTTCTTCAACCTTCACCCGAAACTTTTAATCTATTTGACGATATCATCCTACTATCAGAAGGGCAAATTATCTATCTGGGTCCATGTGATCAAATCTTGGAGTTCTTTGAGACCATGGGCTTTAGATGCCCTGAAAGAAAAGGTATCGCTGACTTTCTTCAAGAGGTAACTTCAAAAAAGGATCAGGAGCAATATTGGTTTGACGACACCAAACCCTATGTATATGCTTCAGCGAATGACTTTGTAAATCATTTTTATTCTTTTGATGTTGGTCAAGAATTAAAAGAAGAGCTTTTGATCCCATACAAAAAACATTGCATGCATCCTGCTGCCTTAGCAGTGGATAAATATGGGCTATCAAAATTGGAACTATTTAAAGCTTGCTTTTCAAGAGAATTGCTGCTGGTCAAAAGGAATTCTTTTTTATATATGTTTAAAACCACTCAAATAGTAATTATGTCGCTCATAACTTCAGCAGTTTTTCTTAGATCACAAATGTATCATGACACAATTGCTGGTGGAGGAAAATACTTGGGTGCCTTATTTTTTGGTTTGGTAAATATGATGTTTAATGGAATGGCCGAACTCCAAATAACCGTTCGTAGACTTCCTGTGTTCTATAAACAACGCGATTGTCTTTTTTTTCCTCCATGGGCTTTTGGCTTATCCATGTGGGTTCTACGCATCCCTCTCTCTCTTTTGGAGTCAGGAGTTTGGGTCTTAATTACCTACTATGCTATCGGATTTGCTCCCTCCTTCAATCGGTAATCTCTTTTTATATTCCATGTATTCTTTCCTATTTACTCGTCATTCATATTTTATCTTTGTTCCACTTATTCATTAAAGAGAACAGGGTTGATAGTTATCTTTTTTAGGTAGCATTCATGTGTGTGTGCATGTATGTGTGTATGCATATATATATATATATATATATATGCATGTATATATATATATATATATATATATATATATATATGTATGTATGTATGTGTGTGTGTATATATCACGAACATACTATGTCAACTTCATCCAGGTGTATCCATATCAACTGTTTCAAGCATGGCATACTTCTTAGTCCATACAATATTCATATGGTTTGATTATTTTTCAGTTTACAACGCACAAAGATTGAAAAATAAGTAAATATGGAGAGAGAAGCATTTTATGTGTGATGCACAAGGATGTTATCTTAGTATCCTTTTAATGGACGTTTGGTAATTCTAGAACACACACTCTCTCATGTGTGTCACACACACATAAACATGTATATAAGTATGTTTATGTTCAGGTCTCTGCTACTATGTCCAAACTCTATATGGGCAATTACATTGTACATTATTCAGGCATACTACACTGTTATGGTAAAATATTCTCTTTGGTCTAAGTGATCTATGTATTAGCAGTTTAACACTGTAGTTTTTTTTTTAAAGCATGTGGCGTTATTATCTTAAAATTCTATTGCGCTAAATTTTGAGATTAAATTACACTCTGTTTTTATTCATAGTCTGTCTATTCACTATCGTGCCATACAATTTGTTAGAAGTCCTGCAGAATGCCACTAATATGTAAATTTGATCAGGTTCTTCAAACAGTTCTTGGCGTACTTCTTTATACATCAGATGTCACTTGCTTTGTTTCGTTTCAGTGCTTCTGTTGGAAGGACTCCTGTTCTTGCCAGTACATTTGGAAGGATTTTATTCCTAATGATGTTTGGGTTAGGAGGGTTTCTTATTTCGAAGGGTATGTAGTAATTAGCTTTAACCATCGAAAATTGTGATATACTATGCGCAAGTAAGACAACAGTATATAATAACCACATTTTTAACGAAGATCAGCTGGTTTATTAGTTTGTAATATGTTTCATGTGCATCTTATTGGATGAAAAGTAAATTCTTCTATTTTCATTTACAGGTATTTTTATTTTCTTGCTCTTTATTCTTTGTTTAATTCATTACTCAATGTATTTCTTAATCTAGTTAGTTTATTTCAGTTTGATCATAATAACTAAGCACTAGGATTACATTTTCACATTTTGTTTAGAAAATTACTCATTAAACTTAAAATAACTTGCCCACGATATAAGGTACAGGCAACATCTTCTTGTTCCGCATTCATAGTTGTAGACATATAACATTTTCATAACATATTAATTAATAGGACAAAATTTTGAAGTAAGCTTCCGAAAATAACTTATTGTTAAAATAAGCCTGTTTCATAACTTACTATGAAACTAGGTCTGTTCTAAGCTGGGTCAATAAGACATGCACGTTCTGAAAACGCGCATGAACACTTTTGTTCATTCGCATTTCCAAAACGTGTATTTTTTTTTGTTCATGTGCATTCCAAAAACGCTCATAAACAAAAGTGTTCATGTGCGTTTTCAGAACACGCAACTTTGTTTTTGTTTTTTTTTTGTTTATGCGCATTCCAAAAACGCTCGTCAACAATTTTATCTTATTGGCGTTTCTGGAATGCGCATGAACAAAAAAATTTAAAAAAAAGTTGAGTGTTCTGAAAACGCGCATGAACAATTTTGTTCGTGCGCGTTTTCAGAACGCGCACGGCTTATTTGTTCCTGTACAAAACAGGCGTAGTCTCATAATAAGTTATGAAACAGGTCTATTACTATAAGTTGTTTTCAGGAGCTTACTTCAAAATTTTGTCCTAATTAATAAGCTTTTCTATATTGGTAAAACAAAAACCTAAAATGGTAAATTGAAATTAACATGGAAGATAATATAACTTTCTAACATCTTGTAGATGGAAGCTAAGATTCCACATTTTACTTCTGAAACTCACAGTTGCATTAAGACATCAATTCTATATGCATACTGGCCTGAGAGATCTTGTGTTATATATTCTTAATTCAGACGACTTACATCCATATTTGGCGTGGGCCTACTGGGTATCTCCAATAATGTTTGCTCAAAATGCTATATCAGTCAATGAATTTCTAGATAAAAGATGGAACCTGGTAATATTTTCAACACTTTTTATATGTTTTGTCCTCCTAGCTAATTATGCTCTTTTGGCTTGTACTATATCCATTTATATAATATAAGCTCTGTTCTGCCGCAGCCAAATAACGATACCACCATAGATGCATCCACAATTGGGAAGGCACTTCTCAAGTCTAGAGGTCTGCAGTTGTATGACTATTGGTATTGGGCATCAATTGGAGCACTGGTTGGCTTCTCTATCATATTAAATATTAGCTCAATTGCTGCATTGACTTTTTTAAATCGTAAGTTACTACTTCGTTAGGTTTCTCTGTATGTCTTCAGATTTACAATAATTGATAACCTCAAAAATGGCATTGTAGCTTTTGGAAACTCTCAAAATGGCGCAATAGATGATGCTGAACGTGAGTGTGCATCATCATTTGCTGGACATGAGAACTCTGAAACTATACAAATGACTACAGCATCGATTGCAGCTTTGTGTCAAGGTATGGAACCATTAGCTGCATTATATATTCATAGCTTATGATTATTTTTCTTTTTCTTTCTACTTATCTTTCCATAATAAAAGAAGCCCTAAAGTAGTGACTAAAAATATAAAGTTACTAAATGGTAACCTGTCTGTGTATGTTATCCACACATCAACTTTCAAGTAGCTTGACTCAAGTATATCTTCACAAAACACTCACATAGTGGAAAATAGTGGCCATAATTAATTAGGACCATCGAAATCATAGATCAAGTTGAAATTTGATCTATGGGGATAGAAGGATAAACGGACATTTAATTATCATCAGCACAACTGAAAATACAGAATGATGGTAGTAGCCATTCAATTTTAGTGTGCATTTTTGGACATAGAGAATACCTAGCTAGCTTTCAGTATTTGGCAAAACTTTACGTTCGATAAAAGTAAAGATGCGCCTGACTCATGTTGAATTTTGGCGACATTATATGTTGAATTGAAGCGGTCGAGAATAGCTTAGTATTGGCAAAAATGACTCACGGATTGGAGCACAGATGCACAAGATATGGCGAGTCAAAGCTGAAGATGTGCACAGGAAATCAGATGTCTGGATGTGGTTTCCAGACGTCATGCTTCATAGAGCAAACCGAATGTTTGCTCAGGCATCTGGTTGAAGAACTAGACATCTGATTATATGGTGCTTTGTAACCCGAGTCTTTACTTAGACGTCTGGTTGAGATAACCAGATGTCTGATCACCTAGAGCCTTGTTAATTGCCTCAATTCAGATGTTTGAATCCATTAGCCAGAGGTCTGATCTGTTATGCAAAAACAAATTTGGCATGTTTGCGGGTGAAATTTTTTGAAGGCTTCAAGGGGCAAATTGGTAATTTGTCATGCCGTAAATATTCCCTATATAAGCTATTTTCAAATTCAAAGAAATATCTTTCCTAAATTGTTCAAGGGTTCATCTCAAAGGAAATTAGGGTTTTAATCTTAGTTTTATTTTCTTTAATTCTAATCTCCATAAATTGTATTTCTAGAAGGATTGTTTGGTGATTATTATATTAAACTCTTGTACTCTTCTCATTGTGGTAATAAAATCTCATTTCAAAGTGGATGTACACTAACAAGTCATTAGTGGAACTACTATAAATCTTGTGTGTGATTTGTTCTATCGTTATTACTTGTATTAGATTGCTTGTGATTGAGATAATCATATCTGGATTGATTAATTTCTTTTTTTAATTGAGGTATTGAGATCAGTTGTTTATCACCGATTTCATCTTCCGTTGTGATTATGAATTTGGATTTAAGTTTGTTATTTGAATGCAAATTCTACATGATTTGATATCAGAGCTATCAACGTTGGCAGATGTTTGTGAAAATGCCAAAATCGAATAATATCCCAGAGAGTCCCTCATCGATTAGTCCAAGTAGTGTGGCGCTTTATGTACGTTGTTCATACACGTCTTTTGGATCTTAGTTGGTTATTGATGAGTGGAATAACGATAATGATTTCGAGAAGTAGTAATGGAAGATGAAAACGGTTCTTAGGCGGAATCGGGTGCATCGGGTAGTATTTGATACACATTTATCGCCGGAGAATATACCAGATGTTGAGAGAGGGAGATGAAAGAGTGGACTTTCATTGCTCTTCAACTTGCCATGGAAGATAATGTAATCTTCAAAATTAGTGGTGAGACAACCGTTAAAGGTATATGAGACAAGTTGTATATAAAGAAGGTCGCCAACAAATCCTTTGATCTTGTTGTGAACATTTTTTTCCTTTAAGATGGAGTGTACTTTGGTTAATGCACACTTGAATGTCTTTGATGGATTGCTAACGAAGATAAAAGCTGTAGATTTGAAGATTGAGAAAAGATAAATGACAATGATATTGTTATGTTGATTGTCAGACCGTTATACGAGATTCTCAAATACTATAATCTATAATCGAGAAATGTTGACTCTTGATGATGTCAATGCAAATCTTCATAATGAAGAATCGAGAGATCAAATGAAGAAGTTCAGTGATGAAAGTAGTGGAGCTAATAATGATCATGGTTTATTTGTGGAGAAGAAAAAAAATGTGAATAAAGGAACTGGGGGAGTTCTAGACCAAGGAAGCCTAATTTGAGAGAAAAATCGAGAAAAAAAAAACAAGTGCTTTATTTGTAAGAAACCCGATCATTGAAAGAATAATCGTTTGGATATGGATAAAAAAGGAGAAATATCGTCATCATCTGTAGCAATGGAGAGTGGTGTTGATGAAATGAATAATGTTAGTTGTGGATCAATGTGCACTGACTTTATGCAAATAACGATACTTGGAGAGGTAAGCATGCTCATTAATGTACTCTATGTTTCAGGACCTCAGAAGTTGCTTATCTCTTTGTGTCAATTGAATTCTCTAGGATGTATGGTCGCTATTGAAAATGATAGCTTGCGGATTTCAAAAGGTGCGATTTTGGTGATGAAAATGTTAGAATTCATGGTGTTTTTCTTCCCTTCAAGCAATGACAATAGAAGGTGAAACTTGTGTGGGTGTTGATAGCTCTTGTGGCTTGGATCTAATAAGGTTGTGACATTTGAGGTTATGTCATGTCTCAGAGAGAAATGATCGATGAGGAGAGTTTTAACAAACTTGAATTTTGTGATGAATGAGTCATGGAGAAGCAAGCTAAAGTATCATTCCAGAAAGAAAAACATGATGCGAGGCGATTTTGAATATGCTCACTATGGATGTTTGGAGATCGACACCGGTAGCTTCTTTGGCTGGAGCTTAGTATTATATTTCTTTTATGGACGAGTTCTCTCGGAATGTATGAATGTATATAATGAAAGCCAAGTCGGATGCATTTGCAAAGTTCAAAGTGTAAATTCTTAATGGAAATAGGAGTGGCAGGTCTCTGAAGGTTCTAAGATCCGACAATGCCGAAGAGTATGTTTTCAGAGAATTTTTAGAGGGGTGTGTGTGTATATATATATGAGGATCCTCAATTCAATGGAGTAGCAGAGAGGATGAAACGTACTTTACTTGAGAAAACTCGATGCTAGAGATTGACATTGAGTTTGTTCAAGGGATTTTGGATCGAATCTTTGTCAGCCGAAATGCATACTAAAAGATTTTAGAATGAGGCTTTGTCAGCCGCGATGCATATTATTAATCGAATTCCATGGTCAGCTACTGATAACATAATTCCAAAGGAAGTGTGAAAGGGTAATAACATTGACTTGAGTTATTTGTTTTGGTTACCCGGTTTATGTGCGTGATGCATGGAATGATCAACATAAGCTTAAGGCTTTCAAATGATCTTGCTTGACTATACGAATGGCATGAAAGACTACCAGATTTGAAATGCGAAACAAGGAAGGTTGTGAATTCTCCTTATGTTATTTTTAATGAGCCGATTATGTTAAAAAAGAATGAGAGTTCAAAGGATGTTCGGAATTTATTTCATGGAGAATCAAACGAGAAGGGGGCTATTCCCACATTCCGTCAAAATTATAAAGTAGTTGAAGGTGCTGTACGGAGGAAGCGGTTAATGAAACATCACATACTCCACATGGTTCCTTTAATATTGGTGGCGATGTACATGATACTAGAGAGAATTTGGTTTAAGGTGGAGCCGAAAAGAGTTTGGGTGATGCTATTGGTTCTCGGTTTGGTCGACATGTTGTAAGACCACCCGAAAGATATGATGATTGAAACCATCTTATCTTTTGTGATAATTTGAACTATGTTCTTCATGTACTGCAAAATGACCGATGGGCCTTGATGATGTTATGGATTCAAATTATAGTTTGAAGTGGATTTATGCAATGGATGAAGAGACCTAATCATTGATGAATAGTCAAACTTGAGATATGGTTTCACTTCCTAAATATAAAAAATGCTATAAGGTGCAAACGGATTTACAAGGTGAATGATGATGTGAGATACAAAGCTATGTTAGTGGCGAAGGGATTTGCAAAAAGGAAGGAAAATAAGTATGATGAGATCTTTGCACCGGTTGTATGCCATACTTTGATTTGGATTCTACTAGCGATAATTGCTATTTATGACTTGGAGTTGAATGTGAAAATCGTCTTCTTGCATGGTGATTTGGATGAAGGCATCTACATGGAAAATCAGAAGGGTTTGTCGTAGATAGTAAGCTAATTTTGTTTGCAAGTTAAAGAAATCACTATATGGTTCATAACAATCACCTTGACAATACTTAAGAGTTTTGATCATTTTATGCATGATAGAAGGTTTAGTAAAAGCATCAAGGATGCTTATGTGTATTTTAAGAGATTAGAAAATGATTGTTGGATGTATTTGCTTTTGTACATGACGATATGCTCATTGTTTCTAAAGGCAAAAATGAAATGAACAAATTAAAGATGTTTTTACAATTGGAATTCAAAATGAAGGATCTTAGAAAGGTAAAGAAACTCCTTGACATGGAGATAGAGAGAAAGGGAAAGCGTTTGAATTAAAATTGACTCAAATAGAGTACACTGAGAAAGTGTTTTGCTTAGCATGAAGAATGCAGAGGCATCAAATACTCCTTTACCTTTGCATGTGAAGCTTTTGAGTAAAGGATCGCATATCTTAAAGAAAGATAAGGCTGATATGGAAAATGTGTCGTATGCAAGTATCTGTTAAAAATAGCTAATTACTCTTCCACTGGTAATTCTTCTTTTTTTCAAAATCAATTCATCAATAATTAATTAAATATCATTTCATACTAAATAAATTAATTAAATTAACAAAATAGACATAAATCTTACATCCAATTCTTACATTCTACTCAACCTCTTGTTCAAGAACGCTTCACCATCAAACTCTAGAGGCTAACCTCTATTGGTTGCCGATCTTTTGTCCGAGAATGCACCCTCATCCGTTTTCAACAATATGGATACACACGCACACACTTTGTTCCTGTATCAATTTCAATTATCTCTGGTCAACGCATCTGTCTGAAAGGTTGCTGTTTATACTGGAACAAAGTTGGTTATATTTGATACGAATGGGTTGAATTTAGAGACAGGGTTAGTTTATAATTTATGAGGCATAGTATGTGTGTGTGTGTGTGTGTGTCTATATATATATATATATATATATATATATATATATATATATATATAATGAATATACACGGACAAGTCATTAGCATCAATGTTCAACCCCAAACAGAACATAAATAAAAATCAACAATGTGGTATTGCTATTCAATTTTAAAACCTTTAACTTTCAAATGCATACATAATGTTTTTATTTCATTAAGTACTCTGCTAGAGTGTAGCTTTTGACTACTTCATATTCAACTATCGATTGAACTACAACTTTAATCAGTCAATTTGCTAGGTGTATGCCATGGTAACGGATGCTGCTAATATGGTTCACGAAAATTTGCTATATTATCATGTGTTCTGTTATTTAATTCTTGGAACATACCAATTTATAGCTTGAGTTGGCCATGGTTATACATTAGATGTTGTAGAGGTTAACTGACGGATATCTGACATCTTCAAAGGATTTTCTAAGATGTATTTTTCCATATTGATAAACTGATGTATTAATAGCTGTGTTTTTGTTGCATATGTAAATGTGATCCAACTTATACATAACAAGATGGAAAAGCTCTGGTCTAACATTATCATCATACAGGCAATCAACTAGAAGTGAACCCACTGAATAGTGAATCCAGGAGAACGATGGCTTTGCTTTTTCAGCCTCTTTCTTTGTCATTCAAGAATGTGAACTACTATGTAGACATGCCAGCAGTAAGTAAACTATCTCAACTATATTCAGGTTGTTAATGTATGCAGTTACCATCGTGATGGCCTAGGTTTGATGCCTATCCATGCCAACAATTTTTTCTTTTGTCTTTCCATGCTTTAAGTATTTTGCCCCAAATAAAAATGGGCTTGGGCAACCCCCTGTTTGGGCAAGCTCTGAATTATTATTGACAGTACAGTGAATTGTTAAACATGTCCAGTATATGCTGGTGCGTCAATGCTGAATATTACCGTCGTTTCATATTAATTACTGTCAAGTACAACTTGTGTGTCCTTTATTATTCAACGAAGGGAAGGGAGTTGAAACGGAAGAGATCATTTATATTTCAGGAAATGAAATCACGGGGTAAGGGATCTCGGCTTCAGTTACTGCATGATGTAAGTGGTGCTTTCAGGTCAGGTGTCCTGACAGCATTGGTTGGTGTCAGCGGTGCTGGAAAAACTACTTTGATGGATGTGCTTGCAGGAAGGAAAACAGGTGGTTTTATTGAAGGAACCATTAACATTTCTGGTCACCCTAAAAATCAAGAAACATTTGCGAGAGTCAGCGGTTACTGTGAGCAGTTCGATATTCATTCACCACATGTAACTGTTCACGAGTCTCTTATGTACTCAGCATGGCTCCGTCTTGATGCTGATATTAGTTCTGCCATCAGGAAGGTAAATTAATTTGTGATTACTATTTATTGATAGCTATATGTTCTGCTTGCTAATGGTGGATGCTAGTACATGCTACAGCAACAAATTATTAACCAGACATTTTTCAAGTATCTTATTTATCATCCTAAGGTTGTCTTTTGTCGAATCTGGGAGGAGCTTCTATAGAACTTTGTTGCCTAAGTTCTTATTACATATATTAAATCTGTCCGTATTTTATGAACATAGTTGAACATGAATTTTGATAAAATTTTCAAGAATTGTCCCAATTTGGGAATAACTAGAGAATCTTCTTTTACACATTTGAATTACTAGAAAATCCTGTCTATACAGTTGAAAATTTTACTTCACACATTGCCTCCAGGTTTTTTTGTTACATACATGGTTGCTGCATATTATCTGAGCTAATAAGCCAAATAGTGATGCAGTGAGCTAATCTAAGTTAAAAATTTCGTTTTCCGTTTTCCGTTTCAGTCATCGGTGATTTTAATATTTCCAGTTCCGTTCTGGCTATTTTGGAAGTTCCGTTTTGATTCCAGTTCTCTAATTTTGGTACATTTTTCAATTAAATTGCTAAATACAATAATTAACAATCCCATGCTATTGTAAACTTATAATACATTCTTTACGCTAATACAAAGCTGCTTTAAAGGAATAAAACCATGGTTTATGATTATGTTTTGTCCGTCCAAGTATTCGAAATTTCGTTCTATTTTGAATTTTTTTATTATGATTCCTGTGTAAACTGATAAAATTGCATCAAATCCTTTTCTCGTTCATTTATGTATCTTGTTAAATTCATATACTTTCTAATTTTTTTTGTATTTCTTACCATTTTTTCTGTATCTGAAAAAACAATCCGGTATTTTTTGCCAGAACCGGAATTTCTACCGGATTCCGTTCCTTTCATGACTGGAACCGGAACGGAATTGCTGAAATTCGGCCGAACCATGAGCTAAAACAACCACATGTGTTTTGTGATTTATATAGCTTTAGCAGAACTTTCCTTACACTCTGTTTTTTAACTGTTTCACATAACACTCTCACTTTACTGATATATATTTGATTGTATATCTGTTCTTTTTGGATTTTCCATTATCGAGGGATAATATTCTGTTCAACTCAAAAAAAAGAAAAGAAAAGAAAAAAAAAAGAATAAAATCATACTCTTGTCATTCAATATAAGACGTCCATGTTTTAGCTTGAAGACATGTCAAATAAACGTAGTTTTACATTAAAATAATGACAAGATTCTATCTCTACATGTAAGAAATGGTAATGCCATACATTTCAAGTTGGGTTATGATGGATAAATGGTATTTCTTTCAACCTATACTATATTCAACCTGGAACCTAGCTCCCATTTATTCATGTTGTGCACATACAAACTTTAAGTATATCTTGACCAATGTAAAAGAAATTGGTTATAAAATACTTTTCTTTCAGGTGTTTCTTTTGAATTATAAAAATGTCCCTTTCATAGCCCACTCAATCAATTATAGGACTATAGGACTGTAAATGTGTCCCATCTCTATATCGTACACCTAAAAGAATTAGCAGGTAATCCTATCTGGTAATGCAAAGAATGAGGATTGTTAAGAGCATCACACGTAAATATTTTTTTGAGCTAACACCGGTACGTATTAAAAATCTTATATAACACATCCGTACACGCTCGGTATCGACATAAAACAACAAACACATGGATTCAACATGGCAGAACGATATAAAACGCATACGAGTGAGCAGAGAGTCACAGAATGCAATAGAAAATTATAATGCATACTAGTTGTAATGTTTGTCTCACCACAACAATATATATCAATTCAAGTTTGTAATACACAACTCGTAGCCATCTCATCCATAACAAATGCAAGAGGATATATACATAACCATCAACTCAAAACGCTACACACACACAATATATATATATATATATATTGTCTCATCCATTGTTTTAAAAAAACCCGCCTTGATACTTGTCTTAAGGCTCACCTCAACGAAATAAGAGATAAAACGCCTTGAGGCTTATTCCAAAAGTATTTTTACCTCTATAGCTTACACCTTAAAATTTTGAGGTATACAAAGCGCATAAAGCTTACGACTCTCACGCTGCAAGCAGTTGAGGCATATGACTTAAAAATCTGCTTATCTTTAGTTGCAGATATTGACACTGATAAATGTCACTAAACTTTAATTATTTAATGGAAATAAAAAAGATTATATAATGTATAGACAAACATTTTGAATTAATGTAGGCTTATCTCAAAAGCCCTTGTTTAGTTGGTTCCTAATTTCTATTGTTGGCTAGGTTAATTTAGAATGAACAAACGGAATGTTGCATGAAATTAGTTAACAATTAAGTATATGTAGTGCGCTTTTTCTCTACTCGAAAGGCTTACGCCTCAACGCTTTGAGGTTTACGCTTCGCCTCACGGACCCGAAAATGCCTCACGTACGCCTTTTGCGTTTTAAAACATTGGTCTCATTTAAAGCCTAGTCAAAGTGGCTAATATCCATGTATTTGAAATGTAACGACCCCCATTCTCGACTCTCAAGAATCGACACTTAATACATTCACGGTATTCAAATGTCGTAACCTAAGTGCCGAAAAGACGGATTGTTTGGGGGTAATGGCACATTAGAACAGAATGAAATGAACTATTATTAACATAACATAGTTTTACATCAGAGTTACAACAGAAATATTAGAGTACAACAATTAAACAACGGATAAAACTAAGACTTTAGCGGAAGAATCCAAAATGTTCCAAATACAGCTCTAACCTTATTCCAACACATGTTCTATAAAATGACTTCAAGACTATCTGCAACCTTAGCTATTAGGCTGCTCGTGTGAAAAATTAAGGACACCCAGAGTTTAGATGGAAAACAATAAAATCCGAGTCAGTCATGGGAATGGTGTGAGAAACATAAAACAGTGGCTTTGAAAACAAAGAAAAGAAAGGTATCTCATAAAACCACGTCGCAAGCGCGGAACGAGTTTTTCCCTTATAATAACCAAAATACTTACTTTTATCAAAACCATTATTATTAATGTCTAACCTTTGAAAACCCTTTTCAAGTAAACATAGTTGAATTATCCGAAATTGTTACCATTTTTAAATTCTGGTGGCTATTATGCCTTTAGTTATAAAACCGTAGGTTCGTATTGGAGTATTGGATGCCAACAATGATCAAGACAAAGGATCTTCCTTAACCGATGGGAACACCTCTAGAGGGATGCACGCGTGAGAAAACAACTCATGCTTTCTCTGCTACATAAAGCCGGACCATCTCTATATGCTAACCCGCTAGATGGCAGCACGAATATGCCTATTCTAAATGTGCGCATGTGCGAATTTAAAATTGCACATGTCCATTTTTAAATTGCTCATGTACAATTTTTAACCGCTTGCAAATCAGGCCAAATTTTCGTTCGGGTTATGTTTTGCAATTAGTTTTATCATATGGGCTTATTTTAAAAAAACCTTCTATGATAGTGCGTCCAAGAACGATGCCCCATTCATGTCAATTTATACAAAATCCACACTAAGCTTATCTCGTACAAATTCCACATGTATCCCGGTCCTTAAAATTTGACCATCTCATTTAGTGTCCAACTTTGCTTCCATGTAAGTTGCTGATTTATTGTAAAAGGGGGAAAATAAAACTTGTTTATCATGACGATTTTTCTTCGTGATATTAAATGCAGAGGTTTGTAGATGAGGTTATGGATTTAATTGAGCTCCATCAGTTAAAAAATGCTTTAGTTGGCCTTCCTGGATTTTATGGTTTATCAACTGAACAAAGGAAGAGGTTGACAATTGCTGTTGAATTAGTTGCAAATCCATCTATTATATTCATGGATGAACCTACTTCTGGACTTGATGCTAGAGCGGCAGCAATCATTATGAGAACTGTCAAGAATACAGTTAATACTGGAAGGACTGTTATTTGCACTATACATCAACCAAGTATAGACATTTTTGAAGCTTTTGACGAGGTATGTCACTATATGTATACTTTGTTACCAGTTAATTTTGTATGCTAATTTTACTCCTTTTTCAGCTCTTATTATTGAAGAGAGGTGGACAAGTCATATATGCAGGAAACCTTGGGTGTCAGTCGGAAAGGCTTGTTGAATATTTTCAAGTGAGTTCACATTACTGAAAATTCCTTGTAATTTGCTGGCAGTACATATATGATCTATCAGTATTATAATTGAAATACCCGATACCATTTAACGATTCTAAAGTGACCAGTTTTAAATTGGATTAACAGAATTATGTTGTATAAATATTTTTTGCCAATAAGCTACAACAATAATTAAGCCATTAATCCCAAATAATCTGGGGTCGGCTAGAGATGTAACCCAAAACTGAAACACAAAGTCAGTCCAAATCGTATTATCATGCAACTCATGAACTCACATTCGTACTGAGAAAATGATACAGTGGTAGTTAAATGGGAAATATACAATTAATTGTCATAAAGTGGTCTGTCAGAGGAGACAAATGATGCTACTCACGTGAGTCACATCCGTACTGGAAATGACAAATTTTAGATATAGGCTTCCTAAATAAACTTATTACAAAAATAGGCTATATTCTAAACTTATTTCCAAAGTAATCCTGGTTTTCACCAGGTCGGAGTTTGTACATGCTCACTTTTAAAGTATATGTACAAATTTGTGTTTTATACATGCACACTTTTAAAGCGCTCACTTGTGTGTGTATGCATATATTAAAAAAAACTGAACATGGGTTCCTGTAAAGCGTGCATGTTCAAACGACCAACATGATTAAAACCAGACTCATTTTCATAGTAAGTTTTCAATGAAACCTATTTTCACAGCAAGTTTTTTTAGCGAGCCTACATCTTAAAGGAAATCATTTTTAGGTATCAAATATTTGTAGCTTGAATAGCGGATGAATATCAGAATTTTGTATATCAGTTCGCAATTTACATATCATTTTTATAAAGTTAATAAAATCATTTTAGTACTAATACTTATACATAATGTTTGCCAACAAGATTTAAATCATAAATTTAAATTAAAACTGGATTATCCTAGATCGTAGACTTAAGGGATTTATATTTTATCATGTAAACGTACTTGTATGCTACCTTTTTTACTCTATACAGATTATCAAATGACATTTGATTTGTGTACGTAAAAGCGTTATTTCTTTCCATGGTAATAGATAGTAAATTCAAAATTAATTTTGATGCTTGAATTTCTACATTAAACTAAAATTTAATTTTCTCCCTTCATCTTGATAGTTTATAATTAAACTAAATTGCATATAATATAAACTAGGGAAAGCCTATTTAGACACGACATTCAGACACAATTGGTGACACAATGAATTTACACCATTGGATCACCCCATTGAATTCCATTCCTCCATATAAAGACAACATGATCTAACGGTCAAGAATGTGTGTCCTCTAAATCGTGTCTAAATAACCTCTCCCTGTAAACTATGAACTTAATAAAACCACAGAGATGACTTTGAGATGCAGATACATCATATCGGCATCTGTATCTCTTTTTTTTCAGATATCATTTTTTTTCTTCTTGTTTGGAATGTAAGTGCGTGTAAATTATGGGTTTTAGATATCCATTGACATGCTTAGTTACAAAAATACAACAATGTTTGTGTATTTTGAACCAATATGTTATTTATTTTATGTATACTTCCCTTTGTAACATTGAAAAATGTTTATGATACTCTGTAAAATATACCATTTTAGAGCAGAAGTGGTGTCACCTTAGCAGTTATTGACTCTGCAATACATTATGATAGTTAACGTGTCAGAGTACGAATAATCGACTGTTATATGTATATGCTTATATTCATTATAACAATTGCTGTGTACTGTATGAATGAAATTCAAGATTTGAAGTACACTAGTATTAACTCATGCATTGTACCGATCCTTGTTGAAAAAGATACTGTCATTAGTTCGATTATTTTTTGATGGTTAGGTGGAAAACACACAATCTTTTTATGTTCTTATACACGTAATGTTTTTCAGTGTACTTTGCAGCAAAATATTTTTTTCATATGTATTTCCAAGTTAATAAAACATCAAGACAAAATTGTGAAATAATATGATCTGAGTGCACAAATGTATTAAATATATGTTGATTTCATATAACATGCATTATGGATTCCTTAGATTGCTTAACTGCCCACTCTGCATAATTTTGATGTCATTCTGGTGTAATCTCAGTTATCATTCTCGCACATAAGAAAGTCAACCACTATAGAGCCTACTTGGTAAATTGGAAGGTGGAATCCATCATTGTGACGACCCTCATAAATAAATTATTCTAATTTTCTTATTCTCTTCACATCAATATACAAATTTTCTTTAAAGCTCTCCAAAATTTTCTTTTTCATTTATTCGTTGGACAAGAGTGCACTGGCTGAAAATTTTAAGAAAATTTTTGTTTCTCAAGTTCACTTATTTTATTCTGTGATTTTTTTAAAGATAAATATTGAATTGAAATGAAAGTTATGTTAAAAACAAAATTTCAATGATCTGTCGATCATTTGTCTTTATATTATATATATATTTTATATTGAATTGGACCTGCTTTTCTGATATTGCAACATCTCTTAATAAAGTAGAAAGTCAATTCCATTCATTAGCACACATATGCACATGCACTTATGAATGCACACACAAATGTATGTTCATACGTAACTATATATGCATCATGGTTCAAGATATCGGCCGGTACCCCGAAATTTCGGGGGTACCGTACCGGTATCGGCGCCCAACGAGCCGGAATTAGGGCCAAAATTCGGTTTCGTTTCTCTTCAATAAAAAAATAAAAAAAAGGAAGAAGAAGAATCGTCAGAACCCTAAATTGAACCAATTGACAAGGAAGAGAAGTTGTGCACAGAGAAGCGATTGACAAAAAAAAAGCAGAGAATAGTAAGTGCGGAAAATCTCGAACCTACAAAGGCGGATTAATCGAACAGCGGTAATTTTTTTTTTCCTTGTCTCGATTTAATCTGCGCGTTTCTCTGAACTCAAATGCCCTAGTTTATGCTTAGCAGGGAACGAGACTGGGTAATGTACTAATGTATGAATTGGCAGTGAATTGGGCTGCTGTCGGGCTTTAATCAGTTTATTAAGTATGTGGGCCTTTTTCTTCCTCTGTAAATTAGTGGTAGGCATCGTTATTCCAAATTTAAGGGTGCTGCTACGCAATGAATATTTACTTATCACTGTTGCAAACATCATTGTTATCACGGCGACCGACTAGTCGTGACTAGTCGTCGACTAGTCGGTCAGTCGGTCCTAAGTCATCGACTAGGACTGTCGACATGAAATTTGTCAATATGTCGGTCGATTTGATCGACAAGGAGCGACTAGTCGCGACTAGTCAGTCGACTAGCGGTCGACTTAACCGACTAGTTCCGAATTTGGGCCCAAAACCCAAAAAAAAATTAAACAGCTCAGAAAACCTCGTAATTCTGAACCAGAAATCAAGCCAAGAATTGGTTATTTTATAATAAATACTTAAATTTTGTGGGACACAGCAGCACATGCAATGCATTGAAGCCAGCTGCTTTAGTTATGAACCAAGATGGGACATACTTATACACGAAAATGGAAGAGTACCCACATTATTTTGAAATGTGGGACTGATACAACTCAACTTTGTTCAAAACTGTTCATTTTAGCTGCATATTGGTATGTGTATGTCTACGGTTCTTGCGGTTCGACCGGTCCGACCATCAAAACCTCTGACCTTGAGCTTCCACGGTTTAACTAGCGGCACGGTTTATAAAACTATGGTTACTATATGTTTAAATTTTTATGCACATGTTTGAATTTTTATGCATATGTATATATTTATTTATTTATCGACTAGTCTCGACTAGTCTACGACTAGTCCACTAGTCGACTAATTGGACCTCCGTCGACTCGACTCGACTTACCGCCGTGATAACCATGGCAAACATACTAATAGAGGACAGAAGACCGAAATCTGAACCGAAACCGAAATAAAACCGAAATCTGAACCGAAACCGAAATTTCCGAAATTTACGAAATCATCCGAAACTGACAAAAATTCAAATGACCGAAACCGAGTTCTCAAACCTTGATATGCATGCATGTACGCATATTTAGATGTTTTATGCTCTTCTCATTTCCCAACAGTTTTACATAAAGCACTAAAAAAATATTTATTTTCTACTTTTTGTATAAGAACCCAATCATTTTCACTTTCTAAAAAGATTTATGCTTCTATAAGTCTGTATCTGTTGACGAACCTTAATTTTTTGTTTGCTTTCTTTATAAATTTTGCAACTAATGTATGTCATTGTCATGTATAGTGCATCTGAGTTTGGTCTCAATGTTTCGAGATTCTTATAAAATTCAGTAATATTTGTTTGATAAAATAGACCTGTTATTCCTATTTGTAATAATCTATTTACTTGAGTGATCCTGTTTATAGTGTTAATAGAAATGTCTGTCTAATTATTTTTGTCATCTCATTCATATGTTGTGTCTTCATCAATTTTGGATTTTTTTTTTAAGCATCCTAAAGTGAATATCTTTTCAATAGACTTACCAAACTGAAGTTATTTTGAGGCTATCTGTGTTTTACCAAAGTTGAACTTACAAAACACAGTCACATGAGTTTTAGTTGGAAAATTTTCTCATTGGAAATGCTCTGAAATAATTGATGTTTGAGATCACATCGTAAGATTAAAACCAACCATTGTGTAATCATGTCTCTGTATATAAACTAAGATCAATATCACCCTTTACATAGCATCGTTTTGTAGCTCACGATATCAGCCACAAGTTTCTGTTTGAATATTTGTCCTTTCTCTCTTCTGTCATATTGATCGAATATTTAAACATAAACTTGTAGCCAATACACACACGCGCACGCGCTTCTTTCTCTCTTCTGTCATATTGATCGAATATTTAAACATAAACTTGCAGCCAATACACACACGCGCACGCGCGTGCGCGCGCGCACACACACACACACACACATATATATACATACATACATACATATGCACACACATAATATATATACATATGCGTGTGTGTGTGCACTGTGCACGCGCGTGTATACATACGTATATACATGCATATACTTAATTTAAGATTAATTTATTTCACCCCGTTTGTAGCTTCCTGCTTTCAATCATACATTTCTATTTGAATATGTGTTATTCCTCGCTTCTGTCACGTGAATCACATATATAAAATATATAAACTTATATTAGAAGGCTACAAATGGTGGCTGTGATCCTAGCTCATATTCATGTATCTGCGTGCTACTCAAAAAAACTTTCCATCTTTACCAATTGCCTTGGAAGCATCAACTTTTGGTCGGATTGTGAATTTTCAAAAATACCCTTAATATCTTTATATTTATATTTCTTTATTAACAATTGGAATAGAAACATTGTTCTTTGATCCGACCACGAAGTTTCAAAAATAAGCTTATATATCTTTATATTTTTATGATTTAAAAATAGGATCTACTCTTTTTTATTAATAGTTGGAATAAAACACAACTTTTTGGTCCTACCGTGAAATACCAAAAATACTCTTACATATATTGATCTTTATATATCACTTATAAATAGAATCCTTTTTTTTTTTTTTTTTTTTTTTTTTTTTTACAAATTCAAACCGTCTTTCTATAAGCATTGACTAATCCTAATGTCACTTAAGATCTAATAGTTTTTTTTTCCAACATAGTTCTTTATTAATTAACAACACAAATGAAAATTTAAACTAAAAAATATATTAGATATTGCGACTTAGAAATAAAAATTCAAACTAATTATACATGATTTCAACACAAATATAATTATTGTGCTAATCATTTTCTCTTGAATGTGTTTAATATATACAGTTTCTAAATACAAAGAGTGTGTCATGACTCATGATCACGTGCGAATCACGTGCCGTAACGCTAGTCAGAATAATGTATTTATGTAAGGTTGACTATTGAAATACTGGCATATTGGTTAATCTTTGACAGGATATGACATTTTAATAAATTATTAATAGCATAATCATTTGAATCACCGTATTTTTTAAGTCATCTAGCAGCCAAAATATATTTAATGTCACACAACCATTTTTTTTTTTCATAATTATTTTGGTATTGAATCAAATCTGAAGTTTGTTTCTGTACCAATGTTCTCGTCACCTTCTTGTCATAGTGCAGAATTTGATATGACTCAATCATCTTGTTCTTCTGTTCACAATTTTTGAGCTTATTATCTTGAAGCCTTCTTATTTTACGCCAAATCCGACCTATTTTTCGAGAAAATTGAAATTGAGATGTATTTTTTTCTCTTTCAAGCAAAAAGAATTGCCTGTCTTTCAAACATACAAGTAAAACTTTATAATAAATTTAATTTTATGATTTGTAATTTACTAAAAATCTTTATTAATAGTTGTCTTGAAAGAGCAAGCGTTTGGTCCAGCCGCAGACTTCTGAAAATACCCTTACATATTTTTAGCTTTATATATCGCTTAAAAATAAGACCTAATAATCAAACCATTTTATAAATCCAAACTACATTTCTACACATATTAACAAATCTTCATATCACTTTAAAATAGGATCTAACAAATATATATTCTTTACATCATCATTCTTTATTAATTAATAGCAACAACAAATAATTACAATTAAGCCATTAATCTCAAACAAGTTGAGCTTGGTTAGAGATGAAATCCAAAACCAAAAGATAAAGTCAATTCACAATTCAAATGTAATAATAATAACAATAGATTTAAAAGTGAAAGCATAAATAAAGATAAAATAAATTTTAAAATAATCAAACAGAAAATAATAGTAATGATAATGAATAGATAAACCTTGATGCTAATGGTGGTGGTGATGATAATAATAATAATACTAGTAGTAATAGATATCGAAGACCAACGCTGCACCTTATGCCCCTGTACACTAGTCCTATCATCTAAAACTAAAATTACTCTTCTTAAACTAACCAAAAGCTCAAGGTTCTGGAACATGGATCGCTAACTTCTATGCGTCCCTGTTCAACATCATTTGTTCAAATATATTTCAATTTCTCAAGTCTCTTTTAACTATCTCCTCCCATACCATCCTTAGTCGGCCTCTACCTCTTCAAAATTCGGTCTGTTTAGTCATATGTCTATTGTGCAGTTTTATGCTCTATTCTTACGTGCAGGTCCAGAGTCTTGTACTAGTCCAAGTTCCAAGGCTCGTGTTCATGTATGTGATAATCGGGTTGTCGACACGACAATGAGAAGGTTAAAAACCGTCGAGTTAAGGATCGTGATCGATCCCTAACATAAGCATTTCTCTCTAACTCCCTGTCATGCCGACCCAATCGTTTTCGATCGTAGATCTGATCCGTTCCCATACGACTCCACAACCCAATTCGATCGACCCGACCCGTTTCTGTCCCCACTTCTCCTTTCCTCTCTTTCCCAACTTCGACCTAACCCGCCTCATCATCATTAGACTGAACCCCTGTCTACCAACTCCCTTTCTTGTCTTCTCAACCTCTCTCCTCCACTACTAATCCTCCTCTTGTCCCTGGTCTTCACCTATGGTCTGTCCTAACAAAGCCTCACCACTCGTCGTGGTTAAAAAACTCACCTTACTATTGAGTTGTGGCTGAACTTAGCTGGTAGAAGGATGATGGTGGGAAGCGAAAGCTTAGGTAGGGTTCAAATTTGAAACTTTTAACTAAGGTGAAGTGGTAGCTTGGTCAGCAGTAGATAAGTGAAGAGGAAACTTCAAGCGTATTGCACAAAATCGCGTACGTGTGTGCGAGTGTGTGCATGATTCCTGACCGACAATGATTTACTTACACTCAAGTGTACTTAGAAGCCGACGACTAACAACTAGCTTCTTGACTCGATAGAAGTTGGGTGTTCACTTGTGAATTACAGAGAGAATCTAATCCAGATTGAACTATCAACAAACCGAGTTTATGCATTTATACCACTGAGATCAACCAAGTGTCTCAACCATTGAAAAATGACACGTCCCTTTGTTTATACAATTCAATGGAAGGATAACGATCATTTACAAAAAGCAGTAGGGTATTCGTTCCAGTAGGCATAATTTATTCCGATTTAAAGCATGTCATGTTCACCACAAGATGTACGTTTGAGGGCAAGGGTTACCCGATCTTTGCATCCGTCCATTTTCAACTATCCAGATTGACATGACTAGACGATTATCAAGGCGAACTGTCCAGAGAGATAGTCCGAAGGTCCATACATCAAGTATGGATAGCACCATCAAATTATGGTCGAGCGAACATAGCAAACATTGCCCGAGAACTTACTAAGTGAGGGATCATCGTATATCGATGCTTTGGTCGGTACAACTCTGTGATGAACTAGTTGAAAGTTCAAGTTCCACCAACATTGTTTTGTATCTCTTCAGCGACAAACTCTACAGATCACTGCAGGACAACACTTAAGATGACTAGAGAAGCCCTAAGAAGGTTCACACCCTCATATCCCTCAATATGAGGGATTGGTACCGAACCTTGACTTATGCGAGATGTGGGTTGCCCCTCCTCTAATACATTCTCTCTCTCTCTCTCTCGCGTGCGCACGCACGCACGCGCGCGCGCACACACACACACGCGCGCGCACACACACACACACAGAGTTTTGCTGACCTCTTGCAATAACTTAAACAGTTTGTTTTTCTTCCCTTGCCATGTTTAATTTCTAAACCAGTTAACTTATATAATAAAAGTTATGGAGGAGTCGTTCTAATTTCTAAATCATTTTAATTTTAATTTTTGTGCACATTTATTTATATTAATTAGTAACAAATAGAGGTTAACACAAATTTTTTTTTTTTTTTGGATACATCCTGTGGACATCCATTTGATATTGGTATATGATAATAATAAGACAATACAGTCTTACTTCCGTCTTAAGCATGCTTAACTCAGATATAAGACAAAGCCAAAATGTACTCATTACTTTGTAAGTTTGAATATCGGATTTTACCAAAGCAGACGTCTACCTCCAGGCTTAGGAAAAGTTTTCCTGTAACCTCAGGCGTTAACTTCTTTTTCCGGACATTTGAAGTGTCTTCAGCTTCAGCCCAGACGTCTGGCTCAATTCTCTGGTTGCAAAACATGTATGGTCAGACATTTGACTTTTCTGCCAGTCGTCTGGCCCCTCTTTCAGCTGAAACTTCCTCCAGCTTTTCATCTGTCGCTTCCTTTTACGAGCTCCGATATGCGAACCGTCTTCTCCGTTACGAAGAGACTTCCAACAGCATCAATTCTACCATGTAGTGTCGGAAAATTCAAAATTTATTACATGCGTTACAAAATGGATAAAATCATTTGATTTAATTATTGGGGCTTGTATTTTTGAATGAATTTGAATTTGAGTTGATTGAATTGAAAAGGGGTTCGAGTTAGCATTTAATTTCTAAACCTAAATGATGAAAGATTCAGTTATTGCACAAGATTTAAAGTCGTTAATATTTTTCTTTGATGAAAACATGATTTTTATCTTCTTTTTTCCAACTTTGATACCCAACCCAGCATTTGGTTCAAATTTTGTCCTCATTTACTCCAAAACTGGGATGGATCCATAGGAGTTCTGATGTTTCTGACGAAGTTTCGGACTGTAATTTGAATTTCCTCACAGGCTATTCCAGGTGTACCTAAGATCAAAGATGGTTATAATCCTGCTACTTGGATGCTAGACATCAGTTCTCCTTCAAGTGAAGACCGCCTAAATATCGATTTTGCAGAAATTTATTCCAACTCATATCTTTTTCAGTAAGTAATATCTTACTAACAAAAAGAAAGGGTGTTGTTTCATGCGAAATAGCAACTTTATCCATTTTGTTTTCAACCTTCAGGCAGAACAATCTACTTATTGAAGATTTAGATGTTGCTTCACCTAGGGTCAAGGATCTTTATTTTCCTACTAAGTACTCACAAAGTTTTGGCGTTCAGTTCAAGGCATGCCTCTGGAAACAACATTGGTCTTATTGGAGAAATCCTCAACACAATGCTGTACGATTTTGGATGACCATTGTGTTTGGTCTAATTTTTGGCAGCCTGTTCTGGAATAGGGCTAGCACTATGTAAGTATACTTAGGCTTCAGTGTTTGTACAATTTTATTTTATCCTGGACATGATTTTTTTCTTCTTCCCTTTTTTCATTTATGTTCCACAAATAATGAGGAAATATCAAAATTTGACAATTGATACCATTACGAATCTTTTTGCATTCCTGTCAAACTTATACGATTGAAACTGTGTAATTCAAATGGATCTCAGGTTGAAGAAAGAAGGGAAATAAATCAATGAATATAGTTAATTGATTGATGGTTTGAAATAAAGAAATCATTGATATATGCACTAAATAAATTGACTGTGTGACTCAGGTATACATCAGGTTTAAGTGAGAAAATAAGTCAATTTAATTAATTGATTGATTATTTAACATGGGAAAATGAGGGAAACACCGATATTTGGATTAAAATATAATGCAAATTATTTCTTGGAAAAATGGTAATGATTTCTAAATGCTTGGGGAATTAATTTACTTCATTACAAGTCTCTCTGTCCTATTTATTATCTTTTGATTATTGGAAAAGTATCCACTCATTTATAAGCAACATCTGTCTTCAAATAAACATTCTTCTAAGAATTATGGATTTGAGATTAAATCACTCCACTTTAGACATCTTTGTCAGTGAAATTTCAGTATCTCCTTTTGTATGAAATCAATGAAAGTTTGGTCTTTTTGTTTATAGGTAAATTATCGAACCACGTTAAATCTCCATATTCCTCTTTTCTGTTTGCTTGTGTTTGACTGTTGGTATAACTCTTCTTTTATTTCTATATGAATCAAATTGATAATCTATCATCAGACTGCATGCTTAATTTCAATTATGGATTTTTCTTTTTTTTTCATGACATAAACTGTTATTAAATTGTCTGAGTCTACTTGTGAAAGATTTCAGATTCTTTTAAGAAGAAAAAACTTTGTTGTTATTTCAATCAAATTGGTAGTTTATCTCCATACTACATTCTTGATTTTCAGTGCCGAATTTTTCCATAACCGAAACTGCTTTAATTTGTTTGAGTATACTTCTGACAGTTTTAGGATTCTCTTTAAAAGATAAAGGAAAATAAAAGTGTAACAATTGTTTCTATCCCGACTTTTGGGTTGCCAAATATAAAACTTTCATTTTGTATTTTTGGGCTAGTTTACCTTCATTCTCTTCCTAGTCATATATTGACATAAAGATCTATATCAGGCTACTTGCCATAACGTGTCTACTATTTTTTGCCTGCAGAGTGTAAATTCTGTTAAATACTAGTTCATTCGCTTATATTGTATAATACTGCTATTTTGGTAAAAGTTCTGAATTTAATTTGTCATTTCAACAGAAAGAAGCAACAAGACTTGCTAAATATTATGGGAGCAATGTATGCATCTATTTTCTTTTTGGGAGGCGAAAACTCTTCCTCAATACAGTCTGTTGTGTTCATTGAAAGGACAGTGTTTTATCGTGAAAAAGCTGCAGGAATGTACTCCGCTATTCCATATGCACTAGCTCAAGTAAGTCCTTCATTCCCGAAGTCCACCTTTACTTATGCCATATTCATTTATTCACTTTTACTTATGCCATATCCATTTAACATTTTCTTTTAAATTATTAAATCTATTGTCAATGCATGGAACCGAATATATAATCCATTTTTTGCTGTTGCAGATAAGCATTGAAATACTCTATGTGGCGATCCAAAGTTCTATATACGGTCTCATTCTTTTCTTCATGCTCGGGTTCAGCTGGCAGTCAGATAAATTATTATGGTTTATGTACTTTAACTTCATATGTTTCCTCACTTTCTCATTGTGTGGAATGATGTTTCTAGCCCTTACACCTAGCCCTCAGTTGTCTGCAATACTAACGGCTTTCTTTTCCGGATTATGGAGTTTATTCTCAGGTTTCATTGTACCGAGACCAGTAAGTAAGCTTGACCATATATATCTGGTTTAATAGTAGACGCTTCTTTCTTATGAACCTGAAATTCACCACTGTAGTCAATAGTTAAAATACTATCTCGATAACCCGGATCGTTTTCACTTTTTAAATATTTGGTCGGTAAATTCGTCATTTAAAGCAAATATCCCTAAAATAGAGTGATTATTAACTTAGCGTAAACACTGCTAATCCGTCTGGATGATACTTACTACATAATATAAGCATATAAACAAATTTATAAACATTGTCTATGCACCAATTTAGACTTTGATGTTTCTTATAAGCATCAAAATGTTTGGTTAACGATTTTATCTTAATCGTTGTTTCAAGATCCAACAAAATCAATGATATACCATTGTGGATAAGTTGATACTAAACAAAATACTAAAATTTTATCCAAAATGCTCGAGTTTGTAAAAAACTCCTAGCTCCGATTAGTCCTCAGTTAACCCCCCTCCTTGCCTTTTAGCGATTAATCCATAGTTCATACTTATCGCCTATCGATTTTTAAAATCTTGGTACTAATTGTTATAATAATTTCAGAGTTATCTACCATTCAAAAATAAAATTGCGTTAGCACATACATGAGAAGTATTCAACTGCATCTGAAGCAGTGCATCCATATAGCTTGTTGTGAACCAAAGGGGGTGAGTTCTACCTAGTTTGGTCCATAAAAAAAGGGTATTAGAGCCTAACATCATGCCTAGGGATGACAATGGGGTGAGTCAGGGTCCAAACCCGCTTGACCCGCCCCTGTTTTGACCCATTTAGACCCGCCCCATAGGGTCTTCGGGGCGGGTAGACCCGCGACCCGCTTTTGGAGGTACGGGTCTAGGGTCGGGTCTGGGGCATAGCTAACCCGCCCCAACCCGACCCACATTATTGAAACATCATTAAAATATTTTAAAGCTATAATAGTTACTTGTTAATCTCCTTAGGAATACATGATTATGACTTCAATATAATATTCTTTCAATCAATAAAGTATAAATTTTCATAGTATTAAGTTGCATCAATGATAATCATAAAATAACAAATGCATACATTTTGAAGTATTATCTTACAACTTATTTTATTATATTCTCTTACCATTATGAACACATTATAATATGTACATAATTTATCATTTATGGATAAAAGAATACAAGTATATAAATTTGTGTACATTAGAACACAATATCACCGGGTCATGGGGCGGGTCGGGTCTACCCTGACCCGTACGGGTTTCGGGTACGGGGCGAAATTCCAGACCCGCACCGGGTCTATGGGGCAGGTCTGGGGTGGGGTTTTAAAAGTCCGGGTCGGGTCTAGGGCATGAGAAACCCGCCCCAACCCGCCCCATTGCCATTCCTCTGAAAAAGTTTGAAACCAATTGGCGGCATGGATGGGTATGAACGACATGTATGGGCATGACATTACTCTATTGGGCATTTACATTGTATGCACGGTGTTATTTTAATAAAGCGGTGATGTGGATGACGGACTTTGAAAGCGTGGTCGTATGTAGTGTCCCACATCGTCTAACCAATTAGGTTCCCTCCTATAAGCTAGTTTTTGGGGGTGAGTTTTACTTAGTTTTGTTCATAATATAGTGTCTCAAGTTTCCATTTAAATTATTCTTCTCTCTTTCCATTTTCACCATTATTTAAAGGGAAACTAGGTTAAACACAGAATTATGACACAAGATTGGACACAGTAAATCTCAACCACTAGATTTTCCCATGAATTACACTTTTCACAAAAAGGCAAACAAATCTAACGGTCAAGAGTTTGTGTCGCTAACTTTGTGTCCAAATTTGTGTCCTTGTAGCTGCGCCCTTATTTAAATTAAAACTCGTTCCTGAAATAAGGGACAATTGGGGGTGCTGCAAGCTGAAGTAGCAGGGGTTGGTCATTAAAAGTTTGAGAAGATGTTTCATCCACATTTGGCAAAAGGGGTATTTAGTTTTAAGGACACATTCTAATAAAAAATTAGATCAAAGGACAACTAAGTTTCATAATTAAATTAAGGACAAAGACCAAATTGAACTATATCGACATGAAATTCACTTTGTTTTCTCATCATTACCAAATTAATTAAAGAATAAAAAATAACCCTCAAATTTTTTGTTAAAAATAATGTAATTTTAAAATTATTTTAGTCTATTAATGTAATTATAAACATATAAAAATAATCAGCTCGGAAAGCTAAATGAATATAGCTTTATAACTTAAATATATAGCTTTATATTGTATCACGTAAACACAGAACCAAGTCATTTTAAAGCTAATGTCGTTTACACCCAAAAAAAAAAACTATATGTAAAAAGCGAAACTATATTCATTTAGCTTTCAGTCCTGAATTGTCTTATATTCGTTTTTTCTATATTCGTAAATCAAAAAACATTTTCTAATTAAATTTCATTAATTTTTAATGTAATAATCATAGAAAAACATTTTTTTATTAATTTTTTTATTTACAAGATGTCAATGTGTGTCCTTAATTTAAAATATATGGACTTTTTTCAATTAAAACATAAAAGTTGTCCTTGATTTAGATAGCAAAAGTTGCTTGTCCTTGAATCTAATTTTTTGCTGAAATGTGTCCTTGAAACAAATATCCACTTGGCAAAATATTCTTAAAATATTTTTCGCATCAAATTTGATTTTTTTTTTTTTTTTCTTTTCTTATAAAAGTAAAAAAGAGAAAGACTGCATTTTTAGAGCTATCCGAAGGAACCCATGTTGTTCAAATATAATACAAGTTAGAACAAGATACTTCTGAGTAAAGCCATTAAGACATGCTTCTTTTGTACGTTTTTACTGACAGTTTATTGTACATTTCTATAATCTAGCTAGCACCTATTTGGGTGAGATGGTACTTTTGGGCTTCGCCGGTAGCATGGACATTATACGGAATTGTAACTTCTCAATTTGGGGATTTGGACTCTCTAATTGAGGTACCAGGGAAAGAAAGCGTTTCAATCAATGAGTTCTTAGAAGATACTTTTGGTTACAAGCTTGAATTCCTCAAATATGTTGCTCTTGCCAATACCGGCTTTGTCGTCACTTTCTTCTTTACCTTCACGTGTGCTATTAAATTTCTTAACTTCCAGAAGCGATGAATGTTTTGAGTTGATTCCTGATTTGAGTTCAACGGTGTTGGAAAGCCAATGAACAGCTGAATTGTTAAGTACAGGGTTGGTCTAAGTCTACAGTTGTACATTATTGTTGAGAAGTCGATGCAAGTAAAAACTCAAGCGTTTTCTATGTCAGTCCAAAGGTTGTAGCTATTGTGCTCATATTTGTTGTAAGCGATGGATAAAAGCTAGATATGCGCCAATAAAATTTCAGTAGTAAAGCTTACACCTGCTATTAGGGACGAGTTTTTCTTTTTCTTGTATATCAAATGTCAATGCTTTTATGGATTGTTTCCGAAGATTTCAATTTCCATGTCTTGTCCGAGTAAATTAAAGGAGGAAGTAGAAAAACGAATGCCTAAACGTTTCCTATCAATAGATATTGGAAAAGTTCCTGAAATTTCCGTAATTTCCATAGGAAATTTTCTCTTGTAGAGTTTTAATCGGCCCATGATATCCCAAGGCCAAACTTAAAAGGTAACTCATACATTAGTTGCATTTTCACCTAGATCAGCTTCACTTTCATGGTTTACCAGCCTAATGATTTTTGTATCTTCCCCATAATCCTCGTTATGCAATGCACCTTCCCTTGTTGTTCGTTGCCATTCAAGCTTCGGAGATATTGTCAATTCTAATCTCATTTGTCCGTCCGCTTGCCCTGCTCGTTAACATCTTTGCTCGTCAAGCACCTCTACAACCATCCTTCTACAACAAAAACTGCTTCCGTTAGTGATAGCTAAAAACAATCAATGGTCAACCGATCCAAAAGGACGTTTTTATGCAACTTGACGTTAACAACATAGCGACGTCTCTAACGTCGGCTTTCTTAGTCAATTTATTTACGGTTTGCGACGACTAGGTGCAACACGTGGCAAATTGTGGGTTCTTTGACGTATGTCGTCAACTGTAGCAAGCCAATAAACATAATCTGATGTTAGCGGTCGTCAACCAACGTCCACCGTGACCAATAAGCTATCGCTAGCTATCGCAAACCCGAAGCTGAATCTGCATTTCAGCTTCTTTGCTATCTTCGGTCTACACATACTCGATCCGATCACATACTCGGAATACTCATATCTAATCATTGCATGACTCATACACTCAATTCCATAATACATTTCATTATCCAATAATCCAGCATACCGTATATACTTAATTTCACAACGCATATCCATAAAAGTCTCAAAAAACAAACATATATACCACAAATAACACACACACACGTGTGTGTGTCACAAATACCAATATAACACATTCACTTATCAAACCAAAATATCCACAACAACTCGTACATATAAAAAAAAATGTTCATATATTAGTATTCCAACATATGTTTATATTTACAGAAAACAAAAAGACAAGTATCTGCTCATTTCCATCATCATTCTCCTCCTTATCCCCTACCTAACCCATCCTGATACCCAAGCATTCTCTCATGTTTAGATAGATATGCGACGATCCGTTCATCAAGTATGATAGTCAGTCCACTCTTCCGCCAGCCCTGAAGCTCAGTCACTTGCTGGCGGAGCATAGCGATCTCCTCCTCCTACTGGAATCTTCTGTAAACGTCTTGGGTCGTCGCTGCTTGTAATTTATTTTTAATAGGAGTTTTAATTTAGAATCCAGGATTAAATACAATTTATAATTTAGTTAATAAAACATTTTACATTTATATTGCCGAGGCCATACCGCTTATTCTGAGTAGACGGGTCAATGTTGACATCCCAAATACAGTTGTACTCCTCTAGGATTGGTCATGACCTGATGACAGCGCCACTCGTGCGACCCAACCTAGTACCTCTCCTATAATGGTTAACGGTAAATTCACACATTAAATATTCAATTTTCAATTTTATCGATTGTGAAATATTAAAAAAATTAAGAATGCTTACCATTACACGCTCAGACTTAGCATCCTCCAGGTATAGGATTTATTTTCCTCCTTGTCGGTCTGCTCGACGGTGTGAGTCTGGGTAAACACCCCACCAAGTAAAGGCTCCCGCTGTCTGAAGTTGTAGAAATGAACAATGTTACCAATATGATTAAAGATTGTTATAACTACTTATAAATGCAATTTACAATACGTAGAAATTTCCATCGATGCTGCTGGAAGGACATAGAGCCACCATGGTGCAAAGCAGGATTTTTTTTCGTGTTTGTCTGGTTCCGCTGCAAAACTTCCTATAAATTTACATATACGATTAACTTAATTGATATATGAAACTGAGATTAAACAGAAAAATGAGTTATATAACTTGTCATCGCCCCAGGAGTCTCCAACAACTGAAGAAACTTTGTCGGTACCTCCACGATCATCCAAATTGGCTTCTTTTCCTTACTTTTTGCTTTGCATAAGGTGTTTTTATAGTACTTTCGCATCTTCTTATTCTACTATTTGAGAAAGACATTCATATCTTCAGATTCAACCCGAACAGCAGCAAGCGTATTGGAAAAAAATGGTTACATTATATTAATATAAACTTTTACTACGAACACCTGGGGAGGATGAAATTCCTGACATGAGCAGGAATCTTGTCCCAGTGGGCCAGACAGCCTATCAACCTGCTGATATAGGCTGCTCTAGAAATAGATTAAAAAAAATCTGCAGGCTGGATTTCAATGCTCCTATAGATAATAAGATGTGAGTATTTAACAAATTTTAAATTATAAACATTTACTGAATTAGATACTTACTCTGCACTCTTGGGCACGAGCTCTACGACCAAGCGTAATCTGGCGTTGTGCCGCTCGCATATGCAGAACAAGAGTGGATAGGCTATCGCCTAGGAGGGAAATTTATCACAAACATATTCTTTCGTATAATGGTAACACATATACACATATATATCAATTGATAAACTCATAACAGACTCAAAATATACTCATAAGCATATTTATTATCACATAAAACTATTATCATACCGATTATCCATCCACAAACTCATAACATACATTATATAGGTTCATTGTATCAATTTATAAACCAGTACATGATATCTGTTCGTTATTAGAAAACATATTATTATACAACATAGCTCACAACAGAGTTAAAATTCAAAATATATTTATACAATAAATGATACGAATATTATCAGTTTTTCATCGTTTTTTAATTCAGTCTCGGTCTCATACTCTATATCATTTTCTTCTATACTCTCAAATGCTTCTATTAAGACATATGATTCATCATTCAACGATTCTAAATCAATATCATCAGTTATAATTATTTTATCATTTTGTTCTACATCCGTTTGATACGCTACATCTTCTGGAATAGTAATTCCATCAAATGTAAAGCTTGCCTTTGTTTTAATTACGACAGACAAATCCGCTTTATCACTTTTTAATGATGGATACAAAGCAAAATAAATTTATAATGCTTGTTTCGCTAACACGAAAGGATTATACTAATAATTATGTGATGTGTGTTTTATTTCTATAAGCTTATAATCTTTTTGCACATTGATTCCAGAATCGGAAACATTGTTGAACCAGTTGCACTTGAATAAAATAACATTTTCAACAGGTTGTACATAATATGTCAACCCTAAAATCTGTTTTAAGATGCTATAAAAGTCTTTTATATGCTCATCTGAATCGTCACTACCTTTGATAAATACACCAATGTTATAGGTTAATTTTTCAGTACCACGGACTTTAGTGTTGAATTCAAATCCATTGACGAAGAATATTAGATAATTCTTGACATTTCTTTTTGGTTCCAATGCAAGATGTTGCAATCCTTCATCGTCGACGCAGGTTATTTGTTTGCAAACGTAGTTCGAAAACTAATTAGCAAAATCTTTACTGAGATCGTCTTATGGATGTTGTGATCCACAAACACTACAAACGTATATGAGTTTACTATTACCTAAAAACTGATGTAAGTATAAGTGAAATAAATATGAATTATTACCTAACACATTGTACAACTTCAACACAATTTAGAAGAAAATATGTGTGCTACATGGTGTTCTCTATCTTCTAACCATATTTCCACATATTTTCCTATAGGTCGACCGTGTTGTCTAAAAATATATTGCATTGTTGGACAAAAATCTTGTTTCGGTGGCTTCATCATTATGAGGACAACTTACAAATGATAAGTTCACATGGTCAGTGGAGTAACGAGAAAACAACGAAGCTTCTTTTTCAAGATAAAATTTGCAGATCAAACCTTAACTCATGTTTTTTGTCAAACTTTTTTTCCTTTAGATGATTCAAATATTTATTACAAAATGAATTCAGTTGTAATATACTTGCATAAATCATAATTTTAAACTAACATAAATTTTACTAATATTTTATATTACTTCTCAAAAGGATACATCCATTCATATTGCATTGGAGCTCGAAGAATTGCTTCGGATAGAAGATGAATATGTAAATGCTCCATTACATTAATGAAATATGAAAGAAATATTTTCTATAATTTGCAAAGCAGTATTTGAACTTCTATTTCAATTTTACGTAGACGATCGATTTTTAACGTTGTCGAACAAAGATGTTTATAAAGTAGACTTAACTTTATTATAACACTCCACACTTTTACAGATAACAACTTTTTGAACACCGCTGATAATAAATATTTCATCATGATATGACAATAATGACTTTTCATCCCATTCAATTTATTTTCTAAAGTCAATACATCTACGAAGATTAGAAGAAATCTCATTGAGACATTTTAGTCCTTCAACCCATTTTAGCACGAGTTTATTTGCTTGTTGTCTAGTTCATAACATGATTTAGATTTTTCGTTGTCATTGGGCTTTATATGAAGTTCAAGACATTTACAAAAGTGCTCTATGTCACGTCTTGAATTCAGATCGTCCTTTGTTTTTCCTTTAACTTTCAAAATTGTATTAAACACGTTATCAAATGCGTTTTTTCATTGTGCGTCACGTCAATATTATGTTGAAGTAGTAGATATTTCTAATAAGGTAGCTCCCAAAATATACTTTGTTTGCACCAATTATGAATGCCTGATTTGCTGGGAATTTTAGTCTGTACTCAGTTTCATGTATCTTGGGATAGTCTTTTACAATTTCATATATTTCTTCATTAACCAAATCTTTGGTGCCTGCATATTCTCTTCTCTGTTAGCTATGAATTTTTGTTATCTCTTCTAAAATGAGACGGAGAAACACCAATGTCAATCAAACTAAGAGATTTTTCTCCCATACAGTAAAGAAAATGCTTGTGTTTCATCCATACAATGAGAACAAGCTAGATGACTGACCGTACTCTAACCTGAAAGAATCTCATATGCAGGAAAATCACTGATAGTTCATAACAAAGAAGCAAACAACAAAAAATTGAAATGGCATAAGTTTCAACTCCTTTAGCCCATAATGTTTTCAATTTTTTGACTGATGGTTATAGATAAACATTGATGCCTATGTTAGATCGTCAGGGTCAGGAACGACAATAATGAGAAACATATATGGAGTTTTCATACACATCCACGGAGATAAATTATAAAAAGTAATGATAATCGACCAATCTATATATATATATATATATATATATATATACACACACACACACACTATCACATTGAGGGAATGGTGAAAACTCATCTGCATACAAACAAGTCTAACATTACAATTCTCTATGGAAAATGAAGGATACGTACTATCAAAATGTTTTCATGCTTCTCCATCCTACGGATGTGTCAAAGTTCCATCTTTTGGTGTTTCACACTGTGTCATTGCATATAACATGCAGTGACTAAGGACGCATATAACCTTTGCACTCTAGGGGCGACAGGTAAGTAATGCATTTTCTTGTATGAGATTTCCTTCCCTTTCTTTTTTCTAGGTGTGTATCTTTTCTCGCCACATTTTGCAGTTTCTAAGATTAATATCATTTTTCCAATACAACATGCAAACTTTTATACAAGTATCTTTCTTTTGGTACGGTAGACCAAAAGCCGATACTAGCGTTTTCACTTTGTAATGATTGTGGCACATCAAATTATCGGGTGACATATGCCTTTTTGCAGCTTATACGACCGCTGTAATTCCAAATTCTATAAGGTTGAATTTCAATTTCATAGTGAGGTATTCAGCGGTTACTGATAATTTGATTCCACTTTACAACCATCCCACAATGGCATTTTAGCAGAATCCAATAAATCATAAAAAAAACGCTTTCACATTCGGTTCTTCTTCGCTACTGACGCCATCATCGTTAACTTAAATGGTAGGGAACATCGACCGTGTTGCATCTTCTAGCGTATCTTCTATTGGATTCGTCGTAACCAAATCAACCTCTGACACTACAGGATTACAGGATTTACTGTGGAAGCACTAAGTTCTCCATGATGACCCCATAAATAATAATTTAGCACAAAACCAGATTTATACAAATGTACTTTAACTGTAAATAGTTTCCAAAACTTCATCAGTTTGCACTTGCTACAAGGGCAACGAAGTTCCTCGTAATTTAGATTATTAGATACTGTGAATCTAATAAATTCGTTTACATCATTGTAGAAATGTGCTTTCATTCCATTTCTAGCTGCATACATTCAACTACGGTTGACATAATAATCAAACATTGTTCCTAATTAAAAAAATATATTCGTAAAGCCTCTAATAAAATAGTAAAGCCTTTTGAGACTACATGCTTCACACAACACACTTCTATCAAATTTTGACAACGCTTCACTACACTTCTCTTCTAAGCATTAGTTGCATCTAAAGAGTATATTTTTTTATGTTGTATTCTAAAAATAAATTAAGCCTCTTGGGAGTAAAAGTTTTAGACACCACATTGTCATGTCTTGACAACACTTCACTTCATTTCTACACATCACCTTCTATCTAATCGATTTTAGAAGAATATTTGATGTTGTATATTTTTTTTAACTTCTTAGAAAATCTGTTTTATTATAACATTTGTTATTATTATATTTATTTTCTGAACTGTTTGCATAATTGATTTTATTGAAGTATTTTATGTTGTTATAATCATTTCAATTTTTTTTAAGAACAACGAATTTAGTAGGATATTTATTCTTGTATATTCATTTTTTGATTTTTTTTAAATCTACTTGACTAGAATATTCGTTCTACTAATATTCATAATTTCTTAACCTTCTTGAAAAACGTTTATTTGTAGAATATTTGTTGTTACGATAACCATTGCTTAATTTTTTAGAAAATTGATTTTACTATAGTATTTTCTATTATAATAATTTCAATTAAGAAAAAATGAATTTAACAGGATATTTGCTCTTATCAAATTCATTTCTAAACATTAACAAAAATCAATCTCAATACAATATTTGTCGTTTAGTTCATTTCTTACTTTTTAATAAAATCGATATAAGTATAATATTTTAAACTTTTTTAACTGAACTATAAACTTAAAAACGTCTTTTCAAATTTAGCTGTAAAAATTTTCGCGTAAACTATAACAAATATTATTTTACGTCTAACAATTGTATAAACTTATCAATACGCATACGAATCAATAATTATACTCTAAATTTTTGGAATTTACATCAATCAATTTTTAATTACAATTTAAAAAATTCAAATTACTAATTATCATCCTTAAATCAACCCACATAATATTATCAGAACTAATTCGCAATATTAATCGATTTTTAATTGATAACAAACAAAATTCCAAAATTAGGGTTTGACCATATTCAAAATCAGTGACTATTCTATGATATTATCTAATAACAGTTTATTAACATATGTGTACACACAAACATCAAAAATTAACAAAATATGATTTAAAACTTATACCCAAATCTGCAAATAAGAGGGCAATAAATGATGGAAGGAGTCACGGGGTAGTGGAGCAATCAGAGGCAGGGCTCGACGATGGGGAAATTGCGACTGGTGACGGAGCTCGGCTTCGGGTTTTTTTGTGCAAAAGAAGAGGGATATTTGATAATGAAATATGCTCTCGGGTTCTAGGGATTATTTTGGATTTTTGGGTGTCGGCCGGCGACGACCGCTTATTTTAGTCGTGGACAACCATAGCAAACGTGGGGTCGCTATTTCATGTATTCCTAGTAGTGTTCCTACATGCCTCACTTTGTCCTATGTATATACAGATTTGTCAAAAGCTCTCAACCACTGTTGCAGATGATGATTCCATCCTATTCCTTTGATGAATACACCATGAGCGTTTTTTTTCATGTAAAGAAACATTATGACTGTAAATCTACTCATTACAATGTCCGCTAATGACATCATGATGTGTACAACTTGCTAGTTAACACATGTACAGACCACTGCATTGATGTGGCGTTTAAGCCTATTAGAGAGTCCAATATACATACAATACTTATGACAGCTGTACATTATCTTATACACGTACGGGGCTTGGCTCATCTATACTATGTAATGTGGCTTATAAATACACCGCATCTACTCTATGTACATAAATAAGTCTGAAACAAATCATCTCTGTGTTACAATCTGTTATAAGTCTAAAATCATTCTTATTACAAGTTCTTGAATCAATTCAGTTCTGCAATACATTTGCAAAATCCAACTTGGTATCGGAGCCAGCTCGTGTGCTAACAGCATCACCAAAGTTCACTGATCATCAGAGGTGATTATCGCAGCTGTCCATCAGAGGAGTTTCATCACTTGGACTCCTCCCATCAAAGTTTTTCAAGCCTTATTACTTGGGAATTGTTACTCGATCACAGAAAACAGCGCCTCGCCAAACAAGTGGCTACATCAATTTTCTCCAATCGAGTTTGGAAATCTGAACTGTAAAGAACCGATCAAGAAAACTCAAGAAACCAATCAGTTGATCAAAGTGCCATCCAAGAATGCTTTCAGACATAATTCCTTTACCAAGAAATAGTATCGTCATCATTCTTTAAGCATTTCAGGTTGCATCGTCTCTCAACTGAAAGCATTTCTTAAAGCATTCTCAATTCAAAGCCATCAAGTCAGATTTCTCATACCGTTTTGTTGCCTCTCAGTTGCAATATCAGCAATGACTAATCAGGGTGACAATTCCAACCCTCAAGTATCAAGCAACAGGGTCTCTACCAACCAAGTCGATCCAACGATTGATCTCATGAAGGCCATTATTAAGCCACAGAGCCAGCTAATTTCAGAAAAACTTGATGAATCCAATTATCTCCTGTGGAAGTTACAAATAGAGACAGCTGTTAGAGGATATGGTCTATATGACTATATACATGGTACAAAAATTGTGCCACCAAGATTCATTAGAGATAGTGAAGAAAAACTTGTGCCAAATCCTGAATTTATGGCATATCAAAGACAAGATAGCCTTGTCTGTTCTTGGATGATGTCATCCATTGGTCCTACTATACTACCACAACTCATGGCGTAAAGACTGCCCAAGAAGTGTGGAGTACTGTCGAAAGAAATTTTTCTACACAATCGCCTGCAAGAATCATGCATTACAGATGACAACTACACAGTATAAGAAAGGGTGAATCTATTTTGAATGAGTATCTTCTTAAAGTGAAGAATATATGCAATCAATTAAGTTCAGCAGGACAGAGAGTACTTGAATCTGAACAAGTCTTGTCTATTGTAAGCGGTTTAGATGATGACCACGAGGCTGTTACGGCTATCATTCTATCCATGAACCCTACACCAAATGTGCAATACGTATATTCCACCCTACTTTCTCATGAAGGCAGAATTGAGCACAAGAAAAGTGTCAAATCTGACCTATCAATTAATTACACCTTTTTTGGTAGAGGAAAATTTCAAGAAAAGGGAAATTCATCAAGAAATCAACTAAATAACCAAAGAGGTGGACAGTCGTACAGAAGAAGAGGTAGAGGAAGGAATAACAACAACAAAATTAGGATTCAGATTTGTGAGAAATATGGACACAGTGCATGACAATGCTATTTCAGATTTAACTCAAACCACACTCCTATCTAGAAAAACAATAATCCAAGCGTGAACAACATCAATAATCATAATGACAGTAAGGCTAAAGTGCAAAATATAGACACAGCAAAAGTGGAAGATATTAGTGATGATAGCTGGTATCCAGATTCTGGTGCTACTAATCATGTGACCAACAACTTAAGCAATTTTAATCTTAGGAATCGTGAATACAAAGGTATGCAAAATTTGCTTGCTGCAAATGGAAAGAGTATTCACATAACACACACTGGAAATGCAAAATTTGTTGGACCCAAACAACTATATCTATAAAACTTGTTAAGGTACCATCAATTAGAAGAAATTTAATGAGTGTTTCCCAATTTTCCAAAGACAACAATGTGTATTTTCTTTCCCATTTCATGCATATTTAAAGATATACTAACTCACGAAATAATTTTGCAGGGCAGTGAGGCCAGTGGTCTATACAAATTTGATGTCAATAAATCTGAAAAATCTAACTGTAAAAATAGTGATCATGTGTTGACTGTTACTGATGATCATGTGTTGAGTATTTCTAATGATCATGTATTGACTGATTCCAATGATTCTAAATACTATAGTGATTTTAAACTGTGGCACAACAAACTGGGACAACCCAGTTTAAAAATTGTGAAACATGCGATCAGCCAAAATAATAGTGTAGATATTAGTAAATTTCCAATTACACATGCTTGCACATTCTGTCAAATGGGAAAGTCTCATAAAATTGCATTTCCAGATTCCAACACTAATTATTCTAAATCACTAGAGCTAATTGCTATTGACCTATGGGGTCTAGCCCCGGTTTGTTCTGATTATGGATATAGGTACTATATGTCTTTTATAGATGCCTATACAAGACATGTGTGAATCTATATGCTCAAAAATAAATATGACACTTGCAAAACTGTTCAACACTTTATCACTTATATTGAAAATCAAACTGGTAACAAAGTCAAAGTGTTCCAAACTGACGGGGAAAGGAATTTCTACCTCTTAAATAGTACTTCTTAAATTAGGTATATGTCGTAGAACCACATGTCCTTATACATCTGAGCAAAATGGTACTATAGAGAGAAAGCATGGGCAAATTGTCGAAACTGGACTAACTCTACTGGCAGAAGCTTCCATGCCTCTCAAATTTTGGCCAAAAACTTTTACAACAGCAGTATATTTAATCAATTTACTGCCCACTAAAGTTCTTAAATTTAAATGTCCTTATGAGTTGTTAACCGAAAATCCTCCAAATTATAATCACTTAAAAACTTTTGGATGTCAGTGCTTTCCCTATCTATGACCATACAATAAACATAAATTAAACTTTAGATCAGTCCCATGTACTTTTCTGGGTTACCCTAGCAATCAAAAGGAATATAAGTGCTTAGATGATAAAGGCAAAATTTACGTGTCTAGACATATCGTGTTCAAAGAAGTGTTTCCATTCAATAAATCTGAAATTTAAATCAGTAGAAAGGTTCAAAATTCCAGGGAATACTCTCTTGCCATACCTGACATCAGGGACATAGTTATGCCAACTCAGCAAAGCCAGGTCAGCAATGACAACAGCTCTCAACTCACAGTGCCCCTAGATGGACCAGGTCAAGAGGAGCAGATCTCACCGACCAACTTTGATCACACTACTCAACAACAACAAGTCAGTGATGAAAGTCAATCTGGTCATAATACTAATGATAATGCTACAGGTAATACTGAACAAAGTAATGATGCTGGTGAAAATATAAATCAGCATCACATGATGACTAGAGCAAAGTGTGGTATATTTAAGCCAAAGGTATAAAACACAACACTGAATTATCAAGATCCAGTATCTTATCATGAAGCAATTCAATCTGATGATTGGACTGCTGCCATGAATGAAGAATACAAGGCCTTGATGAAAAACAATACATGAAAATTAACAGTTGCTCCAGATCACAAAAATATAATTGGTTGTAAATGGACTTTTAGATTAAAAAAGAATCCTGATGGCTCAGTCTCAAAGTATAAGGCAAGGCTCATTGCTAAAGGATATTCACAACATAGTGGATTTGATTTCAGTGAAACTTTTTCACATGTTGTGAAACTTACTTCCATAAGAATTGTACTTACCATTGCCTTACACAAGAGATGGCCAATAAAACAAGTTGATGTGAATAATGCCTATTTGATTGGTGTTTTACAGGAAGAAGTGTTCGTGGAGCAGCCACAAGGCTTTGTGCAGAAAGGAAAAGAAAATATTGTGTGCAAATTAAACAAAGCTATCTATGGCTTAAAGCAGGCGACAAGGGTTTAGTTTAACAAATTAAAAGAAACATTTGTCAAACATGGCTACAATTCAATCAAATCTGATAACTCTATCTTTCCAAAGTTTACCATTGTTTCAACTACTTATATACTTATATATGTTGATGACTTTGTTATAACAGGAAATAGTGATGTTGAAATCAATGAAATCACAAAAGCATTAAGTTCAGAATTCTCTATAAAAGATCTTGGAGACCTGAATTACTTTTTGCGGATTGAAGTCAAGAGGAAGGACAACTCTGAAATCTACCACAATCAAAGAAAATACATTTCTGAAATTTTAATTAGAGCAAAAATGGATAAATCAAATTCATTCCCAACTCCTATTATCACAAGCCCACAACTTTCGAAAACAAAAGGAGAAGCAATACAACATGGTAAACAATACAGAAGTATAGTGGGAGCATTACAATACGTCACAATAACAAGGCCTGACATATCTCATAGTGTAAACAAAATAAGCCAATATATGCAAAACCCACTTGACCAACACTGGAAAGCTCTAAAGAGAATACTCAGATACCTAAAGGGAACATTAACACAGGAACTCATTCTCAAATTCAGCAAAACCCTTAACATTAATGCTTATTCAGATGCAGATTAGGGAAGTGATCAAGATGACAGAAAGTCTACTACTGGTTACTGTATATATTTGGGAAGAAATTCTGTGTCGTGGTGTGCAAAAAAGCAAAACACAGTCTCCAAATCTAGCATAGAGGCTGAATTCAGAAGCATGGAAAGTACTATAGCAAAATTAATGTAGATAAAATCATTATTAAGTGAGCTTAGAGTTAACTATGACAAACAAGGTACAATTTGGTGTGACAACACTAGCGCAATAATAGCAAACCCTGTGCTTCACTCTAAAACTAAGCATATCGAATTGGATCTATACTTCATAAGAGAACAAACCATAAAAAAGGAACTAAAGATAGGATATATACCTTCTCGTCGCCAAAAAGCGTACATACTTACAAAGCCTCTCTCAAAGGCGAATTTCACTAGGCTCAAGATGGAGCTCAATGTTGATGAAGAGGACCAAAGCAAAAGGTCGGTCTGCCCAACTTCATACCATAATATGCTTGCTAATAATCACCGTTTGCTGCGAAGACTCTCTATTTCTCCATCGATTTGAAGGAAATTGAAGATTTGTTGAGCTAGGGCAAAGTGCTGCCATCGTTTGATTCATGACAGTGCAAACCCTACCAGAATAGCTTACTAATAATCGTCTTTTGCTATAAAGACTCTCAATTTCTCCATCGATTTGAAGAAAATTGAAGATCAGTTGAGCTAGGGTGAAGCACCACCATCATTTGTTCTCTTGGCAGTGCAAACCCTATCTCATGATATGTTTGAGGGGAGGGGGTATTAGAGAGTCCAATATACATACAATACTTATTACAGCTGTACATTATCTTATACACGTACTGGGCTTGGCCCATCTGTACTATGTAATGCGGCTTATAAACACACCATATCTACTCTATGTACAGAATTAAGTCTGAAACAAGTTATCTCTCTGTTACAATCTATTATAAGTGTAAAATCATTCTTATTACAAGTTCTTGATTCAATTCAGTTCTGTAATACATTTGCAAAATCCAACTAGCTATCATCTGGGTTGTAAATTGCAGTCAACGACTGTGCAAAAACTTAACATTTACGGCATCAATCCAAGTAATCCAAAATATGTTTTCCATGGCAATAGTAAAAACTTGTATCTGGTTCAATTTTAGAGCACAAAACATCCATAATCCTCGTTCTTACCATTCTATATTATGAGACATGGAACTTTTCTAAATTTTGCCACTCTACGTTTACTTTCTTGCATCACATATTTACTCTTCATTTTGCAGTTGTACTAACTTTTTAGGTGAGTAACCTTCACTAAAAATATTCCTATATCGCTGTATCAAGTTTTATTAGAAATCTAGTTAATATTTTGATGCTAGAATGACAGTATGAATCTTGAAACTTATTATTATCATCAGTTGTTTCCCTTTCAAAAAACATATTCTCTTCAAGACATTTGTCACACTGTGATTGCTTCGCCTTGGGGAAAGGAAAGGCTACGTACGTAGCGCTATGATAATATCGCCTCCATCGCTTCAAAAAAGCGTTTCGCTTCCTTAATCAGTCTTGCCCACTCTGTTACTAGAGAACAGATTATCTACTTGCGTTGCTCCAAAAGGAGGTCTCAGCCATCGATTAATGAAAGGAATGTTGCATCGCTTCGACCAGGGAAACCACATCGCTTTGAAGGCTGCTAAAAGAAGGCACTCGCTCCTTTAAAGGCACATACATGGTTGTATCACCTCACCGGCTGTGGGAGTAGGTATTGCCACTATTGTTGGATGCATCACTACTTCTAAAATATGGGTTCGCTTCGATAAAAGAGGCTACGTCGCTTTATCGCCTCAAAGCCATGTCACTAAGAAACACCATCTCATCTTCTTAAGTGTCTATTTCTCTTCGCCAGCCAAAACCTAAAAGGGGATTATAGGAGCCAAGGCCGAAGCTTAGAAAGATAACACAGCCGGACACATACATGGAAAGCGCATTTGGTGAAGCCGAAGCAACACAACCGAATCTGACACTGTTAGAAGCGAAGCAAGCCCAGGTCTGCATCTATAAATACAGACGGGGTGACGTTGTTCTAGGGTCGATCTCTCTCTTCCCATTCTTCACCATGTTTATTTTTGCAATGCTAAATTGTATTGGAGATGAATTATAATTTGAACATTGCAATTGACCTAATGCATCTGAGTATATATGCTCGTCCATATGAACCTGCTTTTGCTCACTTGGGTACATCAATCAAATTTGCACATGATGAAATTTGATAAAATTTACGATAAAAAACCTCTTATATCATTATAAAAAGCTGGTGGGGCACAGCAATCGCTTAGAATTTGCGTTTCAACTATTGTACATGTAACAAATAATTAAATTCAACGATAACCATTGCCACTAATATGAGAAGAAAGAGATATGCAAAGGACACAACCATCGGATTCAACTGTAAATATGAATATTGGGAATTTTATCATTAGTTCGGGTTTTTCAAATAAAAATGTGTAATATTGTTTTCTTTTCCTATTAACTCCTTGACTCGGTTGTTCTTATCATTAAAGATGATATATAACATATCGTCAACCTAGTATAGAAAATGGATCTATGCATTTTTCTTTTGAAATAGATAGAAATAGGCCCAAGGCCCAACTGTAATCAGGTAAACCATACCCGATACCTAATAACAAAACATGGTCAAATCCTAGCCGACATAATCAACAAAACACGAATTCTCTTAAAACATCCAATAATGACAGATGATAAGAGAATTCAGCAACTTTCCTCCTCCATCCTCGTCGTCTTCATGGAGGCTTCCAGATAAAGGCCTCATCTCCTTCAATCCTGCTTCCAGTGGGATTAGGGTTTGTGAAATCAGCTAGAACCCTAATATCAGTTCTCTTTTCAGAGATGTCTTCAAATCTGTTGTTCTTCGTGTTCAACGTGGTTGAGCTGCTCTCGGTTTGTCTCTTTTAGCTCAGATTTACCTCAAATGACTTGCTACCACTACTCTCTCCCTCTTCCCAACAAGATAAGTAATAAATTTGGTTATTTATCTTGCTTTTGTAGTGATTATTGTCCACTTTATGCAAAATGTTGCGATCTTTATCCTCTTTTCTCTTCTTCAGCGAAGGCTCACACTCTGGATCACTATTGGAAGGATGATTAGTCCTAATCCCCACATCAGGTAAAATACGCGGATTACCATTCAATCTATGAATACATAAATTGTTTTTTGGGATGATATTCAGTTTACTTTCCATTAGGTTATTGACGTTGGGGCTAGGACTGCATCTACCAGGGAAGAAACTAGAGTGCTTCACAGAATGACTATTATCCTTAATCATGCTAATAGGCTGAATGACTATTATCCTTAATCATGCTAATAGGCTGGTTATTCTCAGCAAATTGATTCATTCTGGTTGGATGGCAATAAATTCTTCCAGCATCAGGTAAAACTAGTAGATTACTGTCTATATTATTATTAATATGAACTTGATTTCTAAATATAACTTGTTTACTTCCTTTGTAGGTTCTCCTGATGTTAGAATTAAAGTTGCTACCACTGGTGTATCTGTAACAACCCCGATTTTTAGAACCAATTTAAAATTGTTATTTTAGTTGTTTTAATGAATTTTGTATATTTATAATGATTTATTTTAAATAATAATCACTAAAAATTTATTTTAAATGAAGTTAGAATGAATAAATTTATTTTAATTATAAAACGAGCCTGAAATGGCGCGGTAGTTTGAAAATTCAATTTTAAATTTCAACTGAACGTACAGAATTCAAAATAAATCGGATTTTAGTAAAACTAGAAATATTTGAATCTGCTTAATAATACCTTTCTAACAAATGGGAGAAATCTAGATTTCTTAATATAAATTGAAAGTTATGTCCAGCTTAAATTTAAAATAGTCGTTATGGAATTTATATTATTTTATATAATATATAACCCTTAAAAATAGCCATTTTCAAACGACCTTCATTTTCGACATAACCACTTTCGTTGGATCCAGAATGTCAAATTATTGCTAGATTCCAATTTTCTTAATTTTTGGAATTATTATGTGAGCGCTGTGAATCTAAACGCGTTTGGTCAATTCAGTTTGAATTTAATCGACTGGAAAATAACCATTTTTCAAACAGTCTCCAAATTCAATGAAATTAGTTTTGTTAAGATCGTATCGTCAGAACATAGCTAGATTTATTTTTTGGAATTTTTGGAGTCGGTATGTGGCCCTGGTAAATTAAAACGTATATTGAAATCAATTTTGAAAATTATATTAATTTATATTTTAATCTTGATGAAAACTGATCCAAACGATAGAACTGGTCTACGAATCATATCCCATTGTGTCTGCAATGGGTTATTTTCTTAGGGGCGACAGTCGTTGGAGTTCGTTTGGAGATTGGAGGTTAAATAAGTAAAATTTTAGAATTAAATATTAAAATATATATACTAGTTTATATATCCATCCATTTGGTCAAAACCCTTCTCATTTCCCACTGCGTTAAAACCAATTCAAGCCGCCGTTGTCCTTATTCAAAGGTCACGAACGAACGATTTTTGTCTCCTTAATCTCTCTTTTCTCTTTGAAAATTAAATCAGGGTTTCCAAACAATAATGATGGAGATTCGTGAGGGCTCTAATTTCATATGGTTATGATCTTTTTTTGCGAAGTGGTTTGGGGGGATTTTGTCAGCAAAGTTGCACCGTTCGATCGCAGTTTCCTGGCAATGGAAGACGCCGAGTTGACCTGAGCTCTGGCTGTGGGGCGGCGGCGCTACAGCGCTCTAGGCGCTGGCGTTGGATGGAGGTCACGGCGAGGGTGTGGGCCGCGAATTCGAACCCTGTATGAGGAGGGTTTTGGGGTTTGTCGACTCCAGAAAACTAACGAAGAAGAAAGTTTAAGGGAATTAATAATTTAGTTAATTAATTAATTAACTTAAATATATATTTAAATGTACAAATGTTTAAATGAATGTAACTTGTTCAAACAGAAACCGAATCGAACAATTCAAAGTGCATTGGAATCGTAAAGAGGAGAGCTACACAATGGAACAGACTAAAACGAAAAAGGAGCAAATTACAATTTCAGGAAAATTCAAATTCAAACTGCTCTGAAATTCAGAAATAAAAACTGGCGAAGTGGAAACGAAGGTGAGAACTCTTTCTCACTCAACTACTTTTGTTATATAATTATATCATAGGTTGCAGACGGGGCTTAGTAGCTCCTGACACTACTTTTTGTACAAACTTTGATGATTTGTGATATGATTGTGACATGAAAAATATGTGTTGTGAAAAATATATATGCGTTGTGAAAATTATATATATGCATTGTGAAAATTATATATATATATATATGTATATATATATGCACTGTGAAAATTATATATATGCGCTATGAAAAAAAATGCGTTGTGAAAATTATATATATATATATATATAATATATATATATATATGCGTTGTCAAATAAAATATACATATGCATTGTATAAAATTATATATGCAATATATAAAATCGTCATGCTATAGAATAAGTATTTATTCGCTAAAAATATTATTTTTAGCTTATATATGCGATATATAAAATATTCATGTGTTGAATAAAATGTTTGAACAATAAAAATATCATTTTTATTGAATGTACAAACAACATAAAATATTCATGTGCAAAATAAAATGTTTGAACAATAAAAATATTATTTTTTAATGTATATAGGAACTATATAAAATATTCATGTGTTGAATAAACTGTTTGAATAATAAAAATATTATTTTTATTGAATGTATGAATTATTAAAAATATTCAAGTGTTGAAATAAATATTTTATCGGTAAAAATATATTTTTTAATGTATATGAACGAATTTTCCTGAAATGAAAATAAATATTCGTTTACAAATCGGACGATTTGTTTATGTACACTCATTTAACTGATATTGATTGAGACGATAAATTTTACACATCACCCAACTACACAAATAATATTCAGTATTTGTTGGTTGAAACCCCACATGGGTATTGGGATGATATTTGACATAAATTAATCCCAATTGTTTAGTTGTATGTCAATCGATTGGTTGAAAGACCGTTGTAAGCGTTAATTATATATATTTAATGTTTATGCAGTTGTGTAACGCACTCTAGATGATGGCTGATTGTGTATCATTATTGTTGTGTACATGTGATATATGAAATCTAAATAAATAAAATATATGGTAATTGATTGGGTCTAATTCCAATTCAAAAAGAACGAATATTTTAAAATAATATTCAATAAAGGATTAAAAAGTGAATTTGATGTCCGATTTTGGATGTACACAAAAATATTGAAATACGTAAAGCCATATTGATTAGATTTGCACCATTTTAACGCAAACGATATTTATATCGATTTTATTCAGTTTTATAATGAATATTGAAAAGGAAATTATTTCAAAATCTGATATTTTGAAAATATTATCATTTAAATATTATATTGATAAGGAGTATTCAATTTTGATTTAAAATTGAAACGAAAGTGGGAATCATTTATAAACAATTTATAAAATACATTGTAAATGGAAATCGACGAAATATATATAATATATATATTATATATATTTAATGGCCTGAATAGAACGCACCGCGTTGCGACCTTTCGCGAAATTCGACCATTGACTTCGAATTGACATTACGAGAGATCCGACCATCAGATTCTCCTAAAACTAGAGCTGTTGGGTTCGTATCGAAAAGAGCTTTCCAACGAATATAAGAGATTTGAAATCTAATGGTTGGATGTGGAATTATGTCCAAATCAAATTTGAAAAAGGTCGTTGTAAGTGCAGTTCGATGACCGTTTATGGAAATCGACTGAAAGGAACTTAATAAAATTATTAAAAATATTTATAATTTGTGTAAAATCATAATAAATGTTTTGGAAAGAATTTGGATGAAAAATTCCACGCTTGTAAAGATAAAAATATATTTTTATCTAAATGAACTAGCTATTAACTAGATTTGAAATCCAATAATTTTTAAATAAATAAATTGGATTTGTGAATGGTTTTAAAATAACCAGAATTTTCCAATGAATGAATTGGAATGGATTTGAATAGAAGTCATATTCGGGATATTTCAATATTGGATTCCGTGACTATACGAATATTGTAGAGGAATTTGAAAGATATATTTATCGTTATTCCCCGTACGATATATGTTGGTTTCAGAATTTTATATTGAATATAAGCCAATATAATTTCTATTTAGATCCTTGTATTTGATATCAAATTAGATTTTGGGTTTGTCATGAACGTTGACTTAAATAACACTGTTCTTAAACCCAGTTGAGAAAAGAATAAATCTTTAAATTAAGATTTAGTGAAGTTTTCCAATTAATTAATATTTAATTGGAAATGAATAAAAGAATTGGATTTTTCGGTTTATCATGAATGGTGTTTTAAATAACATTTGTTCTTTAATTTAATTAACGGTGAAGAATATGATTTGGAATTTATAATCTTTTACTTAAGATTAATGGAAATTTTCCAAAGTAAAGTTTTCTAATTTAATAAAATAAATTGGAATGGAATGGAATTCGATTTGGTAATAATCGATGTAAGCTTCCGTGAAGGAAGACCGATACTATATGTGGAATTCAAAAGGCTTGGCCATTATTCCATTTATATTATTAGTCTGATACGAAAATTTATATCGATTATATATTGACCTGTTTTCCGTGAAGATTCCTTAGTTAATGGAATTGTGATTTTGGGTTTATCGTGAACTATGTTTTAAATGACATCAGTTCTTTAACCCAGTTAAAGACAAGATTTATTTCCTAAATTTGAATAACCATTATATAATGATCTTTGGGGATTAAAACTAAGTGGGGTTTTAATGAATATTTAATTAGATTGAAATGTGAATGTGATAATTTAAATTATCAAATTTGGGAAATAACCGAGAATAGAGTATCACCAATTTTGCTCCAAGCGATAGTTAAATATTTTATTAGATTTGAACGTGAATTGGTAATTAATTTTACCAATAACACTGTGGTGTTAGATATGGTGTACTACCAGTTTTGCTCCGTGGTATGAATAGATTGGGATTGGGAAAAATAATAAATGATTACTTCGGTAAGGTTCGCTAATCCCGACTAGTTTGGAAAACCTTAATTTGGTTTAAATTGTGAAAAGAATATTTGAATAAAAGAATATTCTGGATTGGAATGAGGCGTATATTGTGTTTTTATAGCACTTATTTATAAGAAACGCGAGTTATTCGGAAAGACCGGGTTTATCCCATTCTGAATAATTGATACGACGAAAAGTCGACGATGAAGATGGTGGTTGAAGACCTGGGATCTTCACATCGTTTGGATGATTACTGATGTCTAGATTGGGCTGTACACCCAAGATAAGGTAACAAGTGGTGATCGTCCAGATGTACTTGGAGATCGACTGGATATGTAGGGACCTCTCTCCTGTATTGGACATATGGGACGAGGAATAAGGTGCCTTCGGTTTCGTTCTGACCCAGAACGAACTTATAAATGGATGTGTGTCTGACATTGGATTTTATTATGTGTGATTGATTTCTACTAAATATATATATCTATTTGGTGGCGGAGAATTTATTCTCTTGCTTAACACCCTTCTCTGAGACGTACGAGCTTAGAGGTTATATATCGATAGATATCAGTCGCATGGCATGAATTGTTATTGTGGCATGCTGAGATGCAAATGATCAAGGCTTTTGATGAAAAGCAAAGTCTTGTGGTTGATGATCAAAGCACGACTTTAAATAGCATAGCTTTGTGTATAACGTTAGTTCGCGAGCCTCACACCCCGGTGTGAACCAGAAACGGGAGAGGACCTCAGGGAGGACATGCGTTTCCTTCTAGTTAGGAGTGGTGTCATGGTATGGAGCCCAGACATTTTACTCATGTGGTTGTTGCATAATATTTAATGGATAGCGAGGCGCCTCGGATATATCGGTCACTACGGTGCCGATGGATGACATGGTCGACATACTGACCAGATTTACGCCCCATAGGGTGGGGAAACGTATTGTTCAGGAATTATAATCCACTAACGTAAGTGTGGACCAGCCCTGATGCTCCAAGGGTCAATGTGTTCTGATCCTGAGGTATGGGCTAGAGTGTCTCGAATTCGATAAGGACAATCCCTTGCCTTGGTTCACAGACGGAAATCCAATTTCGAATACGTGACGTTTCGATTTTGATTATAGAGCCTAGTATGGCGACATAGTAGCATGAGATACTATGCCATCTACGATTGATACATTTATATTTGAAGTGATTTTGACACTATATACTTATAGTAATGTCAAAATGATTTGTTTTAAACGTACCAAGCATGTTTGGCTGTTATAAGGGAAAACTCTATCCTTCGGCTTGCGTTGCATTGTGTGATTGGACCCGAGTCTTATAATAGCTTCATTTTTCAAAAAGCATTATGCTGTTTGTTTAAGCACTGATATTCTTGAGAGAAAACTCGTTCCGTGTTATACGGCGCGGTCCCTTGATTTACTTTATTTCTAAAGTAAAGTTTTAAATAACTGTTTTAGTTCTCACACCAGTCACATGACTGACCTGGAGTTTATTGTTTTAACCTAAACTCTGTGTGCCCCTATTTTCCACACGGGCAACAAGTAGTTGGGTTTCTGCAGATATTTCTTTTTCCAGGATCTTGGTTTACAGCTGGAGCTATATTCGGAAACCTTTGTATTTGTGTATTTCTTTCAGTTGTGTTATGTATTATTTTCTGCTGCTAATGTAATTTTAATCTCTGATTTTTTTTTGATGTATATTATTTATTCATACTCTATTATATTCTTGTACTATGATGTAATTGTTGTAATAACAATGAAAGGTTTTTCTATTTGTGTTCTGAATTGTCGTGTTCTCAACTCAATCCAGGCTTTCCCGTAAGGGCGAGTTTGGGTCGTTTCAGTTTGGTATCAGAGCTTTGGTTTACATAGCTCGAGAACAAGACACATTAGAACTGAACGAAAGAATTCATCAGAGATTGGATTAGTAATATCCAATTGGAATGACTCGTTAGAGATAGGATCAGTAGTATCGTAGAACGAGTATGAAGAGTGTTATTTCAAAATCAAATTTAGTTTTAAAATTTTATATCAATTATTTGTATTTGAATATTTTATTTTATAATTGATTTGGACAATCGAGTATATGAAGATTTTGCATATACACCTTGCAAACGTGTATACAAAGCCTCAGATATACTAGATAGATATAGAATCACACTCTAGTCGCCTGGGGATAATTCTGGTGATACCCGGGCATCATCAGTATTTATGTTTGAGTTTCGAAAGTGGGATATCTATATATTTCCAACTGACTGGTGTGAGAACCAAAACTAGCTAGAATTTACTGTTTGTGATTTGACACACAAAATGTGATTTTTGAATATATATATACGAAAGTTATATGTTTTGTAAATTTAATTCACAAATAGATTGCCGGTTGTGATGTTTGATTATTAGTTTAACTAATAAAAATATTGGAATGATAATTAATTTAACCAATAAGAGAATGAAAGGTAAATTTAGCAAATTGTGTCAAATATTGAACTGAATTGAAAACTGGTTGGAACTGCATACGTGTACATGTATATACATTGAACAGGTCAAAGCATGGAAGCTAAGGAGAGAAATAAAATTGTATGCCCGACAAATAGGTACATGTTTACTATTTTCATGGGTTTTGATGATTTTATGAGCCGATTGGCTTTTTCTTTTTCTTTTGGATTGATGAGGGCCCTGTGAGGCAAGTTGCGGTTTTAAATATCAACCCGTACAAAGGAGGTTATGGCGAAATTTTTTTAAAATTTAGGGTGTTAGCCAAATTTTTGAATAAATTGAAAATTCTTAGAAACTGAAAAGTTAAAGAATGAAAGCAGAAATGAAAGCTGAGTTGGTTAGTTAAACAACTTTTAGCTCCGTTCCTTTTCGAGGACGAAAAGATTTTAGTGAGGGAGATTGTAACAACCCGGATTTTCAAAATCAATTTAAATTTTTTATTTTAGCTATTTTAATGAATTTTGAATATTTAAAATGATTTATTTTAAATAATAACGACTAAAAATTTATTTTAAATGAAGTTAGAATGAACAAATTTATTTTAATTATAAAATGAGCCTGAAATGATGCGGTAGTTTGAAAATTAGATTTTAAATTTCAATTGAATGTACATAATTCAAAATAAATCGGATTTCAGTAAAACTAGAAACATTTGAATCTGCTTAATAACATCTTTGTAACTAATATGAGAAATCCAGATTTCATAATATATATTGAAAGTTATTTTCAGTTTAAAATTTAAAATAGTTGCTATGGAATTTATATATTTTTTATATAACATATAGCCCTTAAAAATAGTCATTTTGCAGACGACCTTCGTTTTCGACGAAATCGCTTTTGTTGGATTCGAAATGTCAAATTATTGGTAGATTCCAATTTTCATAATTTTTGGAATTTATATGTGAGCGTTGTGAATTTAAATGTGTTTGGTCAATTCAGCTTGAATTTATCGATTGGAAAATGACCATTTTTCAAACGGTCTCCAAATTTGATGAAATTAGTTTTGTTAGGACCGTATCGTCTAAACATAGCTAGATTTAATATTCTGGAATTTTTGGAGTCAGTATGTGGCCCCGGTAAATTAAAATGTACATTGAAATCAATTTTGAACGTTATATTAATTTATATTTTAATCCTGATGAAAACTGATCCAAACAATAGAATTGGTCTACGAAACATATCCCATTGTGTCCGAAATGGGGGTATTTGGCTAAGGGCTACAGTCGTTGGAGTTCGTTTGGAGACTGGAGGTTAAATAAGTAAAATTAGAATTAAATATTAAAATATATATTAGCTTATATATCCATCCATTTGGTCAAAACCCTTCTCATTTCCCACTGCGGTCAAACCAGTTCAAGCCGCCACTATCCTTATTCAAAGGCCACGAACGAACGATTTTTGTCTCCTTAATCTCTCCTTGTTCTTCGCAAATTAAATCAGGGTTTCCAAACAATAATGATGGAGATTCGTGAGGGCTCTAATTTCATATGGTTATGATCTTTTTTTGCGAAGTGGTCTGGGAGGATTTTGTCACCAAAGCTGCACCATTCGATCGGCATTTCCTGGCGATGGAAGACGCCGAGTTCACCTGAGCTCTGGCTGTGGGGCGGCGCTACGGCGCTGGCGTTGGATGGAGATCACGGCGAGGGTGTGGGCCGCGAATTCGAACCCTAGATTAGGAGGGTTTTGGGGTTTGTCGGCTCCAGAAAACTAACGAAGAAGAAAGGTTTAAGGGAATTAATAATTTAGTTAATTAATTAATTAACTTAAATATATATTTAAATGTAAAAATGTTTAAATGAATGTAACTTGTTCAAACGACAACCAAATCGAACAATTCAAAGTGCATTGGAATCGCAGAGAGGAGAGCTACACAATGGAACAGACTAGAACCAAAACGGAGCAAATTAGAATTTCAGGCAAATTCAAGTCCAAACTGTTCAGAAATTCAGAAATAAAAACTGGTGGAGTGGAAACGAAGGTGAGAACTCTTTCTCACTCAACTACTTTTGTTATATAATTATATCATAGGTTGTAGACGAGGCTTAGTAGCTCCAGGCACTACTTTTTGTACAAACTTTGATGATTTGTGTGATGTGAAAAATATATATGCGTTGTGAAAAATATATATGCATTGTGAAAATTATATATATATATATGCGTTGTGAAAATTATATATATATATATGCGCTGTGAAAATTATATATATATATGCGTTGTGAAAAAAATATGCGTTGTGAAAATTATATATATATATATATATGCGTTGTCAAATAAAAAATACATATGCATTGTATAAAATTATATATGCAATATATAAAATCGTCAAGCTATAGAATAAGTATTTATTCGCTAAAAATATTATTTTTAGCTTATTTATGCAATATATAAAATATTCGTGTGTTGAATAAAATGTTTGAGCAATAAAAATATCATTTTTATTAAATGTATAAACTATATAATATATTCATGTGCAGAATAAAATGTTTGAACAATAAATATATTATTTTTAATGTTTATAGGAACTATATAAAATATCCATGTGTTGAATAAAGTGTTTGAACAATAAAAATATTATTTTTATTGAATGTATGAATTATTAAAAATATTCAAGTGTTGAAATAAATATTTTATCGTTAAAAATATAATTTTTAATGTATATGTGAACGACATAAAATTTTCCTGAAATTAAAATAAATATTCATTTACAAATTGCACAAATAATATTCGGTATTGTTGGTTGAAACCCCACACGGGTATTGGGATGATATTTGACGTACACTAATCCCAATTATTTAGTTGTATGTCAATCGATTGGTTGAAAGACTGTTGTAAGCATTAATTATTTATATTTAATACTTATGCAGTTGTGTAATGCACTCTAGTTGATGGTTGATTGTATATCATTATTGTTGTGTACGTGTGATGTATGAAATCCATATAAATAAAATATATGGTAACTAATTGTGTGTAACGACCCATATATTTTTGACCGTTCAAATCGACAATAAGCCACACATGTCGACCCAAACAAATCACAATTTATAGGCAGTTATTGGGAAAGAAGGAAAAGAAGAAAGAAGAGAAAACCAATAATAGAGTTCTCACAGCGGAAGGACAACATATAATAAATAACTAACAGTTTAAAACAGTTGAAATACATACATTTGTCTATACCATACAACGATTATCAGAGTTACATATATAAATCTCTACACAGCACAGCGGAAATAAAATGCAGCGGAAACACTTATATAATAGATATATACCAAATCTTCGTCTTCGATCTCCAAGGCAAAGTAATCTTCATCAACTGCAACATCAGCTGACCCGAGCGTATTGCATAAAAAGAAAACACAACAAACACTCGGATCAACACTAGATCATTCTCAAATTAGTCAAATTAAAATACGAAACAACTTCAGTGTCATGGGTGCAGTAACTCAAGAGATGTTACGAGATTTTTCCATCTCTCAAGGATCCGTTAAACTAATACATACATAGTATAATGCGCTATTATGATAGTGTATATCCAGTAAAGTAAACATCACAAAAATAGCGTAAGCGGGATTACCATATTACCCTTATACCGTTTACATGCATCAACAGTCTATACAGTACCGTAAATTCACCGTATCGGTGTTATCAGAGGGCACTCCATAGAAGGCAATGCTAAATCAAAATCGTATGGGGCTTGATATGGATAAATATGACAAGGCACTCGAGGCAATGCGTAGGGTAGGATTCTACCAGTTGCACTCCTGGACCGATGGTAACGCATAGCAGCCACTACCGCCCACCTCGGAACACACTCCCAAAGTCATAAGTGGGCCCAAATCATCATCATCATCATAGTCATAAGAATAGTATCGAAGAAGTGTGTCTGATCAAAGGTGCTACCTCAATTAGTCACGGTATAGCTCCTGTTTTAGTCATTTCAATTCTGACCTGAAGGTCAGGGCTATTATGTCATCGTTTACCTCCTTCGATAATTGCCTCCAAGTCATCATATACCATTCTGGATACGTCAAAACGTTCACAATTGTCAAAGTGATATCGAAACTGATAGAGAGTATGCCTTATGTCGTCTCCGGTCTCTTTAACAACCAATGCTTACATCTTTCAGATTGGTCAGTTCTTTTACATTTCTCAAAGGTTCGCTTTCATATCCAAAATATCATATTATGTTTCGAACCAAATCTATATTCAATAGAATATAATTTCATATCAAAATATCATAAATCATACCAAACTAATTATATTCTAAATTAGAATATACTTCCTTATCCTTATATTATAATCATATAATATCTCAAAATCGACTTATATTCAAATAGAATATATTTCATCTCAAAAATTCAAATTATTTCAAATCGATTTATGTTCGAAATCCATTCATATTCAAATAGAATATATACTTTCGTAACTCATTTCAAATTCCTTAGGAGATAAATTTATATTCGAGTAGAATATAATTCACACTCCCATATGGTCACTGGTTTAGAAATCGATTCTTATTCAAAGAGGATGAAACTTGTCTCAACTCCGTTTGAGCAATGACTTTAGATCCAGCATTTTCCGTTCAGAAGAACTTTATACTTATAAAAATGTAAATTTTAAAAGATAGATATTTATAAAGAAAACCTTTATATATATATATATATATATATATATATATATGATATCATAGTTAGAATAGGATGAGATAAATTTTAAAACATTATATATATAAATTAAAAGTTTACTAAATAATTTAAATCATATAATATAAGAAAATTTGTTATAAAAAAAATAGTTATAGATAAAAGTAAATAAGTAAATTCTTGAAGAGAGGATCGTTATTTGAAATTAAACGGTGTAAATATGTATATAAGAAAAATTCTTTAACTAAAAATTTACTCTTTCTTCCAAATTTCAATACTTGAATCTAAACTCCAGTCTCAATGGACTTGCCTAACTCAAAGGACTTGTTTCAAATTCCATTTCAACTCATTTCAATTCAAGAATTCAAAATCATACTCGTGTTAAGTTTTGAAAACAATCCCGAGTATCATCGATTATCTTTTCTTCCAATGTTAAATTTAATAAGAATTTATTAAATCTGAGTCTGTCCAATCCTTGAAAATCCCAAATCCTATAAATTTAAATCTTTAACCTTCAAAAATCACTTTGGGAAAATTTACTTAATCATTTCAAATAACGTTTAAGATTTAAATCTTTAAAGGAAGAATAAAGTTTCGAAATCAACACATTCCTTTAAATGAAATTTCCATTAATAAAATTTCAAATATTAAAAATCATTTAACCAACCGATGCCCATATATAATTTGCTACCCTATGGCCAAGTGATTTTTAAATTTAATTTTTCGATATTCAGGGATGGATCTATCTTTTCAATCCAAATCAGGGTCATAGAGATTTATCATTTCACTTTATGTTCTTAATTTATTTCAAATCGATTGACCCCGGGTTGACTCAATGCCCGTAACATCAAGGGTAAAATTGGGATTAATCGTAAAATGAGCATACAACATCATGTACTGAATGACAGAACAATTCAAGCAATATTCATCCAGTAACAAATCAACCAAGGCATCCATCACAACCATTTTATTCCATGGTAAATATTAAGTCATGTAACTGGTTAACAGGTGTCAGAATTTTTCTAACTAGAAATTTAAATTAAATTTAAATAACTAATTATCGATTTTCATTGCATGTAACACACTTGCACGTCAAATTTAAGCAACCATTCACCAATCAAACACAACCATTCAACCAACTTATTTCATAATTTAATTCGATAAATATGGGAAAAATTCAGTTATTCATGAGAGAAAAAACACTCACCTTTGCGTCCATAGTGGATCGGACATCCAACCAAAGCCCAAAATTTCACAGTCCCCAAACGCAGCCAAACCAGTCTCAGATCGAATGCAATTTCGTCACGATCCCAATGCACCCAACTGCGCTCCAATCCGAGTTCATACGAGAAAGTTATCAGTGTTTTACTATTTGAAATTTAAAATATATAAATTAATTAAACAAATTTTCTCACCAAATCTGGATCTGCTACGTCATCTCATCTCCCTCTTCCCGCTCACTCCTATTACCGCTACAGTAACCGCGTGAAAGAAACCCAAAACCGCTCCATCTTTGACCAACCGCGACGCTTATCTCCGACCGAACTGGAACCAACGACCACCGCCAAAACAATCCGCACCTCGAGCCGCACCCAACCATGGTAGCGCCACCACCTCCGGTGGTCTTCTCCCTTACCAGCGTCGTCCCCAAAATCCGCCTATTTCGAACTTTAACCACCAAATTCCGGCTATCCCTCTCCCTATACAACAAACGAACCCCACCGTCGTGCTCGTAAGGACCTCCTCTACAATACCCAGATTTTATTTTCTCCGATTGAAGTAAAAATCGAAAATGCCCAAATTAAAGCTTAGGGTTTTCAAAACAGCAACTTTGACCGCAGGATTCCGTTAACTCAGAGCACTGCATGTCGAAATAAACTGTAGATCTGAGTTCTACAAGTTGAGAGCTTCGATTTGATATATTATTCGCTATGTTTTGGGAAGATTTAATTTTTGAGTTGAGATTTCTATTTGATCTAGGGTTTAAAATTTTTTTTCAACCATTAAAGAGGAGTTTGATTAAGGAAATGGTACATGAAATGAAGAATGAGCTGATGAGGTGAAGGGAGAAATTATATTTGCATAATAGAAGGCCCAACTATGAGAACAACCGATTATCCTATCACATTGATTCCTTTCACGTTTTCACTCGTACAGTTAAACGACAAGTCTGATTCTAACGAAGATTGAAATCCTATAATAATTCTCCATTCCGGACCCAGTGGCGCCAGTTTCATCGAATTCCGAGACAGTTACCAAAATTGTTAAATTTCACAATTAATAAATTATTAAAATATTCAATTATTTGATTAACTGTTTAAATTCAATTAAAATATTAGTAAAATTCTATTTAAATCACATTTCAATTTGAATAAATTTTATACATCAATTTCATAAGTTTAAGTTCCCTATTTTGGTTATTTGAATTTAAATTTGAATTTCAACTTTTTTATTTTACCAACTTAAATTTTATCTAATCATTTAAATATTATATCTCATATTACAACATTTCTAAATAAAACGAAATTTGGAAAAATCTATTCATACTTAATTCAAACAACAATTGTCATTATAATCAACAAAATTTTATTTTTCCCTTGATTATTCCATTTTATTTATTTTAAATCTAAATTTAAATATACCGAAAACTATGGGCTGTTACATTCTCCCCCACTAAAAAATCTTTTCGTCCTCGAAAAGAGAACGATATAAGGTATTACACAAATCATACCTTCAAATCCGTACTTATGGAAATAACATTTATAACATAAGTTATATAGTTGTAAATTTCATAAATTTTTCTAACTCCCAAAATCATGGAAAATTTCGGCAGCATCTCCTTTGTACGGAGAGGTCCAGAAAAATCACAATATAGATAAAACTCAAATATATATCCCATCATACGGTGAGGCATCCCAAAAGTGGGGAAAACAAAATATCTATACAATTGCAAAACCATATAACCCGAAAACGTACCTTTTCAGCGTTATTAGCAATTTTATTTATCTTAGCATTTAGCGTTTAGCGCAAGCAAGCTCCGAAGCGTGGCGCAACTTCTCTACACCAGCTACATATTCATATATACATAAGAATCAAACATATATACAATACATGGCAAAGGTATACAACATATATTGAACATTTCAACTATAAAACCAAAAATGTTAACGACAGACCAGCGAACAAATTAAGGGTTATCACCCCTTAGATGATGGAATTTGACCATTAGGAAAAAGTTGTTCTAATCGTTTCAGGCTTTCCGAATTGTCCGGATTCGTCGACTTCGGATAATTTGTTCAAAAGTTACGACTATTCTAGTGAAGGCGAACGCCTCAACCCATACACTGAAAAATGCAGGTCTGAGTTGTTCAACCCAGTTTTTAACCCTTTAAACATCAGAATTTGACTCAGCATATAAATAAAAAGATTTAATTTGCTTTCTGGGCTTTCCAAATTGCACTCGCACATCAAAATCCGACGCTCCATTAGGAAGTTATGACCAAAACAACATTGGTATTCAGTTCAGATTTTTTATTTTCTGCGCATACAACTACGACTAGTTCTTGGTTTTCAACCTAATAGCCTTGAAAATTAGGCAAGACACTATTAATAAAAGTTTTAGTTCAATTTCCGAGGTTTCCAAAAAGTCCGGAGTTGTCGAGTTCCGATCGTCCCATCAAAAGTTATAGTCATTTTACTTTCAGCTTATTGAATATTTCATATTTTCACATATACACCAATTTATAACTAAAAAAAATTTCACTTAGTTCTCGAACCATTACTATTCACTTTCCGAAGTTAATTTTTTTTATTTAACTCGATTTCTTTACTCAAATGAAGTTTTATTCCATTCGACAAAAGTTTTGTACTCATTCATTTCATCGTTCATACTCAGATTTACATTCAAGATATTACCTTAATAAGATTACCATTTAGATTTCTTTCATCTTTAATTCGTCGATCATTCACATTTCATTAACAACTCCATTTCTCTCAATTTTAATTTATCGGCAATCCACATTTTTACCACAACTTAAGTTTTTCTCAACTTTTTCTCGAGCTAACTTAAAATACCCAACTTCATAAATTATGGACCAAAATTTCCAAATTTCATGACTTATTCTTCCCCAAAGTGCTAAATTCTCCATCAATCTTATAAGATTTTCTAACTTAACTCTTATCAATTTAATTCACTTGACTCAAATAAATATACCCTTATTTCTAATTTCCTTCGCAAATCCTTCTAAATTGATTTCCTTTCATTAAATCCATCCAATTAATGTTAAGTTTTATTCTTATATCTCATTTCAATATTTCTAATTCCCAAAATTAGGATTCGCTTAACTATTATTTTATTCTGAATAAGCCAATTTATATCTGCATCCATTATTCTTATTTTGGCAATTCTATTCATACCTTAAACCATTTTCTTATTCATTTATTCTCCTTTCATTTAATATTAGAGTTTATTCACTTAACTCAATTCATTAATTAAACTCTCAAGTCCCAAATTGAATTAAGGATTTTTCATACTCAAGGTTTATACTTAGTACTCCAACCATTATTATTCGATTTCTCTATTCAAATTAAATTATATGCTATTCGACTAAAGAATTTGCATTCTAGACATTTCATTGTTTATACTCAAATTTCATATTTAGCTCTTAGCCTTTATTATTTAATTTCCTAAGTTAACCTTTATTTAACTCAACTCAACTTAAGTTATTTTCATTCGCACCCCATTCAGTTCATATGTATACTATTTCACTATTTGATTTCTTGACAATTCACATTTTATCAACAACATAGCTTCCATTTAACTCTTTCTCGACTAACCTACTATACTTACGAATTAGCCAAGCCTTGAGTTATTGCTTTTATTCCACAATCTAATCTTCAATTTATTCTGGTTACTCTAGTTGAATTTTGATTTCACGGTCAATTCAATTTCTTTATCACTTATATCAACCAATTTGGAATTTGTTTAAACTTAATTATCGTCCCCGTTTAAGCGTTTAAATGACGATTCTCTTCCTCATAATATTTGAGTCCGTTTCCTGGTTCAAATCAAAAATTCAAATGAATAGACTTCATTTAGTACTCAAATCGATATCGTTAATTAAGATGAGCCCAAATGCTTGACTCCGGGTTATAAACCAAGTTTAAAATAACATATATATATTTATAATATTTTATAGAAAATCACGTCATAAAATTTTAAATCTTATTCATAATTAACAAAACATAGAGATATTCAAACGTGGTTAAATTTAAATTCAATTTTTTAAATAACATATACTAATAGTTCATATAAATTTTTTGTACCATATGAACTTTAAATCCAAAATCCTTTGTCCAAACCAATTATAGTAATTACCAAGGGGTCTCTCCCCCACCTTTCAGAATAAACATCGAAAATGTGCGCACTCATTACCGACGTTGTTTCTGAGGTCCAAGAAGGGATTATACCCACTTATTTCCTTTAAAATCCTTTTAAACCATTCCTTTCTAAAATACTTATAAAATGATATTATTTCAAAATTCGACAAAACTATTTCGTAAATGCCCCAGGATCAAGTTCCAAGTTCATTTCCATTTCAATCTCAACTTTTTCACCCAATTATACTTAATGGCATCATTCCATTTCAAATATTGTCTTAGGCCATTTAAATTTTCCCTATTAAATTTACTATCGAATCAACCGTAATAGGTATTAACTTATTATTACTTACCAACGACCAATGCTTATACACTTAAAACCACTAATAGTATATATATATAATATATATATAATATAATCGAAAACCATATTATGTCGATCATTATGTTCGATTATTTAGAAATTCCTATCGATTCTATGGCGTTCCATATATCGACTAGAATCCATAAATATTCAACAGAACAAATCAACACAATGAAAACCAATTTATCAAAAATACAAGTACGCTCTCTTATATCACTCAAACCCATTCTAGGGTGTTTCTAACCCCGTCTCTAATGAGTTAATTCCCAAACGGAGCCAAGGTTGTCGCTAACCGTCGCTCTGATACCAACTGTAACAACCCATATATTTTTGATCGTTCAAATCGACAATAAGCCACACATGTCGACCTAAACAAATCACAATTTATAGGCAGTTATTGGGAAAGAAGGAAAAGAAGAAAGAAGAGAAAAACAATAATAGAGTTCTCACAGCGGAAGGACAATATATAATAAACAACCAACAGTTTAAAACAGTTGAAATACATACATTTGTCTATACCATACAACGATTATCAGAGTTACATATATAAATCTCTACACAGCACAGCGGAAATAAAATGCAGCGGAAACACTTATATAATAGATATATACCAAATCTTCGTCTTCGATCTCCAAGGCAAAGTAATCTTCGTCAACTGCAACATCTGCTGACCCGAGCGTATTGCATAAAAAGAAAACACAACAAACACTCAGATCAACACTAAATCATTCTCAAATTAGTCAAATTAAAATACGAAACAACTTCAGTGTCATGGGTGCAGTAACTCAAGAGATGTTACGGTATTTTTCCATCTCTCGAGGATCCGTTAAACTAATACATACATAGTATAATGCACTATTAGGATAGCGTCTATCCAGTAAAGTAAATATCATAAAAATAGCGTAAGCGGGATTACCATATTACCCTTACGCCGTTTACATGCATCAACAGTTTATGCAGTACCGTAAATTCACCGTATTGGTGTTATCAGAGGGCACTCCATAGAAGGAAATGCTAAATCAAAATCGTATGAGGCTCGATATGGATAAATATGACAAATCACTTGAGGCAATGCCTAGGGTAGGATTCTACCAGTTGCACTCCCGGACCGGTTGTAACGCATAGCAGCCACTACCGCCCACCTCGGAACACACTCCCAAAGTCATAAATGGGCCCAAATCATCATCATCATCATAGTCATAGGAATAGTATCGAAGAAATGTGTTCGATCAAAGGTGTTACCTCAATTAGTCACGGTATAGCTCCTATTTTAGTCATTTCAATTCTGACCCGAAGGTCAGGGCTATTACGTCATCGTTTACGTCCTTCGATTAAATAATTGCCTCCAAGTCATCATATACCGTTCTGGATACGTCAAAACGTTCACAGTTGTCAAAGTGGTATCGACACTGACAGAGAGTATGCCTTATGTCGACTCCGGTCTCTTCAACAACCAACGCTTACATCTTTCACATCGGTCGGTTCTTTTACATTTCTCAAAGGTTCGCTTTCATATCCAAAATATCATATTCTGTTTCAAGCCAAATCTATATTCAATAGAATATAATTTCATATCAAAGTATCATAAATCATACCAAATCGATTATATTCTAAATTAGAATATATTTCCTTATCCTTATATTATAATCATATAATATTTCAAAATTGACTTATATTCAAATAAAATATATTTCATCTCAAAAATTCAAATTATTCCAAATCGATTTATGTTCGAAATCCATTCATATTCAAATAGAATATATAATTTCGTAACTCATTTCAAATTCCTTAGGAGATAAATTTATATTCGAGTAGAATATAATTCACACTCCCATATGGTCATTGGTTTAGAAATCGATTCTTATTCAAAGAGGATGAAACTAGCCTCAACTCCATTTGAGCAATGATTTTAGATCCAGCATTTTCCGTTCGGAAGAACTTTATACTTATAAAAATGTAAATTTTAAAAGATAGATATTTATAAAGAAAACCTTTATATAAGTAATATATATATATATATGATATCATACTTAGAATAGGATGAGATAAATTTTAAAACACAATATATATAAATTAAAAGTTTACTAAATAATTTAAATTATATAATATAAGAAAATTTGTTATAATAAAAATAGTTATAGATAAAAGTAAATAAGTAAATTCTTGAAGAGAGGATAGTTATTTGAAATCAAACGGTGTAAATATATATATATATATATAAGAAAAATTCTTTAACTAAAAATTTACTCTTTCTTCCAAACTTCAATACTTGAATCTAAACTCCAGTCTCAATGGAGTTGCCTAACTCAAAGGACTTGTTTCAAATCCCATTTCAACCCATTTCAATTCAAGAATTCAAAATCATACTCGTATTAAGTTTTGAAAACAATTTCCGTGTATCATTGATTATCTTTTCTTCCAATTTTAAATTCAATAAGAATTTATTAAATTTGAGTCTGTCCAATCCTTGAAAATCCCAAATCCTATAAATTTAAATCTTTAACCTTCAAAATTCACTTTGGGAAAATTTACTTAATCATTTCAAATAACGTTTAAGATTTAAATCTTTAAAGGAACAATAAATTTTCAAAATCGACACATTCCTTTAAATGAAATTTCCATTAATAAAATTTCACATATTAAAAATCATTTAACCAACCAATGCCCATATATAATTTGCCACCCTTTGGCCAATTGATTTTTAAATTTAATTTTTCGATATTCAGGGATGGATCTATCATTTCAATCCAAATCAGGGTCACAAAGATTTATCATTTCACTTTATGTTCTTAATTTATTTCAAATCGATTAACCCCGGGTTGATTCAATGACCGTAACATCAACGGTAAAATTGGGATTAATCGTCAAATGAGCATACAACATCATGTACTGAATGACAAAAAAATTCAAGCAATATTCCTCCAATAATCAAATCAACCAAGGCATCCATCACAACCATTTTATTCCATGGTAAATATTAAGTCATGTAACTGGTTAACAAGTGTCAGGATTTTTCTAACTAGAAATTTAAATTAAATTTAAATAACTAATTATCAATTTTCATTGCATGTAATACACTTGCACATCAAATTTAAGCAACCATTCACCAATCAAACACAACCGTGCAACCAACTTATTTCACAATTTAATTCGATAAATATGGGGAAAATTCAGTTATTCGTGAGCGAAAAATCACTCATCTTTGTGTCCTTAGTGGATCGGACATCCAACCAATGCCCAAAATTTCACAGTCCCCAAACACAGCCAAACCACTCTAAGATCGACTGCAATTTTGTCACGATCCCAACGCACCCAACCGCGCTCCAATCCGAGTTCATACGAGAAAGTTATCAGTGTTTTACTATTTGAAATTTGAAATTTAAAATATATAAATTAATTAAACAAATTTACTCACCAAATCCGGATCTGCCACATCATCTCATCTCCCTCTTCCCGCTCACTCCTATTACCGCTACAGTAACCGCGTGAAAGAAACCCAAAACCGCTCCATCTTTGACCAACCGCGACGCCTATCTCCGACCGAACTGGAACCAGCGACCACCGCCAAAACATTCTGCACCTCGAGCCGCACCCAACCATGGCAGCGCCACCTCCTCCGGTGGTCTGCTCTCTTTCCTGCGTCGTCCCCAATATCCATCCATTTCGAACTTTAACCACCAAATTCCGGCTATCCCTCTCCCTATACAACAAACGAACCCCACCGTCGTGCTCCTAAGGACTTCCTCTACAATACCCAGATTTTAATTTCTCCGATTGAAGTAAAAATCGAAAATGCCCAAATTAAAGCTTAGGGTTTTCAGAACAACAACTTTGACCGCAAAATTCCGTTAACTCAGAGCACTGCATGTCGAAATAAACTGTAGATCTGAGTTCTACAAGTTGAGAGCTTCGGTTTAATATATTACTCGCTATGTTTTGGGAAGATTTGATTTTTGAGTTGAGATTTCTATTTGATCTAGGGTTTAAAAATTTGTTTCAACCATTAAAGAGGAGTTTGATTAAGGAAATGGTACGTGAAATGTAGAATGAGTTGACGAGGTGAAGGGAGGAATTATATTTGCATATATAGAACTTAGAAGGCCCAACTATGAGAACAACCGATTATCCTATCACATTGATTCCTTTCACGTTTTCACTCGTACGGTTAAACGACAAGTCTGATTTTAACGAAGATTGAAATCCTATAATAATTCGCCATTCCGGATTTAGTGGCGCTTGTTTCATCGAATTCCGAGACAGTTACCAAAATTGTTAAATTTCACAGTTAATAAATTATTAAAATATTCAATTATTTGATTAACTGTTTAAATTCAATTTAAATATTAATAAAATTCTATTTAAGTCAAATTTCAATTTGAATAAATTTTATACATCAATTTCACAAGTTTAAGTTCCCTATTTTGGTTATTTGAATTTCAACTTTTTTATTTAACCAACTTAAATTTTATCTAATCATTTAAATATTATATCTCAGATTACAACATTTCTAAATAAAACAAAATTTGGAAAAATCTATTCATACTTAATTCAAACAATAATTGTCATTATAATCAACAAAATTTTATTTTTCCCTTGATTATTCCATTTTATTTATTTTAAATCTAAATTTAAATATACCGAAAACTATGGGTTGTTACATTGGGTCTAATTCCAATTCAAAACGAACGAATATTTTAAAATAGTGAATATTTTAAAATAATATTCAGTAAAGGATTAAAAAGTGAATTTGATGTTCGATTTTGGATGGACACAAAAATATTGAAATATGTGAAGCCGTATTGATTAGATTTGTGCCATTTTAACGGGAACGATATTTATATCGATTTTATTTATTTTTATAATGAATATCGGAAAGGGAATTATTTCAAAATCTGATATTTTGAATATATTATCATTTAAATATTATAATGATAAGGAGTATTCAATTTTGATTTAAAATTGAAATGAAAGTGGGAATCATTTTTAAAACAAATTTATAAATGATTTATAAAATATGTTTTAAATGGAAATCAATGAAATATATATATATATATATAATATATAATATATAATATATATGTTTATTGGCCTGAATAGAGCGCATCGCGCTGCGACCGTTCGCGAATTTCGACCATTGACTTCGAATAGACATTGCGGGAGATCCGACCATCGGATTCTCCTAAAACTAGAACCGTTGAGTTCATATCGAAAAAAGATTTCCGACGAATATAAGAGATTTGAAATCTAATGGATGGATGTGGAATTATTTCCAAATCAAATTTGGAAAATGTCGTTGTAAGTGCAGTTCGATGACCGTTTACGGAAATCGACTGAAAGGGCCTTAATAAAATTATTAAAAATATTTATAATTTGTGTAAAATCATAATAAATGGTTTGGAAAGAATTTGGATGAAAAATTCCACGTTTGTAAAGATAAAAATATATTTTTATCTAAATGAACTAGTTAGTAACTTGATTTGATATCCAATAATTTTTAAATAAATAAATTGGATTTGTGAATGGTTTTAAAATAACTAGAATTTTCCAATGAATGAATTGGAATGGATTTGAATAGAAATCATCTTCGTGATATTTGAGTGTTGGATTCCGTGTCTATATGGATATTGTGGAGGAATTTAAAAGATATACATATACATATATATATATATAAATCGTTATTCCCCATACGATATGTGTTGGTTTCAGAATTTGATATTGAATATAAGTCGATATAATTTCTATTCAGGGCCTTGTATTTGATATCAAATTGGATTTTGGGTTTGTCGTAATTGGAGTCTTAAATAACATTGTTCTTAATCCCAGTTGAGAAAAGAATAAATCTTTAAATTAAGATTTTGTGAATTTTTCTATTTAATTAATATTTAATTGGAAATGAATAAAAGAATTGGATTTTTGGGTTTATCGTGAATGGTGTTTTAAATAACATTTGTTCTTTGTCCCAATTAACAGTGAAGAATATGATTTGGAATTTATAATCTTTTAATTAAGTTAGTGGAAAATTTCCAAAGTAAAGTTTTCCAATTTAATAAAATAAATTGAAATGGAATGGAATTCGATTTGGTAATAATCGAGATAAGCTTCCATGAAGGAAGACCGATGCTATATATGGAATTTAAAAGGCTTGGTCATTATTCCATATATATTATTAGTCTGATACGGAAATTTATATCGATTATATATTGACCTGTTTCCATGAAGATTCCATAGTTAATGGAATGTGATTTTGGGTTTATCGTGAAATGTGTTTTAAATGACATCAGTTCTTTAACCCAGTTAAAGACAAGATTTATTTCCTAAATTTGAATAACCATTATATAATGATCTTTGGGGATTAAAACTAAGTGGGGTTTTAACGAATCTTTAATTAGATTTAAAGGTGAATATGATAATTTAAATTATAAAATTTGGGAAATGATCGAGAAGGGAGTATCACTAGTTTTGCTCCAAGCGATAGTTAAATCTTTAATTAGATTTGAACATAAAATGGTAATTAATTTTACCAATAACACTGTAGTGTTAGATATGGAGTACTACCGGTTTTGCTCCATGCGATGAATAGGTTGGGATTAGGAAAAATAATAAATGATTACTTCGGTAAGGTTCGCTAATCCCGACTAGTTTGGAAAACCTTAATTTAGTTTAAATTGTGAAAAGAATATTTGAATAAAAGAATATTCTGGATTGGAATGAGGCGTATGTTGTGTTTTTATGGCACTTATTTATAAGAAACACGAGTTATTCGAAAAGACCGGGTTTATCCCGTTCTGAATAATTAATATGAAGGAAAGTCGACGATGAAGATGGTGGTTGAAGATCGGAGATCTTCACATATTTTGGATGATTACTGATGTCTTGATTGGGCTATACACCCAAGACAAGTTAATAAGTGGTGATTATCCAAACGTACTTGGAGATCGACCGGATATACGGGGACCTCTCTCATGTATTAGACATATGGGACGAGGAATAAGGTGCCTCCAGTTTTGTTCTGACCCAGAACGAACTTATAAATGGATGTGTGTCTGACATTGGATTTTATTCTGTGTGATTGATTTATATTAAATATATATCTGTTTGGTGGCAAAGAATTTATTCTCTTGCTTAACACCCTTCTCTGAGACGTACGAGCTTAGAGGTTATATATCGATAGACATCAGTCGCATGGCGTGAATTGTCAGTGTGGCATGCTAAGATGCATATGATCAAGTCTTTTGATGAAAAGCAAAGTCTTGTGGTTGATGATCAAAGCACGGCTTTAAATAGCATAACTTTGTGTATAGCGTTAATTCGCGAGCCTCACACCCAGGTGTAAACTAAAAACGGGAGAGGACCTCAGGGAGGACATGCGTTACCTTCTAGTTAGGAGTGGTGTCATGGTATGGAGCCCAGACATTTTACTCATGTGGATGTTGCATATTATTTGATGGATAGCGAGGCGCCTCAGATATATCGATCACTACGGGGCAGATGGATGACATGATCGACATACTGACCAGATTTATGCCCCATAGGGCAGGGAAACGTATTGTTCAAGAATTATAATCCACTAACGTAAGTGTGGACCGGCCCTGACGCTCCAAGGGTTGATGCGTTCTGATCCTGAGGCAAGGGCTAGAGTGTCTCGAATTCGGTAAGGACGATCCCTTGCCTTGGTTCACAGACGGAAATCCCATTTTCAATACGTGACATTTCAGTTTTGATTGTAGAGCCTAGTATGGTGACATGGTAACATGGGATACTATGCCGTCTATGATTGATACATTTATATTTGAAGTGATTTTGACACTATATACTTATGTAATATCAAAATGATTTGTTTTAAACGTACCAAGCATGTTTGGCTATTATAAGGGAAAACTCTATCCTTCGGCTTGCGTTGCATTGTGTGATGGGACCTGAGTCTTATAATAGCTTCATTTTTCAAAAAGCATTGCGTTGTTTGTTTATGCACTGGTATTCTTGGGATAAAAACCGTTCCGTGTTATACGGTGTGGTCCCTTGATTTACTTTATTTCTAAAGTAAAGTTTTAAATAACTGTTTGGGTTCTCACACCAGTCACATGAATGACCTACAGTTTATTGTTTTAGCCTAAACTCTGGGTGCCCCTATTTTCCACACGGGCAGCTAGTAGTTGGGTTTTTGCAGATATTTCTTTTCCCAGGATCCTGGTTTACAACTGGAGCTATATTCGGAAATCTTCGTATCCGTGTATTTCTTTCAGTTGTGTTGTGTATTATTTTTCCGCTGCTAATGTAATTTTAATCTCTGATATTTTTTTGATGTATATTATTTATTCATTCTCTATTATATTCTTGAACTCTGATGTAATTGTTGTAATAACAATGAAAGGTTCTTCTATTTGTGTTCTGAATTGTCGTGTTCTCAACTCAATCCGGGTTTTCGAACAAGGGCGAGTTTGGGTCGTTTCAAGATGTTTGTTATGGCCATGGCTACCAAAATTACTAGAGAAAAATTTGAAGCTGGGTTGTTGATCATTGGGTCTGCTTACATTAAGCTACTCATTAAATATATAATTCTCAACTTGAATTTCTTCATGACATGCTATATCCTGCTTATGAGTACAATCATTGATATTCCTGTTGGCCTTTTTACTGATAATATTACAATCAGTAAAAATATTTTTTCCATAATTGACTGTAATTGATCTCTTTAGAAGTGTGAAGTCTCTGATTTCTCTCCCTCCAAATGTGGTATATCGCAGTGGTTAGCTTGACACAAGCTCTATTAAATAATTTAGTTTTAGACTTAGAAAATTTCATAATATTGTCAATACTGTCTCTGATATTCAATGTAGGAATATTCAGATTAAAATTCATGCTACTCTTAGCATTAAACCAAATGAAATGGGAATATGTGCATTCAAAAAATAAATGATTAACATTTTCCATTTCATTTTTACACAAGAGACAAATATCCTCAGATTCTTTATTCCATTTTCTACATTTGTCCCTTGTAGGAAGTTTATTCAATAATGCAATATTCTTATTTCACAAGGATCACGCTTTTTGCTTCTAATAATCATTCTTATTTATTTTTTGTATGGTTATAAGCATCCAAACATCAAAAAAAAAAATTATAAAGGAAAATAATGATAATAGTAACAACTTTATAAATAAAATGAGTTCAAAAACGTCCCAGTGATGGGATCGCTCTAATTCTTTAATAGGCAATCAAAATTAAATGTTCCTATTTCACAGCTTAACCATATATGTAAGTTAACCTAGTTGGATCCTTATGTCTTGGACCCTAGAAGAGAGCCTAAAATATTAGTAGGAATAGTGGCTCCAGTTCTCCATGGCCCAGTGTTAGTGAGTTTATTTTTGTTTTTCCCCTCCCATTTGGTCCTAGAGTACTAAAATATTTATCTTAACTAATACATCGTTTAATGAATTCAAGAATTTGACCATATGTCTAAGAAAAACATAACAAATATATTGGAGTTAACACATTTAGGAACGCAAAAGCATTGGTCTATGGAGGCTGTTTAGTGACTTGTTTATTGTGTTAAACATGATGACAAAATATCTCTCTCGAACTTTATACATTACACAAAAACGATAAAAATTTCACTACAAAACGCACAGTGAATAGCGACAGCAAAAAGCCGTTGGCGGTCGTCGCTAGCCGACGCCATAAGCCGTCGCTATTTAAGTCGTCGCGCACAAGAAAAGCGACGACAAGGGCGATGACTCCGTCGCTCATTTAGCAACGGGTTGCAACGGTAAATTGCCATGTGGCAAGTAGTTTGTTTACCGGGAAGCCCTTGCAAACCATTGCAAGTCGTTGCTAGATTACCCATCACATAGTGTTACCAGAAAGTCCGTTGCAAATGTCTGTCACAGGCCATTGCAAAGTTTTGACCTAAGAGCCGTTGCTAGCCGTCGCAAATCTGGAACATATTTTCTGCATTTCAGAGCTATTCCTTCTCCTCAATCCACAAAACCAATACCATTCCAATATCAACTCACCAATCCACCAATATCAGTCCAATATAATTAATACTAACTATCATAACACATCCACAACACAATATATCCAAAACATTACTAAATTCATCACAACATCATAACATACCATCGTCGTATATCCAAAAAATAATACCATCGTCACATATTACCATATCATCAAAATATATCCAACCACACCATATTATCATCATATATCATCGTACGTGCATCAAGGATATAAAAAACCAAGTATATGTACATACCCAAACATAAGAACAACCAAACTAATCATCGTCCTCCTCATCGTCATCGTCTTCGTCCTCTTCTTCTTCGCCTTCAGCACAGCTTCTTCCTCCACCGACATCGATCCATACTCCTGATAATAAGCTGCAATGCGTTCGTCTATCTCCTCGGCCAGTTGGCTTCTTCTCCAATCATTCATCTCTTCCAACTGCTGCTGCAACCGAGCTATAGCCTCTGCATCCATGGACCTCCTGTATCCTCGCTGAAAATGAATAGCTTGCAAATAATTCAAGTTCACATTTAAGTTAATAACTTAAATTATATTCATGACGTTATCATATAAGTCTACATGTATATCGCCTAGCATGTAAAAAAATTATAAAGACAACATGGACTTGTAGTATATACATGGACTTTGAAAAATGAGAGGAAATTAATACATACTAATTGAATACATACTTCAAATGTAAACTTAAATTAAAAAAGGTTTACCTCCTGATTGCCGAAGCCATGTCTCCTATTACGAGTAGGCGGAGCAATAACAAAATCCCATATATGATCGTACTATGCAACCGTAAGCTCCTCTCGTCCATTAGCTTGAGTCACTCTAGCCGACTCTGCATCATATCTCGTCTATAACTCCAATATAATTTAAATACCAATAGAAGTTTAATTTACTTATATACTATGATATGAATGAATATGAAAATTTTTAAGTATGAATAAGAATATTTACCATTACACCCGCAGCCTTGTCATCCACCCAATCGTATGTCACGTTCCCTTCGTCATCAGTATGCTCTGTCGCATGTGTATGCCTGAAAACCTTTGCCATAGTAGGCTCCCTTTGAAACTTTGTCAACTGAGTATATATACAGTAATAAAATTATTGAAAATAAGAATAAATTAATGATATGCACTAAATTTTTATGTTAACATATGCTAAAAATATTGAAATTTTATACCAACTCTCTCCTATGTTGCTAGAATGATTTCAAGCCACCGCGGTATAACGCTGAATTCTTAGCTCTGTTTGCTTTATTCCTTTTTGCTACTTCCTATTAAATTTGATACACGATTAATTAAACCAATGCAATCAATATAAATGTGAATATTTTCACTATATCTTACTTTGGTTGCCTCCGTATCCCAATATGCATGAAATGCAATCCACACATCGTCACTCATACATTTAGGCTTTTTTGAAGATGTCTTTGCTCTTGAAATTGCTTCTCGATAATTCTTTCGCATTTTTATATTCCAGTGAGTCGAAAAAAGCTGCATGTCCTGCGGCTCCACACATACAACCGCTTGCATATTAAATTTATTTTGAATTATTTATAGTATATTAATTTTCAACAATAATATAAAAAAATATTTGCCAGCAAATCGGCTATAATAGCGTTATTTATGTGAGGTGGGATACTACACCATTGCGGCCATGCCCCAAACATCCTGCTCGTGTAAGATTGCCTCGACACCTCTAAAATAAAATATGCTAGCTTGATTTTGATCCCCCTATGTACATGTTTACATAGATATTTCATATATTTAAAAAAAAAATCTAAATCGAAATAAATTTGATACTTACCCGACACTTTTAGGAACAATCTCTGCAGCTTGCCGCAAATCTGGCTCAGAGCTGTTAGGACTTGCTCCTGGTGCAGGAGATAGTGAAGGAGTCGGCTGAGACGAACTCCTCGATCATCGTCTAACAGACATATCTGTAACAATCATATAATGCATACAAAACAACTTGAATTATTAACATCAGTTATCATTATCATTACATAAATCGTACATGAGAAGAACAATAATGCATAACATGCATAGTCAACATTATCATTACATAAATCAAAATATTAAAGAATGGAAGTAAATTCATAGCTAAAAACAACCATCATCATTATTATTACATAGCTCAAAATAGTACATAACATAGTACATAGCTCACAATATATAATATGTAACATAAGTACATAACATCAGTCCTCAACATCTTCGGATCCAGATTTGGTCTCATACTCTATATCATTTTCTTCAGTACTTACAATTGCATCTACTAATACATTCGCTTCGTCATTCAACTACCCTACATCAATGTCATCAGCTATTATTATTTCAGTATTTGGCTCAAGATCTGGTTGATAAACTCCTTCGTCTAGAGTATTATTTCCATCAAATGTAAATCTTGCCTTTGTTTTAATAACAGCCCACCAATCTACTTTATCTTTTTTTTTAAGGACGGATACGGAGCAAAATAGACTTGTAATGCTTGCTTAGCTAATACGAAAGGATCATACTTACAATAATGCGATGTATGCCTTATTTCAATAAGCTTATAATCTATATGCACGTTAATTCCAGAACCAGGAAATTGCCAAACCAGTTGCATTTGAATAGATTAATTTTCTCTATGGGCTGAACATAATATGTCAACTCTACAAATTGCGTTAACATGCCATAAAAATCTTTTATATGCTCCTTTGGATCATCACTACCTTTGACAAATACACTGTTGTTATACATTAGTTTTTCAGCTCTGAAATCATTGGTGTTGAATTTAACTCCATTGATAAAGTATATTGGATTAGTTTTGACATTTCTTTTTGGTCCGATATCAAGATGTCATAATCCTTCGTTAACAACACAGTTTTTGGGATCATGAAAATAGTCTAAAAATCATCCAGCAGATTCTCTTCTGAGATCACCAGATAGATGTTGTGATTCGTATATACTACAAATATGTGTTATGTTCCTTTTTTATTAATATAGATAAATAAATATATATGTATATATCATTAAATTGTACATGAGTTTAATATTACCTGACAAATGGTGCAACTTCCACACAATTTAACAGGACATATGTGTGTGCCATATTGTGGTCTTTATCGCTTAACCATATTTCCACACATTTTCCAGCAGGTCTTCTTTGTTGTCTAAAAATAGATAGCATTGTTTGAGAAGACTCCTGTTCAATGGCTTCTTCATTACGGGGAACAATTACAGAAGACAAGTTCACATCTTCACTAAAGTAATGAGAAAAAAGTGAAGCTTCTTCTTCAAGGTGCGATTTGCAAATCGAACCTTCTACTCGAGCTTTTTGCAAAATGATTCAAGTACCTATAATAAGATTAATTAAATTTATATGTTGCTACAAAATTCTAAGTTGTAATTTATCAAGATTATTGAGTATATACATAATTACCTCTCAAATGGATACATCCATCCATATTGCACAGTACCACGAAGGAGTGCTAAAGATGGAAGATGAATAGGTAAATGCTCCATTACATTAAAAAAAAACCGGTGGAAATATTTTCTTGAGTTTGCAGAAAAGTACAGGGATTTCTACTTCAAGCTTACGTAGACAATCTACCTTTAACGTTGTTAAACAAAGTTGTTTGTAAAACATACTTAATTCTGTTATAACACTCCATATTTTTATAGGCAATAGATCCTTGAAAATCACAGGTAAAAAGTATTCCATCAAGATATGGCAATCATGGCTTTTCATCCCACTCAATTTACCGTTTTTAAAGTCCACATATCTACAGACGTTAGAAGAAATCCCATCAGGACATCATAATCCTTCCACCCACTTTAGCACGAGTTCTAGTTGCCTGTTGTCTAGTTCATAGCATGCTTTGGATTTTTTATTCTCGTCAGACAAGTGAAGTTCCAGCCGTTTACGAAAGTGTAATATATCACGTTTTGAATTCACGTTGTCCTTGGCTTTCCCCTTTACATTCAAAACTATATTAAAAACGTTATCAAAAATATTTTTTTCATTCTGCATGATGTCAATATTATTCCGAAGTAGTAGATTTTTCCAGTATGGTAACTCCTAAAATATACTTAGTTTTCACCAATTATGAATGTCCGATTTACCTGGAATATCAACCTGCTCTCCAGTTTCATGTATCTTTGGGTTGTCATTTACAATTTCATATATCTCTTCACTTGTCCAAACTTAAGGCGGTTGCATAGTCTCTACTCTGTTAGCTTTAAGGTTCTTTTTATCTGTCCTAAATTTATGATTAATATGTAGAAAGCACCGATGACAGTTAAACCAAGATTTTTTTCCCATGCTTTAATGAAAATGCTCGTGTCTCATCCATATAATAAGGACAAGCTAGACGTCCAGATATTCTCCAACTTGAAAGCATACCATACGCGGGAAAATCACTAATAGTCCATAATAAAGAAGCAAACATACCAACTCTTCAATCAACGGTTCTAGATAAACATCAATTCCTTGTGTTGGATCATTGGGACCAGGGACGACAACCGTTAGAAACATATATGGATTTTCATACACATCCATGGAGGTAAGTTATAAGGAGTAACAATGATAAGCCAAGATGAATATTTACTACCAAACTGAGAAAATGACGAAAACCGATTCGTACACAAACCAAGCCTAACATTACGGCTCTCTGCAGCAAATTCAGGATAAGTCCTATCAAAGTGTTTCCATGCTTCACCATCAGACTGGTGTAACATAGTTCCTTCTTCTGTTGTTCTCACACTATGCCATCGCATATGACACTCTGTAGTAGAAGATGCATATAGTCGTTGAAGTCTGGGAGTTATGGTGTGACGGCCCGCCCCGCACCAGCCGGCATTTCCTCCGAAAGTGCGTTGTACACATGCCCGACTAGCACGGAACGGTCGCCAAAGAAAGAAAAGAAGAGAATGAACTAATCGAAAACATGTAGAATGTCTCACAGCACATGGAACAAAATATAATAATAATGTACTTGACATAAAACAGGCAAGACAGTGCATAAGCTGATAACTAAAACCAACATCAACATCATTATCAGAGTAGCGGAAATCCAAATACATCTTATTACAACTTTTCAAATTACTGTCTCTAAACAAAAGAAAGAAAGAAAGGTACACCACTAATACCCAAAGTAGTGACCGCGGCGACACAGGGAGAATATCTATATATATGTATCATACGTGGAAGCCTCCTGCTCGTCTTCGATACAACTACTCGTGCATACCACCTAACCTGTCTCTAGTCTGCTCGTGAGAGCACCCAGAGTAATAAGAAGAGACATAAAACTCTGGGTCAGACAAAAAGTCTGGTATGAGCGATAAGCAGCTAAACAGAACAATAACAGGTATACTAAACCATACCTGAACCTGGACCTGCAACCAAAGAGTTAGCACTACATACCATACAATGCTCTAAGGTGTCACTGAACAGATGGTGTAAAGATAACGGGGGTAGGGGTGTGCATGTCATAATGATGGCAAACAAATCAAACATAGAAACCATCCTCACATCTCTCACTCAGTGCGTAAAGCATACGATGTCCACCACTGTCAATCACTAGACCCATCGAAGTAGTGACGGAGTTCGACTTGTACAACTACTGATACTGCCAAGCTTGCCCCATGGAGTCATGACCAAATCTTTACAAATGACCTCACTTCATTGGTCTATAGCTCTTTAGTCGTACCTAGGCAACTGTGGCCCTGAATCCGTTCACATACCCCCTACACATAGTGATCCAATGTTATAGACATCGACAACCCCTTATCCCACGTCCCACAGCAAAGCCCAACTCATGAAGTTAACTCGTTGGTTCCCAACCGGATCCTGAGATGTACTTCCTATTTGGACTTCCTTTGCATCTCGGGTTTTGGTCGAATTGGAGTTGGTCTTCAGAAAAGTCGTCGCGTAATCGCAGCTCCAATCCGGTTTGGTTCGGTTGTCCTTCCCTGGTTCGGTTCGGCTTGCTCCACTTCCTGGCCATCCGGTTCGGTTCAGAGCTCCACCCTCGGTTCGGTTTGGTGCTTCCATGTCACTTGGGTTCAGCTATCTCACTATCTTAATTCGGTGCTTCACTCTAACTCCATCTCCAAGCTTGGTCCTCCGATCCGATCCCACTCCCTAGCTCTAATCTGATCCGATCTCCACGCCCTTGCTTCCGATCCGATCTCCTTTTGGTCTCTCCGATCCGATCCCCTGCCCAACTCCAACTCTAAGCAAATGGCCTTCCTTCTCGCCAAGCCCCTTATGCTAAGATCCAATCTGAATCAAGTCCACTTGCCCGGTTCTCCTATCCGATCCGAGCCCAATAATCCGATCCGATCCAGTTTGAAACCCTGCATATTTCCTGCAATTTTCCAGCGACTGTTTTATGCCATACGACGGCGTTTTCGGCCATTCTAACAATTCTAATTAATCACAAACATACCATACAGTCATAGCAACAAGGAGAAGTGACCACAAACACCAAAACAACAATATGACAAGGTTAAACGGATCAAACATAGCCAAAATCCCATATTTTCCCTTAAGCATGTTTAAGCAAAACTAATGATATGATTAGGAAAACTTAACCAAATTAACCAACTTTCCTAATAGTGGCCTAAAACAATGTTCGAAATTTATAAATATTTTTCCATATTTTTAACATGTATAAATTCGCTAATTATCACTAATTACTCTTAATTAACCATAATTAGTGAGGAACTATGCAAATCACTCACCTTGGCCACAAATTAACTTTTAGATCTGAAATAAATCTCTGTTATGGTGTTGTTCCCAATGCAACATAGCAGCTCTAACCTTGCTTTGGTGCTATTCCTCCTCAATTTGATGTTGATTAGGCTAATCTTCAATTAGAAAGTGGTTTGGGGATGTTTTTGATGTTGGAGGCCATGGCTAGGTTAAGAGAAATGAATAGTGACGGCTGAAAAATGAGAAAAAGGTATTCTCCAAACCCTAACAGCCCTTTTAAACTTCTAATCCCGAAATTTCCCTTTGGGCCTAGCTGTTAATCACCCGGTTAAGCCCAATTAAGCTGTTTTTCACCATCTGAAACTTGTTTCAGCCATATCTCCCAAACGGTGAGTCCGTTTGGCTAAGGTGACCACTCTACGTAATTGTAAACCATCATCCAGATCCAATGAAAGTGGTTTCAGGTCAAAACTCCTTTCCAATCAAAAGTTATGGCCAAAACAAGATCATTATGGGGCAAAATAGTCATTTAAAAATCGGCAAAAATCATGAACATGGGAAATGACTCCAATAGTCGTCTCCCAAAGTTACATGACCATATGACTTTGTATGTGAAAGAAATAAATATTCTACGATCCTGCGATGCGTAGAATGCGGGTCGTTACACTCTCCCCCCCCCCCCCTTTAAGAAATTTCGTCCTCGAAATTCCTTAACTCAAAACATACAAAGGATCCCGCATGCCTACCAATCATATACAACAACCAAACATGCAAAACAGATAAAACAAACCTATCCTAGCATGCGGAAAGACTAAATCGAAACTGAAATCTTACCAAGCGAAGGGTTCTGGATACGTCTTCCTAATGCTCTCCTCTGTCTCCCAAGTACAGTCATCCTCATTCTCGCCCCCACTGAACTTTTACTAGATCCACCACTTTCCTTCGAAGTTGCTTCATATCGTTCCCAACAATACACATAGGCTTGCGGTTCCCAACCGCCTCGGGTTCAACTTCGATATCATCAACCTGATCAGGTGAAATAGTCACATCTGGGTCGTGTACGAACTTCCTTAACTGGGAAACATGAAATACGTTGTGAACTCCTGCCATCTTCTCTGGTAATTCAACTTTGTATGCCAAATTCCCAATTTGCTCAAGAACTGGGAATGGACCAACAAATCTTGGTGCTAACTTGCCTCTCCTGCCAAATCGTATCACGCTCTTCAACGGAGAAATCTTGAAAAACACTAAGTCGCCAATGGAGAAATTTAATTCTCTTCTCCTCTCATCAGCATAACTTTTTTGCCTATCTTGGGCAGCCTTCATTCGCTGTTGGATAACCTTGATCTTGTCTGATGTTTCTCTTATTACTTCTGGTCCAAGCACATATTTCTCACCGGTCTCTAACCAACAGGACGGTGAGTTGCACGATCTTCCGTACAAAGCTTCAAAAGGAGTCATACCAATACTGGATTGATAACTATTATTATATGCAAACTTTACTAGATGCAAATGGTCATCCCATGATCGACCAAAGTCTAATATGCAAGCTCTCAAGAGATCTTATAATACTCGGTTCACCCTCTCTATCTGTCCGTCGGTTTGAGGATGATACGCAGTACTGAGATGTAATTCTGATCCTAACGCCTCTTGTAAGCTCTTCCAAAATCCACTAGTGAACAACGGATCTCGGTCACTCATAATGCCTTTGGGTATTCCATGAAATCTCACTACCCACTTTATATACAGTTCCGCTAACTTAGCTGCCGTCCTGTTTGACTTGACGGGTATAAACCTTGCACTCTTAGTCAATCGGTCCACAATCACCCAAATGCTATCATGGCCCGATCTAGTCCTTGGTAACCCATCAATGAAATCCATTGACACTTGTTCCTATTTCCATTCTGGAATTTCTAATGGTTGTAACAAACCACTAGGCTTCTTTTGCTCAGCTTTAACTAGATGGAAGTTCATACATTTGGATATAAACATCCCAACGTCTCTTTTCATCCCTTCCCAGTAGTAGATCTACTTCATGTCTCGATACATCTTGTTACCACCGGGGTGTATAGTCAGTTTTGAGTGATGACATTCTCTAAGCACTTCATCTCTCAATCCATTGACATTGGGTACAACTAGTCTTCCATTCTTCCTAACCCATCCATCTCGATCAATCCCATACTTGTTCATCTCTCTGTCAATTCCCATCTCTAACTTTGAGATGATTTCTGATAGGTTAGGATCGTTCCTCTGACTGGAACCAATCCGCTCAATCAAAGTGGGTCTGATCATCAAACTTGCTAACATTTTTGGATCCAACTCGCACTTTGGTATGAAATCATACCCAGCGATGTACTCCAGTTGCTTCCATTCAAGAAACATAGCCCCTAAACTGGCATGTCTTCTACTCAATGCATCAGCTACCGCATTGCCCTTTCCTGGTGTGTATGCGATATTGAAATCATAGGAAGCTAAAAATTCTAACCATCTCTGCCGTCGGAGATTTAGATCCTTCTGAGAGAAGAGATACTTTAACGATTTATGATTGGTAAACAACTCGAATCTTTCTCCCAAAAGATAATGTCTCCACATCTTCAATGCGAACACGATCGCTGCTAATTCCAAATCGTGGGTAGGGTATCTTCTCTCATGCGATTTCAGTTGCCGACTTGCATAAGCTACAACCCTACCTCCTTGCATCAATACAGCACCTAGTCCGGTACAACATGCATTAGTATATACTTTCATCTCTTCATTCTCCTTAGGAATGACTAACACTGGTGCACATGTCAATTTTTCCTTTAGACTCTTGAATGCATTCTCGCACTTTTCGTCCCAGACGAAAGCTTGATTCTTCTTGGTCAACTGAGTCAACGGTGTTTCTATCTTGGAGAAGTCTTGGATAAACTTACGATAATATCCAACTAATCCCAAGAAACTTCTTATGTTTGTTGCATTCTTGGGCGTAGACCAATCTTGTACCATAGCCACCTTCGCAGGGTCCACGGCGATACCATTTTCTGAAACAACATGGCCCAAGAATCTCACTTCCCTCCTCCGGAAGTGACACTTAGAAAACTTTTCTTTCAATTGTTGTTTTCTCAACACCTCCATCACTATTCTTAAATATTCCTTGTGTTCTTCCTCTGTCCTCGAATAAACAAGTATATCGTCCACGAACACAAGAACAAACTTATTCAACTGATCTCTAAATACTTTATTCATAAGATCCACAAAATATGTTGGTGCATTGGTCAACCCAAATGGCATGACCAACCATTCATAAAATCCAGACAGCGTCCGAAATACCGTTTTAGCTATACTCTCAGCTTCCACCCTAAGCTGATGAAAACTTGTCGCGATATCCAACTGGGAGAATACTCTCGCGCCACTCAACTGATCAAACAAATCATCTATCCACGTAGAGGATACTTATTCTTCCTCGTCACTTTATTCAATTCGCGGTAGTCCACAAAATCAAAGGGAACCATACGCCTTGGTAGCAAACACAACTGGTGCTCCCCATTTAGAAACACTCCTTCTGATAAATCCCTTCTTCAAAAGATCGCTGACTTGCACCCTGAGCTCTCGCTGCTCCCTGGGTGCCATACGACGAAGTGGCATCACTATAGGTCTGGCATCTTTCACTAAATCAATACAGAACTCAATCTCTCGGTGTGGTGGAAGCCTGGTCACTTCCTCGAAGACATCCGGATACTGGCCAACCACGGGCAAACCTAACAACTCACTATGCGGGAAGTCGAGAGAATTTAGAAAACTAGCCATTACCCCATCACTAGGTAGACCACCAAATGCTACCCTCTGCTCATCATCCGCTCTAGATGTCACCAAAAAGCCCTCACAGTCTACCACCACCCCGTATCTTTGGAGCCAATCGACTCCCAAAATAATGCCAAACCTAGTAAAGCCCAAAACAAAGCAATCACAAACAAACATGCATCCATGACTCGATAAGACCACATTACGACAAATCATGCTAAGGTTAGTCGAACCACCAATCGGGTTCGTCACTACTAAAGGTCTATCGACAATCTCGGGTTCCAATCCCAACCTATCTACCAGGTCACTAGATATGAAAGAACTGGAAGCTCCGGTATCAAAAAAAACTCTAACAGGAACATCATAAACAGAAAGCATGCCTTGAATAACGACATTATTTCCCTTCTCCGCCGCAGTTGGGGCATTCGACGAAGAAGGAATAGCATTAAGGGCATATGCTTTCACCATATGCTTTTCTTTAGGGGGTTGCGGACACTTGTCCTTGTGATGTCCCACTTGGCCACAGCTGAAGCACTTCCTATCCGCTGGCTTGGCCCGACAATTACTAGCATAATGGCCCTTCTTACCACAGCTAAATCACTCAACATCTTTCTTCTTCTTTTAGCCATCCTTATTCTGGTTCTGCTTCCTCTTATTCTGAGAACCATTCTTGCCTCCACTGCTTGCTTGCGGCTTTGGCTCCTCTGCAGATGCAACCTCAGTCTTCGACTTAGGGTAAAGACTCTCTGACCTCAATGCTTTCCCCAAATCGATTCAAACGTCTCAGTGATGTGGTTAATAAGCCTTTTCCCCAAGTACTGATCCAAGCCAGTTATGAACTTCTCGTTCTTCTTCTCGGCAGTATCTATTAGTGATAACCCATATTTCGACAAAGTGTCGAATTCGGCAATATACTCCGAGACAGCTTTGCCATTCTACTTGAGTTCCAAGAATTTCTTAAACAACGCTGACTTCTGAGCAGCTGGAATGAACTTATCGCTAAAGTGGACCTTAAACTGATCCCAAGTAATCTGATCCTCAGGAGTAGCTGCCTTTATAGCATTCCACCAATTCATTGCCCGTCCTTGCAGCTGACGGGATGCTAGTCTTCTCTTCATCGCATCCTCGATACCCAAATCTTCGAAGATACGCTCGCAGCTATCCAACCAATCCTGAACATCCGTAGCCGACTCCGTTCCGTTGAACGGCTTTCCACCAAGACTAGTATAATCCTTGTTCAGCTTGGCGAAATCGGCCCTAGGCGCCTGCACTATTGGACCACCACCATTACCAGCATTAGGAGCTTCCCTCTGCACATCCCTAAGCATCTCTCTCATGAGGTCAGTAAACATCGTCCTTATATCAGCAGCATTCCCATTATTGGATCCTCTATCGGTACCCCTTGCATATCTGCTCATCATTCAATCTGTAAAGAGAAAACGATTAACCATCTCCATAGTGGTGCCAGTGTAGTGCGACTTCATCCTTAACTATACTAATAGTATATATATATAGCTTTTGAAAACCAAAATAATCACAAATACACGCTCTCATATACGTATTATCTCTCCCTGGTGTCTTTCCCTAGGTTAACTACGCAACCTAGAGCTCTAATACCAAGTGTGACGGCCCGCCCCGCACCAGCCGGCATTTCCTCCGAAAGTACGCTATACACATGCCCGACTAGCACGAAACGGTCGCCAAAGAAAGGAAAGAAGAGAATGAACTAATCGAAAAACTATAGAATGTCTCACAACACATGGAACAAAATATAATAATAATGTACTTGACATAAAACAGGCGAGACAGTGCATAAGCTGATAACTAAAACCAACATCAACATCATTATCAGAGTAGCGGAAATCCAAATACAGCTTATTACAACTTTTCAAATTACTGTCTCTAAACAAAAGAAAGAAAGGTACACCACTAATGCTCAAAGTAGTGACCGCAGCGACACATGGAGAATATCTATATATATGTATCATACGTGGAAGCCTCCTGCTCATCTTCGATACAGCTACTCGTGCATACCACCTAACCTGTCTCTACTGCTCGTGAGAGCACCCAGAGTAATAAGAAGAGACATAAAACTCTGGGTCAGACAAAAATTCAGGTATGAGCGATAAGCAGCTAAACAGAACAATAACAGGTATACTAAACCATACCTGAACCTGGACCTGCAACCAAAGAGTTAGCACTACATACCATACAATGCTCTAATGTGCCACTGAACAGATGGTGTAAAGATAACGGGGGGTGGGGGTGTGCATGTCATAATGATGGCAAACAAATCAAATATAGCAACCATCCTCACATCTCTCACTCAGTGCGTAAAGCATACGATGTCCACCACTGTCAATCACTAGACCCATCGAAGTAGTGACGGAGTTCGACTTGTATAACTACTGCTACTACCAAGCTTGCCCTATGGAGTCATGACCAAATCTTTACAAATGACCCCACTTCATTGGTCTATAGATCTTTAGTCGTACGAAGGCAACTGTGGCCTTGAATCCGTTCACATACTCCCTACACATAGTGTTCCAAAGTTATAGACATCGACAACCCCTTAGCACACGTCTCACAGCAAAGCCCAACTCATGAAGTTAACTCGTTGGTTCCCAACCGGATCCTGAGCTATACTTCCTTTTGGACTTCCTTTGCATCTCGGGTTTTGGTCGAATTGGAGTTGGTCTTCAGAAAAGTCGTCGCGTAATCGCAACTCCAATCCAGTTCGGTTCGGTTGTCCTTCCCTGGTTCGGTTCGGCTTGCCCCACTTCTTTGCCATCCGGTTCGGTTCGGCTTGCTCCACTTCCTTGCCATCCGGTTCGGCTAGGAGCTCCACCCTCGGTTCGGTTCGGTGCTTCCATGTCACTTGGGTTCAGCCATCTCACTATCTTAATTCGGTGCTTCACTCCAACTCCAGCTCCAAGCTTGGTCCTCCGATCCGATCCCACTCCCTAGCTCTAGTCCAATCCGATCTCCACGCCCTTGCTTCCGATCTGATCCCCTTTTGGTCTCTCCGATCCGATCCCCTGCTCAACTCGAACTCTAAGCAAATGACCTTCCTTCTCGCCAAGCCTCTTATGCTAAGTTCTAATCCTAATCAAGTCCACTTGCCTGGTTCTCCTATCCAATCCGAGCCCAATAATCCGATCCGATCTGGTTTGAAACCCTGCACATTTCCTGCAACTTTCCAACGACTGTTTTACGCCATACAACGGCGTTTTCGTCCATTCTAACAGTTCTAATTAATCACAAAGCATACCATACGGTCATAGCAACAAATAGAAGTGACCACAAACACCAAAACAACAATATGACAAGGTTAAACGGATCAAACATAGCCAAAATCCCATATTTTCCCTTAAGCATGTTTAAGCAAAACTAATGATATGATTAGCAAAACTTAACCAAACTAACCAAATTTCCTAACAGAGGCCTAAAACAATGTTTCAAAATTTATAAATATTTTTCCAGATTTTTAACATGTATAAATTCGCTAATTATCACTAATTACTCTTAATTAACCATAATTAGTGAGGAACTATGCAAATCACTCACCTTGGCCACAAATTAACTTTTAGATCTAAAATAAATCTCTGTTATGGCGCTGTTCCCAATGCAACACAACAACTCTAACCTTGCTTTGGTGCTATTCCTCCTCAGTTTGATGTTTATTAGGCTAATCTTCAACTAGAAAGTGGTTTGGGGATGTTTTAGATGTTGGAGGCCATTGCTAGGTTAAGAGGAATGAATAGTGACGGCTGAAAAAATGAGAAAAAGGTATTCTCCAAACCCTAACAACCCTTTTAAACTCCTAATCCCGGAATTCTCCTTTGGGCCTAGCTGTTAATCACCCGGTTAAGCCCAATTAAGCTGTTTTTCACCATTTGAAACTTGTTTCAGCCATATCTCCCAAACGGTGAGTCCGTTTGGCTAATGTGGCCACTCTACGGAATTGTAAACCATCATCCGGATCCAATGGAAGTGGTTTTAGGTCAAAACTCCTTTCCAATCAAAAGTTATGGCCAAAACAAGATCAGCTAGGGGCAAAATAGTCATTTAAAAATCGGAAAAAATCATGAACATGGGAAATGACTCCAATAGTCGTCTCCCAAAGTTACATGACCATACGACTTCGTATGTGAAATAAATAAATATTCTACGATCCTGCGATGCATAGAATGCGGGTCGTTACATATGGGTTGATAATGCATTTTTCTATTTGGAACTTATTTTCCTTTCTTTTTCCTTGGTTTATATCTATCTTCGTTGCAAAATTTGCAGTTTCTAAGGTGAACGTCTTCTTTTCAATACAACATGCAACCTTTAACACATGTATCTATCTTTTGATACGGTCGCCCAAAAGCAGACATAAGTTTTTTCACTTTATAATGATTATCGCACATCAAATTATTAGGCGACATATGTCGTTTTGCAGTTTGTACAACTGTTACAAATGAAACTTCTGTAAGATTGAATTTTGATTTCATAGTTATGAATTCGACGGTTACAGATTATTCGGTTACGTTTGTACACCCTTCCCACAACAACCTCTTAGCAGAATTCAATGAATCATAAAAAAATTCGCGTCCGTCGTTGGTTCTTCAACATTTTCGTTCTCATCATCGCCTTGATCACTGGTAGGAAACGTTGATCATGCTACATCTTACACCATGTTTTCTATTGGATTCGTCATTATATTATCGTTCATCATTGTACTATCGTCCTCTGCCACTACAGGGTTAGACGTAGGTTGAATAAGTTCTCCGTGACGATCATATAAGTAATAATTCGACACAAAACCAAATTTGTACAGATGAGCTTCTACTACATCTGGCTTTCAATTCTTCAGATGTCTGCACTTATTACACGGACAACGAATGTCTACGTTACTTCGATTATTAGATTTAGAGAATCTAATAAATTCTTGGACACCATTGCAAAAATGTTCCTTTATCGACCCTTTCTTATCGGTTTGGGGTTGATACATCCAACTGCAATCACGAAAATAATCGAACATTTTCCTGATTTGCAACAAATATGTTATAAAATTCAATCAAACACTTTATATTAATTGAAGTCTTGTAAAATTTCATTTATAACTACTTAATGTTCTTGGTTTTCTTGTTTATTTCTTTTTACTTTGACGGCCTATCTACCTACTTTCCATTACAAATATAATAACGTAAGCATATTTCATAAATCATTTTAGGTTAAACAGTTCAACAAAATTTCACTTCCTTTTGGAGCCTGTATCGTACACAAATGCATGTACACACGGAACAAAAAGAAAGTGCCATCAAAATTTTGTTAACCGTTTAAACTGGAATGACATACAAAATATGCTTATGTTATTATATTTGTAATTTGTCCAATATTAGGACAAATCCAACGAATATTATATCAGATGAATATAGATTTCCATTTTGTGTAAAAACGAATATCCATATAATGATCATATACAACACTTGTTGGACGGGACCAAATTTATCTTAGGGGTTCACATAAGTAGAACACATTATATAATTTGTAAACTAATGTCTACATAATATTTTTTCATACTTTCAATTTGTAAACTAACACGACAATGAAAATTATGATGTATAAATTAGTTTTAGTTACTTTTAGTTAATTTTAGTTTAATGTATAAATTATTAAGTTAATTTTAGTTAGTTTGAATTTTTGAAAGATAAACTAAGCTTTCAAGTTAATTAATTAATTTCATTTGAAATTGAAAGAATTAAGTTATAATTAAATATGATTTTCATTACATATAACAAGATTCTTAACGATATAAATTAAGAACCATTTCGAATTTACATGATTTCTTTATTAAATATTATAGCAACAAAACATATTTTTTATTGTAAATGCATTCTTTAAGTTTGTTGGACCGCCATTCTTGCATCCGATGGTGACATAACAGTGCATGCAGACGAGGGACATTATTACACCGTTTCAAAAATTATAATCAATTTACTACCACTAAACAATTACGTTTATTTCATTTACTCTCAAATCATCCTACAACACAATCAACCTGCAACACAATCATTCTAAGCCCAATTACATACGTGATAATCATCGTCTTCGACCTCTTAAATCAATTACATATGTGATAATCATTTTTTTCAACTTCCTAATTAATTACACTTATTCCCAAATCAATCTAAAACAAAATCAACATCATATGCATCTCACAAGACAACCAATTTCATATCCATAAACAATCAATTTACAAACCCATATAAACATGCAAATTAACCCTAATTAAACATAGAATAGGATTAGAAGACAAACCGGCACAAATTGAGAAGCTTGGAATGAAGTTTTGGTGGGTGAAATCGAAGGAGCGATAGGGGGCTTCAGGTTAGGTTTTTTTTTGTGAAGCTGAAATGAATTGGGGAGAAAGCTCTCGGCGGTTTGATATCAGCAGGTCATGCAACAACTTGCGACGGCGAGCGACGACCGCTTTTTTTAGCCGTCGCAAGCCATTGCCCCTGCTCGTCGCTATTCAAGTTGCCTCTTGTAGTGTTTTCAACAACTGAAAATGCATAAAACAAAATAAAAAGCATTTCCAATTGATTTAATAACACATTAAATCAATGAAAAAAACTACCAACATGGAGACACACACACACACACACACACATATATATATATATATATATATATATATATATATATATAAAGACAACTCAGATATCAATAGCCAAACAACCCCAACGAAAAAACAATGAAACCACTACTCATGGCTCAAAGATCCACCGCTCCAAAATGGCCTAGCTACCCAGAAACCAAAACCCATATGAAACACTACATTGTTCCAGCCTTCCTTCCAAATAGGAATCTATTAAGGATGAAAGTATAGTCGTCCACCAAATCCATCCAGCAAGCAAAGCCATCCCATCAGCCTTGTAAGCTAAGTCCTACCTAAACATTTAATTATGTATAGACACACACATATACATATATAAAACAACACAGCACACCCCAAAAAAACTCACCTTACGCCACTTCGGGATGGGATCCCCGAGTAATAGAGATGATAAAAGCTAAAACAAGGATTTGGGACAAGGTTGCCCAAGAAAGGCCTGCCTTGGAAAGCAAAAAAGATATCATCCAAGACTTTCTGGATGATGGAAACCGGCACCATTGGGGATTCATCGAACACGACCTTGCTCCGAGAATACAAAAAATTCTATTAAATGAGACAAGGACTGAGCCTAACAAGGATCAATCTAAGATCCTTTCATGTTACCATTCCCACCTAGAAAGGAGGAGGGCAGGAACAAAGGGATCGCTCTTGGGTAGTCCAAGCAAACCCCGAAAGAAAGACCAAACCACCATGGCACACTCAACCTCCAAGAGTAAGCGAGCCCACAACTTCCGAGTAGCAACACGACAACACCGACAACGAGACATTATCAGTATGTCATTCCACATTAGTTTATCATCAAGTGGAAGCCCCTCATGAAGGACCTTCCACATGATGATGGACATCTTAAGAGGGATGCACCTGTCCGAAATGAAAGATAAAGCCCTGATTCTGGAATCCAAAATTCGAGTAGAGTTCCAAGCCGTCCTAAGGGAGAAAAGATGTCCACTCTAGTCCACCCTACAGTCGTGGGCATCAGATAAAGCCTTAATCGACTACATCCGCTTCCATGTCCCACTAGCGAATGACAAAATCCCGATAAAGTCCAATTGTAGAAGACAACGATATTTGGCATGAAAAAATGACGCCCATAAGGAGTCGTTATAGCGAAATATAACCCAGAGCTTACAGGCGTAAGCCTTGCAGACATCTCTCGGGTTCCTATGACCGAGACCATCCTCACGCCTGGGATGACAGATGGTATCCCTGGAAATAGGGATGGCAAAAAAATCCGTACCCGCGGTTATCCGCGGGTAAAATCCGTCATGGATATGAAACGGATAGTTAAATGGGTATCCGTGGGTAAAATAAACGGGTATTTTTAATATCCGTTAATTAATGGGGCGGGTACGGATAGTAAGATATCCATGTCCGTGGGTACCCGTGCCCGTATTGAATGTGTTTTATTATCAATAGTCAATTGAAAAAACACATTATTGTTGGCTGTTTGGTATTTGTGTGCATGCTTTTACTCAACAATTTATAAATTGCTGTTGATATTTTGATGGATACTTCTGTTGTTGACTTCTTTTCTGGATGTTGGTTTAAATATGTGTTGGTATTTTGAAGTTAGCATTTGAGCATTGGTCTATTTTGTTTTTTTATCAAATGTACTTTTGAATAATTTCAATAAACGACTAAAAAATAATTTGAATAAATATAATGGATACCCACGAATACCCATCATTATCCGCAACCCGTTTAAAACCCGTTTAACGGGTACCCGCGTGGGTATGGGGCGGGCACGGAGCAAAAAATCACCCAACGGGGCGGGTGATGGGGTCGTACTACCCGCGCCCGCCCCGCCCCATTGCCATCCCTACCTGGAAACCCAGTAGTGCCTTTTAGCGTCGTCTTTCTTCCCCTAGAAGAAAGACGATGCCAAAAATTAGTAGGTACAAAAGAATGAAGAAGTAGATGTTATGGCGGGAAAAACATGATAACATAGAGAATCCAAAACAAACTTAATGAGAACTAGTCTCACAACTTGAGAAATGAGAGTTGAATTCCATCTAAAATCCTTCCCTCTAGATTTGTCTATTAAGGGGTCAAAAATCACAATGAGGTTGCGGCCACGATAAAGGACAATGCTGAAATATGGAAGGAGAAGAGACAATACTGAAATCCAGACAAGGATTCGATCCACATAATCCTCCCAGGATCCATCAAATTGGTAGGAACGAAGCAGGTCTTCAAAGCATTAGCTAGTTGCCCTGATATCGTTCGTAAAGATGGAAGAGAGATAGAAGCCAACTGAAGGATCGCTGGTTTCCATTAGAAAAGATAATGATGTCGTCCACAAATGACAAAGATGAAATGACCAGATAACCACTTGGGATGCCAAACCGATGAATATGCCCTACTAAAGTGAGATAATGTAACCCTCCGACGACAGCCTCAGCAGCGATGAAAAAAGAGAGGGAGGAGGGGGCCGCCTTGGCGTAGACCCTTCCTAACGAGAAGTAACCTCTGACTGCTCCGTTAAAAAGAACAAAGAACCGGCAATTTGAAATGATCCTCCAAATAATATCAATGAGAGGCTCGAGAAAACCAAAAGTGTAGAGCACATGAATAAAGAAGAACCAAGACAAGCGGTCATAAGCTTTTTCCATTTCTAGGTTAATCACCACACTGGAACTACGAACCTTATGATCGATTTGAGAATCAGCTTGTGGATAAGTAGGACATTATCCATGATAAGATGAGCTCAACAAATCCAGCTTAGGAAGGGGAAATAATCTGATTAAGAATAAGCGCGAGACGAGTGGACAAGATCTTGGAAATGGCCTTGTTCAAGAAGCTGTAAAGATTGACTGGTCTGGAATCCGAGCAAGTCCAGGTGTTTCTGCATTTATGCATAAGATTAGTGGATGTCCACCCCTTAGAAGCGTACCACCGGAGAAGAAAAATTTGATTGCTAAAGAGAAATCTTGATGAATGACCTCCCAAGCATAACAATTCAAAATGCCGTTATAGCCTTCAATTCCGTCGCACTATCCTGACTGAGTGAAAATACACACAAACCTCCAGAGAAGGAGGACAACAAAGAGAGCGAGCTTCTACAGGCGAAATCACTTGAGGTATAAAAGACAGAAGCAACGGGTCTGTCTGGTCTACAGAGGGACAATATTGAAAATTCTGGAAGCTAAGATGGTAGCTTTAACCTTTGAAGGGTAAGAAGCTACAGACAGGTTAAGGCGAAGGATTTAACGAATTGAAAGAATGTTGTTCTTCTTTCCGATGGAAGAGTGAAAGAATTTGAATTACAGTCACCATCAAAGATACACTTGATTCTCGCTTTTTGACGAAGGAAAGATTCTTAACGCTCAACACAGAGTTGAAAGCGAGATGGGCTTGAACCCAATCCACCTTGTTAGAAACCGAAGGGTCGGCATCAAAAGAGGCTTCCACCAGGACAAGAGCCTCTTCCACTGAACGCATCATGTCAAAAATATTTTTAAACACCTGAGTGTTCCATATCATTAGACAGGACTTGAGGCGTTTAAGCTTAAGATAGGACATTGCGATAAGGCTCCCTATCGCAGGAAGAGACCAAGAATCATCCACTTCCTTCTTGGAGGAGTGATGAGACTTCCACATGGACTAAAATCGGAATGATAAAAGTCTCGATAACGAAAAGTGGAGCACTTCAGAATCATCGACGCATGATTTGAATTAGTGCGACGTAGGTATTCTATTATAACACCTCGTAGTTTTAAAAGACATCTTAACGATAAAATAAAGAATACTTAATTAAATATTGGGAATTAAGTAAAACGGATCATACCATTGCATTTATCTCAGAATTTTGCTTAAGATAGACACCGAGTTTGCGTAAAACGGACATCGTATGAGAAAGATATGAACGTTAGAAGTTTGTATACATATAAGAGTCTTATGTATAAGTAAATTCAAACCAAAATTCAAAATAATTCGAAAATAAGTAAGAGGGAAAAATTGGTGAGAACTGGACCGGCATGGGACGACCCACGCCTGGGTTGGGTCGACCAATAGGTCGACCCATGGCCAGGTGGGTCAACCCATGGGTCGACCAAGGTGTGGTCGGGTCGACCCACTCATGATCTGGCATGGTGCATTCTTATGTACCTGGTCTAGTTTTTGTGCTAGGTTCGTTGGAGATAGGCTATATATAGGACATAACTTCTATTATTTTCTACACCTAAAGCAACAGAGACAATGAAATGCTGCCTCTGCTTAGAATGAATCAGACTATCTTCTTCAACACCAGTCAATACATATTCAAGAATCTCTTCTGCAAACATCAACATATTATTCTCTATTCTTTAAATCCAATCTCTGTGAGTTCATGTTACTTTTAGATATAAAAATTTAACATTAACCATGACATGTTTATAAACCTGGATCTGAACCTATGCCTGTTAAGAAACTGATTCATGTCTAAACAGTTCTGTTATAACTATACATATTTCTGTATACATGTTTTGATGTTCAGTTCTTATATGCCTATTTATTTTACTTTATGTCTATATCTGTTCTTCTCTCTCTCATTCCCTTTTTATTTTTATAGCCTAGGCTACCTTCGAGCCTAGGCCAATATCGCTGAAACATGCGTACGAACGAAATTGGGATAAGTTGGGAATGATTGGGAATGCCAATTTGGGGGCATATTTTATACTGTGAATTATGGCTGGAGGTTTAGGGGAATATAATCTGTAGGCTTAATTTAAAGATTAAGCGGAACATGTTAATGAAATTGCAAGTAACTTGTTAATCTGTAACCTGTTTAATCTGTTGGGTTGTATAAACCTGTTAATCTGTAACCTATTTAATATGATGGGGTTGTATAAACCAGTTAATCTGTAACCTGTTTAATCTATTTGGTTGTATAAACCTGTTAACCCGTTAATCTGTAACCTGGTTAATCTATTGGGATTGTATAAACCCGTAAATCTGTAACCTGCTTAGTATGATGGGGTTGTATAAACCTGTTAACCCGTTAATCTATAACCTGTTTAATTGGTTTAGGTTGTATAAACCTGTTAATCTGTAGCCTGTTTAATCTGGTAGGGTTGTATAAACCTGTTAACCCATTAATCTATAACCTGTTTAATCTATTAGGGTTGTATAAACCTGTTATTCTGTTAATCTGTAACCTATTTAATCTGATTGGGTTGTATAAACATGTTAATCTGTAACCTGTTTAATCTGTTGGTGTTGTATGAACCTATCAACACGTCAATCTGCAACCGGTATAATCTGATAGGGTGGTATAAACATGTTAACCTGTTAATCAGTAACGTGTTGAATCTGTGAGGTTTAGTAAACCTGTTTAATCCGTTAAGGTTATATGAACCTGTTTACCTATAAGACTTAACCTGTTATTCTGTGGGGGTTAGGCGAACCTGTTAATCTCTAAGGCTTAACCTATTAAAAATCCTAGTTGATTGGGGGACACAAGCTTAGTGGATTGGCTTATGTCATCTGTTGTGTGGGGGACCATATCAGTCAGTAACCCATTGTGATATCAAACGGGGACCTCGAACTAGGTAGGGGTTAGGGCAGGCTTATTGAACTGATTGTAAGTGGTTCATCTGGGAGGAGGGGTTTAATGGCACATTCCAACGGAGTCATGTCCATGCACGGGTCCGGTTTGCCTGGAAAAATAAGTTGCTGTAGCACCAGTAAATAGGTCTATGTCCTTCTGTTGGTTGCCACTTTAGGAAGTAATACACCCTACTATAGGGCCGACACAGGGTATTTACGAATTACAAAGTCGATCACTTGGGGGTAGTAATTAGGGTACATCTAGTCATGTCTGTTCTCTGTTATGGTACATGTTATTTCTATTTAGGGTAAACCCGTTATTTCTGTTGAGGTGCCTGTTATTTCTGCTTGGGTAAAACCGTTAGTAGAGTACACCTAGAACTGCCATTATGTTTTTGTTGGGATCATTCTGTTTCTGTTAAGTAATCGAGAGATACCTAATTCCGTCACATATCTATTATACTACTATTGGTGCAGAGAAAAGTATTTGAGAAGCATAACCTACTATGATTATTCTTCTTATTCTGTTCATGCCTGTTATATGATGATGTTATCTCTCATCCAGTTTATATGCCTATAATGATATTTTTATTCTTTATATGCTAAAAGTCACTGGACTCGCCAGACTTTATGTCTAACCCATTTTGTTTCCTTTTCTCTCTCTTCCTTCCCCACCAAGTTCTCACGGTGGGAACGCTCAGGTTTGATTAGGATTCTCTCTTATGTTTCTGCTTGGATCTGGATATGCTTTGATGTATCACTTTGACTATTTGTCTATTCTATTATGGCGATTACTGGGGATTATGATTTTACGTTTCTGTACTCTGGCCGTTTTTAGTGCAAGACAGATGTTTTGTTTTGATGTACTCAGTTTAATTATTTTATGCCTGATATTGTAACTGGTTTTGAGACTACGATGTTTTCTGCAAAATAATGAAGTTTTAATTTTCTGCTGCAATTTTATATCTGTCTTGTGATATTCTATTTCTGTTTACCTATAACGCTCCATGGAACTTAATGCATTATGATAAAGAGTGACATTAATGGACGTGGGGTGTCACATTTGGTATCAGAGCAGAAGGTTACAAAACCGGATAAAAGGTTTTGAAATTATTTTCAAAAGGTTTCAATAAAAAGTATTTTCAAAGAAAAGTCTACTTTTGAAAAACATAGTCCCCAAAGCCATATCCGATATTCTTTTGGCCTCCTTTTGGATCCTTGCTTTTCTCTTTTTCTGAATATCTAGTGCTCCCAACTTCAGAAGGGTGTCCCATCGCACATTGTTCTGCATGCATGTTAAAACTATGACGCATGCCCAAGGGCAAGGAAATGCCCAACCTCCATATGTAGCCGCATAGTGCTACCGACGGCTAATTTTTCTCTAAGCTTTGTAAGGATTTCTATGTGTTGGAGGCAACTTTCGAGAGACTTGTTAGCATGATGCACGAGGATGGTGAAGAGGAGAATAAGGTAGCTAAGAATGATGAGGCGCAAAACAAGAAAGTGTGGCCCAAGAAAGAACAACAAAAGAAAGGTGGAAAGAACGACAAAGCTCAAGGCGAGAAGAAATGTCTTGGTTGTCGGAGCTTGGGTCATTTGGTCAAAGATTGCAGAAAAAGGAAGAATGCTTGCTTCAACTATGGAGAGGTTGGACACTATACTAAGGAGTGCCCGAAGAAGCAAGGACAGGGCCAAAGGGCAGGATCTTCTAGAGGGTAGGTCCATGCTCTCGAGGCTAGTGTACTGGACAGAGTTAGGAAAGTTTCTGCTGAAGGTTTGATTTCTCTTTTCGATCATCCTGTTAGGGCTCTTTTTGATTCTGGTGCTTCTCACTCTTTTATGTCTAATTCTGTGGTTGAGTCCCTGTACCTTAGTACTAGTATTGTTTCTGATCCCGTTATTGTCTCAAACCCTATTGGGGGCACGACTCATCTGTCTATGATATGTTTGGGGTTTGAGGATCTATGTTGGGCGTCGAGTTTGAATGCAATACATATGTGCTTGGTTTTATGTGATATGGTCTGATTCTAGGGATGGATTGGCTATCCATGTATGGTGCCATTCTAGACTGTAAGAAGAGGGTCGTTAGACTTTTGACTTGCCGAGGAAGGACTTTCGAGGTTTCCTGTGACCCAAAGGCGTCTGTCATTCTTTGTTTCCTAGAGTCACTTAATGCTTCCATTGATGACTAGTGATATGTACCTATAGTCTGTGAGTATCCGGATGTTTTTGATGAGGTTAGGGGTTTACCTCCGAGGTGCAAGATTGATTTCTGAATATACTTGATGGATAATACGAAGCCAGTCGCATTGCCTGTGTGCCACATGACTCTTAAGGAAAGGAGGGAGCTTAGCAAGCAAGTAGAAGAGCTACTTGAGAAGGGGGTTATTAGGCGAAGCATATCAGAATGGGGTGCTTCAGTCGTCTTTGCAACTAAGGCGGATGACTCGCTTTGGTTATGTGTGGATTACAGGGAGTTGAATAAGCTCACTAAGAAGAATAGGCACCCACTTCCAAGGATTGATGATCTATTTGACCATCTTGTTGGCACATATGTTTTCTCTCAGTTAGACTTGGTCACAGAGTTTCATCAGTTGAGTGTAGCCGAGGACAATATAGATAAGACCGCTTTCAGAACTCCAGACGGTTTCTTTGAGCAGGTAGTCATGCCTTTTGGGTTAACAAACGCACCCGCGCAATTTCTGGATCTGATGAGTAGGGTGTTCCCGGAGTTTCTGAATAAGTTCATTGTGGTTTTTATGAACGACATTCTGATCTTCTTGAAGAGAGAGGAAGATCATGCCCTCCATTTAGGGGAGGTTTTGAGGACTCTTCAAGCGCACCAGCTTAAGGCGAAATTCTCAAAATGTCACTTTTAGAGAGAGGAAGTAAGATTTCTAGGGTATGTGATCTTCAAGGATGGGATAGCGGTAGAACCTGCAAAAGTAGTTGCAGTTCAAGATCGGAAGGTTCCAAAGAATTCAATGGAGGTGAGGAGTTTTCTTGGTTTAGCGGGCTATTATAGGAAGTTTTTCAAGGACTTCGCAAAGATATTATCCCCACTCACCAGACTAACGAAGAAGAATCTGATCTTTTCTTGAGCATTGACAATGAGGATGCTTTTCAACTGTTGAAGAGGGCTCTGGCAACAACCTCAGTCTTGACTTTTCCTGATGGGAACAAAGTTTTCACAGTGTACACTGATGCATGTGGTACAGGTCTTAGTGCCATCTTGATGCAAGAGGGAAGGGTAATATGCTATGGGAGTAGACAGTTGAGAGTTCATGAGAAGAACTAACCTAACCATGATTTTTAATTGGTTGCTATAGTGTTTGCGCTTAAGACTTGCTGGCATTGTCTACTTGGACAGAGTTCGAATTGTACACGGATCATAAATCTATCAATTATCTATTCTCGTAGAGGGATCTCAATTTGAGACAGCAGAGATGGATGGAGTTACTAGTGTCCTATTATTTTGAGATTTCTTATACCCCTGGCAAGGGTAATGTGGTGGCGAACGCATTGAGTAGGCAGAGGATGACTTTGAGTCCTCTATTCGTAGAGAGGCGGAGCTTGAAGTACATGTTGAGCTTCGATTTTAGTCCATCTACGGATCTTACACCGGGTCTGTTGGCACCTTTAAAGGTGCGACTTACTCTTATGAATCAGATAAGGATCTTCGCAGCGAGAGGACCCACAAATAGAAGACATCTTGATAGGCTCAGTAGAAGGTGAGATTGCTGGAAAGATTGAGGGGTGTTCATGATGTTTTTCGTGTTTTCCCATTTGCTGAAATGTCTAACACAACAGAGGTAGTCGAGCCGAGCATGCTTGAGGAGTAGAGATAAAAAGGGAGGCGCTGGTTAGACGAGTTCATACACGTATACTTAGATCAGAGGTTAAGAAGCTATGCAACAGAGAGGTTAAGTTGATGAAAGTGCAATGGGGAGAAAAAAACGAGGATGCAACTTGGGAGACTGTAGACAAGATTCACACTTCGTACCCTTTTCTTTTTAGGGGTATATTCTTAACCTCTTTTTCCAAGCTTTTATTCGTACTTGCTTCTGTCATTTAAGTTTATCCTATTGATCGAATCTTCGACCGTTAGGTAGGAAATCAATGGATGTAAACATGTGTTTGAGATATGTAATGTTTGATGGATGTAAGTGTTTGCTAGTGGTTGCTCATGGATGCATATACACACACACTAGGTACTAGATCGGCTCAAAGCACTCTCATACTACATATGGATGTGTGTGCATTTTAAATTTTATGGGTGAAAATGGGTGTATCATCATATAGATGTTGCATTTGGATGGATGATTGTGCACACATATAACATTTACATGGTATACTAGGACTATTTGCCTACATGTTGGATTCATGGAACTAACATATATTGCATTAAGGAGGTCGACTGAATCAGTAAACTGCCTGATTTTTCAGCATTAGTATAGGGACATATACACACACCTTTGTATATGTTCTTATAAGCATTAGAAACCTATTAAAGATAATGGATGCCTGTGACTGATGGATGAGTAGATGGTTGATGGATGTTAGGATAAACAGTCTTCTTAACTTGGAGATTTGGCAACGAAATCCTTTAATTAGGGGAGAATGTAACACCCCGTAATTTTAAAGGACATCATAACGATAAACTAAAGAATACTTAGTTAAATATTGGGAATTAAGTAAAACGGACTATACCATTGCGTTCATCTCGGAATTCTGCTTAAGATAGACTCCGAGCTTGCGTAAAACAAACATCGTATGAGAAAGATATGAAGGTTAGAAGTTTGTATACATATAAGAGTCTTATCTATAAATAAATTCAAACCGGAATTCAAAATAATTCGAAAATAAGTAAGCGGGAAAAGTTGGTGAGATCTGGACTAGCATGGAACGACCTATGCCTAGGTTGGGACGACCTATGGGTCGACCCATGGCCAGGTGGGTCGACCAAGGTAGGGTTGGGTCGACCCACTCGTGATCTGGCGTGGTGCATTCTTCTGTACCTGATCTTGTTTCTGTGCTAGGTTCGTTGGAGATAGGCTATATATAGGACAACACTTCTATTGTTTTCAACACCTAAAACAATAGAGACAATGAAATGATGCCTCTGCTTTGATTGAATCAGACTATCTTCTTCAACACCAGTCTATATACATTCAAGAATCTCTTCTGCAAACATCAACATATTATTCTCTGTTCTTTAGATCCAATCTCTATGAGTTCATGTTACTTTTAGATATAAAAATTTAACAGTAAGCCTGACATGTTTAAAACCTGGATTTGAACCTATGCCTATTAAGAACCGATTCAAGCCTAAGCAGGTCTATTATAACTACACATATTTATGTTTACATGTTCTCATGTTCAATTCTTATTTGCCTAATTCTGTTACCATATGCCTATTTCTATTATTTTATGTCTAATTCTGTTCTTTTCTCTCTCATTTTGTTTTTACATTTATAGCCTAGGCTACCTTCGAGCCTAGGCCAATATCGCTGAAACATGCGTACGAACGAAATTGGGGCAAGTTGGGAATGATTGGGAATGATTGGGAATGCCAATTTGGGGGCGTATTTTATACTGTGAATTATGGCTAGAGGTTTGGGGGCATATAACTCTATAGGCCTAATTTAAAGAATAAGCGGAACATGTAAATGAAACTGCAAGTAACCCGTTAATCTGTAACCTGTTTAATCGGTTGGGGTTATATAAAACTATTAATCTGTAAGCTGTTTAATCTGTTTTGGTTGTATAAACCTGTTAACCCGTTAATCTATAACCTGATTAATCTGTTGGGGTTGTACAAACCTATTAATCTGTTAATTTATAACCTGTTTAATCTGATGGGGTTGTATAAACCTGTTAACCTATTAATATGTTGCATTTTTAAAATGTTAGGGTTGTATAAACCTGTTAATTTGTAATTTGTAATCTGTTTAATCAGATGGGGTTGTATAAACCTGTTAACCCGTTAATCAGTAATTTGTTTAATCTGCTGGGCTTGTATAAACCAGTTAATCTGTAACCTGTTTAATCCGATGGGGTGGTATAAACCAGTTGATCTGTTAATCTGTAACATGTTTAATCTGTTGGGGTTGTATAAACCTGTAAACCCGTTAATCTGTAACCTACTTAATCTATTGGGGTTGTATGAACCTGTTTACCCGTTAATCTGTAACTGGTATAATCTGATAGGGTGGTTTAAACATGTTAACCTGTTAATCTGTAACATGTTAAAACTGTGAGGTTAAGTAAACCTGTTTAATCTATTAAGGTTATATGAACATGTTTACCTGTAAGACTTAACATGTTATTCTGTGGGGGTTAGGCGAACCTGTTAATCTATAAGGCTTAACTTTTTAAATATCCTAGTTGATTGGGGGACACAAGCTTAGGGGCTTGGCTTGGGTCATCTGTTGTGTGGGTGCCCATATCAGTCAGTAACTCATTCTGGTACCAAAGGGGACCCCGGACGAGGTAGGGGTCAGGGCAAGCTTACTGAACTGATTGTAAGAGGTTCATCTGGGAGGGGTGTTCAATGGCACGTTTCAACAGAGTCATGTGTGTGCATGGGTCCAGCTTGCCTAGGAAAATAAGCGTTGTAGAACCAGTAAATAGGTTTGTGTCCTTCTGTAGGTTGCCGCTTTAGGAAGTAATACACCCTACTGTTGGGCCGACACAGGGTATTTATGAATTAGGGAGCCGATCGCTTGGGGGTAGTAATTAGAGTACATCTAGTCATGTCTGTTCTCCGTTGAGGTACCTGTTATTTCTGTTTGGGGTAACACTCGTTATTTCTGTTAAGGTTTTTGTTATTTCTGCTTGGGTTAAACTCGTTACTGGAGTACACCTAGAACTACCATTATGTTTCCGTTGGGATCATTCTGTTTCTATTAAGTAATTGACAGATACCTAATTCCATCACATATCTATTATACTAGTATTGGTGCAGAGAAAAGTATTTGAAAAGCATAACCTACTTTGTTTATTCTGCTTATTATGTTTAGTCTGTCCATACCTGTTATATGATACTGTTATCTCTTATCTAGTTTATATGTCTATCATGGTACTTTTACTTCTTTATATGCTAAAAGTCGTTGGACTCGCCAAACTTTATGTCTGACCCATTTTGTTTCCTTTTCTCTTTCTTCCTTTCCCCTAGGTTCTCACGGTGAGAACGTTCAGGTTTGATTAGGATTCTCTCTTCTCCTTCTACTTGGATCTAGATATGCTTTGATATATCGCTTTGACTACTTGTCTACTCTATTATGGCTATTAATGGAGATTATGATTTTACATTTACGTACTCTGATTGTTTTAGCGCAAGACAGATGTTTTTATTTGATTTACTTGGTTTCAGTTGATGTTGTAACTGTTTTTGAGACTATGACGTTTCCTGCAAAATAATGAAGTTTTAAATTTTCGTTGCTATTTTATATCTGTCTTGTGATATTATGTTCATGTTTACCTATAACGCTTCACAGAACTTAATGCATTCTGATAAAGAGTGACAATAACGGATGTGGGGTGTCACATCTATGAAAAAAGAGAAAGGAAAGCTAAACAACTCTTTGACCAGAAAACCCAATCTAGACGAGACAGGATCCAGTTGGGACCGTCCTAGTCATTACACCATGTAAAACCAGAGCCTACAAAAGAAACCTCTAGGAGCCTTTACTGGACTATGAAATAATTGAAATCATCCACCGCAACCCGATAATAGAGGCTCCTCCGCGCTTCTCCGCTTGACGAGACACCACATTGAATTCCCCTCCAAAAACATAGGCAGCAATCCCGAGCTCAGACAGGGACATGTTGTCATGCTGCAAACTCCTAATCTTGATGCAATCGCATCTAGCGTGCACCGCAAAGAAGAGAAAATAGGAAGGGAAGAAAGATTGAGAACACCCAACTGACAAAAGTTGAGCCGAGTCGCAAACAAGACGAATGGAGCCCTCTTACACCCAAATAATCCAAATCTTGTTGGATAAATTAAGCAAGCCACCTCCGGAATTCAAGAGAAGTACAATTTCGGAAAGCACCTCCATCCTTATAAAAGGTTCTTGGAGTGCCATCAAAAAGATAGAGTGTTTCTTGACGACATGCTTCAGACGTGAAAGGGAGGCACTATCCCCAACACTCTAGGTACTCCAAAACAAATAGTTCGCCATCATATAAGAATCAGAAATGAAAAAAGCACGAATAATCAGGGAAGACAACACAGGAAAAGGAAGCTTGGATCAGATAAAACGTGCAGCGGGTTGACCAAAAAATCCAATCCAACGCTGCAAGAGAATAAGCACGAATGGTGCGGGGAGTACATGGTGGAAGTCGTGCACTCCACCTAGAAGAACGAGCAGGTACTAAAGAAGACCTAAAACCACTTGCCGATACGAACCCCCAACTCCGGATGAACGGGGTTCGATCGACAAGAAAGAGAAGAGCGAGAAACCAACCCATCAGACTCCAGGTGATCAACCATACATATATGAGCATTTCTTGCTAAGAGGTCCAGACGAGCATTAGTGAGCCTAATCTCATCTGCTTCGAGCAACGAAGTCGAATAAGAGAAGTGAATGGGAAAGAGCGACGCCGAAGAAATATAAGCAGATGAGTATAAAGAAGGTGGGGGAAGGGAGTTAGAATTATAGAGGGAAAGGGAAAGAGAAAGGTGGGATGTAGAAACGTCCAATACAGACGTTACCACTTTCTGCAAGGGCTCCACACTAACTTTATTTTCATTTTCTAAACGATCCTAATCAGTTGTGGAAATCCAAGAAGGCCACGGTTTAACACCCCATAAAATTCACAAGTATTAAATAATTAATTAAAAATAATAAATTAAATAATATGGTTGGAAAAAGAGATTTTGCATCTTTAGGAATTTGACTACAAAATTCTTTTATATGGATTTGTGGCGAAATTTTATATCATTTTCGTATATAGTATGCTGAAAACGGTCAATGTATGAAGAAGTTATGAACAAATGATTTTGGACAATGAACGCAGAAAATATATATTATTATATGAATAATATATATATATATATATATATATATATATATATATATATATATGTCCAAATTATAAATTAAAAATAACGAGGGAGAATTCAAATTTTGAATTAGAGATAAGATCAGGGGACAAAGTATATTGCATATATGGAATAAGATTATGAGATTAAGGAACGTATTAAATAAAATAAACAATTCAACAACGCGGCCTTATTGGGCGTTCTAGCCCTGAACGGGTCGACCGTCGGTCGACCGCTAGGGTCGATCGCACGGCAGCTGGACAACCCAATAAAGCTAGTTGGTTAGGGTTTTTCTTAAGGATATATATAAATTAAAGGCTTGGATTAATTCTAAGTAGCCCAACAGTCTATGCTCACACGGACAATTATATATACCCCTCCTATCACATTATGAAAACCCTAATCATTCCCCATCTCTGCCTCCATGCTACCTCTCCACCATTGTTAAATTCCACAGAAAAATAAAAGAATATGGTAAAGGTTTTCTTCTATTTTCACTAACTCTATTCTAAATCTCTCTCTATTCTAATTTACATAAGTTTAGAATTTTGGAATTTAGCATAAACATATATGTATAAGATTCTAATGCTTGTCTCTTATATGCATATAATTAGGAGGATTTTTCGAGCATGCTTGAACATAAAGAATCATTGTAGATCTAGATCTACCACAGATTTTTCCCTATTCCTCCTAGATATACGAGTGGAACATGGTTTACTTAAGGCATATTGAAATTTTTAATAGATTATCATGTGAATAGGTATGCCTAGGAGGATTTAGATATTTCGATAATATAAACATTAAAACCCCCAAATCCTTTATCTTATAATTTCGTATGAATTGTCATGATTAATTGGGTTTTGTGGATTTTTGGTTTTTGTATTGGATTAAAAATGAATATGGGTGTTGCTACTATTATTCCCATTTCATTTAATTCACTTTTATTTACCATTGAGTGTAACCTAAAAAGGTTTAGATTTTATTATTTCATGATTTGGTTTGGGATCCTATTTTGAATCCAAACGCATTCAAAATTGAAATAGGTCAAATGTAAGCATTTTTATGTTCATAACGCCAAAAAGGGTGAATTGGGAGAAAAAAGGATTATTAATCATACAAGCATAAGTGTATGTAATACTCTAATTTTAATCTAATATTGAAATCCTTCCAACAAGTCTAGGATGCAAGTTGAAATTGTTATGTATGTATATTTTCCATTCAATGCTATTTTTCATATTGTCACTATGCCATCATACCTAAGTTGTAGCGATAAAAGTATGGAAAATCTAACTTGTATGCCTTGATTTGGACAAATTGACAATTGCCACCTTGTTAGAATGTTTCTCCGTTTATCGAATGTTTACGTTAATTAGGCGCTATTATTATTTTACTTATATAAACGTATTCAACGTAATTAACGCTGTATTAACGTAAAAATAATACGATTAGGTTATAGTTTGAATTTGAAATATCCCCATAATAAATATGTATTTGGCTTGTGTGTGTATATAAAATGGCTTTAAATATTTATAAATAGTGGCACATAGACACGAGGTTAGTTGCCATTTGTGGTGGAGGTCTGTCCGGAACCGACCGACAAATCCAGCAACCACAAGTAGGCCCAACTAATGTGAGATGTCTCGGTGCCATAGGCCATTCAAAAACTTAGTACACTAGAAACGAGGTTAAACCAACTTGTAGTAGAAGTCTGCCCGGAACCGACCAGCATATCCAACATCTACAGGTGTACGGTTTAATGTGAGAGGTCTAGTGTGTATATATATATAACTATATATATGTATATATATGTGTGTGTATTGTGCGTGAAAATAAGTAGGTTTACCACGCTTTGAGAAGGTCTTAAATGGCTGACTCTCTTCTTATCTAATTTGGGTCTTAAGTGGTTAGTACTAGGCTCCCTCTGAAGGTTTATTCCTTGGAGAGGAACCAAAGCCATGAGACCCACCCTTATTAGAATTGAAGTAGGTTTTTGGGTCCTCCTTGTCTTAAAGTGGTTAGACATAAAATAGAAACAGAGTAGGGTAGTTCACGGGGATGTCCACTTCCTCTAGAAGCTTGTAAGGGCTCAAACCTGCATATTGGTAATTGGAAGATATGTGGCCATTGCATGCTCACCAACTGTCTAACGGAAGTCTTAAACGACATAGTTGTCCTGCCGGGTAATATCCGTTAAGTAGTAACATTCGCAATACTACTTCTTATATTATAAATGAGAGAATAGACTTAAAAATGTTAACATACTAGGACGAGACCTGAAAGGGCTTGGGGTCCGCCTTAGGGTTATAAGAGATCATAAGAATCCACCTTTAATAGGGCCATAAGTGATCGAGAATGCCATATCATTGGGTCTTTACCCTAAAAACACTAATGGGCGATTGATTTGGATATCCAACCCATTGGTTAAATATTTGGTGTTTGTTGTGTGCTGCGTAGACATAACTTGACATATGTAACCTGCTAAAAATATAGGGTATGTACATTAAGTAACACCATAATTCAGTCATGCATAACTTTATGTTCTGACTCCTCTCCTTAACATACCTAACAGGTCAGTAGATGGGGTAAAAGCCATGGACGAAATGGTGATTGAAGCTGATGAAGAAGTCGAAGTTGTTATGCTATTATTAGTAGTTATTTCTTTACTTCTTTTAGAATCTTGTGAGAATGGACTATTTGATGTACCCATTGAATAGGTGTAACTATGACTGTTTTATTTCTGAGATTTCTAAATAAATTGTACATCTTATTTGAGTATTATATTTTCTCTTTGTGCTGTGTGAGAATTCTATTCTAAGTATATGTTAATATTATCTGTGCAAATGTAATCCTTACAGGAACCAATGACCCATTTAGAATGACTCTAAGTTTCGATGGGCCTTTGCTGGATCAAAATTTAGGCCCATTTCAGATGGGTTGTTACATTTGGTATCAAAGCATAGGTTACCCGATTATAAGGAAAATATACGTATGAGAGGCGTATTTGTAATTTGAAAAAGATTTTTCAAACTATATACATGTTATATATATATATATTTACCCCGATAATCAGACACATTTATACTAGGCATGTTTATCGTTTTCTTCCTTTTTCAGCTTAAATACTATCTCATATGCATCCACTAAAGGGGTCTTCCTTTTCTTTTCAGATAGTAGAACGACAGAAAATCCTAACGAGTGGGGTAATCAGGCAAGACCCCGATAATTGCCAGAGTTGTTTCAGCCGTACTCCGTATTGTCGAGCTACAAGAGTATATATCCAAATTCACCTAGTTACGTAAGTTTGGAAAGGACTGGTAGACACCCCTATGAACAAAGCCCTTAGATATGTTAAAGGAATGAACTCCCCATTGAAAGAAACTCTATTAGCCCAAGTAACATTTGGGGCAATTTTTGAAACCCTAGTTGGGACAACTACCCTATGCACGGCGGAAAGCACCAAGGAGGACAAAGAAAGGGAGAAAGGAGAAAGATCCCACTAAAATAAGAAGAAGGAATGATGAAAAAACAAGAAGAAGAACTTCAAAATGGACGCAAAGACTTGTACGAGGTGCAGCCACAAGGGCCATGAGGCCAAAGATTATAGGACCTCGTTAGCAAAAAAGGAGTTCATAGGAAAATGTTACAACTTTCATGAAGAAGGACACATGTCCAAAGACTCCCAAAAGCCCAATGTTGTCAAGAGTGGCCAGAACTATGTAACAAAAGCAACGCCATTTCAAAGCCAACCCCCAAAAGACCAAGGGCAGCCCGTACTCGAAGCTATACCCTCTATTTTAGGAAATTCAGTGTACACCTTGTTCGATTCATGAGCGACCCATTCTTTTATCTCCAACCGATTAGTATATTTGGTTAATCTTTCCATATCTATCTCAGATAGTCCGATAGAGGTGGCCTACCCTATTGGAGGATCTATGTATCTTGAGCTGTTGTGTAAAGACATAGTGTTGGAGGTCGACAAGGTCGAGTTCCGTTACGAAGCGTATACATTGGATTTTATGGGGTATGACTTATCCTAGGTATAGACTGGCTATCGTTTTATGAGGCCGTCCTAGATTGTTGTAACGACCTGGAAATTCGGATCCAATTTAAAATTTCCAAATTTCGTAAAGATTAAAATTAATTTGGATTTAAGCAGGAATAAAATTGAAATAGTCCAAAAAGAATGAATTTTGGATTAAAAATAGTACGTTTACAAAGGAAGTAGTAGCTAACGAAATCGGATTTTGACGGAATCGGTTTCATTAAATCCGAAATGATGAAATTAGGTAATTAACCAAGTTATGTCAAAAATGACATCCGTAAGATATGTTAAATTCACAAAAGATTCAAAATTTGAACAAAAAACAGGCGATTTTGAGGATATCTTGAGAATGGAATATCGCTAAGATAGTGAGACCACCTCCGTTGGATCCGAAATAGTGAATTTTAGTACTCAGGGAAGTTTCGCATAAAACGACATCCGTATGTGGAAAAGAAAAAATAAAAGGTTAAAATTTGAACTAAAATTTGATGATAATTGAAACTTGATAGTGCTAACAGCAAAATCGGAACCTGAGACCTATCCAAAAAATTTAGAACATAGAATATTAGCTATATATGAAGTCTGGGAAAATCCCGTATCGAATATAGAAAGTTATTAAGAAAACAAAATTAAAATAAATTGTTTGAAAATCCAAACGAACTCCGAATTTGGATTTGAACACATATGGTTAAAGGACGTTAGAAACCGGACAATATGGTTGAAGAATTTCTAAAAATCGTTATCATTTGATACTCTGATTCAAGGCCGGAAGGTGCTTGAGAAAGCACACTTTACTATTCATAAGTGGATAAGCATGAAACTCAAGGCTTAATCATAGACACACATTTTCTACCCTTGGATTTAAGACACATAAGCATTCTGCATCCTTGTCACCCTTAGAAATACCCACCACTCTTACCTTCTTTACCATCTCATTCCCTTTCTTCTCTTGAAAATCTTCTTCTTCCTCCCTCACACTTAAGCTCATGTCCATGGCTGAAAATCATTAATAAAAAATAAAAATAAATAAAGCAAAAGAAAAGGAGAAAGAAGGGCAAGACTAGAAGCCAAGGACCCTTAGGAAAAAGCTTGGACTTCACGAAGTGAGAAAAAATGAACCTTTAAAGGGTTTTGTCGCTTGATTTAATGATTTGCATGTATGATGTTTGTTATGATGGATCATGGTTGTATAGTTTAGAACACAAAAACAATTAAGTGTTAGTGTTATAACGTTTGTGCACACTTATTATTTCATTATGTTAAAAATGGTTGCTATAAATGTTGAATATATGATTTTTTGTTTGATGATAACAAATAGATTTTTACTGATGTGTTTGATGGTGAAATAATTAGTATTATTGGTTGATGATGCTTTACACAAAATACAGGAAATTTACACAAGTTTTTGTCTTCCAATAATATATTTTTATTCCACAAAACAATTACATACTCTCACTTATTACATTTTCTTTTGTTTCAAATTCACAATTACAAATAAATTCAGTTCAAATGTCTTCACTACATATACATCTCTTCTTGCTGGATTAATCTTGTTGTGCTCACTCTAACTGTCTCAAGCTCCTAGTGCATCATCCTGAAACCTGTCACAAAAGAAGATACACACAGTACGCTGGAACTAAAATAAACACTGGACAAATAAAATTTTACTGTTTGATTGATTCTCTATTTGTCTCAGTTTTTCTGTGTGTTTTTCTCATCATATTTCAGACTTGAACAGCCACACCATAACCATACTGGTTTGCGGATCAGAACCAGCTGTTTCTGACCAGCCTCAACACAGTACAGCCTGACTGCTGTTTTGTTTCCTTGTGTTTCAGGACAAGGTGCAAACAAATGGCCGAGAAAAGCTCAAATCAAAATGGCTAGTACAAGAAAAAAAAATGGACAGAAAGCATGTGCAAATGATTCAAATCAAAATGCAAGTAAACAAGCAAATGTTCAAATAACATGCCAACACAGCTATACAAGTATGGCAAATCATCATTACAAATCAGCTCAGATCAGGGGATGCTAAAGAATGCCCAGACAACTCAAGTTTCAAATTACACAAAACAAGGCAGTGCAGACTTGTTTCAGCATGATGACACAAGTGAACAATACAAGCTGGATGAGGCTCAAGTAGTTCAGCATATTCACAACAGTACAAGAAATTGGAGCTGCTACAACATGGGTTGCTATGTGCAAGATGACAAATCAGTGTAATCATAACAACTACAAGTGAATGGTTCAAAAGAAAGACAGCAAATTCAAATGTTTCAGTATGGGTGAAAACAGTTCAAGTGGTCAAAGCAGCAATGGCAACTCAACATTAAACACAAGCAAGTGGTAAGGTGTACATTCAAGTTTCAACAAGCATGCAAGTGCAGATTTCAGGTTCATGGGATCAAGTTCAATATGTGCAGTTAAGTTTCTCAGGTCAAAACAGAGGTGCAAAAGGCAAACTTTAGAATGGACATGAGAGTAACATATGAGATGTATTCAACATGACTCAACATGTTTCAAGTCCAAGTATAATTGTTACAGAAGCTCAGTATATGTGTGTGTAACTGCATATACAAGTTAGCAGCTAATTCGGAAAGCAAAGAAACTGCTTAATATGTTTATAGCAACAATTCAAGTGTTTTATCAAGACAATCACGACAAATTTTTTCAAATCAGACTAAGTTTGACAAGGCAAAAAAAAATCGGTAGATTTATTTTTTAAAGACAAGGAATTTACTTCCTGTTTTTGGCAAACTTTATCAACTCAGCAGTTAAGTGATTTCGAGAATATTTTTAATTGCAAATCATTTGTTTTCAGTTTTTGATTCAATCAAGAAATTCAAGGCAACATTTGAAAACAGTGCAGTCATGTGTTTGGCAAGAAATTTTGGGCAAGTTCCTATTTCCAGAATTATTTAAATAAATTCCAGAGAAACAAAAATATTTGTCCAGAAATTAGTGTTAATCAAGGCAAGAAATCAATGGAGCAATCACGCAATAAACACAAGGGGGTTCACGGTTTTAATTCTTTCCAAAAATGCTCAATCACGCAACAAATTCAAATAAAACCCGAGAATTACAAAAGCAAAAGGGGAATGAATCAATTCAATTTCAAAATCAGGAATTTACGGCATGTTTTCTCAATCCAGAGGGGCACAAATGAATTCACGGCAAATTCAAAGAATTTAATCAAGGCAGAAATCCATTCAAGAAATTTTTAAAAGGGGAAACCACAAACAATCAAATTCGAATATTCCCAAATCAAATCGGGCAAGTCTTCAATGGAAATCAGAGTACAAGGGTTTCGGAATCCCTATATAAACACACGAATTCATCATCGACAATTATCGAGCATTGGTGACAGTAAAATCAAAATACTAATCACAAATCAGAGAGCTTACTCTGTACGAATCGAGAGAAGGAGAGCACTACAGAGTCAACCTAGAAGATTAATCAAAGCAATTCAGAACTGCAGAAGGAATCCGAAGCAAGGAATTGAAATTTCTCAAGAAACCCTAATCGCCGCCGCCATTCTCAAGTTTTCAGAACAAAAGTGGAAGCTATCGAATAACACAAATAAGAGAGTGGGCCGGCCTTTTTGTCTTGGCTAAACAAAGTTATTTAAAAAGGGGGGGTTCCTTTATTTTATTCCTTGTTTCTTCATTTTGTTGGAGTTTTGTTTGTGTTTTTTTTTAGATTTTTTTTAAAAAACTAGAATTACAGATTGCTGGATTGTAGTCTGAGAAAATCAGGTCTAGGGTACATAGACCAGTCTATGATTTTGAGCTTAGGATTAGACAGGAGCAGAAGCTGCAAGTTTACATAGGATTGTAAGCAGGATCTGTTTGTAATTCCTAGTAGAAATCTTAGAAAGGCAGCAGTAGGCACAGTCTTGCCGAAGCTGGGTATCTCTGCGCGTATTTTTCCTTTACTGCATATTTTTAAATTTCTGTGTTTGTTTTATTTTCTGTTAAAACCCTATTCACCCCCCTCTAGGGTTATTATCGATCCTACAATTGGTATCAGAGCCTGGTTGTAACCCTAGAATCATGACTTCAATGAACAATGCTTTTTCTGAAGGTCAATCTATTGCTAGACCACCCATGTTCAATGGTGGTGATTATGCGTATTGGAAAGCTAGGATGAAAATCTATCTTGTGTCTGTTGATTATGATGTCTGGGATATCACTGAAACTGGATATAAACCTCCTACTGAAACTGTTAATGGAATTGTAACACCTAAACCAAAAAGTAGGTGGGATGCGAATGATAAGAAACTATACTCCATAGATTCTAAAGCTATGAATTCTTTAATTTGTGCTCTTGATAAAACAGAATATAATAGAATTTCTCATTGTAATACAGCCCAGGAAATTTGGCATACTCTGGAAGTCACACACGAAGGAACTTCTCAGGTTAAAGAATCCCGTCTTGCCATGTTCAGCAATGAATATGAAAACTTCATCATGCAGAAGGACGAGAGCATCAAGGAAATGTATGGTCGCTTCTCCGTGCTGGTCTACAATGCTAGAGCCCTTGGAAAGGTCTACACAGAAGTGGAGCTCTTTAGGAAGATTCTGCGTGTTCTGCCAATGAACTTTGAAGCAAAAGTCACATCCATTCAAGAATCTAAAGATCTGAGCAAGCTGAGCATGGAAGAGCTTATCGGGAATCTAATGACATATGAAATGGAGCTAAAAGCAAGAGAAGATCGCAACAACTCAGATCTGAAAAAGAAGTCAATAGCTTTGTCCAACACCGTCACCAGCGATAGTGAAGATCCTATTGAACAGCTTGCCATGGTAGTCAGACAACTCACGAAGTGGAGCAAATTCAAACCTCGGAGAAATAAAGCAAAGACCAACAATTCAGAAGATAAACCACTCTGCTACAACTGTCAAAAGCCTGGACACATAAAACCAAATTGTCCACTTCTCCAAAGAAACAAGAAGAAAAAGAAAGCTTTTGCCATAACTTGGGATGACGAGGAAGGAGAAGAAGATTCAGATAGCAGTGAGTAAGAAAGCAACCTGTGCTTCATGGCGAAGTCAGATCTAGAAGATACCAACGAAGAAACCACTGAGGTATACAGTTATAACGATCTAGTTTTATGTGTAAACACCTTTCTGAAATTATCGACACATTAGAGTCAGAAGCAGAGAAACTGAAAGCAAAAAACCTTGATCTTGTTCACAATAATAAGAAGTTGAAATCTGAACTTGAAAATGGTTCAAAAAACATTAGTCTAGATTGTGAAATTTGTAAAGCTGTGAATTTAGAACTTTTAACACTCAAGTGCACCATTGAGAATCTTGAAAAAATAAATTCAACTCTTAAAAGGAATGATGACACCAAAAGAAAGAATTATGTTGAACGATGCACTTCATTGGTGAATGAGAACACAATGTTAAGATCGAAAGTTCAAGATCTTGAGGTTGCTTTGAATAAATTTTCAATTGGTCAAACGTCTTTTAAAATGTTACTTGGAAATCAACTGTTTGCAAATAATAGAAAAGGACTTGGCTTTGGAAAGATACAAGAAAAAATGACTAGGATTGACAATGCTAAAGGTAGAGGCATCTTTCCCAAATGTGTAAAATGTGGAGTAATTGGTCACAGTCATGAAAACTGCAAGAACGATAATAAAATTCGTAAGTTCAAAAAGGTTTGGGTTCCTAAACACTTGGCACACAATTATCATAATGATTGGAATACAAATAATAAGAAAAATCAAATCTGGATTCCAAAAGAGTCTTATCACTTTTCTATGACTAATATGCTTGGACCTAGAAGATTCTCTGGGTCATCCTCTTCTATGTTTATGTAGGTATGTTGCCGGGCTAAGGAGCAACAAAAATGGTATTTGGATTCAGCTTGCTCCCGACATATGACAGGGTATAAAAGACTGTTCCTTAGCCTTGAAAAACATAAAGGTGGGAATGTGACTTTAGGTGACAACAGCAAATGCAAAATCATAGGTAAAGGAAAAGTAGGTAACAGTATTTTTTCCTTAACCGATGTTTTATATGTTGATAATCTATTTCACAATCTTATCTCTATCAGTCAACTCTGTGATAAAGGAATGAATGTTGTGTTTGACACTAATGTTTGCAAAATCATGGAAATGTCCTCTGGAAAGGTTGTTTTTACAGGAAAAAGAATTGGAAATGTCTACACACTCTCTTTCGATGATGTAACTGTTTCTAGGTGCTTGATAGCAACGGAAGAGGAGGCAATTCTATGGCACAGAAGGTTGGCACATGCAAGTATGGGTCTTCTTGAAAGACTGGAAACAAATGAACTTGTCAGAGGTTTACCTCATCAAAAATTCAAAAATAACAAAATATGTAAAGCCTGTACAATGGGAAAACTTAGTCGCTCATCCTTTCGTCCAAAAAATGTTGTTAGTACCTCACGAGTGCTTGAGTCGATTCATATGGATTTGTTTGGACCTACTGACACTGCTAGCTTAAATGGTAAACGTTATTGTTATGTATTGGTTGATGATTACTCTAGATTTACATGGGTTTACTTTCTAGCCAAAAAATCTGAAGTTTTTGACTATTTTTCAAAGTTTTCAAAACCTGTTCATTATGAAAAAGGAATTTCAATTAAAACTCTGAGAAGTGATCATGGAGGTGAATTTGAAAACTTAGACTTTGAAATTTTTTGTGAAGAAAATGGTTTTAAACATGAATTTTCCGCTCCTCGAACACCTCAACAAAATGGGGTGGTTGAAAGGAAAAATCGTACATTATAAGAAATGGCTAGATCTATGTTATGTGAATATAATTTGCCGCAAACCTTCTGGGCTGAGGCAGTAAATACTTCATGCTATGTAATGAACAGAGTTATGATTAGACCAATACTTAATAAAACATCATATGAACTTTGGTCTAACAAAAAGCCTAACATTTCATACTTTAGAGTGTTTGGATGTCTCTGTTATATTTTGAACACAGGAGAACAACTTGTGAAATTCGAGCCAAAAACGATTGATGGAATTTTCATGGGTTATTCCTCAAGAAGTAAAGCCTACAGGATCTTCAATAAACAATCAAGGATAATTGTGGAAACCGTCAATGTAAAGTTCAATGAAACAGATGTGGATATGATCTCTGAAGATGATGATGGCGCACAAGAAAGTGAACAAGAAAGCAATGACACTGAAACAAACAAAGAAGCCACTGAAGCAGCAACAAATGTTGAAAGACTGAAATTCAAGCCCAGTCATCCTCCAGATTTGGTAATCGGAAGCCCAACGGCTGGTGTTCGTACACGTTCCTCTCTCAATAAGGATGTTTGTACTTTTTGTATCCATAATGCTTTTGTATCTGAAATAGAACCAGGTTCTTATGATATTGCTCTTAATGATGATTTTTGGTTGTTAGCTATGCAAGAAGAACTTAACCAGTTTGAGAGAAACAAAGTCTGGAACTTGGTACCTAGGCCAAAAGACTCTCCAGTAGTTGGAACAAAGTGGGTGTTTAAGAATAAGCTTGACGAGTCTGGAAATGTAATTAGAAACAAAGCTAGGTTGGTTGCTAAGGGATACAATCAGATCGAAGGCATTGACTTTGATGAGACATTTGCCCCAGTAGCTAGGTTAGAAGCGATTAGAATCTTGTTGAGCTTTGCATGTTTTAAAGGTTTAAAACTAAAACAAATGGATGTGAAAAGTGCTTTTCTGAATGGAGAACTAAAAGAAGAGGTTTATGTTGAACAACCCCCTGGCTTTGAGAATCCCAATTTTCCAAATCATGTGTATAAACTAGAAAAAGCATTGTATGGCCTTAAGCAAGTTCCTCGAGCTTGGTATGACTGTCTTTGTACTTATCTTTTGGAAAACGGTTTTAAAAAGGGGTATGCTGACACAACTCTGTTTCTATTACATGACGGTGATGATTTTTTGATTGTTCAAATCTATGTTGATAATATCATTTACGGTGCTACTAATGATGTCTTGTGTGGAAAATTTGAAAAAGTTATGCAGGACAAATTTGAGATGAGCTTGGTGGGAGAACTGAAATATTTTCTTGGCTTTCAAATCAAACAGAGCAGCAAAGGTATTTTTATCTCTCAAACAAAGTATGTAATGGAGTTACTGAAGAAATTTGGAGTGGAAGATGCAAAACCAATGAAAACACCAATGAGTCCAACAACCAAGCTTGACAAAGATGAAAAAGGTGTTGCTGTTGATCAGAAAAAATATCGCGGTATTATCGGTTCACTTCTTTATCTTTCTGCTTCTAGACCCGATATTATGTTTTCTGTTTGTTTGTGTGCTCGTTTTCAATCTAATCCAAAAGATTCTCATTTAAAAGCCACAAAACGAATTCTGAGATATTTGATACACACACCAAATCTTGGTTTATGGTATCCATCCTGTGATAACTTTAATTTAATTGGGTTTACCGATGCTGATTATGCTGGCTCACTCACTGATAGGAAGAGTACTAGTGGAACTTGTTTCATGCTAGGTCATTCACTTGTTTCATGGTCAAGTCGTAAACAAAATTGTGTTGTTTATCCACCACTAAGGCTGAATATATTGCTTTAGGAAGCTGTTGTGCACAGATTTTATGGATGATGCAGACTTTATCTGATTTTGGGCTTTGCTATAAACGAGTTCCTTTAAAGTGCGATAGTAAGAGTGCAATTGATTTATCAAGTAATCCTGTACATCATTCACGCACAAAACACATTGATGTGAGACACCACTTTCTTAGAGATCACATTGCTAATGAGGACATTTGTATTGAATTTATTCCAACAGAATCTCAGCTTGCTGATATTTTCACAAAACCCCTTCCAGAAGATAGGTTTTGCAGATTACGATTGGATTTGGGAATTATAAAAATAAATTAATCTCTTTGCATTTTTGGGTAAATTCTCTTAAGATGTTCTGTTATCAATACCATCTTCTGACAAATAATCCAGTCCTCAAAACATCAAGAAAAGAACATTTTCTTTGGACATTTTTCTTATAAAATTGTGACTGTACAAGATTTCAGAATATGAGATGGATGAAAGTTTGTCTGCAACTCTGATGTGATTGAATATATCTTATAATATGAGTAATTTAGGAATTTTTTTTTCACAAACCATCTCTGCCACTATCACCCTTCTACCATCCATCACTGTTTTATATATATTAAGGGGATTTAAAAATATATATATATATATATATATATATATAATAAGTAGTTCTCTGACCTCATTTAAAAATCCAAGCTCTGGTCATGAACGATTATGAGTTTACTTATTTTCATGCTGCAACTAATCCCGTTTAAAAATCCAAGCTCTGGTTATGAGTGGTTAAGTGTGCTCTTGATGTATATTTTTTTTTATAGATCAGTTAAAATCCTCTCTGATTGCTTGGGGTTTACGGCTCTGATTCTGTCAAAACAACTTGATTTCTAACTACGGTCCATGCATTTTGCAAATGTTCAGAACTATTCATCTTTTGATGATTACAAAGGGGGAGAAGAAGTTAAGATTTTTGTGTTGTTTATAGACATCTATAGACTTTATTTAGCCATTAATACTAGGTGTTTAATTATTTTCTATTTTTTTTCAAATTCTTATTTTGTGTCTGTTTACAACTGGTAGGGGGAGCTGTGTTATAGGGGGAGCACAAATATAGGGGGAGTTCATTTCAAACACATTCTGTTATCCTTAAAAATCTTAAGTCTGTTTGTCGTCATCAAAAGGGGGAGTTTGTTGAATATATGATTTTTTGTTTGATGATAACAAATAGATTTTTACTGATGTGTTTGATGGTGAAATAATTAGTATTATTGGTTGATGATGCTTTACACAAAATACAGGAAATTTACACAAGTTTTTGTCTTCCAATAATATATTTTTATTCCACAAAACAATTACATACTCTCACTTATTACATTTTCTTTTGTTTCAAATTCACAATTACAAATAAATTCAGTTCAAATGTCTTCACTACATATACATCTCTTCTTGCTGGATTAATCTTGTTGTGCTCACTCTAACTGTCTCAAGCTCCTAGTGCATCATCCTGAAACCTGTCACAAAAGAAGATACACACAGTACGCTGGAACTAAAATAAACACTGGACAAATAAAATTTTACTGTTTGATTGATTCTCTATTTGTCTCAGTTTTTCTGTGTGTTTTTCTCATCATATTTCAGACTTGAACATCCACGCCATAACCATACTGGTTTGCGGATCAGAACCAGCTGTTTCTGACCAGCCTGAACACAGTACAACCTGACTGCTGTTTTTGTTTCCTTGTGTTTCAGGACAAGGTGCAAACAAATGGCCGAGCAAAGCTCAAATCAAAATGGCCAGTACAAGAAAAAATTTTTGGATAGAAAGCATGTGCAAATGATTCAAATCAAAATGCAAGTAAACAAGCAAATGTTCAAATAACATGCCAACACAGCTATACAAGTATGGCAAATCAACATTACAAATCAGCTCAGATCAGGGGATGCTAAAGAATGCTCAGACAACTCAAGTTTCAAATTACACAAAACAAGGCAGTGCAGACTTGTTTCAGCATGATGACACAAGTGAACAATACAAGATGGATGAGGCTCAAGTAGTTCAGCATATTCACAACAGTACAAGAAATTGGAGCTGCTACAACATGGGTTGCTATGTGCAAGATGACAAATCAGTGCAATCAAAACAACTACAAGTGAATGGTTCAAAAGAAAGACAGCAAATTCAAATGTTTCAGTATGGGTGAAAACAGTTCAAGTGTTCAAAGCAGCAATGGCAACTCAACATTAAACACAAGCAAGTGGAAAGGTGTACATTCAAGTTTCAGCAAGCATGCAAGTGCAGATTTCAGGTTCATGGGATCAAGTTCAATATGTGCAGTTAAGTTTCTCAGGTCAAAACAGAGGTGCAAAAGGCAAACATTAGAATGGACATGAGAGTAACATATGAGATGTATTCAACATGACTCAACATGTTTCAAGTCCAAGTATAATTGTTACAGAAGCTCAGTATATGTGTGTGTAACTGCATATACAAGTTAGCAGCTAATTAGGAAAGCAAAGAAACTGCTCAATATGTTTATAGCAACAATTCAAGTGTTTTATCAAGACAATCACGACAAATTTTTTCAAATCAGACTAAGTTTGACAAGGCAAAAAAAATCGGCAGATTTATTTTTGAAAGACAAGGAATTTACTTCCTGTTTTTGGCAAACTTTATCAACTCAGCAATTAAGTGATTTCGAGAATATTTTTAATTGCAAATCATTTGTTTTCAGTTTTTGATTCAATCAAGAAATTCAAGGCAACATTTGAAAACTGTGCAGTCATGTGTTTGGCAAGAAATTTTGGGCAAGTTCCTATTTCCAGAATTATTTCAACAAATTCCAGAGAAACAAAAATATTTGTCCAGAAATCAGTGTTAATCAAGGCAAGAAATCAATGGAGCAATCACGCAATAAACACAAGGGGATTCACGGTTTTAATTCTTTCCAGAAATGCTTAATCACGCAACAAATTCAAATAAAAACCGAGAATTACAAAAGCAAAAGGGGAATGAATCAATTCAATTTCAAAATCAGGAATTTACGGCATGTTTTCTCAATCCAAAGGGGCACAAATTAATTCACGGCAAATTCAAAGAATTTAATCAAGGCAGAAATCCATTCAAGAAATTTTTAAAAGGGGAAACCACAAACAATCAAATTCGAATATTCCCAAATCAAATCGGGCAAGTCTTCAATGGAAATCAGAGTACAAGGGTTTCGGAAGCCCTATATAAACACACGAATTCATCATCGACAATTATCGAGCATTGGTGACAGTAAAATCAAAATACTAATCACAAATCAGAGAGCTTACTCTGTACAAATCGAGAGAAGGAGAGCACTACAGAGTCAACCTAGAAGATTAATCAAAGCAATTCAGAACTGCAGAAGGAATCCGAAGCAAGGAATTGAAATTTCTCAAGAAACCCTAATCGCCGCCGCCATTCTCAAGTTTTCAGAACAAAAGTGGAAGCTATCGAATAACACAAATAAGAGAGTGGGCCGGCCTTTTTGTCTTGGCTAAACAAAGTTATTTAAAAAGGGGGGTTCCTTTATTTTATTCCTTGTTTCTTCATTTTGTTGGAGTTTTGTTTGTGTTTTTTTTTTAGATTTTTTTAAAAAAACTAGAATTACAGATTGCTGGATTGTAGTCTGAGAAAATCAGGTCTAGGGTACATAGACCAGTCTATGATTTTGAGCTTAGGATTAGACAGGAGCAGAAGCTGCAAGTTTACATAGGATTGTAAGCAGGATCTGTTTGTAATTCCTAGTAGAAATCTTAGAAAGGCAGCAGTAGGCACAGTCTTGCCGAAGCTGGGTATCTCTGCGCGTATTTTTCCTTTACTGCATATTTTTAAATTTCTGTGTTTGTTTTATTTTCTGTTAAAACCCTATTCACCCCCCCCCCCTCTAGGGTTATTATCGATCCTACAATAAATGTATATAATGGTTATTGTTTCGCACACCCCATGACGCATCGATTATGGTATTACATTGGTGATTGGCAAATCTCCTTCGTAATTAGAAACAATATTTTTTTATGTTGAAGTATAATAATTTATGATAAAGTCTTTTTAAATGAATAAATAAATACCGGAACATTCAAGGATGACAGAGAAGATAGTGTATAGGCTTGGGTTTGGAAAATATAGTTTTATGCTCTCACTGGCTATACCTAACTGATCTGATGGTTGGGATGGATAATTAAAGTCTCATTTGAAATTATTTGAGATATGAAATAAATTGGAATATAATTTATTAAGTAAAAATAAAAGTTGAATTTTAAACCCCAAATATTTTGGGAAAATAAATTTAAAATGATTTTGAATGGTTTATATAAGTACATAATGATTTTCTAAGGTACTTTGAAGTATCGCAGAATAATTTTTATGGCGATCAAAATAGCTTTTGTCCCATAATGGCAATTCGCGTATTTTTAATTATAAACTTTAAACGCTTATAACTTTTGCAATTTAATCGGATATCCACGAAACAAGTTACATTTGAATCCTATTTACGAGAACTTTCAAATGAGTGAAAGCAGATTTTAATTTCGGGTTATAATTTTCAAGTTATATTTAAAACCATTTTGAAAAGGTCGTTGTAAGAGCAGTAGTCGGTCATAACTATAAACAGCTATTTTAAATGTTTTAAAAACATGGAAAAAAATTGTAAAATTATGTAAAAGTGTTTTGAATTGTAAAGTTTAATTTTTTGCTTAGATAAACGATATTTTGATCGAAGTTGTTAAGATAACGGATTTGTAACGCTTTTGTAGCACCTTTGAAACACTATTGTAACACTTTATTTGGCAGCAATCTATTTTGAAGTTTTTAACCAGCGAACTGTTTTCCGAACTATAAGTAAATGATTAGGGGAAAATATGAGAATTGGTTTAAAGAAGTTTAATTAACAAATCCAAGGCAGAAGGAGATTGGATGAAAGCCTGTGTGTTCCGTAATTGTATTATTAAAATTTCGCTAATTATTTGAAAAGGTTGGGTTTTTACCAATTCCAAATAATTATACGATATGATACTGATGTCAAGATATCGATGACGATTGTAGAAGACCCAGATTTCTTCACATCGGATGGATGGCCTGTTGATGCCTTAGGCGACGACCAATATGAGGTTAAAGTGACGGCTAAATCTGACCGTACTTGAAGCGATTTGGTTTGCAAGGACTTGCACTCCTAGGCGGGGACGTGGAATCAAGTGCCTTCGGTTTTGTTCCTATTCCCGGAATGGACTTGTTGATGGATTTCGTGTCTGACACTGTATTTCATAAAATATAGATTGACATTTACTAAACATACATTTGTTTGGTGATAGAGAATTTATTCTTTTACTTAACACCCTTCTTTGAGACGTACGAGCTCAAAGGTTGTATGTTGATGAATAGCCGTTTGTGTTTTAAAGAATGATAGTGTGGCATGATAAGTGGAAATGATCAAGGCTTTTGTTGAAAAGCAGAGCCTTGTGGTTAAAGAGCAAAGCATGGCTTAAACGCGTAGCTTTGTGTATGATGCGACCTCGCAGACCTCACAACCCGGAATGAGCCGAAACAGAAGTATAGACCGTAGTGGTGGGGACTTAACATTCCATCTAGAAAAAGGTAACGCCAAGGAATGGAGCCTGGGCATTTACTTATGTGATTTGTTGGATGAGGCGCCTCGGAATAGGTCAATATACCTAGATGACATTCGACATACAGACCGAGGGACGTTATGTTCAGACTGTTACTTCAATCCACAAAGTAGGGTGGACCAACCCTGCAACTCTAAAGGAGCCAGATGGGATCCTGAAACCTAGCTGGGGGTTCCGAATCGTATTTAAGAAGATCCTTAGCCCAAGCTCATTGATGGAAATCCAACTTTCAATATAAAATATCTTTACAATTTTCAGTTGTATACCTATGTAGCCAACATAGTGGGATAGGGCACTATACGAGCTAAGATTTATAAAATTATTTTTGAAAGGATTTTTCATGCCCTAGATATTATTATAATATTAAATGTTTTGATTTTAAACTATATCAAGCATGTTTTTCGATTATAAGGCAAACCCCTATTCTCTGGTGTGCGCTTGCATTGTGTGTTGGGACCTGCGGCTTATAATCGTTCATTTTTCTAAAGTCATGTTTTCAAAATTATTTTATGGTTACTATAATTAGTTATGGCTGCTGTGTTTGTGCACGTATCCTTGAGAGAAAACCGTTTTGTGACATGCGGCGTGGTCCCGAAATACTTTAATCAAAATAAGGCTAAATATAAGATTTGTTAATAAAGTTTTCTCACACCAGTCCCATGACTGACTCGTAGTTTGTTTTTCCTTGCAAACTGCGGGTACCCACAATTTCCAGTCTGCTAGTTTTTTTTTCATTTTTCGAGATTAGGTTCAAGCTTGAAGACTTGGAGTTCCAGAGAGAGCTGGAGTTTCATACGAAGACCGTACGTTCTCTACTATTGGTATATTATATTAGGTTTACATGGAGTAATGGTATGTAAAATCAGATTTGTATACAAAATGTTTTTCAGCTGCAATAATATATTCATATTATATTTTATCTGTTCCACCGTGAGCTTTGTATTCCACTGTGTTTGCTCTGATAAAGCCTAACGAAACGTACTTTTGCTTACCTTGAATCCATGCGGGTTTCGGTTTTTGGTCGGTTTGAAGTAGGTAGGAGTGCAGGTCGTCATAGTTGGTATCAGAGCTTAGGTTAGATAAACCTTGGCTCTATGGGATACAGACTTGTCAGAGATAGGATCAGTAGTGTCCTAGGACAAGAAACTCATTAAAGATAGGGTTAGTAATACCCTAGAACGAGTTGTGAGTGTGTGTGTGTGTGTATATATATATATATGAGAGATGTATTTGTAATTTGATATACAAATGTTTTTTTGTTGGATTAATTTGTTGAGTGGGTTATGAACATTGGTCGGTGCAGTAAGAGCTCACTATATCGATAAGTGTTTCTGAACACTTGAACGTAGCAGTCCAACCCAGTTTTTATGAAATAGTTTTGTCCAAAAGTATATTTTCGTAAAAAGGATATATATTTTGTTGAAAATTATGTTTTGGAAAATTTAATCCACTAATTGATTGCTGGAGATAATAGTTAGTATAATTAAGAAATTTGAATTCTCGACGATTTTGGACAGTCGAGATATCTGCTAAAATATTATAAAACTTTTTGGTAAAATATTAAAAGTTCTAGGGTATAGATAACCGTGGTCTATCTGGAAATAAACTTAAGATGATGAGTCGAAAACAAGAAAAAAGGATTTATAAGCAGATAAAAGAAGACAGGTTGGACCTATACAGGTATATTTATAGTTACCCTAGGAAATATAAGAATAAAGGAAAAATTTATGGGTGTTTGCAGTTGTAAAGAGGTATATTATGCAGTCCTATGACCAATGAATAAACAGATAAAGTTAAATAGTGGAGTTAACCAATAAAGCTCTTGGGTTAATAATCAAGGTATTGGTTAAGCATACGACCATTAGTTCCGACTTCGATTTCGAGGACGAAACCATTTTAAGCGGGGGAGAATATAACGACCCGAAAATTTTGAACCAATTTAAAATTTCCAAATTCCATAAAGATTAAAATTAATTTAGATTTGCGCAGGAATAAAATTGAAATAATCCAAAAAGAATGAATTTTCGATTAAAAATAGTACGTTTACAAAGGAAGTAGTAGCTAATGAACTTGGATTTCAATGGAATCCATTTCATTGAATTCGGAATGATGAAATTAGGTAACCAACCAAGTTACGTCAAAAATGGCATCTGTTAGATATGTTAAATTCACAAAAGATTCAAAATTTGAACTAAAAAGGGATGATTTTGAGGATATCTTGAGAACGGAATATCGCTAGATAGTGAGACCACGTCCATTAGATCCGGAATAGTGAATTTTAGTACCCAGGAAAGTTTCGCATAAAGTGGCATCCGTATGTGGAAAATGAAAAATAAAAGGCCAAAATTTGAACTAAATTTTGACAGTAATTGAAATTTGATAGTGCTAACGGCAAAACTGGAACCTGAGACCTATCCAAAAATATTTAGATTATAGAATATTAGCTATGTATGAAGTCTGGGAAAATCCGGTATCGAATATAGGAAGTTATTGAAAAAAAAATTAAAAAAATTATTTGAAAATCCAAACGAACTCCGATTTTGGATTTGAACACATAGAGTTGAAGTACGTTAGAAACCAAACAATATGGTTGAAGAGTTTCTAAAAACCGTTATCATTTCATACTCCGGTTCGAGGCCAGAAGGTGCTTAAGAAAGCACACTTTACTATTCATAAGTGGATAAGCATGAAACTCAAGGTTTAATCCTAGCCACACATTTTCTACCCATGGATTTAAGACACATAAGCAATCCACACACTTTTCACCCTTATAAATACCCACCACCGTTACCTTATTTACCATCTCATTCCCTTTCTTCTCTTGAAAATCTTCTTCTTCCTCCCTCTCCCTTAAGCTCATTGCCATGGCCGAAAATCATTAATAAAAAATAAAAAAAAATAAAGCAAAAGAAAAGGTGAAAGGAGGGCAAGACTAGAAGTCAGGGACCCTTAGGCAAAAGCCTGGACTTCACGGGGTGATAAAAAATGAACTTTTAAAGGGTTTTGTTGCTTGATTTAATGATTACATGTATGATGTTTGTTATGATGGATGATGGTTGTATAGTTTAAGAACACACAAAAAATTAAGCGCTAGTGTTATAACGCTTGTGCCCAGTTATTATTTCATTATGTTAAAAATGGTTACTATGAATGTTTATAATGGTTGTTGTTTCGCACACACCATGACGCATCAATTATGGTATTACATTAGTGATCGGCAAATCTCCTTCGTAATTAAAATCAATATTCTTCTAAGTTGAAGGATAATAATTTATGATAAAGTCTCTTTAAATGAATAAATAAATACCAGAACATTCAAGGATGATAGAGAAGATTGTCTAGGCTTGGGTTTGAAAAATATAGTTTCCTACTCTCCCTGGCCATCCCTAAATGATCCAACGGATAGGATGGATAATTAAAGTCTGATTTGAAATTATTTGAGATTAGAAATAAATTGGAATTTAATTTATTAAGTAAAAATAAAAGTTGAATTTTAAACCCCAGATATTTTAGGAAAATAAATTTAAAATGATTTTGAATGGTTTATATAAGCACATAATGGTTTCTTAAGGTATTTTGAAGTATCTCAGAATAATTTTTATGGCGATCAAAATAGCTTTTGTCGCATAATGGCAATTCGCGTATTTTTAGTTATAAACTCTAAACACTTGTAACTTTTGCAATTTAAATCGGATTTCCACGAAACAAAGTATGTTTGATTCCTATTTACGAGAACTTTCAAATGAGTGAAAGCATATTTTAATTTCAGGCTATAATTTTCAAATTATATTTAAAACCATTTCGAAAAGGTCGTTGTAAGAGCAGTAGTAGGCCATAACTTTAAACAACTATTTTAAATGTTTTAAAAATATGGAAAATTTTTGTAAAATTATTATAAATTATGTAAAAGTGTTTTGAATTGTAAAGTTTAAGTTTTTGCTAAGATAAATGATATTATGATCGAAGTAATTAAGATAACGGATTTGTAACGCTTTTGCAACACCTTTGAAACACTATTGTAACTCTTTCTTTGGCAGCAATCTATTTTGAAGTTTTTAACCCGTGAACTGTTTTCCGAACTATAAGTAAATGATTAGGGGAAAAATATAAGAATGTGTTTAAAGAAGTTTAATTAACAAATCCAAGGCAGAAGGAGATTGGATAAAAGTCTGTGTGTTCCGTAATTGTATTATTAAAATTTCGCTAATTATTTGAAAAGACCGGGTTTTTACCCATTCCAAATAATTATACGACGTGATGTTGTTGTCAAGATATCAACGACGAATGTAGAAGACCCAGATTTCTTCACATCGGACGGATGACATGTTGATGCCTTGGGCGACGACCCATACAAGGTTAAAGTGACTGCTAAATCTGACCATACATAAAGCGATTTGGTTTGCAAGGACTTGCACTCTCAGGTGGGGACGTGGAATCAAGTGCCTTCGGTTTCGTTCCTATTCCCGAAATGGACTTGTTGATGGATTTCGTGTCTAAACTGTATTTCATAAAATACTGATTGAAATTTACTAAACATACATCTGTTTGGTGGCGGAGAATTTATTCTCTTGCTTAACACCCTTCTTTGAGACGTACGAGCTCAAAGGTTGTATGTTGGTGAATAGTAATTTGTGTTTTAAAAAATGATAGTGTGGCATAATAAGTGGAAATGATCAAGGCTTTTGTTCAAAAGCAGGGCCTTGTGGTTGAAGAGCAAAGCATGGCTTAAATGCGTAGCTTTGTGTATGACGCGACCTCACAGACCTTACAACCCGGAATGAGCTGAAACAGGGCTATAGACCGCAGGAGTGAAGGCTTAACATTCCATCTAGCAAAAGGTAACGCCATGGTATGGAGCCCAAGCATTTACTTATGTGGTTTGTTGGATGAGGCGCCTCAGACTAGGTCAATATACCTAGATGACAGTCGACACACAGACTGAGGGACGTTATATTCAGGCTGTTACTTTAATCCACGAAGTAGGGTTGTAACAACCCGTATTTTCAATAACCTGTAATAACATAAATCGAGGCAGAATTTAATTCTAAAATGGGAATCAAGGGAAACGGGCTATGCCATTGTGTTCGTCTCGGAAAAATACGCGAAATAGAGTCCGAGTTTTCGAAAATCGGAGTCCGTATGACCAAGATATGGCCTCGCGAAGTTTCACGAAAATTCCCAAATTAAAGTATACTTAATTAAGTGAAATGGGTTGTGTAGATATATATATATATATATATTGATATATATATATATATATAATTGAAAATTTAATAAATAAATATGCAAAAATGCTCAAAACAGCGAATTGGGAGAGGGGAATAACCGAACCGGCCGATTTTTGTGTATGGTTGGCTGTCAACCCGTGGGCCGATTCGCTCAAGTGCAGATTTTGCATTTGAATGGTTCTCATGGTCCATCTTTAATCTAAAGGCCCTAGATGGTTCCTACACTTGACTTCTTCCCCAAGACATGCTTTGATGGCTTGGATTGAATCTAGGGTTAATCCTATGGCCTAAAACACTTGCCTAATCTATAAATAAGACCCTAACCTACCCTAATTCATTCATAATTAAACCTAGTGACTAAACTATGGCAAAATGCTAGCTCTCATGGCCTCCACTAATTTTATGAAGAGGGTTGCATACTAATCACTCTCTAATCAACTTCTAATCCCTTCTTAGCATCTTAATCTTCTTCATTTGGTGTTCAAAGTTGCTAGTTGTGAGTTTCTATCACTTTGATGATCTTTTGGTAAACTAATTAGATGAGATGTGATGAGATTTATGGTTTTGTATGTGGGTTAATGAGCTTTGAATCATATGATATGATGTTAGCATTAATCTTATGTTTATGCATGTTGAGTATGTAAGCTTATGCAAGTTTAATATGATGTATGTTATGTTTGCATGATGCTAAATATGCAAGTTGTGGGCTATGTAATCATATGCATGTTATGCAAGTTCATGGTAATATGCTATGCAAGTTACATGTTTGTTAATATGCAAGTTACATGTTTGTTAATATGCAAGTTACATGTATGTAAATATGCAAGTTACATGTTTGTTAATATGCAAGTTACATGTTTGTTAATATGCAAGTTACATGTATGTAAATATGCAAGTTACATGTTTCTTTATATGCAAGTTACATGTTTGTTAATATGCGAGTTACATGTATGTAAATATGCAAGTTACATGTTTATTAATATGCAAGTTCATGATGACACATTATGCAAGTCTATAAGCTAATATGCAAGTTTGTTATGCAAAATGAATATGTAAGTTATGTGACATATTATATGCAAGTTATGTGACATGTTATGCAAGTTCATATGCAAGTTATGTGTTTGTTAATATGCAAGATGGCACCTTTGAAACATGTTCATTCATATGCAAGTTGACACCTTTTATATGTGTTATATCATGAACGAAATTACGTGGGAACGATGGGGTAATTAAATGCATAAGTTAATAAGATTGTGTGAAATTAATATAATTATGCATAACACAAAATAAATAAACATAGTATGGGAATTTGCCTATTTGGTTAGGTGTACCCATACTATGTGTTGGGAATTTACCTATTGAGTTAGGTCTACCCCATGGGAATTTACCTATTAAGTTAGGTCTACCCATGTTAAGAAAACTTGATTAATTAGGGATAATTAATATAAAATTATGAGGGTGATTAATTAGGTGTAATTAATTGACTAAGACACGAGGTTGGACTCAGTTGTAGCGTAAAACTGCCCGGACCCAACCGGCTTAACCAGTTGCTACAAATGTTAGCCCAATGTGAGAGGTCTTAGGCACAAACTAAATACGTAATTAATGTAAAGACACGAGGTTAGACTCTGTTATGACATAAGGCTGCCCGGACCCAACCGGCTTAACCAGCGGTCATAAAAGACAGTCTAATGTGAGAGGTCTTTACAAAGGTTGCGTTCTTAATTAATTAATTAAGAAACACTTAACCACATTAGCATGTAGAGGGACATGAGGGGTTAAGTGGGTGCCTCGGGTGGCATGAGAAAATCTAGTGGTTGCCTTGGGTGGCAATAGAAAATACGATTAGAATACTTAACCAAAATAGAACATGTAATTAAAACATGATTAAAGGGTTAAGTGGGATATACTAGAAAAAGGGACAAGCTTAGGTGGGTAGCTTGTGGAGGCCCATTTCAACCAGTAACCCATACGTATCTTTGTGGGCTCGACCCATGTCGAGGACGGGACACGCATACTGGGCTTGACTGTAAGAGGCAAACGGGTTAGCGGTGGCAACGCAAGTCCAACGGGCTTCATATGCGTGAGTGGGCCCGGGCTGGTAGGTAAGCCGTTGTTGCATCGAGTAGATATAAGCCGTGCACCTTTAGTTTCATCAGGTTGCCACATTGGGGAATGATACATCCCACGGTGGGGCCAGCACGGGTATCTACGTTAGGGAGCCGATCGAATGGGAAGTAGTGTGTACACCTAGTGGATTGTAGGGCCCCGTGGCGCCTACTTGGTCACCTAGGGGTACGCAGGTACTAATTAGTAAATTTTATAAGTCCTTGGGTGGGATCAACCTTTAAGTTAGGAACGACTGGTGTGGTGCAGTTTAGTAATTTACCTTAGGGAGGGTAGATGCGTCTTTATCCTTTATCTTCGTTTAGTTGACTGCTTAGGGTAGCCATTCATCCCTATATGTTACCGTATATCAGTTTATGTCTTCTCTGATTACTTTAACGATTGTATTGTTAAAGTTATAGGACTCGCTCAGACTTATGTCTGACCCTGTTGTTTTATCTTTTTCCCAACCCTCAGGTCCTACGGTGGATCCTAGCAGTAGTGGAGCTTGATCGGATTGCTGTTCCAGTCTTTAGGAGCTTGGATAGATGTAAAGCTCCAGTTATCCAGTTATCTTTTCTTTTGTTTGGCTATTGTATGAGAGCGGGATTATGTACTTCTTTATTTTGATGGATATTGTACTTGACCTTTATTGTGGTTTTATGATGTAACCAGACATGTTTTACTTCCGCTGTTATGAGATGATGTTTTAAAATTTCAAGTACTATTTATATCTGTCTTGTTGTAATTTTTCTGTTCTATATTCACTAAAATACTCCACCGATGCTATGGCATTCCCTTAGTGAGTGATCATAGCGGGAGTGGGGTGTTACACGTGGTATCAGAGCTTAAGGTTACCAGAACAGATAAAATTTTTGAGAAAAACTACTTTCTAAGAGTATTTTCGAAGAAAGGATTTTTAAAAGCATGTCTTCTAAGAGAAAAAGTTTTTGAAAAAGAAAAGCATAATCCCCAATAGCCATATCTTTATCTTTCGGAATCTCCTTTTTGAATCTTTCCTCTTTCGTTTCAGCATGGCTGAAGATCTTAACATCCCGGAGGGTTTAGTTATACCACTATGGTATAGGAGGTTGCAAGAGGCTAGGGCCGCGGCTGCGGGTCCGGCCAATGCTACTACACCAGAGACAACCGCTCCTCCTCCTCAGCCTAGAGTGGATAATTTTGCTAAGGTTTGCAAGGAGTTCAAGGCTATAGGAGGAAAACCTTTTCTTGGTTCAGAGACTTTCGTAGAGGCTAGAGATTGGCTTAAGGAAGTGGAAGAGTTGCTAGATATCTTTGAAGTGGAAGAGGGAAAGAAAGTCAAGTTGGCGGCTTGGTTAATGAAGGGAGAGGCCTCATTCTGGTGGGAGGTCACTAATGGAGAACGCCCTGTTGACTCTTGGGCAGATTTTAAGCAAAGGTTTGGGGCTAAGTTTCTCTCAAGGGCGGAAGAGAATCTGTTTATGGAGAAGTTCTTGAATTTGAAGCAAGGGAATCTCACGGTGAAAGAATATGTCAACAAATTCAATCAATTAGCAAGGTTTGGCATAGAGTTGGTGAATACACCGGAGAAGAAGGCTTTGAGGTTCGTTAGAGGCTTGAACGAACCATTGCAAGGAATAGCTATGACTCACATTCCTATGGGGGCCACTTTTGAGAAGCTTGTCTACATGGCACTTATGCATGAGGATGATAAGAATTCTAAGGCACCAGAGAAAAAGGGGGATCAGAAGAAACCGCAACAGCAACAACAAGGCAAGGGCGGAAAAGGCAATGGTGACAAAAAGAAGACGAAGAAGAAGTGCTTCAATTGTGGAACACCAGGACACCTTAGTAAGGATTGTCGCAAAAAGAAGAAGACCGGTTGCTTTCATTGTGGTGAAGCAGGGCATCTTGTGAAAAACTGCCCAAAGAAGGGGCAGAAGACGGGGTCTACCTCAGGAGGCCAGGTGCAAGCTCTTATAGCACCACCTCAGTCAGGGGGGCAAGTTCAGGTTCTCTCAGTTCCACTGATTCAGCAGAGAGGTAGAACTATTTCCGTTGAAAGTCTGGTTTTTCTGTTTGATCATCCAGTTCGTACTTTGTTTGACTCTGGCGCATCGCATTCTTTTATCTCATCATCGTTAGTTGAGTCACTGCACTTAGACACCAGTCTAGTTGATGATCCCTTGGTTGTCTCAAACCCAATTGGGGGCTCCATATATCTGTCTATGATATGTTTGGGTTTGAAGATTTCTATACTTAGCGTTGAGTTTAGATGTGATGCTTTTGTATTGGGCTTCACGGGCTATGGGTTGATCTTGGGCATGGACTGGTTATCCAGTAATGGTGCCGTTCTTGATTGCGAAAGGAGAGTTGTCAGGCTCATGACCCGCTTGGGTAACACTCTCGAGATCTCTTGCAATCCCATGGAATCTGTTTTGCTAAGTTATCTTGAATCGCTCGATGCTTCGGTCGAGAGTTTGTGTTCTGTCAGAGTAGTCCGGGAATATCCGGATGTGTTTGAAGAAGTAAAGGGTTTGCCTCCGAAGCGGGAGATAGATTTCCGAATTTATTTGGTGGATAATGCCAAACCAGTGTCTTTGCCAGTACGCCACATGGCTCCTCGTGAGAGAAGAGAACTTCATAAGCAAGTAGGGGAGTTGCTTGAGAAGGGATTCATAAGGCGAAGTATATCGGAGTGGGGAGCTCCAGTAGTGTTTGCCACGAAGGCGGATGGGTCCCTCAGACTTTGTGTGGATTATAGAGAACTTAATAAGCTCACGAAGAAGAATAGACACCCATTACCGAGGATAGATGATCTCTTTGATCAGTTGGTTGGCGCGTCAGTATTTTCGCAGATGGACTTAGCTACAGGGTTTCATCAGTTAAGAGTGGCGGAGGACAGTATAGAGAAGACTGCTTTCCGGACTCCGGATGGTTTTTATGAGTGGCTAGTGATGCCATTTGGGTTGACAAACGCCCCCGCATACTTTGTTGATCTCATGAGTAGAGTGTTCAGAGAGTATCTGAATAAGTTTGTAGTAGTTTTTGTGGATGACATCTTGGTCTTTTCCAAGAATGAAGAAGAGCATGCCTTACATCTCAAGGAAGTGTTGGAGACTCTTCGAGCGCATAGTCTTAAAGCTAAATTCTCTAAATGCCATTTTTGGAGAAGAGAAGTGCGATTCTTAGGGCATGTGGTCTCTAAGGAAGGGATAGCTGTGGATCCCGCAAAGATAGTATCTATCCAGGATTGGAAAGTTCCTAGAAATGCTACCGAGGTAAGAAGTTTCTTGGGGTTGGCAGGATATTATAGGAAGTTCATCAAAGACTTCGCGAAGATATCAGCCCCATTAACCCGCTTGACGAAAAAGAATCTGGTTTTCTCGTGGGATGTAGATTGTGATGATGCTTTCCGACGGTTAAAGAGAGCTTTGACCACCGCTCCAGTTTTAGTGCTCCCGGATGGGAGTAAGCCGTTTGTTGTTTATACCGATGCTTGTGGAACAGGATTAGGCGCAGTCTTGATGCAGGAGGGAAGGGTAATAGCCTATGGAGGGAGACAATTGAGAGTGCATGAGAAGAATTACCCTACCCATGATCTAGAGTTGGCCGCGATTGTTTTCGCACTTAAGTCTTGGCGCCATTATCTTCTTGGTGAGAGATTCGAGTTGTTCACCGACCATAAATCATTGAAGTACTTATTCTCTCAGAAGGATTTAAACTTAAGACAGCAAAGGTGGATGGAGTTCTTAGCATCCTATGATTTCGAGATAGCGTATACCCCTGGTAAGGGTAACGTGGTGGCAGACGCCTTAAGTAGAAAAAGGCTATCTTTGAGTCCATTGTTCGTGGAACGACGAAGCTTGGAGTTTCTTTCTTTGTTTGACTTCAGACCTTCTGTTGATTTTGTACCTGGTTTGTTGGCATCCTTGGAGGTTAGACCTACTCTTTTGAGACGGATTGGCGAGGCTCAGCGAGACGACCCACAGTTGGTTGTGTTGGTAGAGAAGCTTATAAGAGGGGAGTCGTCCAGCCATTTGGGTAGATACACCATAGATGATAAGGGATGGTTGCATAGAGACGGTAGACTTTGTGTACCGCAAGATGAGGGTTTGAAGAAGGCTATTTTGGATGATGCACATCGTTCAAGAATGACTATTCATCCCGGTGGAGACAAAATGTACCAAGACATGAAGAGAGTTTTCTTTTGGGCCGGTATGAAGAAAGATGTGGCCGAGTATGTGGCTAGATGCTTAGTGTGCCAACAAGTTAAAGTGGAGCAAAGGAAACCCGGTGGGTTGCTACACCCATTGGAAGTTCCACAATGGAAGTGGGATAGTGTCTCGATGGATTTCATCGACGGGTTACCGAGATCGAGGAAGGGCAATACGGGAATTTGGGTTGTGGTAGACAGACTTACAAAGAGTGCCCATTTTATACCCGTAAAGAGTAAGAGGACCGCTCCATGGCTTGCTTCAGTCTATGTTAGAGAGATTGTTAGATTGCATGGCGTACCATCCAGCATTGTGAGTGATCGAGATCCTATTTTCACTAGTGAGTTTTGGAGAAGTTTGCAAGAGGCGGTAGGGACTCAGTTGTGTTTGAGCACCGCATATCATCCTCAGACGGACGGTCAGACCGAGAGGGTGAACCGTATCTTAGAAGATCTTTTGAGGCTTTGTATCTTGGATTTTGGAGGTACATGGGAAGAACATCTTCCTTTGGTGGAGTTCGCATATAATAACAGCTTTCAGTCCAGTATTGGTATGGCTCCTTTCGAAGCTCTTTATGGAAGGCCTTGTCGATCTCCTACATGTTGGTGGGAATCTACGGATAAGATCTTGCTTGGGCCGGATATGGTTAGAGAGACTTTAGAGAAGATTGATTTAATTCGTAGAAGGATGAAGGCAGCGCAAGATAGACAGAAGTCTTATGCGGATCGGAGAAGGACGGATCTTGAGTTTGAGGTTGGGGACATGGTTTTTGTCAAAGTATCTCCATTGAGAAATGTTGTTCGATTTGGGTCCGTTGGGAAGTTAGCACCGAGGTTTGTTGGACCATTTCCTATTAAGGAAAGGATTGGACGGATGGCATATAGGGTGGAGTTGCCCGACAGACTTAGTGGTGTTCACGATGTATTCCATGTATCACATTTGAGGAAGTGCTTACATGAGACCGCAGAGGTGGTAGAGCCGAGCTTGCTTAGAGATGTAGAGGTAGAGCGTGATGCGACGATTCGACGAGCTCCTACTCGCATCCTTGGGTCAGAAGCTAGGAAGTTGAGGAATAGAGAGGTTCAGCTAGTGAAAGTGCAATGGGGAGATGACGAAAGCAATGCTACTTGGGAGACGGAAGCAAAGATGCGTTCTTTGTATCCATTTCTTTTTGAGAGTATGTCTTTTAACTTCTCCTTTATTGCTTGTCTAGTACTTATCTTATCTTTAGTATATCCTCTCGCTAATACCTATGACCTTTAGATAGGGTAAAACCTATGGTTGAAACATGTGTTTGAAACATGTTATGGTTGATGGATGCATATGGATGCAATTGTTTGCTAGTGGTTGCTCGTGGATGCATATACACACACATTAGGCACTAGATCGGCTCAGTCACTTCATGTTGCATATTGCATAAATGGATGTGGTAGTTAGATTGATGGATGTATCATGGCTGTGTTATCATATGGATGATGCATTTTTGTGTATGGTTGTGCACGCATGTAGAAATTTGTATGTGTCAATAGGGTTTCGCATACATATTGGATGCATGGCACTATCATGGTTTGCATTAAGGAGGTTTACTGTATCAGTAACCGCCTGATTTTCGCATTAGGTAAGTACATATACACACACTTTTGCATATATCCATCCAGCATTTAGAATCTTGTAAGGACAATGATTGCTCGTGGATGATGCTTTGAGTAGATGGATAATTGGATGGTAGGATACGTTCTTCCTAACTTGAAGATTTCGGGGACGAAATCCTTTAAGGAGGGGAGAATGTAACAACCCGTATTTTCAATAACCTGTAATAACATAAATCGAGGCAGAATTTAATTCTAAAATGGGAATCAAGGGAAACGGGCTATGCCATTGTGTTCGTCTCGGAAAAATACGCGAAATAGAGTCCGAGTTTTCGAAAATCGGAGTCCGTATGACCAAGATATGGCCTCGCGAAGTTTCACGAAAATTCCCAAATTAAAGTATACTTAATTAAGTGAAATGGGTTGTGTAGATATATATATATATATATATTGATATATATATATATATAATTGAAAATTTAATAAATAAATATGCAAAAATGCTCAAAACAGCGAATTGGGAGAGGGGAATAACCGAACCGGCCGATTTTTGTGTATGGTTGGCTGTCAACCCGTGGGCCGATTCGCTCAAGTGCAGATTTTGCATTTGAATGGTTCTCATGGTCCATCTTTAATCTAAAGGCCCTAGATGGTTCCTACACTTGACTTCTTCCCCAAGACATGCTTTGATGGCTTGGATTGAATCTAGGGTTAATCCTATGGCCTAAAACACTTGCCTAATCTATAAATAAGACCCTAACCTACCCTAATTCATTCATAATTAAACCTAGTGACTAAACTATGGCAAAATGCTAGCTCTCATGGCCTCCACTAATTTTATGAAGAGGGTTGCATACTAATCACTCTCTAATCAACTTCTAATCCCTTCTTAGCATCTTAATCTTCTTCATTTGGTGTTCAAAGTTGCTAGTTGTGAGTTTCTATCACTTTGATGATCTTTTGGTAAACTAATTAGATGAGATGTGATGAGATTTATGGTTTTGTATGTGGGTTAATGAGCTTTGAATCATATGATATGATGTTAGCATTAATCTTATGTTTATGCATGTTGAGTATGTAAGCTTATGCAAGTTTAATATGATGTATGTTATGTTTGCATGATGCTAAATATGCAAGTTGTGGGCTATGTAATCATATGCATGTTATGCAAGTTCATGGTAATATGCTATGCAAGTTACATGTTTGTTAATATGCAAGTTACATGTTTGTTAATATGCAAGTTACATGTATGTAAATATGCAAGTTACATGTTTGTTAATATGCAAGTTACATGTTTGTTAATATGCAAGTTACATGTATGTAAATATGCAAGTTACATGTTTCTTTATATGCAAGTTACATGTTTGTTAATATGCGAGTTACATGTATGTAAATATGCAAGTTACATGTTTATTAATATGCAAGTTCATGATGACACATTATGCAAGTCTATAAGCTAATATGCAAGTTTGTTATGCAAAATGAATATGTAAGTTATGTGACATATTATATGCAAGTTATGTGACATGTTATGCAAGTTCATATGCAAGTTATGTGTTTGTTAATATGCAAGATGGCACCTTTGAAACATGTTCATTCATATGCAAGTTGACACCTTTTATATGTGTTATATCATGAACGAAATTACGTGGGAACGATGGGGTAATTAAATGCATAAGTTAATAAGATTGTGTGAAATTAATATAATTATGCATAACACAAAATAAATAAACATAGTATGGGAATTTGCCTATTTGGTTAGGTGTACCCATACTATGTGTTGGGAATTTACCTATTGAGTTAGGTCTACCCCATGGGAATTTACCTATTAAGTTAGGTCTACCCATGTTAAGAAAACTTGATTAATTAGGGATAATTAATATAAAATTATGAGGGTGATTAATTAGGTGTAATTAATTGACTAAGACACGAGGTTGGACTCAGTTGTAGCGTAAAACTGCCCGGACCCAACCGGCTTAACCAGTTGCTACAAATGTTAGCCCAATGTGAGAGGTCTTAGGCACAAACTAAATACGTAATTAATGTAAAGACACGAGGTTAGACTCTGTTATGACATAAGGCTGCCCGGACCCAACCGGCTTAACCAGCGGTCATAAAAGACAGTCTAATGTGAGAGGTCTTTACAAAGGTTGCGTTCTTAATTAATTAATTAAGAAACACTTAACCACATTAGCATGTAGAGGGACATGAGGGGTTAAGTGGGTGCCTCGGGTGGCATGAGAAAATCTAGTGGTTGCCTTGGGTGGCAATAGAAAATACGATTAGAATACTTAACCAAAATAGAACATGTAATTAAAACATGATTAAAGGGTTAAGTGGGATATACTAGAAAAAGGGACAAGCTTAGGTGGGTAGCTTGTGGAGGCCCATTTCAACCAGTAACCCATACGTATCTTTGTGGGCTCGACCCATGTCGAGGACGGGACACGCATACTGGGCTTGACTGTAAGAGGCAAACGGGTTAGCGGTGGCAACGCAAGTCCAACGGGCTTCATATGCGTGAGTGGGCCCGGGCTGGTAGGTAAGCCGTTGTTGCATCGAGTAGATATAAGCCGTGCACCTTTAGTTTCATCAGGTTGCCACATTGGGGAATGATACATCCCACGGTGGGGCCAGCACGGGTATCTACGTTAGGGAGCCGATCGAATGGGAAGTAGTGTGTACACCTAGTGGATTGTAGGGCCCCGTGGCGCCTACTTGGTCACCTAGGGGTACGCAGGTACTAATTAGTAAATTTTATAAGTCCTTGGGTGGGATCAACCTTTAAGTTAGGAACGACTGGTGTGGTGCAGTTTAGTAATTTACCTTAGGGAGGGTAGATGCGTCTTTATCCTTTATCTTCGTTTAGTTGACTGCTTAGGGTAGCCATTCATCCCTATATGTTACCGTATATCAGTTTATGTCTTCTCTGATTACTTTAACGATTGTATTGTTAAAGTTATAGGACTCGCTCAGACTTATGTCTGACCCTGTTGTTTTATCTTTTTCCCAACCCTCAGGTCCTACGGTGGATCCTAGCAGTAGTGGAGCTTGATCGGATTGCTGTTCCAGTCTTTAGGAGCTTGGATAGATGTAAAGCTCCAGTTATCCAGTTATCTTTTCTTTTGTTTGGCTATTGTATGAGAGCGGGATTATGTACTTCTTTATTTTGATGGATATTGTACTTGACCTTTATTGTGGTTTTATGATGTAACCAGACATGTTTTACTTCCGCTGTTATGAGATGATGTTTTAAAATTTCAAGTACTATTTATATCTGTCTTGTTGTAATTTTTCTGTTCTATATTCACTAAAATACTCCACCGATGCTATGGCATTCCCTTAGTGAGTGATCATAGCGGGAGTGGGGTGTTACAAGGGTGCACCGACCCTACCGTTCTGAAGGAGCCAGATGGGATCCTGGAACCTTGCTGGGGGTTCCGAATCGGATTTGGGAAGATCCTTTGCTCAAGCTCATTGATGGAAATCCAACTTCCAATATGAAATCCCTTTACAATTTTCAATTGTATACCTTTGTAGCCAACATAGTGGGGTGGGGCACTATGCGAGCTAAGATTTATAAATTTATTTCTGAAAGGATTTTTCACACCCTAGACATTATTATAATATTAAATGTTTTGATTTTAAACTATATCAAGCATGTTTTGCGATTATAAGGCCAACCCCTACCCTTTGGTGTGCATTGTGTGATGGGACCTACGGCTTATAATCGTTCATTTTTCTAAAGTCATGTTTTCAAATCTGTTTTATGGTTGTTATAATTAGCTATGGTTGTTGTGTTTGTACACGTATCCTTGGGAGAAAACCGTTTCGTGACATGCGGCGTGGACCCGAAATACTTTTAATCAAAATAAGGCTAAATATAAGATTTGTTAATAAAGTTTTCTCACACCAGTCCCATGACTGACTCGTAGTTTGTTTTTCCCTTGTAAACTGCGGATGCCCACAATTTCCACACGGGCAGTCTGTTAGTTTGTTTTTTCAGTTTTCGTGATCAGGTTCAAACTTGAAGACTTGGAGCTCCAGAGAGAGCAGAAATTTCATATGAAAGTCGGATGTTCTCTACTATTAGTATATTATATTAAATCTACATGGAGTAATGGTATGTAAAATCAGATTTGTATTTAAAATGATTTTCCGCTGTAATAATATATTCATATTATATTTTATTTGTTCCTCTATGAGCTTTGTATTCCGCTGTGTTTGCTTTGATAAACCCTAACGAAACGTACTTTTCCTACTCTGAATCGACATGGGTTTCGGTTTTTAGTCGTTTTGAAGTACGTGGGAATGCGGGTCGTCACAATTGCGGTAAGAGACTCGTTAGTCTTAGGAGCCGAGGAGGACGTAACCTAAATATTCCCTGTAATGTTAGAAACAACGATAAAGCCTTATTATATACCTTATCTCCTATTTTTGAAGGACCATCTTTGGTCCCTATAGTTTGTGAGTTCTTGGACGTTTTTAAGGAAGTCATGGGACTTTCACCCCACAGAGAAATCTCCTTTCGTATTGACCCTTGAGAAGGATGTTAGACCTGTAGCACTACCCTGGGGAATATGGCGCCCAAGGAGAGAAGGGAGTTAGATAAGCAATATACAGAGTTATTACAAAAAGGTTTCATTCGTCGAAGTACCTCGGAATGGGGGTGCACCTGTTGTATTTTCCACCAAAGCAGACGGTTCTTTGAGACATTGTGTGGACTGTAGGGAACTTAATAAATTGACCAAGAAGAATAGGTACCGTTTACCAAAAATCGATGACCTTTTTGACCACTTGGGAGGAACCCGTGTATATTCTCAACTAGACCTTGCAACTATATTTCACCAGTTAAGAATTTCGGAGGATAAATCTGCGTTTAGGACACCAGACAGATTATATCAATGGGAAGTTATGTTCTTCGGACTAACGAATGCACCTGTTATGTAAAGACAGTTGGAAAAAAGCCCGCCTTCCTTGCACGCATATGAGCTGGCACACAACTCCCATATAACAAAAGGAATCTCTGTTGTTACGTGCCTACTAACTCATATTTGTATTCAATTCCTTCAATTTATTTACTAATGTGGGACTATTTATTCAAATCCGTCATTCCTCCTTAACAACATGCGAGACAATCCTAATAGTCTTCCACTTGACTCACATCCTATGAGCATCTTTTGAGAGCGCTGTCTTGCCCGCATGGCCCAGTCCGTAACCTTCGGCTTCGATACCATTGTTATGTAACAACGGTCTGAACAAAGCCCCCTACCTTGCATGCATATGAGCTGGAACACAACTCCCATATAACAAAAGGAATCCCTGATGTTACGTGCCTACCAACTCATATTTGTATTCAATTCCTTCAATTTATTTCGTGATGTCGGAATATTTATTCAAATCCGTTATTCCTCCTTAACAACATGCGAGACAATCCTAACAACACCCGCCTTCTTTGTGGACTTCATGAGTAGAATGTTTAGGGGGCATTCCAAATAAAATTGTGGTATTCTTTATAGATGATACCTTATATTTTCAAAAGATCGTGAAGAGCATGAAAAACACTTGAGACAAGTGTTAGGGATATTAATAAAGAACCAATTGAAACTAAAATTCTTGAAATGCCATTTCTGGAGGGAAGAAGTAAGATTTTTAGGACATATTGTGTCAAGCGAAGGCTTGGCCGTGGACCCCACAAAGATCGGGGAAATCAAGCAATGGAGAACACCTTGAAATGCTACAGAGGTAAGAAATTTCTTTGGATTGGCCGGGGATTACAGGAAATCCATTAAAGACTTCACAAAGATTGCTATTCCATTAATACAATTGACAAGGAAGAATTTGGTGTTTTTATGGAGCAATAAATGTGATATAGCCTTTAAGAAATTAAATGAAGCATTAACTAGCGCACCAGTCCTAATTATACCCGACGGTTCAAAATTATTCACCGTTTACACTGATGCATGTGGGACTGGTTTAGGAGCAGTCCTCATGCAAGAAGGAAGAGTAGTTGCCTATGCTAGTAGACAAATCAAGGACCCAGAGAAAAGATATACAGTGTACGACCTTGAGTTAGCAGCAGTAGTGTTCGCCTTTAAGATGTGGAGGCATTATCTTTTAAGGGAGAAATTTGAACTCTTTACTGAACATAAATCGCTTAAGTATTTATTTTCTCAACGTGACTTAAACTTGAGACAAAAAATATGGATGGAATATACCCCGGGCAAGAGAAATTTTGTGGTGGATGCTTTAATAGGAAACATGCGACTTTGAATGCAATCCTAGAGTGGAAGCAATTAGAATTCCTCGCTAATTTTAATTTGCAACCCTTACCAATCACCCCCAATGGTTTTCTTGGGGCTATGATAATTAAACCTACCCTAAAAGAAAGGATCAAAAGCGCACAAGACTTTGACGAGAAATCAAGAAACATAAAGGAGAAAGTGGGAGGTAAAGATACCTTTCCCCATTTAGTTAGGTATTCGATCAGCGATGATGAGAGTTTACTTTGGGATGAACGACTATACGTCCCTAAGGATGAAGGGTTGAGGAAAGATATTCTAGAAGAGTGCCATAGATTAAATATTTTACATACACCCTGGTGGGGATAAAATGCACAAGGATATGAAGAAAAATGTCCATTGGGAAGGAATGAAGAGAGACGTGGTCGAGTTTATGGCCAAATGCTTGACGTGCCAAGAATTCAAATTAGAGTAAGGGAAGCCCGGAGGACTGTTACTATCTTTTGAGATCCCTACATGGAAGTGGGAACATATTCCCATGGATTTCATAGATGGACTTCCTAGAAGCCAAAAAGGGAATTAGGTCATTTGGGTTGCGGTAGATCGTTTAACCAAAAGCGCCTATTTTATACCAGTCTAGAAGACAAGGACCGCGACCTCGTTAGCCTAATTATACGCCAAAGAGATAGCCAGACTACATCGCATCCCATCGAGTATTGCGAGTGATAGAGACCCTCTGTTCACAAGAGAATTTTGGAGAAGCCTACAAGCAGCATTGGGGATGACCCATAATTTGAGCCTGTGCACTTAAAGCGCTCAGCGGATCCAATGCTGCGGAGGTGCAAAAAGTTATAGCGGGGATAAAGCGAGAAAATAGCAGGATATAGCGGATGAGTGTAAAATAACATATAAAAATCATATTTAATGTTTTTACCAATATACATATGATAAATAAATGGGAAACTAACATTAAATTTATTTATAATTAGTACATTCTTAATTTTAAATAAAATCATGTGCAAATATATGCAAATAAATGTGATCTTTTATTTATTTTCTCCAAATTTAATAAAATATTATAGTATTTTCTTTTTCAAAAAATATATGTCAAAAAATTCTATTAAAATACTATTTTCATAAGTTGTACAATGTAAAAATGTCCGTTTTCAATTCATTTATTTTATAGAAGATATAGCGGAAATAGCAAAATGTAGTTGAAATAATAGGATATATCGGGAATATCGGAATATAGCAGGGATTAAAGCTTCAAGGATATTTGGAAATAGCTAGCGGTAGAAATCCGCTACACAATATAGCGAGGATGTGGCGGGGTAATAGCAAGGCATAAACTGCACAGATTTGAACACAACTTATCATCCGCAGATCGACAGACAGATAGAAAAAGTAAACAGAATCTTGGAAGACTTGCTCAAATCTTGCATCATCGACTTCGTAGGAGTTTGGGAACATCACCTACCGCTTGTGGAGTTCACGTTTACTAATAGTTCTGAAGCGACGATTAGTATGTTGTAACACCCTGTAATTTTAACGAACACTATAATGATAAACTAAATAATACTTAATTAGATAATTGGAATTAAGTAAAATAGATTGCGCCATTGCGTTCATCTCGGAATTCTGCTTAAGATAGACCCAAGTTTGCATAAAATAGACACCGTATGAACAACATACTAAGGTTTGAAGTTTATATACATATAAGCTGTTTATATATAAATAAAACAAATCCAGAATTCAAAATCAAACAGCGGAAAAGGGGAGGGAAATCGGCCCGTTTGGGGTCGACCCCGTGCCCTATGGGTGTCAACCCATGGGTCGACCCCTCCATGGGGGTGTCAACCCCTATGTCGACCCTGGGGTCGACCCCACCGAAATTTCGGCAGATCCCTGCCCAGAACCTAGACACATTTATGTGCATGATTCGTTGACCTTAGGCTATATATGGGACCTCATTCTCATTGTTTTATTCACCAAAAACAATGGAGATAACGAGGTGCTGCCCCAACTCAGTTTGAACTAGCCTATTCTTCTTCAACAACAAGTTATACGTATTCAAAGATCTGTGCTACAACATCTATAATCAATCCTCTGTTTTTTAGATCTAGTCACAGTTCTCAGGGTGGGAATACTCAAGCTTGATCAGGATTCCTCTTTCATTCTGCTTAGAGCTGCTTAGACGTACCGCTTGATTTCGTCTCTTCACTACTATGGCTATATTTTGGGGATTATGCTCTTTTTATGTATTATTGTACTCTGATGATGATTTTGGTACAAGATGAAGTTTTATGTTGATGTAACGAGTTTTTAGTATTTCAGACTTATTATGTAGTTGGGTTTGGACCACGAAGCTTTTCTATTTTATAAAGTTTTAATTCCGCTATTATTTTATATATGTCTTGTGATGTTTTTGTTTCTGTTTACCTATAGCGCTTCACGAATCTTAATGCATTCTGGTAAAGAGTGACATTAACGGATGTAGGGTGTCACATATGTCCCCTTTCGAAGTGCTATAAAGGAGGCCATGCAAATCGCCAGCTTGTTGGTGGGAAACTACTGACAAGATTATAATTGGACCAAACTTCATCCGTGAATCCACGGAGAAGATATTTTTGATTAGGCGGAGAATTAAGTCAATCTGTACATATAATTAGTTTGCGGATAATTCTACACGAGTTTTTAATTCAGTGGATCCCGAACCACTAAAAACTTAATACTGAAAAAAGAAAGTCCTTACTATCACATGTTTTCTACTAAGTCCTTCTTCTTGCGATATGCTTTCTAATTCGCGTCCCATGATACTTCATAAACACAGATCCTTGCCCCAAATTCATAACCCTAAAATTTAAAACTGATGGCTATAAAATAAAAACTCAGACCAAAACGCTCTATCACATCTTCATCCTTTACTCTCTACTTCACTTTCGCGACGATTGTTTTTTTTTTCCTACAAATCAGAATAGGATTAATCTTCGAAATTCGTCTTGGCCACTGCCCGAATCGGGCCAAAATGGCCGAGATTCCGGCATGTCGGATTGAATATCAAATCATGATTCAAACTATAAAAGTTTGAGCACAACAGCTTGTCTGATTCAATTGTCTAAGCTAAAGCATTTACGCCAAGCATATCCAACTGTCATAACTAAATTCAGCTATTTACGCTCAACGACTGATTCTGGCTTTAGCACCTGGATTGCGTCTCATTGGTTCAGCTAGTAAAATTAGCTCACTACAGCCTTTGCAAGACAGACTGCAGTGCTTGGTTTCCAAGCATCGTGCTAACCCCTGCAGCAACTGCACGAGCACCAGTTTGCACCTGGTGTTAGATATTCACCTGTACCTAACCCATTCTTTTTCTATTGGAATACCTTCTAGCCACTCGAATCTTCCTTCCAGTAATATACTCATTTTACCGTAATCTGCATTATTCAAGGTCCAATAATTTGCACTACTTAATGCCTCAGTAATTAAATGACTTTCCCTTCTCATCAGCTATACATTCCCTCTGTTCTCCATACCGTGACTTCATTCCAATGCACCATATTGCTCTGCTACAACGCATTCTCACATTTACTACTTCACCTTGTACCTCTTTCTCTAGAATTTTGGCATTTTTTTAATAAGAATTCGCATCTTAGTAGTATCTCCTGCAAAAAGATTACCATATTAATAATATAGATCACTTGTTAAATTGGATCGGAACAATGGTGTGAACTCCACTGTGTATGAAGCCTGTATTTTCGAGTAGCTTGACTAATTTTATGGCCTCAACTGCAGCCCAAATTTATACAAATGTAGGTCAATTTGGCATTCCAAAAATACATGGTAGAAGATAGTTCGTGGATTTTCATTACTAGCAATGATGATGTAAGTATTAAAAAAAACCTTCAACCATTTAGGCTTTGCTAATAATTATGATATGTAATAACAAGAATGGTTATTGGAGTTGGAAGAAAGTAGTCAAAAATTATGCGGTTCTCATAAATAATCTGTTAATTAAACTAACAAAACAAATATTAAGAAAAAATGTAGTTGTAGATGTAACTGCATATTATACATTTAATTATGTTACGTGGATATCTAAACCAAAATAAAAGACAAAGAAATACACAGTTTTTCTTTCCTACCTACACTAATAACTAATTGAAAATTGTGTTTGCTGCTGCATCCAAATAAACTTTTGAAATTACAAATGAAATCCCAGACCTAGTTGTTAATACCCTAAGTATTGATTTTGATGACAATAGCCATATAAACATTACTACTAACATATCTTTGAGTTGTGCAGTTAAATCAGATATATTATGGAGATATTTATAGAGATAAACAATAATACAAAAGAAAAATGTAAAAGAAGGATAATCAGAACACTGAGACCAAATCCTATTAGAGAAGAATGCTGAAGAACAGAGGTGTTTGAAGTGATGAGGTGTTGGTTGAATCTTAGAATATCTTGTTAAAGATCCCATGACAATTATACTTGAAGCTCATCAACCATTGACATCAACCGGATCACCAAAATCTACAAGTATAAGGGAATTTGAATTGCAGAAAATTTGCAACGCTTTCAATTGTTACTGACCAATTTTTCAACACCCATGTCAACATGGGTAACCCTACATGTTGACATGGTGATCGTTATTTTCAAAAATCAAATTTAAATGAAGAGACATTCCCTCCATCGCTTCACTAAAAGACACAGTTCTTTAACCACTATGTAAAGGCTTTTGGAAACGAATTTTAACATCAATTTTTCTCATTTTCTTTTACTCCTCCATACGTTTACTATACATATCCATTGAATAATTTTAAATTATCTTTTTGAATCCACCCTCTTTTACTCTAATTCTTCAAGGATTTGCAAAAGCACGCAATATAAGAGAGTTGTACTTGAATTCACATCATTCTCTCTATGATTTCATACTATTTCCACAAAGGATTCAAAGATATATTCTCACTGGAGGTCTATAGGGTCATTGTACTGAATCTGCAAGAATCTAATTGAAGATACGACGACTTTTCATAGTTTGTTGTTGTTGATAAGGAGGTGTATCTTATGGCCCGTAAAATCAAGATTGTAAAGTTATTCTTGCCACCCGCGAAAAACAAGCGATTATAGTGAAATTCTAAACGATGGAGTGTAGGACTGGATATAGGATTGGTTAATCTAAGCCAGTTTAAAAATCCTAGTGTTATTTAATTTACTTCATTTCATTTTATTACTTACTTCTATATGGTTTCAATTTGAATATATATATATATATATAATATTAAATCCATAAGTTAGTTTACAGATTAAAAATATACTCTTATCCTTTCTAGTGTCTGAATAACCTTATGATTCATCTAACACTATTGTAGACACCCGAGTTACTAACAATAGGTATCAGAACACTGGTTTCTAAAAATTCATCAATTGGTTTTTGAAAAGTATAAATGGCTAGTGACACTAGTAACACTTTTAGTAATAATTTTATAGAAGGGAAATCTACCACAAGACCCCTCTTTTTGATGGCAGCAATTATGCATATTGGGATTGTAGGATGAATTTTTATTTACAGCCTAATGGTTAGATAATTGGAACATTACCCAAATAGAATACATAGATCCTTAAACTGAATATTCAAAATGGACACTGAACCAAAAGACACGACCACTTAATAATTCTAAGACCATGAACGTTTTCTTTTTCTCCTTAGATAGAAATGAATTTAATCGAGTGCCTATTTGTAATTCTGCATATGAAATTTGGAGAACACTGCAAGTCACACATGAAGGCACAAGTAAAGCAAACAAACAAAGATATTTGTGCTAACTCACCAGTTTCATCTCTTTCAAATGGAACCAAATGAGTCTATTTCTGATATGTATTCAAGATTTCAAGATATAGTACATTCCTTAATATTATTAGGAAAGAAGATTCTTGAAGAAGACCAAGTCAGAAAGATATTGAATTCATTTCCAAGTGAATGGTATCAGAAGACTAGCAATCGAAGAAGCCAATGATATTGGTACTATGGCAATAAAATAATTAATTTTTCATCAAATGTCCTATGAAGTTAAATTGCAGGTTAGAAAACAGAATCAGGGAAATAAGAAGAAATCACTAGCACCTAATACTATGATCGAAAACTGATGAACAGATGATGAATATATCAAGTTTATTACAAGGAAGATCAAGAAATTTTTGTAGTATTGAATAATGAAATACTTTGTAAAAATAACAACAAAAATTCCAAAAATGGAAATGTTGTTAAATGTTTCAAATGTGATAAAACCGGTCATTTCAAAAGAGATAGTCCCAACTTGAAGAAACCAAAGCACATTTCAAATACTTTCAATAAGGAGAGAAACGGGAATTTAATGCAACGTGAGAAGATTCGGATGCATCATCAAGTGATAGTGATTCAGAAGATTCCAACATATGCTTCATGGCAATGGATGACCAGATATGAAATTTTAATAAATAAATTACTAATGTTTTAAATGATATGCATCAGGGATATAAAATACTTAGGAAAGAGTACAACGATAGTTTGGTAGAAATCGATAGATTAAAACTATTTAATGAAAGGTTGACTAAAGAAAAACAATGTCTATAAGATGAAATTGAAAGACTTGATGGGTATAATGATAAAAAGGTTTTAATATTTGGAAGTTTTGAAAAACCAAAAAGTGAAAATAAGTCCTTAAAGTTAGAAAATATTTTAATGAAGTCATAAATCACCGATCTGAATGACAAAATAACGTCCCTAGACAATAATATTCTTAACCATAGTATGGATTTTGATAAAATGAAAACCGATATTGATAAATTTAGAAAAAGGAAGGAAAATATAGAAAAATTATTATTTGCATCTAAATACACTAGGAATAAACGTGGACTTGGATATACTCCTAAGGATAAATCAAAGAAAAATAGTACTTATTGTACTAAGTTTGTCAAAGCCACCAAGTTCAAACCAAAACCTAGGAAATTAAAGTTAAATCCTCTGAATAGGTTCATTAAATTATCGGTTCCAAAAAGGTTGGATAATAACAAAAAAATTATTGATAATTTTATTAATAAGATTCATTCATCTAATGATTATATTTTGAAATGGCATTCAAACTCTTCATGAGTTTGGCATCCCAAAACTTAACACCATGGACCCTAAAATATAAAAGGTACAAATGTGCATATTTTTATAAATTTTCGGGTACCAAATAGTAGATGCTCAAAGCGTATGACAATAAATCTATTGAACATTGGAAAAATATGAAAAGGATTTATTATTGGCATCTGCAAAGTCGGTAACTCTAAAACTCATCTAATTATTTGATAAAATTTATTTCATGTTTTGGATTTATTTGATTTCCCCTCTTGTGTTTTATTGATATGCATATATCTCTATATACAAATTGTGCATATTGTCTAGCCATGAGTTGAACGACCCATTTTTCTCTTTTGGTTGATGATAAAGAGGGGGAAAAGGTATAAATATAATAGAAAAAATGATAGGGGGAGTTCATAGTATTAAGGGAAATCAAATATAAAAGTGTTATATTTCATATCTTCAATATTTATACGGTTGTCATCATCAAAAAAGGGGGAGATTGTTAAAACCTTAGGTATTAATTTTGACGATAACAACCGTATAAACATTACTGCTAACATATTTTAGAGTTATGCAGCTATATCAGATATATTACGGAGGCATATATAGAAATAAACAAGAATACAAAAGAAGAATTATAAAAGAAGGATAATCAGAACAATTGAAGACCAAAGCCTATTAGAGAAGAATGCTAAAGAACAGAGGTATTTGAAGTGATAAGGAGTTGGTTGAACCTTAGAATATACTGTTAAAGATCCCATGGCAATTATACTTTAAAGCTCATCAACCATTGACCTCAACCGAATCATCAATTTCCACAAATATAACGGAATTTGAAGTGCAGAAATTTTGCAACAATTTTAGGTGTTGTGGTTAATTTTTCAACACCCATGTCGACATGGGTAACCCCACATGTCGATATGGTCACCATTATTTTCAAAATTCAAATTTAAATGAAGATACATTCCCTCTATCGCTTCACCAAAAGACACATCTCTTCAACCACAATTTAAAGACTTCTGGAAACGAATTTTAACATCAATTTTTTTTTTCATTTTCTTCTGCTCCTTATCCATACATTTACTACACAAATCCATTAAATACTTTTCAATTATCATTGTAAATTCACTCTCTTTCACACCAATTCTTCATGGATTTGCAAACCACACAATATCAGAGAGTTGCACTTGAATTCACATCATTCTTTCTCTGATTTCATCCAATTTCCTCAAAGAATTCAAAGATATATTGCAATTGGAGGTTTATAGGATCATTGTGATGACTTGCCATAGTTTATTGTTGTTGATAAGGAGAAGGTGTACCTTGTGGTCCATAAAATCAAGATTGTAAAGGTGTTCTTGCCACCCATGAAAAGCAAGCAATTATAGTGAAATTCTGTACAGTGGAGTGCAAGATTGGTTAATCTGAACCAGTATAAAAATCCTAGTGTTATTTACTTTACTACATTTCATTTTATTATTTATTTCTTTATGTTTGCAATTTGAATAGATATAATATTAAATCCATAAGTTAGTTTATAGATTTGAAATATACTCTTATGAATAGCCTCAAGATCCATCCAACTCTGTTGTAGACACCCCAATTCCCAACACCATTGATTGCGATTGGATTTTTAAATAAATAACATCCATATCCAGTATCATATGAATATATAATTCAGTTCATTCTTTTATTCTTCCCAAATCACCAATTCTTCAACTCTTAAGAATCCCTCACTATTTGCAACTTCTAATGAGCTATATCATCAAGATATGCTAGCTTCCAAAAACGATGAACTTCTTAATGCTAGCCAAACAATTTATTTTCTACCACTCCAAGCTTAATGTTTTCTCATAAGAAAGTTGCCCAACAAGTACCCATAAACGACAAACTCCTTTACTCATGCTAACTTTAGGGTCTGACGCTCACATGTAAACATATCCCACTTATTTTGTTTCCTTATTGCTGAATATTGTAGATTGAAACATGTTAACACATATTTCTAGTTCTAGTGGTACTTTCCATTAAAAAAACACAATTTGTATTAAGTTGTATATATGAAAATAAATATAACGAGATGAAGAAATACATTATAATGTCAAAAACCGAATTCTAGACTTGAATATTTAAACCATGGTGCTTTGATAATCTTCATATTATAAACTTTAGCGATTTGGGAAGCTGGGGCTAAACACCATATCAGTGTTAAGCATTATGTTTGCAGGTCAAGTTTTCAAATTTAAATATTCAAATATGAAATGTTGTATAACTCTACTTTCATCATTAATTATTATATAAGTATAACACAATCTACATATTCATGGTAAGCAACTCATTTAACAACAACAATCTTTTTGAGTGTATATATGTGTGTATATATATATACACACACATATATATGGGGAAGTCTATTTACACACAAAATGGAAAGTCTATTTAGACACAAAATTTTGATACAAATGACCCTGAATTCCACCACTCATATAAAGACAAACTAAGCTAGTGGCTGAGATTTTATGTCTTTTAATTAGTGTCAAATTTTTATGTTCAGATAGCAGCCCTATATATATATATATATATATATATATATATATATATATGCGTGTGTGTGTGTGTGAGGAGCATTCCAAGGCACCTCTATTTTATAGCACCCATTTTGTATCTCAACACGAGCCTCTCATTTATAGTAAAATAAGTTAGTGAGGGGGGAGAGAGAGAGTTAGTGGAAGGAGAGAGAAACTATGATTTATGATGGAAATCGGGGGGACTAGAGGGATATTGCACTGTTTGGGATCCTCTCCCAAAAATATATATATATAGGGGGGAGAGAGGGAGCATCTGTTTGAACACAAATTAAGGGACAAAAAGTCTCAACCATTGGATTAATTTGTCGTTACATTAGGGGTGGAAATCAGGTGCAATCCAGTGATTGAGATTTTATGCCTTACAATTTGTGTTAATTTTTTGTGTCTAAATAGACTTTTTCATATATATATATATATATATATATACACATATATATATATAAGGGTCGGCTATTTGAACACAAAATTTAACACAAAGAGAGAGACACAAAGCCACCACCATTGGATTTGTTTGTCTTTATGTGGAGAGTGTAATTAATTGGAGGATCCAATGGTTGAGATTTATTGTGTGCAACTTTGTGTCCTCATTTTGTGTCTAAATAGAGTTTCCCATATATACACACACACACACACATTGTTGACCCGCCTTTTTACAAGGTAGTCACACTTTCGAATTATGGCTATCGGAGTACTCAAGACATGAGTATGGACTTGGGAAAACCAGGACGAACTCACACGAACCTGGTCGAAGTCGTGGAGTATTACAGAACTTGGATTTTTGGTTAAGTGTTTTAGGATCGGTACGTATCCCCGAAACATATGTGGGTTAATATTTTGGCTAAGTATCCCAGAATCGGTATAAATCTCCCCAAGGATAAGAGGATTGGTACGAATCATGGTTTGTCTCAGGAATTCACAAGATTTTCTAAGTATTTCGGGATTCGTATTATCATTTCATATCCTGGGGGTATATGGAAAATTGTATCCCCGGAATAGCATAAATTTCTCAAAGGCCTTTGGGATCGATATTGGCTACTTCGAGATTGGTGTAAAACTGGGATCGGTGCAACGTTTGACTTGGTGAATGGATTTTATACTCCAGGATAAAAGGCCGTGATTCTGGATTTTCAGGCTTTGGGATACGAATTTAGGGATTGACATGGAATCGGAGCATCAAAACGCGAGGAAAATGGCTAAGGCTTCGGGGATTTGTACCTATCCCAGGTCATTTTTGTTGAAGTTCGTGGGTCGTACTCTCATGCTTTCTTCACCCATAAATACCCCTCCTTTAGACATATTTTAGGTTTCTTTTGGCTGGCTGGATTCATTCGGTTTTCTTAGACTAACATTTCTTGGGATTCTTCCATGGTTTCTTGGCTTTTGGATCAGCTTTGGCTTTTGGATTTTCTTCTTGGCTCTAAGCAAGGACTTTGCCATGGCCAATACTTTACATTTTGTAATCCAAGAAGGATTGTATTTTTAGTAATTTAGGATAAGTAAACAAGATTACCTCACAGTGAACGTAGACACATTTTCCAAACCACTATAAATATTGGTATTATTTACTTTTTCTGCACTTCTACGTCTCGGTTATTTGGATTTAGGTGTTAATTTGAGAAGACAAACTTTTCGAGTGAATATTTTGGTGCAATAGATAGGAAAATTTAACTTTTGGATTGCTTAAGAATTAGATTTTGATACAATGTAATACTATATGATGAAATGTATTGAAATTGGGAGAAATGGAAGATAGAGATTTCAGAGTTGTAACATGAACTGAATTAAATAATTGTATCAGATGGTGTACATAACAATATATACATGCCTTGATGGGCCAAACACAAATAAGACCACACAATATCAGTTCGGTCGAAGGCCTTCCAAAAGGACACAAAATAAAGTGTAAACATTTTTTTCTCTAACACCCCCTACAAACCCAACTAGGTTTAGGGTTTTCTCTAGTGAAAATTAATGGCGGATGGATTTTGGCGATTTACTCTCAAATCGCAGATCTGATGTCGAAAGCTGTGGAAATTAACACTACAAGCCACGATTAAGGTTCCTCAGGCTTGATTAAAGAGATTCCTGGGTAAATCATAAGATGACTTCAGGTTTATTCAGGTAAATAAGCTATTTTATGAGATCTGAGCTTTATGTCGGCTTCTTCGACGTTCAGTTCGTGCTTTAGTCTGGTAAAGTTTGCTCTTGACAGTGGTTTGTAAGAATATCAGCTTTTTGGTAGGTGGATGGTATGTATCAGACTTTTATCTTTCTTTGTATGACTCTTTCTCTGATGAAGTATAAATCTAGCTCGATATGTTTAGTTTTTGAGTGTAGATCAGGGTCGGTAGTGAGTGAAGTTGCACTCACGTTATGACACCGTATTGTGGTTTTTTGTTTGATTTGATTTTTAGCTCACTTAGGAGATATTCTATCCATATAATTTATGTCGTTGTGCTTGCAGCACTTCTGAACTCTGCCTCTATTTTAGATCTAGGCATAATACACTGCTTTTTTGCACACCATGACACTAGAATTTTCTTCCAAGGAATATACAGTAAGCAGTAGTGAATTTTCTATCATCCACGTTCGTTCCCCAGTTTGCATCAGCATTGTTTATCCCTTAAGAGTCATACATGCATTCGAGGATTAAGTCTGTGTTAAAACCATAGGACGTGCACCCACAAGGCTTGCGCACTCATACTCCAACCAAACATACCAAAGCCGTTCGTGCACATCAAGGTCAGGCATAAGCCATGGGTCGAGCATGGGGGCGAGGGTCGGTCATCCGTATCAAACAAAGTCGCCCGAACTTCGGGAAACACAGGCGCAACACGGCTTAAACACCTTGAAAGACCGCTCGCACATAGACATAGCTCGCTTCATTCATCAGACCATTCATATTGTTTCCCCATCATAACATGGTCAGGTGTAAGTTGACCATGAAGAAAGGTCGTACATGCAGACTAAGACCGAAGAATAGTACAACTCAAATACAATATAAGGTCGCCCAGTCTTCTTCTTCTTAGTCACACATTCCTATATCAAAAGAGGTCGGTCATGCAAAACAAGGAGGAAAATTGGTGTCGATCGTATATTCCACTCTCCAGTCGTTTATTCATATTATCCTAATCGAATGTACAATGCCTCTTGAGTAAGGAATCCAAAGATACCAGAGGTCGCATATGCATCCTCGACGGCTCATTGCAACCCCAATCGCTCGGTTCTTAATAGTCACTAATACTTCAATCAGATAAAAGATACTAGATCCTGAAGGGTCGCACTAGAATTTTGATTTACAAGCCTTGATCGCTCGCCTACAGACTACAATGCTAATCGTCCAATCATCTACAATCAAATATAGCTGCATCAACTGGATGCCTTCTATCGGTCAATCATTAAAAAGCTTAACATGACGCTCAACCGGTCGCCCGTACACCAATCCGAAAGTTCTGACTAGTCGCTTGTGTACTCATCGCCTGACCGCCCATTCAATCTGCTCGGATCTATGAAATCGTTCGCTCCTATGAAGTCGCTCGCACAGGACAGCTGGATACAGCTATTAACAGTTGGCTACAACTAGGCAGTGGCATTTTAGTAATTAATAGGACGAATGACCCGCAGCCTGCATATACGGATTTCAGCTCATTTCTTCGGGGACTCACCTATAAATAGGCCATGGCTTCCACCATAAAGGGGATCGATTCCTCGCGACCACGAAATGCTGTCGAATTCTTTCCTTCACCATTCCAACCATCATCATCATCTCCATTTGAAGATCATTAATCCATTTGGCCATGGCATCCATTAGGATCATCTAAGTGGAAAAGATATTGAAGATTCTCCTCCATCCTCCTCTCAAACAAAGACATTCTCCTTCTCCACCGCTGACCTATCCTTCTCCTCTACGGATCTTATCATTTTCCCATTGAATTCCATGAATCTAAGTAAGATTTGTATGTGAGAGAGAAAATATGTTGTGAAAGTGAGAAAATGTATGTGCAAAGAGAGTTTATATGCTTTGTAATCATTGTCATGATAATGCGAGCTATTTTCATAGTGGACGTAGGTCTAGCTTAAGGCCGAACCACTCTACAAACCTTGTCTCCATTTTACTTTCCTCGCATTTTTGCTTTTAGCTTTTGTTGATTGCGACTCCATTTATTTTTTAACCACATTGGTGAAGTACTGTTCACGTACCTTTGGTGTTTGAGCCATTTATTGGTGAAAACATTTTGGTGTCCACTATGGGGCATCATTCGCATCTTCTCCTTTCATACCTTTTTCAAGTTCAAAAGCCTTGCCTTGTGATCTTAAGCCATTAAAATCCTACAAAAATTTTTGAACGTCGCTAAAAGTCATGAGTAAATCAAAGGAAGTTACTTGTAAAACTAACGACCTCACCAATAAGGTCAATGATGTCACGTCCCCTACCAACCATCTCGAGGCAGGAGAGTCGTCTAAAGTTGAGGTAGCTGTAACCAAGAGAGAGTTGGATGAAGTGGTGGTAGAACTAACAATTCAAATAAATATCGCAAATAATGCAATGATGAAAAAACTTGAGTCAATGTTCGATATTCAAGCCGCTACTACAAAAGGCACACTAAGCACTACCCACCGTCAACCTGCTTAAACTGCTCACATGCACGATGCAAGTTCTTCCACTTCAAGCCCAATCCAAGAAAACTCTATTCGAGAAGTTACAAATCTTGCTAACTTAAACCATAGAGAAGTAAAAGCACTGGCACGTGACCATTCTGATAACACAACCTCTCAACAGATGCTTGGTTCTACCAGGGGGATACTTCTCCAAAAGGGAAGTTCAGGACTCATGTCTCCAAATCGTAATTATTCGCTTAGGTACACATCCGGTAAGGAAGAAGTCATCCACCCCGAGGACCAATACAAAGAGGAGGAACATGTATTAGGAATGACACGCGAGATTATAGAGGAAAACTTAAAAAAGGGAGACAACGAGAAAGAGTGGAAATTTTCTCCTACTAAGACCCCACTCACCGAAAGAAGCAAGATGGCTGTATATCCACAAAAGTTTAAGCCTCCAACGATGCAACCTTATGATGGGGAAAGTGATCCCGACGTGTTCTTGTGCAAATATGATCAGTATATGAATGGGGCACGCGTCATAGACGAAATCAAATGCCTATGCTTCCCAACTTATCTGGAAGGGGTGGCCTATCTCGGGTTCACAAAGCTACCACCAAAGTCTATAGAGGACTTCGCTACCTTGGCTAGATTATTCAGGGAACAATTCAAGTTCCGAATAACCAAGGTTCAGGATGTTATGGAGTTAGATGAGCTAGAGCAAAGACCAGGAGAGTCCATCAAAGCTTTTCTCACTTGCTTCAATATGGCAGTTGCTGAAGTTGAAAATTATGAGCCCCGGTTGGTTCTGATGGCTTTGAAAGGGGCCATATGCAAAAAGACCAAGTTAGGACGATGGATTAAGAAGAAGAAGTCAAGTACTCTTGAGCAGCTACTCGATAAAGCAGAAGAATATATTAGTGTTGAAGAGGATTGAGCGTGTGCCTTGGATGTTCTAGGAAGCAATGTACAGCTAAAAAGGAAAGGTAATATGTAGAACAACCTTGGTAGTCAGAAGAGGAGCAATGAGGGAAAGGACAACCGGCCTAAGAAGAAGCTCCACTTTTTTAAGAATTCTAAGCTCACTCCTCTTAACGACACCATAGGGAATATTGTCATGGTAACTAAGGATACCGAGAAGTATCGGATACCAAAACAAATGCAGATCAAAGATGTAGCTGTAAGATCAGGAAGGTTCTGTCAGTTCCCCAACCAGCCAGGTCACAATACCAATGATTGTAAACATCTAAAATCACTAATTGAGGAATTGATTAGGAAGAATCATCTGCAACAATATGTGCAAGTCCACGAACACTGCTTCAACTCCTTGCAAGCAAAGGGCAACAAGTAATGGGTAGATCGCTCAAATCAATCCAAGGCCAACACTCATTCAAGGATCAATGAACGGTGTTCTGTTTGCAATGGTTCTGAATAAGCGATCTCTGTTGCCTTTACTTTACTTTGCTTTGCTTTTTGCTGTGTTCCTATAAACAATCAGTGATGAGTTACTTACGTTGTACCGAACAAAATCCTTATGAACCAAAAATTATTTGCTTACATGAATCATACATTAGCTAGCTCATGCTAAAATCGATTTCTTGAATGTAGGAAAAGTAAAGGCAACTGCTCATTTACAACCCAACTATAGCCGGAAGCTTCCTGAGCATATTCTAGTTGAAACAATTCAAGCGTTAAGCGCCAAAAGCATGGTGCAAACTAAGCAAGATGATTAAGCACACCACTTCAAAAGAATAAGCTATTCTGGGGCAAATGGTGAAAAGCGCAGCAAGTGGACACCAAGTCGGAAAGCTGCACCTTTCATTGCAAAAACACCAAGCCCTTAGCAAGCATCCAGCAAAGGGATCAATACCAAACTTTGAGAACGATGCAAAGATGGAAGCAACCCAATTTGTCCCACAGTTGAAAGATTGCAAGTCCCACTAAAGAGGCACCTTGTTAGGTGCAGGACAGGAATTCTTTAAATCAAAATAAACTCGATAAGAGGAACTAGTGTCCATCTCCCGGGATGAAGCATAAAGTCGGAAGGACCGACAAAACCTAGGCTGGAAGTACCATCCCTAGTGCCGGAAGGACCGGAAAAAAGCTAGAAGGACAAGTAGTCGGAAGGATTGACAAACCTAGGCTGGAAGCACCAGTCCTAGTGTCGGAAGGACTGGCAACATGCTGGAAGGACCAGCGCAAATGTAAATCATAGCGGAAAGGGGGTAACAGAAATTCTAACCGAAAGGGGGTAACAGAAATCCTAGCTGAAAAGGGGTAACAGAAATCCTAGCCAAAAGGGGGTAATAGAAATCCTAGCTGAAAGAGGGTTTCCAATAAGGTCTTTTTTTATTTTGAAGTAGCCAGAACAAATAAGACCAAAATTGGATCGAAAACTTAAAACCCATGACCTCCGCTGGGGGCATGTATTCAAAACCAATCTCCGAAGGGCCTGGGCCACAAAGTTAAGGAGAAATGAGTTTGAATACATTTTAAAAAAATGCACATTCAAACCCCAATCTCCGAAGGACTTGGGCCACCAAGTTATTGAGAAATAGGGTCGAATGCATTAAAAAGCTTACGTATTTAATCTAATCCCTGAAGGGCTTGGGCTGCCAAGTTAGTGGGAAATATTGTTAAATACGGTTAAATACCTATGCAAAAGGCATGTATTCGAGTCGAACCTCCAAAGGGCTTGGACTACCAAGTCGGTGAGAAGACGACTGAGTACATGGCAAATCAGCGAACACTAGCAAAACGACATGAATTGATCAATTAAAACTAAATTCAAGCTACAGCTAAGAGAATTTAGAAAAGGTCGACCTTTTCGGGCCCAATAAGTTGTAAAGAACTTTGGTATGGGGGCATCACCACTGCCCAATAATGCTCATTTAAACATACCACAAGTTCATCACAACTTTACAACAAGGGCTGAACGTCTGTAGAGATTATTTAACTGACGAAATTGAATTCCCTTGAGATGGCTAGAACAAACTCGAGAAATTCGGTAAAATAACAAACACAAGAAGTGGATATTAAGAATTCTCGGGTATTACCCAGCTCAAAATCAAAAGAATTCAGTACAGTACGATTAGTCGAGTAAACCCAATTCATAATAATCCGTGACTACAAATGAAATGTATTCATTTATAAAAACGAATGGCTTATAAAAATATGTGTTGTGAGCATGAAAAGGAAACATGTATGTAATGTGAAGCAAGAATGTACGAGAAAGTGAAAGCAAAAGCTTGAGTATAGCACAGTTTCATTACAGCAACACAAGGTCATGTAAAGTGTATCAGACATGAACGTACGTGAAATAACAAGCATAGAGTACTAGGCAAGGACCGACACTCGCATATACAACCGATCTGAATATATGACGAGAAAGAAAATAGGCTGGAGTCGTAAATACTACTTCTTAACAGGGAAAGGAGGAGATGAATCAGCTGCTTGGCTTCCATCCTTTGTTTCTTTATTTACATAAGGACTCCCAAGAGAGGACAGGTTAATGATTCCCGCTTTGTTTGCAACGGGTCTCTTTTTTGAGTACCAAAGTAGACACAGCTTTGGTATTCCAAATATCGTCCTCATCATTACTAAAATCATAATCAATCGCTTCCAGATCAGATACATTAAGCAATGAAGGGTCGCCCGATAGAGGAATGGTGCATGGGCTAATACTAGTTGACACTAAAACAGAATCAATAGTAGCAGCCTGAACAATGGTAGCACCAGTAGAAAAAAGAGGCGGTGAAGGAGGACCTGGTACAAATGAATAGTAAGCACTAAATTCAGCAAACCCAAGTGAAGAAGTAAGATAATCTAAATCCAGTGCGGGCTAATAGATATCAATTTTACCTGGGGTTGCTAGGTATATAAGATCGATTTGGTAATCATTCACATTTAAAGAAGTGTCGTCATTCTCTTCGCCATGTCCTGCGCATTGTTTGGGTACATTCCCCTGAACCATGCATTCTTTAATGGGTTGATCTTCAGTAGCATCCTTGATAGGGCGATCCGCACGGGGAGTTTGAGAGCTTAAAGCTTCAACGTTGATAAGGATAGATGAGCCACGAATAGCAGTAACATCTAGGGTTATCTCCCTAGAAGATTGGGCTTGCTCATCCACTAGTATTTTCCTGCCTTCAACCAAATCCTTGTGGTCTTCTTCTTCTAGGAGATTCTCCTGGAGAAATTCATCATCTGCACCACTAGAGTATGAAAGTACTTGCTCCCAAACAAGAGCCAGAGTCCGTGGAAACTCTTTCTTCAGATAGCTTAAGCTTCCATGATTCATAACACTGTAGGCGTAAAACTGAAATAGAGTATTATCAGTCTTGACTCTAGCTTCATCAAGAGATTTGCGCAACTTGATTTTGTCTTCTTTTAGAACCTTTAGAGTCTGCTTCTGGGAATTAATCTTGTCCTCGAGAATTGCCTTTTCTTGTTGATAAGAAGCTGAAGCTCATCTCTCTAAAGCCAGTTGATATTCAGCACGTTCTTGGGCAGATTGAGCTTCTCGAAATTGTCCTCTTGCAATCTCAAGCTCTCTTTTGAGTTCCTCATTTTCAGCCTCCAAGTTGTTCACTCTAATATTCCCACTCTTTAAAGAGGCAATTTCGAATCCTTGGAACCTGATCAAGTGTAATCCAGCTTTATCATTCTCCAAGATGTCAATATGATCAAGATGCCATGCATTCAACCTTTGAAAATCATAACCAAATTTAGATCAATGCTCTAATTGCTTATCAACATTGCTCATGGCCATGTTTAACCGTGTTTCGAGTTTACTCCTAGCAGTATTAAAACTGAGTAATCATACAACTCTTTATAATACTTAACCCCTCAACGCATCTCGCCTATCATTTGGATGTAAATCTAAATCAAAGTACATTCCTCTTAAATTCCATTCTCCAAAACGGTCCCTAAGCATCAAGTTTCCAAGTGGAACTTTTTACGGAGGTCTATCGATAATCATTTGGATTTGAGCAGAGGTTGGAACAACGGATTGTTCAGGAAGAATGGGAACATCGGAATCTTGGAAACTAGTTGATACGTAATGTTTCTGAATCTCACTTTTGTCTCATTCGTTTCTTCTCCCCTTCTTCTTCTCTCCTTCCATTTGGTGCTCACCTTTATCACCCTTATCTGATACCTCTGCACAATTGAGTTCTTCCCTCCTAAGGGAATCAGTCGACAGAAGCTTGGGGATATGTTGAGGTTGAGAACTCGAGGATGACTGGGAGCGCTTCAAGTGACGAGAAAGGCGAGACTGTAAAAGGCTTTGCGGATCAATAGAACCAGTTTGATGGGAGAAACTATCTGATAATGAGTGTTTCATTCCTATACCTGGAAAAAGGAACAAAGAAAAACTTCAACGCTTAACATAAAGAAGCATGCAAAGAAATTATAAGATTTGCAGGAAAGCATAAAGTGCTTCTGATAATCATATTTTAATGCACATCCAATAACAAACCAATTTCAAGGGGAATTCCTAAATCAAATGCTTTCCCAGGCCGTTGGGCGGATTCTCAAGTTCCCTCCATATCATATTTTACAGGATCGGAAGTCACAATATCACCCTGATTAAGATATTGGACGGTGTCTAAGTCTCCCAAGCCTCCAAAAGTGCTTGTAGAACTCTCTTCCTGAATGATAGGGGCAATGGGATTCTCAACAATTTTCTTAGAAATTATTTTGTCTCTTGTACCGTCTCTGCTTCAATATACTCCTTTACCCCCACAATGAAAGGCATTCCCTTCGATAATCAAAGGCAAGGGAGATCCCAGCGAATTTTGGCTACTATCACCAAGGCCTAAGCATTTATTTTTGGTAAGGTATTTGCTAATGGTACTTTGTGTATAAGCTGGAGTTTTCTTAATGGACCGTAAAGGGTGGAATAGTTGATACTGACGAAGGGTTCTTTCTGAAAGTAAAAACTGTCTACTTCTCTCAGTCTTGTTAATAGCAAGCAAAGAATCAAGAAGAGCTTAGTCTAGAACAAGGACTTCATTGGAAGGAATTACTGCAAAATAGAAAGAGAACCGATAAAAAGAGAAGGAAATAGAAAATTCCAAAGCAAGGGCAGTTACCTCCTTCCATCCATTGGCCATAGAAGTTATCGGGACATCGAACATAAAAGTATTGATCTGGAAATCCCTTGACACAGTGCGTTAAGCCAGTGATAATTTTGCAGTGTCTTCCTTCCATAAAAATAAAAAGGGATCGCCCATCTTTCTTCTTTTGAAAGCATATAAGGAACAGATATCCGAAAATGCAGGTGCTTGTGCTTGACTCTCATGAAAAGTATGTATAGTCCTAATAAAATATGATATCCATTGGGATGCAACTGGTATGGGTAAATAGCCAAACACCGCAGAATGGACTCTAAATAGGAATTAAAAGGAGGAACCGCTCCACTTGACAACATATGGTGATTGACTGTTACATACCAGGGGGTGGATAATCGGCCAAATCATCTTTCCTTGGGAATTTAGTTTCATCTTCTGAAAATCCAAATCGAGCACACATTTGTGGGTATAAGCCAAATGGGAGCGTCGATTTACGGCTGTCAGAAAGCACTCTCTCATGGATCCGAGGTTGGGGATAGATTTGGCTAATGTTCACTCTAGGACCAACAGCTAGAGCAGCTTCAATTACCTGACCAGAACCTTAGGTTTCTCCAGACATGGTACCCTCCTTAGGATTTTGGCTAAATTGGTTCCTAGTTTGCATTTCTATATAAAAGGGTATGTTTAAGAAACAAATCGCAGGTACGCGCTTCCAAATTTACAAACTAAATAACGATATGAGGATTGGAATTATCGATCAGCACATACTCCAAATCTCGATAAAACCTGGTGTTTGAACGGTGATATTTATACAATGAATGCTTAGCTAGGTTGCAAGTAATTAAAGGAAAGGTACTCTGAAAGAGTACGCCATTCAAACTAAAGGCTATTTGGTATACCTAGCCTTCAAACTAATCTACTATTGGTGTGAGCGACTGATGGTAAAATTGTAAGCTCGAAAGTGTGTGTTAGTATTTCATTACAGATCAGGCACTATAAGGAAAATTCAGCTAACAATACGAACCAGGATTGGACGATCGCACATGACCCTCACCTAGTCATATATGGAAGATTCTGGTCCGGTCGGGCATACTCAACTAATTCTTGGTTGCACATGATCGATCTAAATGGGTCATGCACATTTCGCTCGAATCCTGAACATAAGTATACGGTCATGGGCATTCAATTCAAAAAGTCGGTCGCTCATGATCAATCGGGTCAGGCTCGTTCATAACCAACTCCACGTATGAGTTAAGCAAGAACGACCCTTACTAAGTCAAACATGAGCGACCAGAGTGCACAAGTAGGGATATTAAGGGATTGCAGAACTAGATATGAAAATGAATGCCACCAACATCAAACAGAGTATGAAACATAGTAGCAATATCAAGGCTCTGTGATACGAGCAATTCATCGAGCATCATATGTACAGTAAAAATTTGTGCTCAGTCAAGTGCAAAAAAGGGATCAGTTCTAACTGCTCACATATGATTGTAATTATAATACCTATATTGACAGAGGTATGGTGAATTAAAATGTTTTGTCAAGGCATTTCGACAAACAACTTGCAAACATACTATTGAAATCAGAAAATCGAAGGGCTTTCTTGCAAATCAGATCTATCAAACGATTACGCACACAACCCTAGAACATTCTAAATCAAACCGGGAAATTTCCAATCATTACAATCACAGCAAACCACCAAAAACTTCAATACATGCTCAAATCATTTAGTTTTTACCCCCAACCTTGAACTTTCATAAAGCTAATCGGATTAACCCAAAAGCAAAATTCAAAGAGGGAAATTCACCTACGAACGAGCAGGCAGCCTCGGTTTTAAAGGAGAAATGCTTCAGCTGATTGTGAAATTGGTGAAGCTTAACTAGAAGAGTCAAACGCAATGACAAAATGAAGAAGGAAATACGGTCAAAGTCTGAGAGGAATCGGAAGCAATAGGAAATCTTTTAAGGAAAAGCCGCCATTAAGACGGATTCTTCAGAAAGACGAAGTAAATAAAGAGCGGGAAAGTAAAGAGACAATATTTAAAGAAGACTAAAAGGCTCGTTCAGATTTAAGGTGACATGTCATCTTGTTTAGATCTGAATGATCCGCATAATTGCACTAAAAAAATAGCTCACCAGATCCAGCCTATCCGCTCGAGCCCAAGTAATTCGCACGAATACATCGAGCGACCATGAGGTCATTTGATCTTGTATAAGCGCGAGCCATTAGCAAGCGTGGTCATCCTATAGGGAACTAGAATTAATCCATCAAATTATGTTGCATTTTATTATTTCGAAGCATGTAATCTTTACGAATTAAAAATTACAAACTTCGAGGGGCAAATGTTTATCACTTAAGAGTAATACATGCATTAGAGGACTAAGTCTGTGTTAAAACCATAGGACGAGCATCCACAAGGCTTGCGCACTCATACTCCAACCAAACATACCAAAGCCGTTCGTGCACAGTAAGGTCAAGCATAAGCCATGGGTCGAGCATGGGGGCGAGGGTCGGTCATCTGTATCAAACAAAGTCGCCCGAACATCAGGAAACACAGGCGCAACATGACTTGAACACCTTGAGAGAACGCTCGCACATAGACATAGCTCGCTTCATTCATCAGACCATTCGGGTCGTTTCCCCATCATAACGTGGTCACATATAAGTTGACCATGCAGAGGGGTCGTACATGCAGACCAAGACTGAAGGACAGTACAACTCAAATTCAATATAAGGTCGCCCAGTCTTCTTCTTCATAGTCACACATTCCTATATCAAAAGAGGTCGATCATGCAAAATAAGGAGGAAAATTGGTATCGATCGCATATTCCACTCTGCTGTTGTTCGTTCATACTATCTAGGCCGATCGTACAATGCCTCTTGAATAAGGAACCCAAAGATACTAGAGGTCGCACACACATCCTGCGACCGTTCATTGCAACCCCAATCGCTCGGTTCTCAATCAGTCACTAATACTTCAATCATATAACAGATACCAGCTCCTGAAGGGTCGCATTGGCATTTTGATTTACAAGCCTTGATCGCTCGCCTACAGACTACGATGTTAATCGTCCGATCATCTACAATCAAATATAGCTGCATCAACCAAATACCATCTATCGGTCAATCATTAAAAAGCTTAACATGACGCTCAGCTGTTGCCCGTACACCAATCCTAAAGCTCTGACTAGTCGCCTGTGTACTCATCGCCTGACCGCCCATTCAATCTGCTCGGATCTATGCAATCTTTCGCTTCTATGAAGTCGCTCGCACAGGACAGCTGGATACAACTACTAATAGTTGGCTACGGCTAGGCGGTGGCATTTTAGTAATTAATAGGACGAACGACCCGCAACCTGCATATATGGATTTCAGCTTATTTCTTCACGGAACTCACCTATAAATAGGCCATGGCTTCCACCATAAAGGGAATCGACTCCTGGCGACCACGAAGTGTTGTCGAATTCATTCCTCCACCATTCCAACCATCATCATCATCTCCATTTGAAGATCATTCATCCATTTGGCCATGGCATCCATCAGGATCATCTAAGTGGAAAAGAGATTGAAGATTCTCCTCCATCCTCCTCTCAAAGAAAGACATTCTCCTTCTCCACCACTGATCTATCCTTCTCCTCCACGGATCTTATCATTTTCCCATTGAATTCCATGAATCTAAGTAAGATTTGTATGTGAGAGAGAAAATACGTTGTGAAAGAGAGAAGATGTATGTGCAAGGAAAGTTTATATGCTTTGTAATCATTGTCATGATAATTCGAGCTATTTTCATAGTGGACTAGGCCTAACTTAGGGTTGAACCACTCTAAAAATCTTGTCCCCATTTTACTTTCTTTGCATTTTTGCTTTTAGCTCTTGTTGATTGCGGTTCCATTTATTTTCTAACACGTTGGTGAAGTACGGTTTACGTACCTTTGGAGTTTGAGCCTTTTTTGGTGAAAACAAGCATATGTATTAATATTGATGTGCTTGTCGGTGTTGAGAATGAGTCCTTGATTGATGGTACCTTTTAAGTATACGAGCACCCTTTTGACTGCTTTTACGTGTTCATCTGTTGAACTTTGCATGTATTGGCTTAACTTATTAATATTGTAGGCAATGTATGGTCTTTTGATAGTGGCATACTATAGAGCCCCTATAATGCTTCTATTTTTGTCATTAGATATTGCCTCTCCCTTGCTTTTTGAAAAGTGTAGGTTAGCAACCACTGGTGTTAAGAGACTGTTAGCTTATGTCATTTTAGCTTTTGATAGGATTTCTGAAATCATCTCAATACTCACTGGCCTTATAACTTCAATGCCAAGAAAGTAGTTCGGTCTACCAAGATCTTTGATTGAGAATTCTTTATGCGGTATTTGTGTGATGCTTTCTATTTCAGTCTTCCTGCTACATGTAATTATAAAACCATCAATAAAATCAATATGTAGGTAATAGCATTATCAGAAAATTTTGTAAATATAAAATTTTCTGATTTAGTTGAGTTGTATCCATGTTTGACAAGTGTTGATTTCAACTTGTCAAACCACACTCTTGGTGCCTGATTTATCCCACAAATGGCCCGGTCACTTTCAAGCTTTGATGGGTCGGTGCATGTTTTCAAGTTGGGATAATGTGACTTCCGTAATGGCAACTGGCAAGAATAATACACGTGATAGCTGCATAATGTTTAGGGACATTAACCATAATGTATTAGATCAACAAACAGGTTGAACTGGAAGTAAGAAAGGCAATGGGGCATGCACAGTTTTGCTCGTGAATGTGAATCGGCTACAATTTTATGCAGTGGAAAAGTGATTTCATGGGTCAGTCGACATTCATGCCACGTGGGTCGGTCAGCACGTTTGGAAATATATGGCAGTAACGCATAATAGCGGGTCAGCTCATATCGTTCCAAAGAAAAAGGAACGTGAGCACACGTGGCATCAGGATACGAATTGACATAGCATTGCTACATGGATCGGCTTCAGTTGTACAACAATATGGATGGATCATCTCTGATAAAAAGCCGGCAGCATCAAAATACACATGGATCGGCACTATTACAATGGATGGGTCGGCTGTAGTTTATGTGCAGTGGCAAAATTGTAATTATAGGTCATGATTGTTGTGTACAGTTGTAAAGTATGGGTTGGTCGGAATGTAACCCGGTGGCATTTTTGTGAATATTTTTATGGCCGACACACATAAATTTCTGCTTTGCCACTACCTCCAAACTACACCTATAAATACCCCACTTCTCCACTATTCAAGTGACCGATTTTTCTACCTCGAAGGGCTGCCATTTTCATTTCTCCACCACTCTAAACCTCTCCAACCTCCATTAATTCTCTATCAAGCCTAGATCTAACACAAAATCATTATGGAACCAATGAAGATCATCTAAGTGATCAAGTGGTTGAAGACCTACAAAATAACCAACACAAATCAAGAGATCTTATTGATCCCTTCGGGAAATCAAGTGAAATCAAGAGCAATAAAGAGAAAAAATAAAGAGTATCATTATAAAAGAGTGAAACGAGTGAAATGAGTGAAATCGTGTACTTTGTAAATTCTACAATGATAATGAAATTTGCTTACATAGCGAACGTAGGTTGAAATTGAGACCGAACCAATTTAAATCGCTTGCACTTTACTTTTCCCTCCATTTATGTCTTCTTAGCTTTGTGTTTGATCAAATTTGAAGTGTTGATAAGCATTTTGGGCTATTAGTGCCACTTTTTGCATTAACACTTTTCCTCCTTTCCGTTCTCAAACTTCTAGTCTCTATTTTACCCATTTTGTGTTCCTTGGCTCATTCCACTTGTATGGTCCAACCCAAAAAGTTTTTCCAACCGTCCCACTTTTTATATGAATATAACTTTCCAAAATCTTATTGGAAAAAAATTTAGCAAGGCAAAATTTTAGTTGCAAAAATTTATTTTTGAAACATATTCGCTTTTATGAAATTTCCAAAATACATTTCAAAAAACTCTGTTTCTTAAAACTTTACAAATATGGGGTTTCGACTCAAAGTGGCCACAAATTTCAATAAAATACCTCCTTATTACACTCTTGTCTTGGAACACAATTATTTTGAAATATAGCTGAAGTTCAATTACTTTCTTAAAATACATGCAGAAGTCTCCAACATAAGAGTCACACCATTCTTTTTAAAAGATAGGGTTTAGGAAGTAAAATATTCCAATCCAACTAATCCTTCGCAAGTCAATACTCAGACACATGTACCCCTAAGAAAACCCACTTTCCTTCCAACATTTGAGACGACTTATTAGATTGATAGCTTGCCTAAACTTCAAACCCATCAATTGATGGCATATTCCCATAGCTAGGAAAGAATCCATCCAAAACCATAAAACTCAATTCTCACTTACACCATGTGCTTTATCCAAAATGATACAGGTTTAACATTGTCACAAATACAAATCCGAAAACCAATCTCTCTCTCTCCTAGAGATAATCTTTCAATCACTTATTATATTCAAAATATATATAACACAAAGAGAACTGAACCGATGCTGCCTAGAGATGCACTAAAAAATAGGAATTTCAACATGACTGACCCTTCGGGTTGCAAGGAGCCATAAAAATTAGTCCATCGCATGACTTAGCCTAACCATCTCCCTATTGCAGTCGAAATAGCCCTCATAAGTATTTAACAGATATTAGGCTTGTAACTTTTCCCTATAAGTCCATATGCCATATTAAAGCCTATGCCATATTTTGAGTTCGAAATTTACCCCCCTCATTGTAAATCAAATGTCATATGAGGCCTAATCATAGCAACCTAATCCATACCCGGAAATGCCCCAAACATCAAGATTTTAGTTTCAACCCCGATTTACCATAGATAAACAGATAATCAAGCCAATCCCTACGGGGTTCAGAAACCACTACTGGGCCTAAGTGCAAAACAATCAACTGGTGCTATCATCACATCCTTGGGGAATTACTATATCTGCAAAGGTCCTCTATGTTAGTCCTGCAATAAAGATGCTCTGCATGACCCAACTTATCGTGGTTATGGTCCCACGCAACCAACCCAACCAATACATCAAAGGAAAAAGGATAAAAATATTCCTAAACCAAATAGGAAAACCAGAAAGAAATAAAGATAGATAAAATTCTTCCTTTCACCAACCCTAGCCTCTTCCTTGACCATTTTTTATCAACACCATTCCCCATAATTCTTTCGCCATAATTATAGTCATGTTGATCTTTTTCTTGCCATCCTTAACATTACCTTTTGGGAAGTTCTTCTTATTCTGAATTGATTGGTCACCGAAAATGTATACAAATTTATTTCCACAGTATAAGACAACCTATTTTATAGAAATTCGTAATTATGAGATATTTCTTTTTAATTACCTTTAAGTTGACGGTTAGAGTGTAATATGGTAAAACCCTTATTCTACACCAATCCATTCATTCTTGTAATGACGTTTTCTATGTTAATTTCAAACCAAACTATGGAAATGTACCCCATTTTCTTAACCAATCAATCTAGGTTACTTCCAAATTATCCTTTTTATCACTAAACAATATGGTTGTTCCATTCATGATAAACCTTCTTTAATCTTTGTCAAGCAGCAAGTTCCTTTCCAACTTCGACCTTTCCAAACTACTAAGCTAAACATGTTAGTCCATTAATCAAATTTTCAACCTATAAAGGAAAGCTTAGATAAAATGCCTTATAAATCAACTAAAAAGATAAAGATTTAGAAAGATTCAAAGGAAGGATGTAACTGACAATAGGGGATAACTTATTTTCAAAAGTAATTTTTGATTTCTAAAAATTGTGTTTTCTTTTAAAAATACTTTAAAACAAAACTTTAGTAATCTTGGTAACCTCAGGCTCTGATACAAAATGTAACACCCCACATTTCTTGATGTCACCCATATGAGGGTTTCATTAAGAAATTATGAAGCATTGTAGGTATAAAGACATAAAATATCGCAGAGACTAGGATTTCACAAGACATAAAAATATAATTTTACAGCGGAAGAAGAACTCTCACTTTTAAATACAAACCATCTTTGTTTCAGTTAACCAAATAATTACTAAGTGTCATATCTCAAAATCTCAGTCAAAAACAATATCAGAACAATATTATTCTCTAAATAGTCAAAACGATACAACCTAACCTGGAAAGAGAACCAGAAGTGATCCAACATTTGTAGAAATCCATCACGAAAAAATCAATAAAGAAATCTGAACTATATATTTTCTCCTATAAGACTGGGGGAAAGAAAAGAGAAAGGAAATGAGTCAGACATAAAGCTTGGTGAACTACTATGATTGCCAGCTCGACTACTAAGTTAAGTAAAACGGATAAATGTGGTTCTAGTGTCATAAAAGGGTATGTGTCTATACATATCTAAAGGTGAACAATAACTAATATGAACTGATAATAAGGACCGGCTATTCTTATGAAAAAGGCAATGATGATAACAACAACAATAATAATTAGATCAGACAGATTAATTTTTTTGCACTTCTATAGACTCAGATAGAAAAACGTAATTAAGAAAGAATTTCCTAATGCTACCCATTGATAAGCTCCCTAAACAGACATGAATGATCTGTGCCAGCTATGGTATTCAAGGATATCAGTCCTGAACCCATCAACTAAAAAGACATAGCCTTATTCACAGGCATTACAACATCTTATCTTCCCCAATTGGTCCATGCATGCTCATGACTCCGCCAGGACGCGCCGTACCCACCCAGAATTTGAACCTCTTACAATCAAGCATTAGTAAAGCATGCCCTAGTCTCTACCTAGTGTGACACTCGTGGGATAATAGGAGGGTATTGGTTGATATGGGTTCCAGACAAATAAATAAACAACAAATTAACATAAGTCACCCCTAGGCTTGATCCCCAAGTTAACTAGGATTTTAAGAGTCCCCGCATATTTTACCAGAATGGACATCTTAGCTTATTAGTCATACATGTTTAATTTAGCCAGTTTAAGTTCATTAATAAGCTTAATATAACTCTATATTATATTCCTATGTTGTGAATAATATTTCTAATTAAATGTAATTCTTTATACAACTTTTCCACCAAGTAAGACAGATCCCTGCTCAGATGTTTTACAGATACAGATTACAAGTTACTTAATATTCAATTAAGTATATCTTACTTCGATTCTCATGTTCACTTAATGTATAATTAAGTACAATTAATATGTTTTCCAAATACATATTACTTGTGTTAAATTAAGTACAACTAACATGTCTTCCAAATTAACTCGAATTAACATGCTTTTTAAACTAATGTCAAATGAGGATGTTTTCCATTTCAATGTCACATGAACATAATGGCAAATTAACATGTTTTCCCAAATAAATACCAATTGAAAATATTTTTCAATTTAATGTCAAACTAACATATTAACAAATTAATGTCAAATAATATGTTTTCCAAATCAATGCCAAATTAACATGTTTACAAATTAATGTCAAATAACGTGTTCTCCAATATCAGTGCCAAATTAACATTTTTACAAATCAATGTCAAGTAACATGTTTTCAAATTAATGTCAAATAACATGTTTTCCACATTACTGTCAAATTGACATGTTTTATAAATTAATGTCAAATGAACATATCTTTCCAATCAATGTCAAATGAACATAAAGGACAAATTAACTTGTTTTCTAAATTAATGTCAAATGAACATAAATTACAAATTAACTTGTTTTCTAGTTTTAACATGAACATATTTTCCTAATTAATGTCAATTAACATGTTTCCCAAATTAACATGAACATATTCTCCAAATTATTGTCAATGACAAATTAACATGTTTCTCAGATTAACATAAATCCAAATTAATGTCAATGACAAATTAACATGTTTATCAAATTAACATGAACATAATCTCCCTTAAGAATTTATCTCATTTACAGCCCATATTTTACCAATTCTTAACATGCCTAAAATCTCCTTATTAATATTATTTCAGATTATTCCAATTTTACGCAAATTTAATGGTAAAGTCCTAGGCTCTCGTTGGCCTAGGCTAAGCGCAAAAAAAAAGGAGAAATGGATCTAAGCTCATAAGTGAACACAATGAATAATTAGGCATTATAAGACTATAAATAAACAACGACAGAGAATGGGATAAGGAAGAATAATATACTTATAAACAAATAACAACTGAAAAGAAATAAGTAATAGCTAGTAATTAAAATGAACAATAACATGTAAAAGATAAACTTATAAACAATGTAATTGTCAAACTTTCAAATCTAATATATTTAACTATCTAAATCTTTTTATTTAGATTACTAATCATTGTAACAATTATTGTATCTATACTAACATTAACTTAAAAGAAATATGATAATCATAATAATACTCGCATAAAATTGGAGCAAATCCAATAATCTTTGGTAGTTCTTCTCTATCTATAAATATCCCCCAGATATATGCGTAGAACCAAGCCCCCAATACTCCAATAAAATTATATTTAGGAATATTTGAGAGAGGTAGAGAAATGGAGTAGTGATAGATGTTGGAGGTTATTTGTAGTAGAGTTTGGTGTCCAAGTTCATTGGATTTATTGTCCAGGTTCATTGTATTTTACATACCAGTAAGACATCAGTAAGGCTCGAAGCTGGGTCGACCCATGTGTCAACCGTTGGGTCGACACAGGTGTCGGCCCAGTTAAGGGCTAAGTCACCCATTTACCGTTTCTTTATTTTCTGTTTATTAATTAATTTTTCTAATTTAATTTCAAACTTTGATTGATCATAACTTACTCATTTCTTATCTAATTTACGCAAACTAAAAGTCTATATGAACCTGAATTTCGTAATGGACGCAAAAATGATATCCATGTTGCTCAATTCTTTTTCTGATTAACATTTATTTTATTGTTTTATTCATCATTTAATTAATTATTGTTTGTTAAAAATTTGGGTAGTTACATCCAAATTCCCTTAAATTTCTGGGCAAAACACCCCCACCCAATGTGCTTAGTTCATATGCACTTTGCTTCTCATTTCCACATGTAGACCTATTATTTAACCCTTGGATTTTCCTTAAATGCTTTATTTACATATGTAGACCTATCTTCCAAACTATTTATTTTTGTAAAAGCTTTCAAACAAACTCAATAAACTTCTACCAAGCAAAAAACTATTCATCGATAAAATGGTTTTTAGTCCCATTATCAATTTTTTCAAACTATTTATTTTAATAAAAACTTTCAAAAAAAGAGCTTATCATCACTAGTTATTGATAAAAAAAAGGTCAATAAGGTTGTTAAATCTTCTTTTATTACATTTAATCTCTAATACAAATATTTAAATAATTTAGATATTTAAATATAAAATATTTTTCAAATTTCAGGTTGTTACAAACAATTTTATTCTACAGTTTTGAGATAAATATATTAAACGAAATAAAAACGCAATAAAATTCAAAATTGAACCAAATTAATTTCTTTTAATTCAATTTATAACTTATTCAACAAAACTGCATTATTATTCAGATGATTTACTGAAATGGTAACATATATTTTTGTTTGAAGAGATTTTAGTGACTATTTTTATTTAGGACGGTTTGGTGAAGGTCTCTATTAAGCTTCAAAATACATAAAACCTTACTGTCTTTAAATTTGTAAATTAGGTCTCTGTTTTTCAAAAATCATCAAAAAATATCAAAAATCAATGTAAAAAAGTACCAAACTTAAAATTTTAATTCAATATGTAACATTCATATTCATGTAAGAAAAGTATAAAAAATGTTTTAAAAAAAATCATGTTTCGGCGAAAATGCAAGAAAACTTGCAATTTGTCGAAACATTGTAGACATCACAGAAATTATATCAAAATGTTATATGCTTTTATCAATTTTTGCCGACTATTGCAAACTTTCAAATTCAATGTCTATGCTTATTCAAACATCACATTATTACAGAAAAATTAGCAAAAAAAATGATGAATATTGCATACAAATGAAAAATATATCACTTCTAGTAAAATTGCATAAATAGCAGCAACTATACAGAAAAATTACAGACACGTCTATAGTTGTTTGACACACTGAGACATGTAAGCAATAGTTTAAGGATTTTTGCAAATATGTAAGCACTTATTCACAATAAGTGCAGTCATTTCAACAACTTATTTTCTTTTACGTAATACACTATAGAATAGTTACTGATATATCTGACCTATTCACAATAAGTGCAAACATTTCAGCAGCTTATTTTCCTTTTCCAGTATTGCTAATACAGCAACTTTAATGATCCGAAATCCCCCGGTCTCCAAAGAGACGGAAAACAGCGGATTGCTTTGAGAACACGACACATCAGACACAAACAATAGAACATTTAATTGCTATTACAACAATTACATCAGAGTACAAGAATTTATCAGAGCATGAATAAATATTACACAGTGGAAAATTTAAAATATATACATAAGTATAATGCGCAGCGGAAATCATCTACAACCACAACTGAAAGAAATACACGGATACAAAGCTTTCTGAATATAGCTCAAGCTGTAATCCAGGATCTTGTGTAAAGAAATCTGCAAATCCAAAACTACTGACTGCCTGTGTGGAAAATATGGGCACCCAGAGTTTAGGTGAAAACAATAAATTCCGAGTTAGTCATGGGGCTGGTGTGAGAACTAAAATAGTTATTAGCTAGCTTTTATTTAAAAGTGGGGTAAATCACGGGACCACGCCGTATAACACGGAACAGGTTTATACCCCATGAATACCAGTGCATAAAACAAACAACGTAATGCTAAACAGAAAAATAAAGCTATTATAAGACTTAGGTCCCATCACATAATGAACGCGGTCGAGGATAGAGTTTTCCCTTAGAATAGCCTAATATGCTTGATATGCGAAATTTCATCTTTTATTATTACTATAAGTGAAGAAATCAACTTCAAATATAAGTATATCAATCATAGGCGGCGTAGGTACCATTATATTACGTCGCCATATAAATTCACAACTAAAACCATAAAATCGCATATTGGAAATTGAGTTTCCATCTATGAACCGAGGCATGGGATCTTCCTCACCGATTTCGAGACACTCTAGCAAATGCTCAGGATCACACCTACGGGCAACCCTTGGATCTTTATGGCCGGTCATCCATCGATGATTAGTTATACCATAAACTATATGTTAGACGGTTCTATCGAACCTCCAAAATGGTCAATCCAGTCGACCAATAAAGAGCCACTAGGACTCAAATCATATCCGTGCCTTTCAATCGGCCCGAAATCCAAGGTACCTCGCTTTTCGTCATAAAGGTTTTCCAACATCCACATAAGTAAATAGTCTGGGCTCCATACCATGACGTTGCTCGTAACTAGAACTAACTTATGTCCATTTGCATGCAGTCACTATTCCGTTTCTAGTTCATACTGGGGTGTGAAGCTCGCGAATTAATGCTACACAAAGCTATGCTAATTAAAGCTGTGCTTTGATCATCAACCACAAGACTCTGATTTTCGACAAAAGCATTGATCCGTGCATCTCAGCATGCCATACTGTCAATTCATACAATACTACTGATTTCCACCAATATATAACCTCTAAGCTTGTACGTCTTAGAGAAGGGTGTTAATCAAGAGAATACATTCTCCGCCACCAAACAGATATATATTTAGCAGAGATAAATGAATATAGTATAAAGGAATGCAATGTCAGAAACACTATCCATTTGCAAGTCCGTTCTGGGTCTGAACGAAACCGGAGGCACGTTATTCCTCATCTCATATGTCCAATACAAGAGAGAGGCCCTCGCATATCTGGTCGATCTCCAAGTACGTCTGGATGATCACCACTTATTACCTTGTCTTGGGTGTACATCCCAGTCAAGACATCAGCAATCATCCAAATGTTGTGAAGATCTCCGGTCTTCAACCACCGTCTTCATCGTCAACTTTTGATCATCGTAATAGTTATTCAGAATGGTTAAATCTGATCTTTCAGAATAACTCGCGTATTTTATAACCAAGTGATATAAAAACACATCATGCGCCTCATTCCAATTCAGAATATTCTTTTATTCAAATATTCACATCTTTAGGGAAAGGTTCCCATTAATTTTATCAAAGATAAATTATTTTAACTTATTCTTTAATCTTCCTTTCGATATCATTTTCAAATGATTTTATTTTGTCTTTTCACAATTATAAACTAAATTAAGGTTTACAAAACTAGTCGGGATTATCGAGCCTTGCCAAAGTAATCATTTATTTATCCAATCATCCCATAGAGCAATACTGGTAATACTCAATATCTAACACCCACTGTGTTATTGGTAAAATTAATTACCATTTCTCATTTCAAATCTAATTAAAGATTTAACTATTGCCTGGAGTAAAAGTGGTGGTACTCCATTCTCGATCACTTCTCAAATTTGGAAAATTTAATTACCACATTAACATTTCAATCTAATTAAAGATTCATTAAAACTCCACTTAGTTTTAATCTCCCAAAAATCAATATTTAATGATTATTCAAATTTAGGAAATAAATCCTATCTTTAACTGGGTTAAAGAACGAATGTACTTTAAAACATCGTTCATGATAAACCCAAGATCATCTTCCATGAAAATGGAATCTACACGGAAATCATAACAGTGTATAATCGATATAAATTTCCGTATCAAACCAATACTATAAATAGAATAATGGCTAGGCCTTTTAAATTCCATATATACTAACGGTCCTCGTTCACAGAAGCTCGTCTCGATTATTACCAAATCGAATTCCATTCAATTTCAATTTAGTATGTTAAATTGGAAAACTTTTCTTTGGAAAATTCCATTAATCTTAATTAAAAGATTATAAGTTCCAAATCATATCTCCACTATTAATTGGGTTAAAGAACAAATGTTATTTAAAACACCGTTAATGATAAACCCAAAAATCCAATTTCAATTCAATTCCAATTAAATATTAATTAATTGGTAAACTTCACTAAATCTTATTTAAAAAATATATTCTTTTCTCAACTGGGTTCAAGAAAAGGGCTAATAAAGACACCATTCACTACAAACCAAAAATCCAATTTAATATTGAATACAAGGCTCTGAATAGAAATTGTATCGGCTTATATTCAATATCAAATTCTAAAACCAACAAATATCGTATTGGGAATAACAATATATATATCTTCCAAATTCCTCCACAATATTCGTATAATTACGAATCCAAATATTCCGAAGATTTTTTCCATTCAAAATACATTCCAATTTATGAATTGGAAAACTCTGGTTATTTTAAAACCCCTTTTCCAAATCCAATTTATTTATTTAATAATATTGGATTATTATTCTAGTTAATAACTAGTTCATTTAGATAAAAATATCTTTTATCTTTTCAAAACTAGGAATTATTCATTCAAAATCTTTCCAAATCATTTATTATGATTTTACACAATTTTTCTATATTTTTAATAATTTTATTAAGGCCCTTACAGTCGGTTTCCAATAACGGCCACTGAACTGCATCGATAGCGACCTTTTCTGAAATTGATTTAGACATATTTCCAAATCCAACCGTTATATTTCAAATCTCTATTATCATTGGAAAGCTCTTTTTGATACAAATCCAATGGTTCCGGTTTTAGGAGAATCCGACGGTCGGATCTCCCGTTATGTCCATTTGAAGTTAATGGTCGAAATTCGCGAACGGTCGCTGCGCGGTGCATTCTATTCAGGACGTTAAATATATATAATGTATACATATCATCGATTTCCATTTAAAATGTATTTTATAAAATATTATAAACTCATTTTAAAACTATTCTAACTTCATTTTCAATTTTAAATCAAAACTGAATATTCTATATCATTATAATTTTAAAATGATAATATTTTCAAAATATCAGATTTTGAAATCCATTTCTCTTTCGTATTCTTTATAAAATAAATAAAATCGATCGATAAACCCGTTCGGGTTAAAATGGCATTTACTACTTAACTCGGCTTCACATTTCAATATCTTCGTGTCCATCCAAAATCAGACATCAAAATCACATTTTTTTTTCTTTCAGAATATTATTTTAAAATATTCGTTATTTTAAAATATTCTTCATTTCTGAATCGGAATGCGACTTAATCAATTACCATATAATTTCAGTTATATGGATTTCATACATTGCATGTATTTAACAATAATGATAAATAATCATTAACCATTTAGACATCATCTAAAGTGCAATTTACAACTATATAAACATTAAAATAAATAAATAACGCTCATCACAGCCTGTTAACCCATTGATTGACATACAACTAAATATTGGGATTAGTGTATGTTGAATATCATCTCAATACCCGTGTGGGGTTTTCAAACAACAAATACTAATTATTTTTTGTGCATTTGGGCGATGTGTAAGTACTGTCGTCCCAATCGATATCAGTTACACAGATGTGCACAAACAAGTCGTTCGACTTGTAAATGAATATTTATTTCAATTTCTTTTTATGAAAATTTTATATACATTTTATATAAATAATTTATACATTTCAGTTTCAGAAAAATTTATCATTATAACAGCGCGATATTAGAAATGAAATAATGTCTAGCATTATCCCTCTTCTGATACTGGCTCGCGCCATACACCACAATTAATCAATTCAATAATTCCACAATACAATCAATTTTTCCACAACACAATAATATCACACAAATCATACATGGTTTAACAAAAAAATAGTGTCAGGAGCTACTAAACTCCATCTGCAACCAATGATATAATAACAGAATGAAAATAGTTTGAGTAAGGGAGTTCTCACATTGGTCCACTCCGCCAGTCTTTAATTGATGATTTTGGTATCGTTTGGGTTTGTATTTTCCACAAATTGCGACTTGCTCCAAATTGGACCCAGTCAATTTTCTTGTGAAGCTCTCGACTCCACGATCGTAACGGATCCTGTTTCATGCGATTTGGAGTTCGTGGTAAAAAGTTATGGAGTTACGAATTTTAAACAAATTATTAAATAATTAATTTAAATTACCCTTTAATTTCTGATTCACGTAGTTCTCCACCTTCCTCAAGCTCGCGCCGCCAATCTGGACCACCGGAGGTCCGACCACCCACCGCCGCACCTTCCCACTTTCCACGCCGCCGCTCCACCTCAAGCCGCCACACCCTAGCCTCGTCGTTCACCAGAAATCGGTGTTTGCCCCAATTTGACGTCGCCAGAAAATTCTCCGCTTCCATGCCACGTGGTGGTCACGCACCACTGCCGTTGGCCTCGTCTTCCTCCCCTCTACCAATCACCTTCAATCCCCACTGCCTGCCATCGCCTCTGGTGGCCAGAAAATGGCGAAATCCATTGCAGCGTTCGAAAATCCTTGCTTGACGTTCATCTTTGATTTCCGGCCACCACGTCAACTTTCAGACGATACAATATGAAGCAAAGTTGTACATCTCTCTCCCCTCTACAACATTCCCTTTGGTGCCACTATCAAATACTCGCTGAATTGATCACAATTCCACAAAAACCGAAACCCATTTTCTGGTATTGACCTTCAATTTCTCCCAATTAGTGCAACGATAGCTCACCTAATTTTTGTAGCAGGGAGAGATCATCATGATCTACAATACCCAGAAGCCGTTTGGGATAATTGCTTACGGATTGAGAGATCTAAATCATTTTATTTTCTGGGACTTATTTGCAGAATTACAGGAGAGAGGGAGAGGGTTGGCTGCGTTATTGAAAAGAGGAAGGAGAATGGAGTTTTGGAAGTAAAAAAGATGCTATATAGTGGGGGTTATTATTTTTATATTATTTCTTTAGTTCGCACTCTCTCCAATCGACATTTTTCGGTATCATGGTCACACACAAATTCCATTGGCGATAAAAATTGATATGCTTCTATGTCTTGACGATACGGTCCCAAAAAACTTGTTTCATCGAATTCTGAGTCTGTTTGCTCAAAAAGCTCTATTTCTGGTTTAAATGGCTGATCGATTCACAATTTATTGTGCATGGCCACATACTAACTCCAAAAATTACGAAAATAGGAATTTAGAAATAATTTAATATTCTGGATCCAACAAAAGTGGTTTCGTCGAAAACGGAGGTCGTTTGCAAAATGCCTATTTTTAAGGGCTACATATTATATTAATATATATAAATTCCATAGCTATTTTGAATTTTAAACTGGACATAATTTTCAATTTATTAAGCGAAATCTCAATTTTTCACATTCGTTAGAAAGATATAATTAAATAGATTCTAACCTTTCTTGTTTCACTGAAATCCGATTTATTTTGAATCCTGCACATTCATTTGAAATTAAAAATTGAATTTTCAAACTACCGCGTCGTTTCAAGCTCGTTTTATAATTAAAATAAATATATATTTTCGAATTTCGATTTAAATAAATTTTTAGTCGTTGTAATTTAATATAAACCATTTTAAGTATTCAAAATCCATTAAAATAACTAATATAAATTTTTTAAATTGGTTCAGAATTTCCGGGTTGTTACAAATACACTATAGAATAGTTGTTGATATGTCTGCTTTTTTTCACAATAAGCGCATGTTAGGGACTGGGATGACAGTTTTCATGATAGTGACCTTGTTTTAACTATTATTATTATAAAATATATGTACTAACACTATTTTATAGAAATATATATATGTATGTGTGGGATGTATATGCAGGTATTGATTTTTGAAGACTGTACAATTAATGATTCAAGATTACAAGGAAGAAGGGTTCAAGATTGAAGACTCATGAGTAACAAGAGTTCAAGAAATCAGGATAAGTAACAAAGTCTAAAATTTTTGTTATAACTCCGTAATAGCACTAAAATCTTGATTCCAATTCTCTCATATTTTTTCCTTATAATATTCTTTTAAACTTTTAACTTATTCCAAATTACTTCCTGTTCAAAATATATGTCTTCTGACCTTTAAGTTTTTCAAAATATTTTTTGAATTTTAAATCTAATTCCTAATTTAAATATTTTACTTATATTTTTAGTTTTAACTATATATGTTTACTTGAGTATTAATAGTCACATTACCTTATATTCATATCTATAGTTTTATATCTTAAGCTTTAAGTTTCTCATTTAAATTTTATAAAATTTTGGTATCACTTTTGTAGATTATAAATATATGTTTCTAATTTATTTTCTTACTTTATTATACCACTTAAATATATAGAAAATTAGTTTATTTAAACTCTAGAATTACCATGATTTATTTAAGCATCATTTGCATGGTTTTCGAAAAATTGAATTTCAGAATTATATAGGGCATGTCGACGTCCCCTACCCCTAATGTCAACATGATAGTCGTCATTTTCAAATTTTATTTTTCAAAAGAAGAGTCTATTTATTTGAAACTTTTCCTGAAGAGACATGACTATTAATCCACTATAAATACCTATCTAAATCTGAATTTTTTAACTAACTTTTCATTAACTTCTTCTCTCTTTTTATCATCTTCATTTATACTCATAATTTTCAAATTTCTATAACCAAATTCTATTGAAATTCAAAGAGAATGAAACCAGATCGTCTCTAGTTTAATTCTCTATCACTCTTTCTCAAAGATTCAAGTGATACTCATAGTTATAGGAATCTTTATAATCAAAGATTGTTAGATCAAAGTTTTATTTAGTCTTTCTTCCGAAACTGATGCTGAAAAGGTACGGTTGTAGCCCATTCAAATCAGTTGAGTGTGATTGTAGCCCGTAAATCAATTAGGTGATCTTGTAGCCTAGTTAAATCAAGAGAGCACCCTGTACTCGGAAGCAGGTGGGGGTAGACATCGTGGCCTTTGAATCGAGGATTATAAGATTGGATGTTATTTAAAAAGAAATCTGCACAATCCAAAGTTGTGTGAGACTGGATGTAGGATAACTTCGAACCAGTATAAAATCCCAATGCATTCTTTTCTTTACTGCTTTTACTTATTGTTTACATATATGTCTGATTCTGTGACTCTTTCATATCTGTGATTTGCATTTGATTTTGTTTTATTCAAAAAGATTTCAATAAATACATAAATTTCGTTAAATACTATTCACCCTCCCTCTAGTGTTAAGTTATCCTTAAGATCCGTAATATGCTTTCCCAAAAACTGGTATTAGAGCATTGGTTTTCAAAGTTTTCATAGTCTGAATTTATGAAAAATTTAAATGGAAACCGACACTGGTAATTCGAGTTCATTTGTAGAGGGTCAGTCCACTGCCAAACCACCACTGTCTAATGATAGTAATTATGCATATTGCGCTTATAGGATGAAAATATATTTACAATCAATAGGATTGGAAACTTGGAACATCACTCAAACTGAGTAACCCATAACTAATTTTGCATAATGGACCGTTGATCCAAAGGCTGTTGCACAAAATAATCCAAAAGCCATGAATATTTTATTTTGTTCACTTTATAGAACTGAATTTGATAGGGTACCTGTTTGAAAGTTTACATATGAAAATTGGAAAACTTTGCAAGTGACTCATGAAGAAATAAGCAAAGTTAAACAGATAAAGATATCCATGTTGACTAATCAGCTTCAATTATTCAAAATGATTTTTAATGACTCTATCTCAGATATGTACTGCAGGTTTTAGGATATTGTGCATTCACTGATTGCTTTGGGAAATATAATCTATGATGAAGACATAGTTAGAAAAATCCTGAATTTGTTAACTCTAGAATGGATTAAAAGACTCCAGCGATTGAAGAGGCTAATGATATCAGTACATTAAGAATTGAGGAGTTAATTAGAAATCTAATGTCATTCGAAGTACAAATGAAAGAAAGAAGAGAAAATAAGTTATTAGAAAAGTAGTCAAATAACATTCAATGTAACAACCGAAGAGTCAGATTCATATAGCGACAATGATGAAGAAATAGTGTTGATGACAAGGAATTTTACAAAATTTCTAAAATATAGAAAAATGAATAACTTCAAAAAGAATGAGGACAAGAATTCTATGAAAAATAACGAAATGTGAAACATCATCAGATGTAACAATTGTGATGAACCAGACAACTTGAAAAGAGATTGTCCATATCCAGATAGACAGAATCAACCTCCAAATAACAATGCTTAAAATAAAAGGAAAAGAGCTTATACTGCTATCCTAGACGATTGTGATTCATCCTCCAGTGATGAAGAATCAGAAACAAACAATTCAAATATATGCTTCATGGCTATTCATGATTTAGAAGGTATTGGAAATTGTATCTGAAAATAGGTATATGTCTATATTAATTTGGTTCGAATTGCTTGTTTGATTGCTTGTTTTGTTTGAAATTTCTTAAGTTTTAAAATAAAAATTCATCATTTAAAATTCGAATTTTCAAATTTAAATAAAATATTATTTTAATTAATATTAATATAAAAAGCATTATTATATTAAATATTATTTCAGGAATTATATAAATAAGAATATACGACATATATATATGTATATAAACAATTAAAATAGAATTACACATGTCCTTTGAAAAACTGGGCACATGTCGACATGCCCTGCTAAACATGTCGACATGCCTCTTGCAATTTATAAATTCAAAATTTTATATTTTCCTCCACTTTTTCACCAATTCCAATATACTGAAAATGTGTCTATTGGCTAGAGAACATGTTTATAGATTCTCTATTTATCTCTCTCTTATTATCATCACTTTACACCTTTATTTCAAAATTCGAACTTATCTTCATTATCTTTTACTCTTCACAAAACTTCACCAATGGCTTCCTCAAGCACTATAAAGATGTCTAAGGCTACGAAAGGCTTTCTTTTTAATAACCCAGAAGCTGTTAAAGATTGCATCAACTATATAAACTTTGGTAAAGTCGATACGGGAAAATTTGCAATTTTCAATGATTTTACATCCAATGAACTTGAAACATTTTTTAATCAAAAGAAAATTCTTAGTTTGATTGATTCAAGGAAGAATGATTATGTTTGTTATCCACATATTGTAAAGACGTTTTATGATAATTTGAGTCCAGACTTTTACGAACGAAATGGAAATGAAATTTTGGTGTAATGTAAAAGGCACTCAAATTATTTTAGATTATGAAGTTTTATGAAATATTTTAGGTTGTAAGAACATGGGAATGGATCTCTTGGATTTCAAATTTAATGAACAAGATCAAGAGACCTTTCACCTCATTTTCGAAGAAGATGACAATTTGCAATTCAAAAACCACTATTTTTGACCAAAGGCAAGAATCGTAAATCTACGTCTTCAACACAACATTACACCCTTTTGGGAAATTTCAATAACCTAACAACGAAAGTTTGCAAAGCTCTTTTTGTTATTTATAGAAATTACAACACTAGTCAGACTCAAGTGGTTTTGGATGAATTTTGTGCCAAAGATTTTTCAATAGGTGAAAATACGTTATCATGGAATTTACCTTACACGTATTTTCAATTTTTTGGAGTTGATTTTAAAGGAGAAGAGTTTATATCCAAAAATGTATTTAATTCTGAAAATATATCTCTTATGAAGACCCTGCTAGTGTTTCAACCATATGAAACGCTCTTGGAAAAAGAGGAGAGGTTGGCTCATGAAATGGAAGAAAAGAAGGAATGAAGATAAAAAAAAGTGGAAGAAAATGAAATTATTTCCTTTAAAAGCATAGAATATCCCTATATTACCTCCAATCTATCCAATAAAATCCTTTTTAAGAATCAAAAGATTATAGCGGAAAATCAAAAGATTTTAAAGAGATCATTTGTTAAGAAAATGGAAAAGATCTCTATAAAGAGGAACATGTTATTTGGAAAAGTGAGTCATCAGAATGGATTATATCCTTTTCACCATCCTTTATCGAATTCTAGTTTTTTTTCATGTTATGGTAGTTTATACTTCTATCGTATTTTATTTCCATGCTATGTATCACTTTAATGTATCATTATCTAAAATTATTAATGAAATTCTTTTATTTTTGTTTTTCATCTCTAAAACATCTCTAAAATGATCATTACTGCGTTAAGAATGATTATGTATAAACCAAAACTCAACATAAAAACAAAAATTGCAAAATCAAAAATTTTAAATACACATGTTGACATATGCTTCCCCCATCTCGACGTATAACTGACAAAATTTCAAATTTGTTTGAATTCAAAAAACATCTTAATCAACTTATGTCCATTCATTTTTAAATGAATTCCGGTACCTATAAATACCTATTTCTTCTAGAAAATTTATCTTTTCATTTCTTATTAATCTCCCTTCATTATTCACTAATTTAATTAATATCATGGCTTCTCCGAATGACAATTTGAGAGAAAATCTTGAAGAAACATTCAACTCTTTCAAAAATATCCTCTCTTTCATTCTCCGCAATCAAAGACACTTCGAATTGAATCAAATGCAAACGATTAAAGAATAAGAAAGGCCTTTCGATGCTATTCATTGGAAGATCTATGCACTCAGCAATGAAGAAGAAAGCAACGATCCGAAAGAAACAGTTACCAAAGAAAACGAAGAATGGGATGCTTTAAAAGCCGGTCCTATCTTTGGAGGAGAAGGATGTGTAGAAGTTCCAAGGAACGTTTGAATTTATATTTGAGTTTGGGCTGATTGGTATGGTTGAATTGATTTGAATTTGAATTGATGGTGTGTAATAACATAATTTAAATCTACTATATAATTGGTTTGAATTGACTTATTGATTGTTAATATTATCTTAATCTCCATCTTGATATTTCCTGTTTTAATATTAATATTTCTTGTTTATTTACGTGGTACCAAAGTTCAAAGGGGGAGCATTAGAGTTATTTTTCAGTCTGGGTTATGTCTTACATTAGTTTAAGGGGAGTCTAATAGATTAAACATAGGTATATAATTTTTTCTGATGACAAAAAGGGAAAATTATAAAATAGGAATTAGATTGAAGGGGATTTAGTAGTTTCAGAAGAAGTTGTTAGAGTTAGGGTGAGTAACCAAAGATTCAAGGTATTAGATAAGTATATTCTATAATTAAAGGTTGTCATCATCAAAAAAGGGGAAATTGTTAGGGACTAAGATGATGGTTTTGATGATAGAAACCTTATTTTAACTATTATTATTATAATATATACATATACATATACTAACACTATTTTGTGTGTGTGTGTGTGCATGCAAGTATCTTATGCAGGTAATGATTTTTGAAGACTGTATAGTTTAAAGAGTCAAGATTACAAGAAGAAGAGTATAAGATTGAAGACTCATAAGTAGCAAAATTTCAAGAAATCAGGATAAGTAATAGAGTCTAGAGTTTTTGTTAAAACTCTATAATAGCACTAAAATCTTTATTCAAATTCTCTCGCCATTTTGCCTTATAGTATTCTTTTAAACTTTTAACTGATTTCAAAATTACTTCCTATTTAAAATATACATATCTTCTGATCTTTAAGTTATCCAAAATATTTTTGAATTTTAAATCTAGTTCCTGATTTAAATATTTTAGACTCTCTTACTTATATTTTTTGTTTTAATTATATATGTTTACTTGAGTTTTAATATTCTTATTACCATACATTCATATCTATAGTTTTATATCTTAAGTTTTAAGTTTCTCATTTATAGTTTTATATTAATTTTGATAAAACTTCTATAGATTATAAATATATGTTCTTAATTTATATTCTCACTTTTAAAAAAAAAACTTTACTCCGAAGAGTAAAGCTATAGAACTCTATTGTCCGCTACATAGGCTCCCCTTTTAATGCTATCCCAGCAAGGAGCATTAATCCAAACCCGGGTTATAGGTAAGACAAGGATAGCTGCTCCAAGCCTTAAGGTAGAGCACAACGCATGGGGTAGGACTCAAACCTGTGACCTCCAGGAACTTCATTCCATGATCGCTAAGCGGCTCTAACCGACTCAGTTATGCCCCATGGATGGATAGTAAAGCAAGGGAACTCTACTTGAACAGGATCTGTTCTATAGGCTCGTACTACCTCATCCTTATAACTTAAGGAGGAAGGAATTGCAGTCTGGTTGATGACATGTGACTCTGGTTCCATAATGTGATTAATGGATTAACGGATCTATTACATGCTCTTCCCTGTAGATAATCATTCTAGCCAGGTCCCGACCTGGTTAACATGGATTCGAGGTTGTCTGGCAGAGAAAAAATAAATTATATTATCACTTTATTATACTAATTTAATATATGGGAAAATATTTTATTTAAATTACAAAATTACCATGATTTATTTAAGCATCATTTACGTTGTTTTCAAAAAATTGAATTTCAAAATTATATAGGACATGTCGACATCCCCTACCCCATGACGACATGGTGGCCTTTATTTTCAAATTTCAAAGAAGTGTCTATTTGTTTAAAACTTTTTCTGAAAGAGATACGACTATTAATCCACTATAAATGCCCATTTAGATTTGAAAGTTTTAACTAACTTTTCATGGTTTTCTTCTCTCTTCTTCTCCTCTTCATTTATACTCTTAATTTTCAAATTTATATAACCAAGTTCTAACGAAAATCAAAGCAGATCATCTCTAATTTAATTCTCTATCAGTCTCTCTCAAAGGTTCAAGTGTTATCGAATCTTTCTTCTAAAATTGGTACTAGAAAGGTGTGGTTGTAGCCCATTCAAATCATCAGGGTGTGATTGTTGTAACAACCCGAATTTTAATAACATATTGAAACAAGAAATCAAGGTATAATTAATTTTGTTTTAAATGAGAATCATGGGAAACAGGTTGCTCCATTGCGTTCGTCTCGGAATTCTGCATAGAATCGAGTCCGAGTTTTCGAAAATCGGAGTCCGTATGACCGAGTTATGACCTCTAGAAGTTTCACGAATTTTCAGAATCAAAAACAGCTCAGAAATTTGAATTCAAATTCGAATTCAAGACCCAGAAGCGGGATGGGCGGGAAAATTCCCGCCCAGAGCCCAGGTCGATCAGGGGGTCGACCTGGCCAGACCAGGTCGACCATAGGGTCGACCTGGGGGTCGACCTCCCTGGTCGGCCTGGGTGCGACTGGTTGGCTGGGTGGGTCTGTTTGCTGGCCTGAGACGTTTTTGATGGTTCAGATCAGTTCTACGGTTGATCTAAAGGCCCTAAATAGTTCCTACACCTATAAATAGACCCTAAGACCTAACCTAATTCATAACAAATCATTCTTACACCAAAATGCTGCTGAAATCCCTCTTGATCATGGCCGCCGCCTCTAATCGATTTCCTAAGCTTTCATACACGATCCAATTCGAAGATTAAGGCTTCTAAAATGATTTAAGATAATAAATCAACAACGCCGCAACATTTCTACAACAAATTTAGTTCTTTATTCATTAGCCACGATCTGTAAGTTCTAGTTATTTTCAGATCTAAGTATTTAAATTTAATATGGGCATGTGATGAAGTGAAATTGGACTTTTGACTCAAGTCTATTTCTGTTTCTTCTTGAATCTTGATTTTTGGGCATTTCTACCTTCATTCTCATGCCAAGTTTATGATCTATTCTGCAGTTTTCTTGATTCGTAATGATGTAATCATCAAGTTGTAATCTTTATGCCTATCATGATGATTTATGTTGTTTTCTCTCTGATCTTGTTCTTATTGCAACTTCTACCTCCCCCTATTTATTTTCTTTCGATAAACCTAGGTCAATTTCGGACCTAGGCCTAAACTACGATATACGTGCGATGGTATACGGGGGAAATATTGGAATATTGCCTAGTGGAATATATGTGTTTGGTGGAATCAAAGGCATAATATGAAAATTGGATGTTTGGGGATAATTTACCATTAACATGAAACGGGGAAATTTTGGGTATTGTCATTATAATGGTAATTGCAAGAATGGGGATTGTCATATGTAATTTGATATGGATCTTGATATATGTAATTTGGTTAGAACTTGTTATGGGTAAATTGGTGTAAATGTGGTATACATGTAATTTTGGGTATAAAACTTGATCTATGTAAATTGAGCATAGCTTTGTAAACATGTAAATTATGAATCTTAACATATGTAAAACGACATGAAACTTGGTATATGTGTAAATTGGCATAAAATTGGCATACATGTAAAACGGCATGAATTGAACATATGTAAATTTGGTATGAATTGGGCATATGAACTGACATGTAATCTAGAACTTGGGCATATGTTAATTATGTAAAATTTGGAGTTGAAACGTACATGATAATTTATGACTTGGTAGAGGTTTAATATGAACGCGCCTAAGTTGGGTTTTGGGTAGTTGGCAATGTATTGTAGTAAATAAGAGGCTATTACTTGGCATAACTTTATAGTGAATTATGATAATACTTTGGGAATACGTTTTGGGGAAAAAACGTGAATTATGAACTGGGTAATTGGCATATAACTGGAAATATGAACGTGGTTGAAACATGAACATGAATATGAATATGAACACGAACGTGAACATGGCTAACTCGAGGTTGGGTTGAGTTTGCAGTGTAATTCTGCCCGGAACCGCAGGGCATGTCCAGTGACTGCAAATAATAAGATCCAATGTGAGAAGTTAGTCATATCATGCTTAAACCCGAGGTTAGACTGAGTTGTGGTGTAATTCTGCCCGGAACCGCCCGGCATATCCAGTGACGCAACAACAGGTCTAATGTGAGTGGTTGATGCATTAATAATTAATTAATGCCAATAAAAAGACATGCTAAGAATGGAAAGGTTAAGTAATATGACTAGACTAATGACACTTAACCGTTATAACATGACTAGTGGATGGGTTGAGTCAACTTGAATGGGTTGATAATACTCAACCAATATAACATGACGCGTGGCAGGGTTAAGTCAACTTGAACATATAGACAACACTTAACCAACTTGACATGATACGTGGGCGGGTTAAGTCACGAATTGCTTGAAAACACTTAACCAATTTGATATGCTAGAATAGCGGGGTTAAGTTATGAATCGCTAGACAACACTTAACCAACTTGACACGATATGTGGGCGGGTTAAGTCACAAATTACTTGAAAACACTTAACCAATGCAATCTGACGAATGGGTGGGTTAAGTTAACTTGGATGGGTTGGCGATGCCTAACCAATATGACATGGTGTGTGGTAGGGTTAAGTAAACACGCGAAGGCACACTTAACCGATATAACAAGACATGCAGTAGGGTTAAGTAAAACAAGAGAAAAATACTTAGCCAACTTAACGTGATGGACGGAGAGGGTTAAGTACATATCAGGTTGGTGGATAATATTAGTATATATAGGCCCATGAACTTAACCGTTAAATAAACATACTTGAATCAGTGAGAGAGTTAAGTACATATTGGGTTGGTGGGTAATATTAGTAAATATAGGCCCACAAACTTAACCATTAATAAACATGCATGAATCAGTGGGTTAAGTACATCATGGGTAGGTGGGTAATATCTATATATATAGGCTCACAAACTTAACCAGTAGGAAACCCTAGTAACGGGGACCCATTTCAGCAGTAACCCACATAGGTGTATCATGGTACCCTGAAACTAGGCAGGGTGGGGCACGATTACTAGGCTGATTGTAAGCGGTCAAAGCGACGGCGAGTGGTGCAGCAGTGTAGGTTCTAACGGAGTGCGGGCGTGAACACACTTCGGAGCAGAAAAAGCAGGCACTAGGCACCAGTAGTATACACTATGCATTCTAGAATTGTGTCGGGCCGCCACCATGGGACTTGATACACCCCATGGTGGGACCAGCATAGGTATCTACAATCATTGGGGGCCGTATGACACACGCAGGTAGCATAATCCCTAGTTGGACCTAGGTCGCATAAACCCTGAATCCGAGAAGCGTTCAATAGGTAGCATAAACCCTAGTTGGACCTAGGTTGCGTAAACCCTGGTTGATTCTAGGAAGCGCCCGATAGAAAACCCTAGATTAGATCTAGGTGATAAATAATAGACGTACACCTAAAAGCAACCACAATTTCGGGGATTGGGATCACGTTATCATATGAGCATTTTATATAGATCACTATTTGGGACACTAGTCAGGTGGTGCAGAGCAAATAGATATCACTGAAATATTTTATAAAGATTTAAGAATAATTTAAAGAATTTATCTTTGATAGAATAATGTGAATATTTTATTTAAAAGAATATCCTGAATTGGAATGAGGCGTTGGATGTGTTTTTATAGTACTTGATTTTTTTATTTTAAAATACGCGAGTTATTCGGAAAGACCGGGTTTAACCCATTCCGAATAATTACTACGACGAAGAAGAGTCAAAGATGAAGACGGTGGTTGAAGACCGACGATCGAATTAAATCGATTTCTGTTAATGTATGTCTGTTTGGTGGTGGAGGATTTATTCTCTACTTAACACCCTAGCATATATTAATAATGATTGATCGCATGGCGTGAATTGTCAATGTGGCACGCCAAGATGCAATTGATCAAGGCTTTTATTGAAAAGCAGGACCATGTGGGATGATCAAAGCATAGCCTATTACGGAATAACTTTGTGTATATCGTGACTTCGCGAGCCTCACACCCCGGTATGAGTCAAAAACGGGATATGGACTGCAGGGAGTGCACACGTTTCTTTCTAGCTAGTGGTAGTGTCAGTGCTTTGACACGGCCTGACATTTTACTTATGTGGATGATGGATTTTGAGGCGCCTCAAATTTTTATAGGCCGATAGTGGTCATATTATAGGTTCAAAGGAACCGTGAAACGTGTGTTCAGGCATAATTAATCCACTACCCTTAGGTAGGGACCGACCCTGAAGATCCAAGGGTTCACTGCGGGGGATCCTGAGGCATTTGCTAGAGTGTCTCGAATCGGAGAGGAGCTTGCCCCTAGCCTCGACTCATGATGGAAATCCAATTTCCAATACGACCTTGCGGTTTTGATTGTAGAACTAGTATGGCGACATAGTAGGATGGGGTACTATGCCGTCTATGATGAATACATTATGATTGAAATTGTTTTTGAAATATATATACCCATAGATATACACACTAATATTAAATTCGTTTTATCGTATCAAGCATCTTTTGACCATTATAAGGTAAATGTAACACCCCACACCCGCTACGGTCACTCACTAAGGGAATGCCATAACATCGGTGGAGTATTTTAAGTGAATATAGAACAGAAAAATTACAACAAGACAGATATAAGTAATACTTGAGAATTTAAAACATCATTTCATTCCAGCGGAAAGTAAAACATGTTTGGTTATACCAAAACCATAAATAAGAGTCAAGTACATAATATCCATCCTAATAAAAACAAAAGTACATAATCCCACTACGTAACCTAATAGCCATAATAGAAAAGATAAACTGAGCTTTTCATCCACGGTCCAAGCTCCAAAAGAGTAGATAAAGCAGTCTAATCAAAGCCCACTAGTGCTAGGCCCACTCTGAAAACCTGAGGGTTGGGAAAAAGATAAAGAAACGACGGGGTCAGACATAAGTCTGAGTGAGTCCTATAACCCTAACAATACAATCATTAAAGTAATTAGGGTATGATATAAACAAGGTATGGTACCTCTGGGGATAATGACTACACTAAGTAGCCAACTAAACACAGGATGTACTAAGATAACCGAAAACACGCATTTATCCACCCACGGATAATTACTAGATTGCACCACCCCAGATCTACCCACCCAAGGGTAATTCCTACACTGCACCACACCAGTTCTACCCACCCAAGGGTAATTCCTACTTAAAGGTTGATCCCACTAAGTGTACTTAGTAATTTTACCCAGTAGTTTCGTGTACCCTTAGCTGACTACATAGGTGCCGTCTGCCCCTATCTCCACTAGGTGTACTCACTACTCCCCAAGCGATCGGCTCCCTACCGTAGATACCCGTGTTGGCCCCACAGTGGGGTGTATCACTCCTCAAAGTGACAACCCGATAATCAATGGTGCACGGCTTATACCTACACGATGCAACAACGTCTTACCTACCAGCCCGGGTCCACACACGCATATGAAACCCGTTGGACTCGCGTTGCCACCGCTACCCCCATTTTGGCCTCTTATAGTCAAGCCCAATATGCATGTCCCGTCCTCGACTTGGGTCGAGCCCACAAAGATACGTTTGGGATATTGGTTGAAATGGGCCCCCACAAGCTACCACTTAAGCTTGTCATTTAATCTAGTGCATCCCACTTAACCCCTTTTATAATCATGCCCCCTTACATGTTAAGGTTTGGTTAAGTCATCTAATTATATTTCAATTGCCACTTAAGGCCCCCACAAGCTACTACTTAAGCTTGTCCTTTAATTATATTTCAATTGTCACTTAAGGCCCCCACAAGCAACTTCTTAAGCTTGTCCTTTAATTATATTTCAATTGTCACTTAAGGCCCCCACAAGCTACTACTTAAGCTTGTCATTTAATTATATTTCAATTGCCACTTAAGGCCCCCACAAGCTACTACTTAAGCTTGTCATTTAATTATATTTCAATTGCCACTTAAGGCACCCACTAGATTTCCTCATGCCACCCAAGGCACTTACTTGATTCCCACATGCCACCCCAGGGCACTTACTTAACCCTTTAATCATGTTTAATTACATGTTCTGCTTTGGTTAAGTATTCTAATCGTATTTTCTATTGCCACCCAAGGCAACCCACTAGTTTCCTCATGCCACCCAAGGCACCCCCACTAGTTACTACATGCCACCCAAGGCACCCACTTAACCCCTCATGCCTCACTACATGCTAATTTGGTTAAGTGTTTCTTAATTAATTAAGATCGTAACCTTTATAAAGACCTCTCACATTAGACTGTCATTTATGGCAGCTGGATATGCCGGATGGTTCCGGGCAGCCTTACACCATAACAGAGTCTAACCTCGTGTCTTTACACTTGTCACGTATTTAGTTTATGACTAAGACCTCTCACATTGGGCCAATCATTTGTAGCCGCTGGATTTGCCGGTCGGTTCCGGGCAGTCTTATGCTACAAAAGGGTCCAACCTCGTGTCTTAGTAGATTAATTACACCTAATTAATCACTCCCATAATTTGTGTTAATTATCCTTAATTAATTACAAATATTTAAGAATATCGGTAGACCTAACTCAATAGGTAAATTCCCAATTCCATAATATGGGTAGACCTAACTTAATAGGTAAATTCCCAATTATGTCCATCCACTTTACGGTATGTTTAATCATACCCACTTCACACAATTTTATGTGTTCATTAATTTTTACCCCATCGTCCCCACGTAAATACGTTAACATGACATACTTCAAAAGAGAAGATTCATCATACACACAATGGGTTCAACTTAGCATATCATTAGCATTATCATGGGTTTAAAAGGTGTCAACTTGTATATATGACCATAAACCCAACTTGCATAAATAACCAACCCAAACTTGCATGAATCACATATGTCATAAAGATGGTAACTTGCTTAAATGTTCATGTCATAGACCTATCATAAAGGTGTCAACTTGCATACATGTCATAGGTCTAAAAGGGATGAACTTGCACATGTACTTATGTCATACATAGAGGCAAACTTGCATATGAACTTGCATCATAACTTGCATATGAACTTGCATCATAACTTGCATATGAACTTGCATAACATGCCATACTTAGAGGCAAACTTGCATATATTATGCATATCATAAAAAGAGACAAACTTGCATATGAACTTGCATCATAACTTGCATAAAACCAAACACTTAGCATGCATAAAACCAAATACTTAGCATGCACAAAACCAAATACTTAGCATGCATAAAACCAAATACATAACTTGCATAACATGTTACATATAAACTTGCATATAATCTCACATATAGCTTGCATAACATATTACATATGCATCAATGTTCAACATAGTGTTTTACATAGTGAGCATCATAAAACATAACATCAAACTTGCATATAGCATAAAACTTGCAAAACACACAACATACACTATACTAAACTTGCATAAGCACATTTATCCACAAACATAGCCATATCTTATAATATCCTATCATAATCAATTTAACAATTGATTATTAAGGCTATAGAAACTCACCACTAAACTCCCATAAGCAAACCCTTGCCAAAAATCACCCAAAAACTCTAGCCTTGAACATAAAGCTTGCAACTTGATGATGAATGCAAGCTAATGATCACTCATACAACTCAAAGATGCTTGTATGAACATGAAAGCCTTCATAGAAATAGTTTTATAAGAGGATGGAGGCTAGGGCTTTGAGTGGAGGCCATGATCATAGAAAATTTTGGCATAGTTTAGTTAGAGTATAGGATTATGATCATTTAGGGCTAGCTTAGGGTCTTATTTATAGGATTAGGCAAGTGTTTTAGGCCATTAGATTAACCCTAAATTAGATTAGGACCCTCAGATCTCGGAAGCTTCCGGAAACCAGCCCTAAAACACAGCCCAAACTCTAAAATGGTGCACCAGGCCAAACTGGCCGAGCACCCCCTGTCGACACCCAAGTCGACAGGGCTGTCGACTTGGTCCCAGCCAAGTCGACTGCCCAGTCGACAGGGCTGTCGACTTGGGTAGCTAGGCGGGAATTTTCCCCCCTGCGCCCAATGGCCCCAATTTTGAAATTTGAACCTGAATTTTAAATCTGTTTTGAACTTTGAATTTTTTGTAAACTTCATTGGGCCATAACCGGGCCATACGGACTCCGATTCTCGAAAACTCGGACTCTATTTCGCGTATTTTTCCGAGACGAACGCAATGACGCAGCCCGTTTCCCCCAATTCTCACATCTGAGATTATTTATTCTGTAATTAGTGAATTTTAGCATTAACCGAAATTCGGGGTGTTACATTCTCCCTTCCTTAAAGGATTTCGTCCCCGAAATCTCTAAGCTAAGGAGAATGCATATCCTACCATCCAAACAACCATCTACTCAATCCATCAAACACGGGCATCCATTGTCCTTAAAACAATTTCTAATGATGTATGAGCATATGCAAAAAGTGTGTGTATATGTTCCCTATCTAATGTATGAACATATGCAAACCATGATAGTGCCATGCATCCAATATGTATGCGAAAGAACCCTATCGACACATACAATATCTACATGAGTGCACAATCATTCACCAAAATGCATCATCCATATGATAACACAATCATTATACATCCATAAATATAGCTACCTGCACACAATTATATGCAATATGCAATATGAAGTGATTGAGCCGATCTAGTGCCTAGAGTGTGTATATATGCATCCACGAGCAACCACTAGCAACTACTTGCATACACATGCATCCATCAAACATAACATGTCTCAAACACATGTTTCAACCATAGGTTTACCCTATCTAAAGGTCAAAGGTACTAATGAGAGGACATACTAAAGATAAGATAAGCACTAGACAAACGATAAAGGAGACGTTTAAAGGACATACCCTCAAAAAGGAATGGGTATAACGAACGCATCTTCGCTTCTGTCTCCCCAGTAGCATTGCTCTCACCTTCTCCCCTTTTCACTTTGACTAGTCGAACCTCTCTGTTTCTCAACTCCCTAATCTCTGACCCAACGATGCGGGCAGGAGCTCGTCGAATAATCACATCACGCTCTACCTTTACTTCTTTAAGCAAGCTCGGCTCTACCGCCTCTGCGGTCTCATGTAGGCACTTCCTCACATGAAATGCATCATGTACACCACTAAGTCTGTCGGGCAACTCCACCAATGGAAGATGCTCTTCTCATGTACCTCCAAAATCTAAGATACATAGCCTCAAAAGGTCTTCTAAAATACGATTCACTCTCTCGGTCTGGCTGTCCGTCTGAGGATGATATGCGGTACTCAAACACAACTGAGTCCCTACCGCCTTTTGCAAACTCTTCCAAAACTCTCTAGTGAAGATAGGATCTCAATCGCTCACTATACTGGAAGGTACACCATGCAATCTAATAATCTCTCGAATGTAAACTGAGGCTAGCCATGGAGCAGTTCTCTTACTCTTCACGGGTATGGAATGGGCACTCTTAGTAAGTCTATCTACCACAACCCAAATTCCCGTATTACCTTTCCTCGATCTCGGTAATCCATCGAGACACTATTCCACTTCCATAGCGGAACCTCCAATGGGTGAAGCAACCCACCGGGTTTCTTCTGCTCCGCTTTCACTTGCTAGCACACCAAGCATCTAGCGACATACTCGGCCACATCTTTCTTCATACCGGTCCAAAAGAAAACTCGCTTCATGTCTTGGTACATCGTGTCCCCACCGGGATGAATGGTCATCTTCGACCGATGTGCATCATCAAGTATAGCCTTCCTCAAACCCTCGTCTTGCGGTACACAAAGTCTACTGTCTCTACGCAACCACCCCTTACCATCTAGGGTGTACCTACACAAATGGCTGGACGACTCCCCCTCATATGAGCTTCTCTACTAACTCAACCAACTGTGGGTCGTCCCGCTGTGTTCCGCCAATACGCCCCAAAAGAGTAGGCCTAACCTCCAAGGAGGCTAGCAAACCGGGTACAAAGTCAACGGAAGGTCTAAAGTCAAGCATAGAAATAAACTCTAAGCTCCGTCGTTCAACGAACAATGAACTCAAGGACAACCTTTTTCTACTTAAGGCATTCGTTACCACGTTACCCTTTCCATGGGTATACGCTATCTCAAACTCATAGGATGCTAAGAATCCCATCCAAAATCATCACAACTGTCCACCCTAGTCGAACTCGACATCCCCCAAATGCAAGCCCCAAAGGCCTAAATCAATATCAGACAAACACCCAAGGGATACCTCCTTCGAATTCAGACGACCTACGTGAGATGATACTAGTAAAAACGGTTAAATAATTAAACCCTTGCTCAACTCTAGATGTCCTTGCCAGTCTCGCTCCAAAACCACCGTTTATTCCATAACTGGCTTTGCTCAACCTATTGAGCACATACGAGAACTTATTTCGCTCCTAGAAAAGACCATCACGAACTTATTTAGGTACTCCCTAAACACCCTTCTCATCAAATCAATAAAGTATGCGGGGGCGTTCGTCAAACCAAATGGCATCACCAGCCACTCATAAAAAAAAACCATCCGGAGTCCTAAAGGCAGTCTTCTCTATACTATCCTCAACCACTCTCAACTGACGAAACCCCGTGGCTAAGTCCAACTGCGAAAATACTGAGGCGCCAACTATCTGATCAAAGAGATCATCAATCCTCGGCAATGGGTGTCTATTCTTCTTTGTGAGTTTATTTAGTTCTCTTTAGCCTACACAAAGTCTGAGGGACCCATCCGCCTTCGTGGCAAAAACTACTGGAGCACCCCACTCCGATATACTTCATCTTATGAACCCCTTCTCAAGCAAATCGCCTACTTGCTTATGGAGTTCCCCCCTCTCACAAGGAGCCATGTGGCACACTGGTCAAGATACTGGTTTGGCATTATCTACCAGATATATTCGGAAGTCAATCTCCTGCTCCGGATGTAAGCCCTTCACCTCCTCAAACACATCCGAGTATTCCCGGACCACTCTAACAGATCGCAAACTCTCGACCGACGTGTCAAGCGATTCTAGATAACTTAGCATAACAGATTCCATGGGATTACAAGAGATCTCGAGAGTGTTACCCAAGCGGGTCATAAGCCTAACAACTCTCCTTCCAAAAACAAGAACGGCACCATTACTGGATAACCAGTCCATGCCCAAAACTAACCCATAGCCCGTGAAGCCCAAGAAGCATCACATCTAAACTCAACGCTAAGTATAGAAACTTTCAAACCCAAACACATCATGGAGCCCCAATTGGGTTTGAAACAACTAAGTGATCATCTACTAACTGGTGTCTAAGTGCAGTGACTCAACTAACAATGATGAGATAAACGAACTCGATGCGTCAGAATCAAATAAAGTTCGAACCAGATAATAAAGAAATCCGAATTCCAACCTAGACGGTCCTATCCCCATCTGGTACACTAGCCGTGAGGGAATACAACTACCCTCCAGGAGATTCCGTACCTTGCCCTTGCCTCTTTGGACAATCCTAATAAGGTGTCCTATTCCTCCAAAAGGATAACTACTCGCCTTCTTCTTCCCATTCTCCACTCGTAACCTCCCACCAATGAGGTTTCATCCTTCATTAACCAAACAACTATTTGAGCCTTCCTCCCATCGTCTATCCAATAGGTACCTACCAGTCCTCCTCCTTCTTGAACCAACTTCTAATCCGACTAATGTCTAAGTCCCTTGAAGTGGTTTTCCATTCTTATCTATCTTAGAAAGATCATCTATACGCGGAGGGGAAACTCAAAACGAGAGAGGAAGAGATTCAAAACGGAGAATTCGAAAGATAAAGATATGGCTATCGGGGATCATGCTTTTCTTTCAAAAACTTTTCTCTTAAAAGACATGTTTTTGAAAATACTCCTTTCAAAAATATTCTTAGAAAATAATTTTTCTAAAAATTTTATCTGTTCTGGTAACCTTAAGCTCTGATACCACGTGTAACACCCCACACCCGCTACGGTCACTCACTAAGGGAATGCCATAACATCGGTGGAGTATTTTAAGTGAATATAGAACAGAAAAATTACAACAAGACAGATATAAGTAATACTTGAGAATTTAAAACATCATTTCATTCCAGCGGAAAGTAAAACATGTTTGGTTATACCAAAACCATAAATAAGAGTCAAGTACATAATATCCATCCTGATAAAAACAAAAGTACATAATCCCACTACGTAACCTAATAGCCATAATAGAAAAGATAAACTGAGCTTTTCATCCACGGTCCAAGCTCCAAAAGAGTAGATAAAGCAGTCTGATCAAAGCCCACTAGTGCTAGGCCCACTCTGAAAACCTGAGGGTTGGGAAAAAGATAAAGAAACGACGGGGTCAGACATAAGTCTGAGTGGGTCCTATAACCCTAACAATACAATCATTAAAGTAATTAGGGTATGATATAAACAAGGTACGGTACCTCTGGGGATAATGACTACACTAAGTAGCCAACTAAACACAGGATGTACTAAGATAACCGAAAAGACGCATTTATCCACCCACGGATAAAAACTAGATTGCACCACCCCAGATCTACCCACCCAAGGGTAATTCCTACACTGCACCACACCAGTTCTACCCACCCAAGGGTAATTCCTACTTAAAGGTTGATCCCACTAAGTGTACTTAGTAATTTTACCCAGTAGTTTCGTGTACCCTTAGCTGACTACATAGGTGTTGTCTGCCCCTATCTCCACTAGGTGTACTCGCTACTCCCCAAGCGATTGGCTCCCTACCGTAGATACCCGTGCTAGCCCCACAGTGGCGTGTATCACTCCCCAAAGTGGCAACCCGATAATCAATTGTGCACGGCTTATACCTACACGATGCAATAACGTCTTACCTACCAGCCCGGGTCCACACACGCATATGAAACCCGTTGGACTCGCGTTGCCACCGCTACCCCGTTTTGGCCTCTTATAGTCAAGCCCAATATGCGTGTCCCGTCCTCGACTTGGGTCGAGCCCACAAAGATACGTTTGGGATATTGGTTGAAATGGGCCCCCACAAGCTACCACTTAAGCTTGTCATTTAATCTAGTGCATCCCACTTAACCCCTTTTATAATCATGCCCCCCTTACATGTTAAGGTTTGGTTAAGTCATCTAATTATATTTCAATTGCCACTTAAGGCCCCCACAAGCTACTACTTAAGCTTGTCCTTTAATTATATTTCAATTGTCACTTAAGGCCCCCACAAGCTACTACTTAAGCTTGTCCTTTAATTATATTTCAATTGTCACTTAAGGCCCCCACAAGCTACTACTTAAGCCTGTCATTTAATTATATTTCAATTGCCACTTAAGGCCCCCACAAGCTACTACTTAAGCTTGTCATTTAATTATATTTCAATTGCCACTTAAGGCACCCACTAGATTTCCTCATGCCACCCAAGGCACTTACTTGATTCCCACATGCCACCCCAGGGCACTTACTTAACCCTTTAATCATGTTTAATTACATGTTCCGCTTTGGTTAAGTATTCTAATCGTATTTTCTATTGCCACCCAAGGCAACCCACTAGTTTCCTCATGCCACCCAAGGCACCCCCACTAGTTACTACATGCCACCCAAGGCACCCACTTAACCCCTCATGCCTCACTACATGCTAATTTGGTTAAGTGTTTCTTAATTAATTAAGATCGTAACCTTTATAAAGACCTCTCACATTAGACTGTCTTTTATGGCAGCTGGATATGCCGGTTGGTTCCGGGCAGCCTTACACCATAACAGAGTCTAACCTCGTGTCTTTACACTTGTCACGTATTTAGTTTATGACTAAGACCTCTCACATTGGGCCAATCATTTGTAGCCGCTGGATTTGCCGGTCGGTTCCGGGCAGTCTTATGCTACAAAAGGGTCCAACCTCGTGTCTTAGTAGATTAATTACACCTAATTAATCACTCCCATAATTTGTGTTAATTATCCTTAATTAATTACAAATATTTAAGAATATCGGTAGACCTAACTCAATAGGTAAATTTCCAATTCCATAATATGGGTAGACCTAACTTAATAGGTAAATTCCCAATTATGTCCATCCACTTTACGGTATGTTTAATCATACCCACTTCACACAATTTTATGTGTTCATTAATTTTTACCCCATCGTCCCCACGTAAATACGTTAACATGACATACTTCAAAAGAGAAGATTCATCATACACACAATGGGTTCAACTTAGCATATCATTAGCATTATCATGGGTTTAAAAGGTGTCAACTTGTATATATGACCATAAACCCAACTTGCATAAATAACCAACCCAAACTTGCATGAATCACATATGTCATAAAGATGGTAACTTGCTTAAATGTTCATGTCATAGACCTATCATAAAGGTGTCAACTTGCATACATGTCATAGGTCTAAAAGGGATGAACTTGCACATGTACTTATGTCATACATAGAGGCAAACTTGCATATGAACTTGCATCATAACTTGCATATGAACTTGCATCATAACTTGCATATGAACTTGCATAACATGCCATACTTAGAGGCAAACTTGCATATATTATGCATATCATAAAAAGAGACAAACTTGCATATGAACTTGCATCATAACTTGCATAAAACCAAACACTTAGCATGCATAAAACCAAATACTTAGCATTCACAAAACCAAATACTTAGCATGCATAAAACCAAATACATAACTTGCATAACATGTTACATATAAACTTGCATATAATCTCACATATAGCTTGCATAACATGTTACATATGCATCAATGTTCAACATAGTGTTTTACATAGTGAGCATTATAAAACATAGCATCAAACTTGCATATAGCATAAAACTTGCAAAACACACAACATACACTATACTAAACTTGCATAAGCACATTTATCTACAAACATAGCCATATCTTATCATATCCTATCATAATCAATTTAAAAATTGATTATTAAGGCTATAGAAACTCACCACTAAACTCCCATAAGCAAACCCTTGCCAAAAATCACCCAAAAACTCTAGCCTTGAACATAAAGCTTGCAACTTGATGATGAATGCAAGCTAATGATCACTCATACAACTCAAGGATGCTTGTATGAACATGAAAGCCTTCATAGAAATAGTTTTATAAGAGGATGGAGGCTAGGGCTTTGAGTGGAGGCCATGATCATAGAAAATTTTGGCATAGTTTAGTTAGAGTATAGGATTATGATCATTTAGGGCTAGTTTAGGGTCTTATTTATAGGATTAGGCAAGTGTTTTAGGCCATTAGATTAACCCTAAATTAGATTAGGACCCTCAGATCTCGGAAGCTTCCGGAAACCAGCCCCAAAACACAGCCCAAACTCTAAAATGGTGCACCAGGCCAAACTGGCCGAGCACCCCCTGTCGACACCCAAGTCGACAGGGCTGTCAACTTGGTCCCAGCCAAGTCGACTGCCCAGTCGACAGGGCTGTCGACTTGGGTAGCTAGGCGGGAATTTTCCCCCCTGCGCCCAATGGCCCCAATTTTGAAATTTGAAACTGAATTTTAAATCTGTTTTGAACTTTGAATTTTCTGTAAACTTCATTGGGCCATAACCGGGCCATACGGACTCCGATTCTCGAAAACTTGGACTCTATTTCGCGTATTTTTCCGAGACGAACGCAATGACGCAGCCCGTTTCCCCCAATTCTCACATCTGAGATTATTTATTCTGTAATTAGTGAATTTTAGCATTAACCGAAATTCGGGGTGTTACAGTAAAACCCTATCCTCCGGTTTGCGTTGCATTGTGTGATGGGACTTGGGTCTAATAATGGTTTCATTTTTCTAAAAAGGCATTGCGTTGTTTAACGATTTACTTTAATTTAGGCACTGGCAATCCAATGGAGAGAACCCGTTCCGCGTTAGCGGCGTGGTCCTGTGATTAGCCTTATTATTAGATAAGTTTAGTTAAGATTTCTCATACCAGTCCCATGACTGACCTGTAGTTTGTTTCACTGGCAAACTCGGGTGCCCATATTTTCCACACGGGCAGTCGAGTAGCTTTTTGCAGATATATTTACAGGATCCCGGTTTACAGCTGAAGCGGTATTCGGAAAGCTCTGTATCCGTATATTCCTTTCAATTGTGTATTTGTAATATTTTTCCGCTGCTATTTAAATGTAATTTAAAACCCTGATATTAATGTATTTCTTTTGTGTAACATATATTCATACTCTGTTATATTCTTGTACTCTGATGTAATTGTTGTAATCAGCAATAAAATGTTCTCCAGTTTATGTTCTGATGTGTTTTGTTCTCAAAGCAATCCAGTCTTTCCTTTACAGGGAAGTTAGGGTCGTCACATGTGGTATCAGAGCTTTGGTTTATAGAGCTCGAGAACAAGACACATTAGAACCGAACGAAAGAATTCATCAGAGATTGGATTAACAATATCCAATAAGAATAACTCGTTAGAGATGGGATCAGTAGCATCCTAGAACGAGTGTGAAGAGTACTATTTTCTTTAAAAATAAAAGTAAAAACAAATTTAGTTTTGAAAATTTTATCTTAAAATACGTATTTGAGTATATTATATTTTAATGTGGACAATCGAGTATATAAAGATTTCGGATATACGAGTAATTAACGGGTATTCGAAGTTTTAATATACTGGATAGATATAGAATCACACTCTAGTCGCCCGGAGGTAATTCTGGTGATAGGTCGACCATCACCAGTATTTATGTTCGAGTCTCGAAAGTGGTATATCTATATATTTCCATTGACTGGTATGAGAACCAACACTTAGTACACATTGCTATGATTTGCACTAAAAATATGATTTTTGACTATATATAAAGATTATATATTTGAAAAACTAATCACCTAATTGATTGCTAGTTGTGATGTTTGATAATTAGTTTCACTAGTTAAAATATTAGAATGATAATTAATTGAAACCAATGATAAAATTTTAGGTTGAGTTAGTTAAATTAAATAACTCTTAGCTGCGTTCCTTTTCTAGGACGAAAAGATTTTAAGTGGGGGCGATTGTAACGACCCGGAATTTTGGGGCCAATTTAAAATTTTTATTTTAGAAGTTTTAGTGGATTTTAATATTTAAAATAATCTATTTTAAATAGGAACAACTAAAAATTTATTTTAAAATGAATAGATTCAATTTAATTACAAAAGGAAATAAAAACAGCGCTGTAGTTTGAAAATTTGAATTTGAACTTTGACTGAATGTACATGATTCATTTTAAATCAGAATTGAGCGAAACTAGAAATATTTAAATCTGTTTGATCATATCTTTCTAACGAATCTGAAAAACTGAAATTTCGTTTTAAAAATCAAAAGTTATGGCCAGTTCAAAATTTAGAAAAGTCGCTGTAGAATTTATATATATTTTAATTAAATATATTGGCCTTGAAAATAGTCATTTTTCAAACGACCTCGGTTTTCGATGAAACCACTTTTGTTGGAATCGAAATGTCAAATTATTGCTAAGTTTCAATTTTCATAATTTTTCGAATTAATATGTGAGCGTGGCAAAGGAAAACGTGTTTTGTCAGTTTCGGTCAAATTTAATCGACTCGAAAAAGGCCATTTTTCAAACGGTCTCAGAATTCGACGAAATTAGTCTCGTTAGAACCGTATCGTCAAAACATAACTAGAAATAATTTTTCTGGAATTTTTAGAGGTAGTATGTGGCCTCCGTAATTTAAAATGTAAGTTTGAATTTAATAATTTAATGATTTATAATTAAATATTAAGAAAAACATATCGTAACAGCCGAACTGGTTTACGAAACATATTCCATTGTGTCCGGGACGGGGGTTATTAGCTAGAGGAGACACTCGTTCGGTTTGATTCGGTGTACAGAGCCATAAACAAATATTTTTGAATTAAATAATAATAATATATATTTATTATAAATAACACCTAGTCAAATCACGTTCTAAAACCCTAAGCTTCTATCTGCCGCCGCCACCCTTTCATGGAGGGCCAAAACTGTTCGAATTTCATCCCTCAAATTCATGCAATATAGTTCGAATTTATACAAGAATATTATACAGAAATTAGAGAGTAAAGTGAGATCCTTATAGTGTACGGTGGAGATCGAAAACAGGGGTGTGGTTCATGAGGTTACAGCGTTCAAACAGGAGGCGTCCGGGGGTGATTTCCGAGCTCCATACCAGTGCGAGCTGGCCCACGTTCTTGGCGGTGGCGGAGATCCTTGCAAGCGACGTCGTGATGATCCCGGATCTTAGTCCGGTCAAAGATAGCGCCGGCGACATGAAACCCTAAGTGGCGAGCCCTTTTCTGTAATCAGGCGTATAACTGGAACGAGGAAGATGGGATTAGTAATGTAATTAAAACTAATTATTTAATTGACTTGGTAATTAAATTACTCAAGGTTTAAAATCGTATAACTTTTGACTGCGTTATCGAAATTCAGAAATTCAAGAAGCGTTAGAATCATATTTTCACGATCTACAGCATGGAATAGACCAGATCTGAAACCAAGGACTTTGAAATTTCAGACAATAAGAACGGTGATATTTCTATTTTTAATATTTATAAAAATTTAATTATTTATTTGCTGTTGGAAATCGATGTATGTATGTAATGATATTAGATCTGTGATGTTGTGATGGAAATTTCTTGTTTGTTGTTGGTGTTGATTGCGACATTCATATTGATAGATCCATCAGTATTGATTCGTTTTTAAAATAAAGATATCATCTTTATTTGATGCATGAACATGAAACATATTTTAAGCGTCATTATAGTTTCAACTAAATAGACGAGATTCTAAATGACATTTCTATTGTCATAAAGGATTGAAATAAAAAGTTATCAAAACAAAAAGTTCATTTTTGTTGTATAAAAGTTTATCAAAATAAAAAGATCATTTTTCATTGTATGAAATGTAAACATCATAGAATTATTCTTTGTATGAAATGTTAACATAATTTATCGTCATTTAGTTGAAATAAAAAGAGGCATAATTTCATCGTCATTTTCATTCGTCAAATTTTACATTGCATGTGTAAACAAATAAAAATATCCATTTTTGTTAGCAATGTTTTATTAAATAAAAACATCGTCTTGTTACTTCATGTTTTGTTTATTTAAAGAGACATTTTTATGTTAGATTAAAAAGAGAATCAAACCATGTTACCTCATGTTTTGTTAATAAAAAAAATGATATGTTAAATTGAATTTTTCATTTTACGTCTTTAGGAACTGTTAGAGATAAAGTGTACATGAGAAAATAAACATTTTTGTTATATAATTGTCATGTTAGGCAAAATAAACATTTTTGTTATATAATTGTCATGTTAGGCAAAATAAACATTTTTGTTATATAATTGTCATGTTAGGCAAAATAAACATTCTTGTTATATAATTGCCATGTTATTATAAAATTTTCATTTTAGTTAGAAAACGTTATATTAATATAGAATTGTCTTTTAAGTTAGATAAGGTTATATTAGCATTAAATTGTCACGTTATATAAAAGATAACATTTTGTTAGGAAATGTTGCAGCAGAAATAAAAATATCATTTTATTTAGAATTATCATTTTTTTAAATAAAAATATCATGATAGAATGAAGATAACATTTTCTGTTAGAAAATACACATTAAAGTAAAATTAACATTTGCATTGTAAGATGTGACATTAAAGCAAACTTAACATTTTTTTTTAAATTTAAATATATTATGCAAATCAAAACAACATTTTTATTTGAAATGAATTATGCATATAAAATGACCTTTTGATTTGAAACCTGTTATGAAAATAACATCTTTGTCAAAGTATGATTATAGAGATAAAAAATCACAATTTTGTGAAGACATGTTTTATAGAAATTTGTTATATAAATAAAAACACATTTTTGGTCGAAACCTGTTTAGTGAATAAAAATCACATTCTTGTCAAAACAAGATTATAGAAATAAAAAAACCTTTTTATTTGAAATATTTTTTGTAAATCAAAATAACATTCTTTATTAGAAATTTGCAATGATAACATTCTTAGAAATGTGTTGTGTAAAATCATATTTTGATACTAGGAATGTTAACATTAGAAAAATCATATTTTGATACTAGGAATGTTATCATATTTTGATACTAGGAATGTTTACATTAGAAAAATCATATTTTGATACTAGAAATGTTAACATTAGAAAAATCATAGTTTGTTATAAAAAGTTGCATTAGAATAAAATCATGTTTTGTTATAAAAAGTTTTCATTAGAATAAAATGAGTTTAACCAAAATTATCACTTTTGGTCAATAAAATGGGTTTAAACAAAATTCTCATTTTGTTTGCAATAGAAGTTAATAAACAAAATCATCATATTTGTTTACATTAAAAAGAAGAATTGAAAATGTATCATTTTTTTTTATACATTAAAAAGAAGAAGTTAAGAATGTATATTTCTTACATTAAAAAGAATGAGTTAAAATGTATATTTTTATATACATTAAAAAGAATGAATTAGTAATGGACATTTTTGTCACATTAATAAAAGTAGGAAGTAGAAATACACTTTTTCCATTAAAATAAATGAGGCTAAAGATATACATTTTGGCAAATAAATATGAGTTAAGATTTTTTTTTTTTGCCATTTGTTCACAATAAAAAGTATTGAAATGTATGTATGAATGTTGAAATGTGTGATGGGTTAAATATAATGTTTAGTATACTCAAGTTTGAATATTACACTCCCATTTACAAGTCACCCGGCTTGTTTATGTGATTGGGACGATAATTTTCACACATCGACCAAGTGCATAAATAATTTATTATTTGTTTGATGAATGAAACCCCACACGGGTATTGGGATGATATTGGACGCACACTAATCCCAATATTTAGTTATCTGTCAATCGATGGATTGACAGTCTGTGACGAGCGTTAGTTATTTACTTTAATGCTCGCACAGTTATAAATTCCACTTTAGGTGTTATTTGAATGCTTGGTAATTATTTATCATGATTGTTGATTACATACAATATATGGTTGTTGATTGAGTCACATTCCAATAAAGAATAATTTAGAAAATGTCTTAGAAAAAGAGTATTTTAGATAAAAATATATTTTGGAAAAATATATTTTTATTGAATGAATTAGTTATTAACTAAAATAAATCATTAAATTAAGATTTAATGAAGTTTCCAAAATTAGTGAATATTTAATTGAAGTTAAATTAAATAAATTAGATTTTGGGTTGTCGTGAATAGCGTCTTAAATAACACTGTTCTTAAACCCCATATGAAAAGAAAAATCTTTTAATTTAGATTATTAAAGTTTTCATTTAGTAATTGAAATAAGATGAAATGGGAGTCGGGTTTATTGTGAACTGTGTTTCTAAGCGACATTTGTTCTTTAACCCAAATGACAGTGAAAGTATGATTTGGAATTTATAAATATTTTATTAAGATTTAAATGGAAATTTTCCAAAAGTAAAGTTCTCCAATTTAATACATTAAATGGGAATTGAATAGGATTCGAATTAGTTATAACCGAGATAAGCTTCTGTAAAAGAAGACCGATACTACATATGGAATTTAAAAGGCTTTGCCGTTATTCCATTTATATTATGGGTCGGATATAGAAAATTATAACGATTATATATTGATTTGATTTCTGAGAAGATTCCATATTTTATGGAAGATGATTTTGAGTTTACCATGAACTATGTTTTAAAATGACATTAGTTCTTTAACCCAGTTAAAGATAAGATTTATTTCTTAAATTTAAATAATCATGGAATAATGATTTTTGATATTTAAAACCAAATTGTGTTTTAATAAAACTTTAAAGAAAGATTTAAGAATAATTTAAAGAATTTATCTTTGATAGAATAATGTGAATATTTTATTTAAAAGAATATCCTGAATTGGAATGAGGCGTTGGATGTGTTTTTATAGTACTTGATTTTAAAAAAAAAAAAATACGCGAGTTATTCGGAAAGACCGGGTTTAACCCATTCCGAATAATTACTACGACGATGAAGAGTCAAAGATGAAGACGGTGGTTGAAGACCGACGATCGAATTAAATCGATTTCTGTTAATGTATGTCTGTTTGGTGGTGGAGGATTTATTCTCCACTTAACACCCTGGCATATATTAATAGTGATTGATCGCATGGCGTGAATTGTCAATGTGGCACGCCAAGATGCAATTGATCAAGGCTTTTTGCAGATATATTTACAGGATCCTGGTTTACAGCTGAAGCAGTATTCGGAAAGCTCTGTATCCGTGTATTCCTTTCAGTTGTGTATTTGTAATATTTCTCCGCTACTATTTAAATGTAATTTAAAACCCTGATATTAAGGTATTTCTTTTGTGTAACATATATTCATACTATGTTATATTCTTGTACTCTGATGTAATTGTTGTAATCAGCAATAAAATGTTCTCCAGTTTATGTTCTGATGTGTTTTGTTCTCAAAGCAATCCAGCCTTTCCTTTACTGGGAAGTTAGGGTCGTCACACATGTAGCTTAACTTGTCATCATGCTTATTTTTATTTTCAGTTTATTCATGCCATGTTATCTTTACCTGTTTTTATGCTGAAAGTCACTAGGACTTACTCTGTCTTTATGACTGACCTGTTTTTTTTTGCCTCTTTTTCTTCCATCCCCCCCCCAAAGGTTCGCAGGGTGGGAATACAGCTTAGTTCGGACCTTACCAAGCTCCAAGGCTCTTTCATGTACGACTTGGATTTCTCTTGGCTATGGCTTTCCTTGCTTTATTGGGGAATATCAGAATTTATTTTTATGCTTCTTTGTTTTTTAGTAAGACAGATATTTTGGCTATTTAATTGGGTATTGGAAGTTGATGGGATTTTATTGTAAATAATTATATTTAATAAATGATTTGAAATACTCCTACTTTACTTTCCACTGTTTAATATATGTCTGTCTTGTAATATTTCTGTTCCAGTACCCATAATGCTCCATTGAAGCTAAGGAATTCCCTTTGTGAGTGACCTTAACGGATGTGGGGTGTTACAATTGTAGTCCGTAAATCAATTAGGTGATCTTGTAGCCAATTTGGTTAAATCATGAGAGCCCCTTGTGCTCGGAAGCAGGTTGGGATGGACATCGTGGCGCTTGAAATAGAGGATTGTAATGGATATTATTTGAAAAGAAATATGTACAACCAAGAGTTGTGTGAGACTGTATTTAGGATAACTTCGAACCAATATAAAATCTCGGTGTGTTCTTTCCTTTACTGCTTTTATTTATTATTTGGGTCTATGTCTGATTCTATGACTATTTCATATCGGTGACTTGCATTTGATTTTGTTTTATTTAAAAAGATTTCAAGAAATTCATAAATTCCATTAAACATTATTCACCCTCCCTCTAGTGCTAAGTTAGCCTTCAAACTCCTAATTCGCATCTCCCAATAGCGCAAACATTTCAACAACGTATTGCTTCTAGTAATCTTCTGTTGATATTTACAACTTACAATTTTTTTAGGCAGTAGTGCAAAAATTCACAAAAACATATTGCTATTGTAAAATAGGGATCCACTTTACATTGAAACTTAAGGAAGAATCCACTTTGAATTAAACTACAGTTTAGAGATGCATTCCCACCTATTTTTAACACATGAGTTTTTTTATATATTATTAAACAGTTATTTAAAGTGTTACAATATCTAAATTTGAATTTAATAAAAGTTCACTTATTTCAACTAAATTGATATGTTGACCAGCTCTTTGGCAAAGCAGCCATACGTCAATATTATGGTTAACGACGCGCCCAAGTCTCGAGAACGTAGTCGAAAAACACAAAGAGATATGGTCGAAGTCACGACGTGTTTGGAAAGGGTTGGATATATCGTCGATTCTCGAAATCATCGTCATTGGATTGGAAAAATCGTTAATAAACTTACAAATCTGCCATGGTAAAAATACGTGATCGATTCGATCCGAACAACTTAAGATCCTTGAGCGTGCCAGCCTGATCACATGGAAAAACTCATTGATGGAAAATATTTGAATTTTGGTAAATTCTGGTTTTGCACACGAAAAAATAGCTGATCGGCATAACAAGATGAAGAAAAAATGGTTGCATGACTTGGTTTGGCAAATTCTGGCACTTGGCAAAAACCATAGTTTGGTTCCTCATTTTTAAGTGATCAACATGGTAAAAACTTGGATTTCCATGTGCGTGTGCTTGCCCCGGCAAGCTCCAGATTTTTGTTTGGCCTCAGGAAAATTTCGCGCCCCCAAATTCGCATCAGATAGGGATATGAAAATTCCTTGATTGCATCGTATTTGATAGTTCGAATCCTTGGTGCACATTGTGGAAATGGGATGCGAAATCTGATTCAGAGGCGGATGCAAAATTTGTCAAGGCAGAAATGGATGGATTTCAAGGGGTTGGCTTGTGATGTGAAATTGGTTTTTGGCACAGGTTGACAAATGGTTTTTCACGTGTAGGTCACCATGTTTTGGCTGAGTTGCCCGTGTTAATTAGGAAATTCCGGTATGCGAATTTTCAACTACTTCAGGGATGCATTTTTTGCGAATAATTTGGTTTTTTGGCTGTCATTTCGGGATCCAAATTTCGCTTCCCCTTGGGATATGAAATTCTGGTTGATGTCTCCAAACCTCATCTATAGATACCCCCTTGCTTGGCATTCTTGAGAGTGGGCATTTTTTGGACTTTCTCAACACTTTGGCATACAGGATTGGAGCTCCACGACAACGTTAATGGCTGACTCCATCATCTTCATGGCTTTTGGACATTGCTTGGACTTCTAAACGTTACATAAACATTTGCTTACTACTTTTGGACATTCACTTGGACTGTTGGCTTGCTTTTGGACATATTTGCATACTCTTGGATATTGAAGCTATTTCTTGGACATTGATACACACTTTGACTCAACGAAGAAGAAGAAGGGCATTTTAGTCAAAGTGTAGAATTGATAAGAGATTTGTTGTTCTATTATACAACTTTGTACACATAAATTGTCTGAACTTGTACAAACTTTATAATCGACAAATGTATGATGAGTGATTACTATAATGTGGACATAAGCGTTAGTGCGGAACCACTATAAAAGTTGTGCATCCCTTTACATTTCTCGTACTTTGGATATTTGGATTATAAGTTTACTGCTAAACTTGCACTTAGGGGTTAGCTTGCGCAAATAACCAATTTCCCACGTCAATGCTTTGACGCTCCAGGAAGGGGATGCACAGCTTCGACTTCTGCTTTGGTTTTTGTTCTCGGATTTGATTTCCGATTTGGTCTTTGACTTTAGTTTAGGTTTTCGACTTCGGTTTCAGTTTTTGGATTCGGCTTTGTTTCAAAAATAGAGCTTGCTCGTTTTTCATCATGGTTAAATGCAAGCAGCTCGATGCTATTACCGAGGCTCAAGGTATTAGAGGTGAAGGAAGTCAAGAATTTTTTTCTGGGGAATGGAGTTTTGGTGACAACAACCTTATATCAATTATCACTGATTATAAAATATATGCTAACACTTTTTGTATAGAATATATATATGTGTGTGTGTGTGTGTGTGTAGGAATTATATACAGGAAATATTACTGAAGACTGTACAGTTATAAAGGTAACAAGAGATTCAAAGAAATTTCAAGACTCATGAGTAATCAAGATTTCAAGAGTTCAAGACTAATATATTTATAGAGTCTATATTTTGTAAGACTCTAAATAACACTCCAGGTTCAAATTCAAATTCAAAATTTCAAATTCAAAATTCAAATTTTCAAATTCTGATTTTCAATTCTATCCTCAATCCTCTCTATTTTATTTTTCTATTTTTATTCTTCTTTGTTTTTCAAACTTTAAGTTTTTTACTCTATATTTATATACTTTATATTTATACTTTACATAGTTTAAAACCTTATAATTTTATAAATATATTTATATAGTTTAAATTTATGTTTTCATATGTTTTTCTATTATATAATATTAATTTACAACACTAGAATTTTACTCAAGAATTTCCAGAATTATTTTTATATCAAAACACTTGAAAAATGCTTTGAAAATCAAAAATACACATGAATATGTCGACATATAACTGTCATTTTTTCCAATTTCGAAAGGAAGTGTCTTTTCACTATGAAACGCTTCAGAACCGTTGCAACCTTTCATACTCTATAAAAAGAGGTTAAAACCGATTTTTTTTATTATCTCTTCTTCTCTAACTTCATCATCTTTCACTCCACCATTATTATTAATCATTTTTATGATGCTTACACTTATACTCTGCCGAATTCAATTCTGTTTTGATCAAACTTATTCTCTCTACACTCTTTACTCCCTGAATCAAGTGCTATTGAAGAGTTATAGGGTTGTTTTGTAATTGCTTGGGTTGAATAAACCTTGTTTGTAAGTCAAAGAGGAATCGGTGTACCCTTGTAGCCGTGAAATTAAGGAATAGGAATCGGTGTCTCCTTGTTGAGTCGTGAAATAAGGAATAGGAGTCGGTGTCTCCTTGTTGAGCCTTGAAATCAAGGAGGATGTATTTGACTATTGGAAATAGTAATAAAACTTTGCACAATCCAGCATTGTGCGGGACTGGACGTAGGAGTAATTCGAACCAGTATAAAATCCGGTGTGTTCTTTCCTTTTCTGCATTTTTTATTTCTGTTTATTTTGCATTTGTGTTTGAATCTGTGTCTGTGATTGTGTTTTTTGTGTTTGATTCATTCCATAATTCTCTTTAGTTTTAAGATTTTTTTAAATTCTTACAAACACTATTAACCCCCTTCTAACGATCCATTCCGCAGTCCCTAACAATTGATATCAGAGCAAGGTCTTTCAAAAAGATCATAATCTGATTTTTGAAATTTTGGTAAAATGGCAAATTTTGGAATCTCTGATATTACTAGTGTCAATTCATGCATTGCATCAATGTTAAAAGAGTCTGCATATATTAATGTTAAAGAAGCATATGATCTACTGAAATATTGTTCAATACAAAAAAGGATGAGTTCTATGACTTTTGAAAATTCAAAAGTTAAAAAGATAAGTAAAGTGGCTATTGGCAGTTCAAATTCTGAAAAGGTGGCTATTGGAAATTCAAATCATGAACTGGTGTGTTACATGGCTATTGAAAATTCAAATTCTGGAAAGCAATTGGTGAAAATGAAAAAGGACAAATGGATACTGGATAGTTGTTGTTCGAGTCATATGACTGGAAATCTAGAACTACTCAATAACCTGAAATATGTTGATGGTGGATTGGTAAACTTCGGAGATAATTCTAAAGGATACATCATTGGAAACGGCAATGTCGGTATTTCTGAAACTCCTACTATTTCTAATGTTTTATTAGTTAGGAATTTAAAACACAATTTACTAAGTATAAGTCAACTTTGCGATAAAGGATATAAAATAAAATTTGAAAAGAATAAATATTTCATAGAAGATAGGAATTCAAAAATTATATTTGAAGGAAATAGAAAGAAAAATATTTACCTATTAAGTATAAAAATTTCTAATGATAATTTATGTCTTATGGCCAATATAAGTGATTCCTGGATTTGGCATAAGAGATTCGGTCATATAAATTTCAAACATATTTCTAGAGTTTCTAAATTAAATTCAGTTAGAGGATTACCCAAAATGAAATTCAAAGTTAATAATTATGTGATGCTTGTCAATTCGGAAAATTAAAGAAGAGTTCGTTTAAATCAAAAGAAGAAATTACTACTTCAAAACCGTTAGAGTTAATACACATGGATTTATTTAGTCCATCTCAAATTCAATCAATAAATCGTAACATATATGTGTATGTAATAGTTGACGATTTTTCTAGATACACTTGGACTTTGTTTCTTAGAAATAAAAGTGATGCTTTCGATCAATTTAAACCTTTTCTAAAAGGATTCAAAATTTATTATCACTAAAAATTAAAATAATACATAGCGATCATGGTGGAGAATTCGAAAATGAGAATTTTGAAAAATATTGTAATAAAAAGGGAATAACCCACAATTTTTCAATTCCAAGAACTACTCAACAAAACGGAGTAGTTGAACATAAAAATAATACAAGAATGTGCAAGAACTATGTTATCCGATAGTAATTTACCAAGGAATTTTTGGGCTGAGGCGGTAGCAACAATTTGTTATATTATTAATAGAATTTCAATTAGACCTTTGACGCATAAAACTCCTTATGAACTTTTATATAACAAGAAACCAAAAGTATCATACTTTAAAATATTTGGAAGTAAATGTTTATACTTAATACAAAGGATAATTTAGACAAAATTGATTCAAAATCAGATAAAGGAATTTTTATTGGATATTCAGAAAGAAGCAAGGCTTATAGAATTTTTAATACTCGAACCAACACTGTAGAAGAAACATTAAATGTATCTTTCGATGAAAACTATATAAGTATAACTCAAAACTATGAAGACGATTGTGAGGATGAAATTAATGAAATAAATAATGACGATAACCAACCAGATTAAAGAATTAGATTACTTAGAGGCCATCCTATAGAAAATATCTTAAGGGATATTGAATCTGTTGTTAGAACTCGTAATCAATTAAATAATATGAGTAGTACTGCATTTATATCAACTGTCAAACCCAAAAATCCAAAGGAAGCTTCTTCCGATGATTCATGGATACTTGCTATGCAAGAAGAATTGAATCAGTTTACTAGGAATGAAGTATGGGAACATGTTCCTAGACTAGAGGATAAAACAATAATAGGAACCAAATGGGTATATAAAAATAAAATGAATGAACACGGTGAGGTAGTAAGAAATAGGGTACGACTAGTAGCACAAGGTTATACTCAAGAAGAAGGAATAGATTACGATGAAACTTTTACCCCCGTAGAAAGACTAGAGGCTATTGGAATTTTCCTAGCTTTTACAAACTATAATAATTTCAAATTTTATCAAATGGATGTAAAAAGTGCATTTCTAAATGGATTTGTCAAAGAAGATGTATATGTAGAGCAACTACCTCTATTTGGAGATTAAAAATTACTAGATCACGTATATAAACTGAAGAAAGCGTTATATGGATTAAAACAGGCTCGTAGAGCTTTGTATGATAGATTACAAAATTATTTATTACAATCAAACTTTGATATAGGAAAATTAGATAATACGTTGTTTATCAAGAAAAATAACAAAGATATACAATTAATACAAATATATGTTGATGATATAATCTTTGTGTCAACAAATGAAGAAATGAACAAAGAATTTTCAGATATTATGACCAAAGAATTTGAAATGAGCCATATGGGAGAATTATCATTCTTTTTAGGTCTACAAATTTGACAACTAAAGAATGAAATATTTATTAATCAAGAAAAATATGCAAGAGATTTAATTAATAAGTATAATTTAACAACAACAAATGGTAGACCAACATCTATGGCAACTAATATTGCTTTAAGCAAAGATGATACATCAAAAGACATTGATCAAAAACTATATAGAGGAATGATATGATCATTATTATATATAACCGCTTGTAGACCAGATATAATGCATAGTGTATGTCTCTGTGCAAGATATCAATCACAACCTAAGGAAACTCATTTAACAGTCGTAAAACGTATTCTGAGATATGTAAAGCATACATCATATTTTGAATTATTTTATCCTAACAATGATTCATTCGATCTAATTTCGTACTGTGACGCCGACTATGTGGGATGTAAATCCGATCATAAAAGTACTAGTGAAACATGTCACTTTCTAGGACATTTCCTTGTATCTTGTTTTAGTAAAAAACAAAATACCGTATCTTTATCAACAACTGAAGCAGAATACATATATCTGCTGCTTTGACGTGTTCACAAGTAATTTATATGCAACAAACTATAAATGATTTTGGTTTAAGTATAAATAAATCACCTATATACTACGACAATACAAGTACTATAAATATTTCTAAAAATCCTACTCATCATTCGAGAACTAAATATATTGATGTGCGACATCATTTTCTAAGAGATAATGTAAGTAAAGAAAAGATTTCACTTGAATTTATAGAAATAGATAAACAAATAGCTGATATATTAACCAAACCATTAAATGAAGCAACATCCACTAAATTTAGGAGAGAATTAGGTATATGTTCATTAAGTGAATTAGAATAATTAAATAATAGTATATATATATAATAAGGAATCAAAATAATGAAACTTAAAACAATACTATGTCGACATAAAGTTTTTGCTATGTCGACATATAACTGAAAATTTTAAATTAATTCCCACCAAAAGTTAGTTATTTCAACTATATAAATCTTTTAATTCGACTTTTCTTCTTCATTTTCATTCTTCTTCTCTGTAAAAACTCTAAATTTAAAATTACAATGGCTTCCACTAATCCAAATATTCAAAACAACTCTGATCCATACGTTGGACCGTCCGAAGGTCCATTTCAACGATCTACGCTTTCTAGAGTGATCAAAATCGAAGGAAAAATGGAGTATTTACTGCAAATGGTGACTGAGATGAAAGTACTTCAAATTAGACTAAGTCAAGAGCAAAACAGACAAGGAAAAGTAATGAGAAGTATCTTAAAGTTTATAATGGATAACGAGACTAATCTGATTATCATCAATGATGATAATCAACCGATGGAAGAAGAGGAATAACTAGAAGAAGAACCAGAAGAGGAAGAAGAAATGATGGAGGAGGAAGAACAACAAGAGACTCAACCAACGGTTACGGATGAAGATGATAACGTTGAGTGCGTAGTAGAAGTTCTATTTGACGAAAGTGGGAATGTGATTGAGAAGAATGGAGAATTCTGTCTCCATTATCCAAATTGTCCAATTCACAAATCTCCCATTGTCAAATAATTAAATGTTTAAGGGTTTTCTAGATTTCATTTTATTACGTTCTTATGATAAGTCGTATATGTATAAATCCATGTATATGTACACGTGATTGTTTAATAAAATTGTCATTTATGGTTTATATAGTTATAACCTTCTAAAACATAAATATATGAATACCAAGTTAAGGGGGAGTATTTTTTTATTAAGGATAGTTACTTATGTTCTATTCAGAGAATTATACAATTTAGGGGAAGTATTTTTAGGAATATTACTTTGATTCTAGAGTTATATAATTTAGGGGGAGTATCTTTAAAATTTCTTTTTGATAGTGCCAAAGGGGGAGAAATTATAAAAATATAGGAATAGTTTATAGGAAACTTATAGACAGGGGGAGTATAAGGGGAACATCATCAAACAGGTATACAGATATTTTATAAACAAAGGTTGTCATCATCAAAAAGGGGGAGATTGTTGGAGAATGGAGTTTTGATGACAACAACCTTATTTCAATTATCATTTACTATAAAATATATGATATCACTTTTTGTATAGAATATATATATATGTGCAGGAATTATATACAGGAAATATTACTGAAGACTGTACAGTTATAAAGATAATAAGAGATTCAAAGATCAGAGAAATTTCAAGACTCATGAGTAATCAAGATTTCAAGAGTTCAAGATTAATATAGTTATAAAGTCCAGATTTTGTAAGACTCTAAATAGCACTCCAGGTTCAAATTCAAATTTTCAAATTCAAAATTCTAATGTTCAAATTATGATTTTCAATTCTATCCTCAATCCTCTCTATTTTATTTTTCTACTTTTATTCTTCTTTGTTTTTCAAACTTAAGTTTTTTGCTCTATATTTGTATACTCTATATTTGTACTTTATATAGTTTAAAACCTAATAATTTTATAAATATATTTATATAGTTTAAATTTATGTTTTCATATGTTTTTCTATTATATAATATTAATTTACAACACTAGAATTTTACTCAAGAATTTCTAGAATTATTTTTATATCAAAACACTTGAAAAATGCTTTTAAAATCAAAAATACACATGAGTATGTCGACAAAGCAAAAACTCAATGTCGACACATAAGTGTCATTTTTTCCAATTTCGAAAGGAAGTGTTTTTTCACTATTTGAAACGCTTGAGAACCGTTGCAACCTTTCATACTATATAAAAAGAGGTTAAAACCGATTTTTTTATCATCTCTCTTCTCTAACTTCATCCTCTTTCACTCCACCATTATTCTTAATCATTTTTATGATTCTTACACTTATACTCTATCGAATTCAATTTTGTTTTGATCAAACTTCTTCTCTCTACACTCTCTACTCTCTGAATTAAGTGCTATTGAAGAGTTATAGGGTTGTTTTGTAATTGCTTGGGTTGAATAAACCTTGTTTGTAAGTCAAAGAGGAATCAGTGTATCCTTATAGCCGTGAAATCAAGGAATAAGAGTCGGTGTCTCCTTGTTGAGCCGTGAAATCAAGGAAGATGTATTTGACTATTGGAAATAGTAATAAAAGTCTTCACAATCCAGCGTTGTGCTGGACTGGACGCAGGAGTAATCCGAACCAGTATAAAATCCAGTGTGTTCTTTCGTTTTCTACATTTTTTATTTCTGTTTATTTTGTATTTATGTTTGAATCTATGTCTGTGATTATGTTTGTGGTGTTTGATTCATTCCATAATTCTCTTTAGTTTTAAGATTTGTTTAAATTCTTGCAAATACTATTCAACCCCCCCTAGTGTTTGCTTTGCCTTTACGATCCATTCCGCAGTCCCTAACATCTTCGACTAGGAATCCCTCGAACTTTGTTACTCGAGAGGATGTAGATGAAATCGTGAAAGTTTTGGCCATGAGTTTGAGTGCTCGACTCGAGCGACAGGAAGAAGCAATGACTACTTTTCTAGCTCAAATCGAGGCTAGACTCAGAAAAACTGGAAGGCTGACAAGCCAAGAAGATATTATTGGGACAAGTACAAGTGTTCCGCAAGTAGCGACTCGGGACTTGGGAGTAACCCCTCAAACTAATCAGCAGGGCGATGTCGATCCTCAGACCGGTGTCGTTCCCGCTACACTCGGGGGCATCCCTAATCCCAACATCGCTCCAACTCGTGACGCTTTGGTTGGTCGAGTCGCGGGCTCCGATATTGGTAATGTGGTTCAAGCGCCTTTGCACATAGCTTTATATGGTAGTGCTCCTACGGTTCCGGAAGAAAGGATTATGCCTGATGCGGCCCCTCAGGTTGGGATTCAACTAGAAGTTCTTCTCTCAAATAAACTGGTCACTGACATGGACTTAAACACTAGGGGCATCAGTTGTCGCTTTGGATAACTTGAATCAGTTGCTCACTTTTGGCAGTGGATCTCAAATCGATGTTGTTATTCATTGATTTACTCAAGGTGATGCCTCTTCTTCGGATTTGGATTGTGTTACTCACAGTCCGTTCTCTTTAGATATCAGGAATTCTCGTAGCCTATCGGACTTCAAACTGCCTATGTTGGAAGCTTATGATGATCGGAAGGATCTGACTGCTCACTTGATGCGGTATATTCGACATATGGAAGTTCTCTTTGCATCAGAAATTGTCATGGCAAAGTGTTTTCCGCTTTACTTGAAAGATGTAACAACCCGAATTTTTATAACATGATAAAACCATAAATCAAGGAAGAATTAATTTTTAAAATAAGAATCAAGGGAAACAGGTTACGCCATTGCGTTCGTCTCGGAATTTTACTTGAAATAGAGTCTGAGTTTGCGTAAAACGGATACCGTACGAAGAAGATATGTACGAACGAAGTTAGGCAGAAAAACCAGAAACTGGCCAGAATGCACTGGCGCACTTGGGAAGTGCGCCAGAACAAAATTGCACTGGCGCACTTGGGAAGTGCTCCCATGCAATTTTGCATTGGCGCAATTGGCAGGTGCGCCCAGGCCGAGCAACAGGCCTGCACAGCTTTCTGGTTTGACCCTGGCTGGCCAGGTCGGGTTCTGGTCGAATTTCTGAGCTCTGCTGTGTCATTAGGGCTAACTTGTCACTTTCTGATTGGGTTCTCTTGAGATGGATGGCCTTGATTAACTCTAGCTTCATCGACGGCTCTAATTAGTTTGAAACCCTATATAAACAGCCTCCTAGCCTCATTCTCTTTACACCATTCTTCTCTAAACTTATGCTGCTCAAACTCTTGATGATTATGGCTTCTTCTTCTTCCTCTAAAATAAATTAAATTAAAATAAATCGTGAAGATTATTTCTTGAAGACTACAGCTAGGAATTTCTTGTTGGGGATTTGCTTCTACAATCAAAGCAAGATTCAGCGATTCAACAATTCAACGACTAATTTCTAGACTTGACTTCTGCATCTAAATTTCTTAGACCACGATCTGTAAGTTCCAGTTACTTTTAGATAAAAACTATAAATCTAATATGTGCATGATATAATTTGGAAGTGATTTATGTATGATTCATATCTATTCTTGGTTTCTTCTTGGATCTTGACTATTGGGAATATTTCCTACGACGTTGAAACTATTGTTAATGACATAAGACTATGACTATGCCTATGACTGTGGACATAAGATTTTGCCTATGACTATGACTATGACGGTGAACATAAGACTATGCCTATGACTATGACGGTGAACATAAGACTGCCTATGACTATGAACAATATGACTATGCCTATGACTATGACAGTGAACATAAGACTGCCTATTATTATGAACAATAAGACTATTGCCTATGACTATGACAAAGACAATTGTGGTTAATCACCTATGATTCATTGCCTAGGATTATGACTATGAAATTGGATCTAAGCTTGATTTTCTATTCAGACATATTTTCTTTATTTGTCCTTGGATCTTGATTTTGGGGAGTTTTCTAATTAAGTTAGATATATCCGTGTTCTTGAATCTAGATTATTATAATTCAAACCTTTTCATGTTCATAATGTTATGCCTGCAAAGTTTTAATCAATTTATTCAGTTAGGTCATGCCTTGGAAATAAATTGATAATAGAGCAATGTTTATTATGTTGATCTATGCCTGTGGTTCTATTCTATCATCATGTTGAATTGGGAATTAATGAATAACTCTATTCATATGTATAGGAACTTGAAGTATAACCTGTTATGATAAGTTGTATAGTTTATCATGTTATGCAAGTTTTAGGTTGTAAAATCATATCACATATGTGACCAAATGTTAGATCTACATGTTTATGTGTATATGTTAAACCTATGTCATATTTCAAGTTCACACTTATTCATGTGCTCGTGATTGATTTGCAAGTTCACATATATGTAAGTTGATTTAGTCTATGTTGCAAGTTCACATATATGTATGTTGATTTAGTCTACGTTGCAAGATTCACACCTATGATATTCATGTTGACTATTTTGCAAGTTCATACCTATGATGTTCATATTGACTATGCCGAAAATGCCAAGTTTACACCTATGTCATGTTTATGTTAATGAATTGCTTATACCAATTTTGTGTACGTTGAATTAGGCTAAGTTTTTAGCCTAATATTATATGTCAAAAATCATGCGGACGAGAAATTAGGCTAAGATTGTTAGCCTAATATTTAGACGGGGTAACGTTGGGAAAAATTGGTAATCATAGGAAGCTTGGCATGAAACTTGCCTTGAAACTTAACAAGAACTTGACATGAAACTTGCCTTGAAAACTTGACACGAACTTGACATGAATCTTGAACATGGACATGACACTAGAATGAACTTGAAAATGGCCAACTCGATGTTGGGTTGAGTTTGCAGTGTAATTCTGCCCGGAACCGCCCGACAAATCCAGTTACTGCAAACAATAGGTTCCAATGTGGGTAGTTGGTCATATCACACTTGAAAACCCGATGTCAGACTGAGTTGTGGTGTAATTCTGCCTGGAACTGCCCGACATTTCCAGTGACCACAACAGGAGGTCTGATGTGAGAGGTTGGGGTGCATTAATGAATTAATGCACATGATAGGGTTAAGTCATGAACATGTAAGACAACACTTAACCAACTTGATACATGATTCGTAGGTGGGTTAAGTCACGAACTTGAATGACAACACTTAACCAACTTGACATGCTAGACTGATAGGGGTTAAGTCACGAATTTAAATGACAACACTTAACCTATTGGACGGAAACCCTAGTTACGCGGTCCGTTTCAGTAGTAACCCACTAGATGTATCATGGTACCCTGGGACTAGGCAGGGTGGGGCACGATTACTGGGCTGATTGTAAGCGACCAGAACGACGGCTGTGTTGGTGCGCCAGTGTAGGTTCAGGCGGACTATGGTCGTGCACGTGGTCCGGAGTTGAAAAAGCAGGCATTGGGCATCAGTAGGTTTATCTGTGCATTCTTAATTCGTGTCGGTGGTTGGCACCATAGGGCTTGATACACCCTATTGTGGACCTAGCACAGGTGACTACATTCGTGATAGGGCCGTATGACACAGACACACATGACGAGGTAGAACTTGTAGGGAGCCGATCGACTAGTGGATCGTTTTGTTGGACCTAGTAATGGGTCATTCCATGATATTGGGCCAAGGGATCACTTCGTGGTTAACATTAGACATGGGTTGGGATTCTAGTACAGTTGATGCAGCGAACCTTGAATACGTGATGCTATACTTGATTTATACTTGATTTATCACGTTATCTTAGTCTATCTTGTCATCATCCGTATGTTTACTTTCAGTTTATACATGTCATGTTACCTTTATCTGTTTTTATGCTGAAAGTCACTTGGTCTTACCAGTCTTTATGACTGACCCGTTTTCTTTCGCCTCTTTTTCTTTCGTTCCCTCCCCCCCCCCCCCCCCCCCAGGTTCTCAGGGAGGAAACTCTAGCACTTAGCTTGGATTTCGCTTGCTTTCGGTTCAGCTCATGTACGGTTTCATCTTGAGCTATGCTATGGCTGTATTTCTGCTGTCTTTGGGGAATTAAGCTACTTTTGTTGTTTCAAGTTTATGCTTCTTTATTTATGCAAGACAGAATTTGTGTAATGGAAAATAATGACTTTGGCTACTAGGTACTTTGAATGTAAAAGATTTTGACTCTTTTTATAAAGTAATGAAATTTATTTTTTGACCCTTCCGCTGTTTTGTCTATGTTCTGTCTTGTGATATTTCTGTGTTTGTTTACCTCGATAATGCCGCTCCAAAACTAGTCAATTCCCTTTGTGAGTGACCCTAGCGGAGGTGGGGTGTTACAAAAGACATCGCTGGCATGTGGCTCTCCAGTTGGAAATGAATTCTATTCAATCTTAGAATGATTTAGTTGGCAGATTCGTCGAGCAGTTTAGAGTTTACATCGCTCGTCCAAAAAGCATTATGACTCTAACGACAATCAAGCAAAAGTCCGGCGAGACTTTGCGTAAGTTCTTGAAAAGGTTTAGTACGACGGTGTCTTCTGTCGACAAACCCGAACAATCTATGGTTTTGATAGCCATATCCTCTGGTGTTCTGGATAAGTCTGACTACAAGATTGTATTGCAATGGGACCTGCCTGGGGTTTTCGGTGAGCTCTACTTTGAAACAGAAATGTTTCTTCGGGATGAGGATGCGAGAACTAATAAGAAGGTTCTCGAGGCTAATGTGGTTAAAGCTAAGGATTCTAGTACAAGTAAACCTCCTTCGGGGAATGATCGTAACGCAGCTTGGAAGCAACCTAAGTTCCCATCTTATTCGGAACTAACTTACAATTTCGAAGGGATTTGCTTGGAGGTCCATCCTACTACTACTCTTTTCATAAATCCTCTCACAAGGGAGTCGACGCAAAGAGAGAAGGATTTTGGTCGGCACTGCTTGTTTCATGATCTCGATGGTCATAACACAAACGAGTGTCGACATCTTAACGATATGGTCGAGGAGCATGTCAGGTGTGGACATCTTAACGATATGGTCGAGGAGCATGTCAGGCGTGGTGAGCTGGCATAATTTGTTTGGAATCAAGCTGCAGTACTGGGGCAGGTATGACTTCCCGCTCCGGCTTAAGATAGGAATCCACCAGGGTCTTTCCCTAATGACGTTGTTATCAATCGATCCTATTCTGGCTCTAGTATCTCATATTCAGGCCTCCGGGATATCATTATCTTTCGTCTTGAGATTTCTGGTCTTCTAGCAATGTGGATTAATTCTTTGGTTATTTGTCTTGGTTTTGATTGGTTTTCTGGATTCTTGTCTAAGCTTTTTGGTATCTTGGTTTTGGTCTTCTTCAACTTCCTGGATTTGGTGCTTTGGAATTTTGTGTTTGGCTTTCCCTAGTTTTTGGCTTTTGGGTTTCTGTCTTTCGGATGACGATCTTCTCATGTAGGAATTTCCTACTTTTTATTCTCCGGATTTTGGATTTCTTGGATTTGCTGGCTTATGGTTTGGCTTTGGCTTCTTCTGGATTTGGACATTCAGGCCCCGACCCATGGTTCTGGTTTTATAGTCTTTGTCCCTCTGGATATATCTTTTAGGCTTTCTAGTTGTAGATGGTTGAGTTGACCTACCCATGTACGGGAGATGTTATAATCCTTAGGCATGCTCTTTGCTCGATAACACACCATCACCCTTGGTTGTTAATAAAGTGGGACCAATTTGGATTTTCTTGGTCGTCTTGCCCTGGCAAGGACGGCTTGAACTCTTTTGGCTACTCTTGGTCGTCTTGCCTCGGTAAAATTGCCTTGAGCACTCTCTGGTTTTGGATTTTGAGCAGCTCAAACCATTCAATCTCCTTTATGAATGAATTTGAAATCAGAAACGGCTATGTCCGCATACCCATGTATGAGAATAGGCATCCCTAGGCATGCTCTTTACGGATGATAAAACATTAAGTTTTCATTGTGGTTTTACTAAAAACATCAAAGTTTTATAACTTTAATAAAAATTACTTCGTTTGTCAGGACATCGGTTGCGAAGTAGGGAAATCCACAATCGGATTGCAAACTCTAAGGACTGCGGTCCATGATTTTTGGCTATTATTAGTTGTCTTGCCTCGGTAGGGCCTCCTTGAACTCTTCTGGCTATTCTTAGTCGTCTTGCCTCGGCATGGCCGCCTTGAAATTCTTCTAGCTAATCTTGGTCGTCTTGCCTCGGTAGGGTTGCCTTGAACTCTTCTAGCTATCCTTAGTCGTCTTGCCTCGATGAGATCGCCTTGAACTCATCTGGTTATATGGATATCTGGCTATTGGTTACTTTGAATATATGGATTTTGGGTTTTCTCGATTTCTTGATTCTAGTTATGTAGGTTCTCAGACCCTTGCAGTCCCTTGGTTATTCTGGCTACTTAGAATAGTTATTCGATTATTCTGGTTATCTCTCAAGAAACGATCCGGAGGAATCATCGGCTTTCACAGGATTTCAAGCTTTTTGGTTTTTTGGTTAGTACGATCCAGCGCGATCATGGCTCTTTAGTTTTCTGCTTATAGAAATTCACTTTGGGCTTCTCCTGGTTTTGATTTTTGGATTTCTTGTTTACTCGCAAAACACATCTTCTTTAAATGAAAAAAGAAAAGAAAAAACCAGGTTAACCAATGAGGTATTTTGAGCAATGGAATGAATCGAAGAAAACATTTCCAATTTCAGGATCGGCTAAGGCAATAGTAGAAGCCCAGTAATTTACCACTTTCAAAAGGAAGATGTTCCTCAAAAAATCCGATTCATGCTGATTCTTCCTCCAACTAACGAAGATATCTTGGTGGAATTGCCACCGAATTGAGCCTGTTCTAAATCACTGGGCCCTTCAGTCTTAAAAAGACTACGTTCCCCCCTCCCCAATTGATCGTGGTCGTCGTCTACCTAAGGTCGTCCCCAATTAATATATTGGATGTTAGTTGCCTACAAGTATACTGGGTGACACTAAACCTCTGTAAGATACTAGGGCACTAGAATGGTTTGTTACTTGGGGTTGACTCACTCTTCCTCTAGGGAAAGAGTTGGCTATAAGTGGGTCTATAAAGTCAACAGTTGATGGAGCAGTTGAGATGTTGAAGGCTTTCTTCTACACATTAGTTTCCAATCCATAATAGAAAATAGGTAGGACATTTTTTATTCTTGAAAAAAAGAATCAAAGGTCCATTTACAGGAGACCCTGAAATGGGAGCAGCCTAAACCGTGAAAACAGGTGTAACAACCCTGAATTTTGGGCCTAATTTAAAATTTTTATTTTAAGTTATTTTAATGGGTTTTAATATTTAAAATAATTTATTTTAAATAATAACGACTAAAAAATTTATTTTATTTGAAGTAAGACTTTAAAATTTATATTAATTCTATTCCGAGCCCGAAAAGGCACGATAATTTCAAAATTCGTTTTTCAACTTTGGAAAAATACATAAAATTCATTATAAGTCGAAATTAGACGAAACAAGAAACGCTAGAACCGTATTGATGATATCTTTATAACGAATTTAAGAAATTTAGATTTCAGTTTGGAATTTGTAAGTTATGTCAAAATTAAAATTTCAGAAAAACGTTATATAATATGTGTGTGTGTGTGTGTGTGTGTGTGTATATATATATATATATATATATATATATATATATATATATATATGGTCCAAAAAGCTACTTTCCACATACTAATGAATTTGGACTCGAAACCACTTCCATTGAGCTCAGAATGATGTTTCTACATTGAAAAAGTATAAGCATCGATATATTTCGAGTTTCGGAAATTATTTGTATTTTTATGTATTTTTAATATTAAATATATACGCCTTAAAAATGTAAATTTTGCAAACGACCTCCGAATCCGACGAAACCAGTTTCTACGAATCCGGAATATTAAATTATTGTTAGATTACAAAATTACTAATTTTTGAAGTCATTATTTGGTTGTTATTAATTTTTCACTGAAAACGGTCAATTTCTGTACTTTAAAAATTCATAAATAATTCATACGGATTCAGAATTTAACGAAACCACTTTCTTCGAATTCGTATCGTCGAAAAATAGTAATGTTCCAATTTTTAGTAAATTTGGATAACGTATGTGTTCGTATGAATTTTAAAACCACGAAAAGGACTAAAAAGTAATAGAATTATATTACATGAAGGCTAATCATTATTTAATTGAAAGTAAACTAAAGAGGGGCTGAATTAAAATTTACAATTGCCTATATATTATCATTTAGCCAGCCCTAATCCATTTTCTAAACCTAACTCTAGTCTCCATCTTCATCTCTGTAATGGCGGCTCACTTTTTCCACTAAAATTCCTTTGCACAAAACACCCCGAAACTTCAACAACTTATATCTTCAAATCAGAACCAAATCAACACAAACCCTTTTTGGGTTTTGTTCATCTCTATAAACACTACTTACCACGAAAATTTCAGCACCTATCGTCGCACGGATTCTCCGGAATCCGAGTTTGAACACAGAAAACTGATTACGGATTTTGGTGAATTCCGGCCAAACCGTCGAGAATTAGGTGATGGCCCAGTTGGAGAAAATGTAGCCAAGACATAAACGAACAACTTTTCCTTTAATCATTTCGTCTGAAAGTCGAAGGAAGGGCACGGAAATCGAGAAAAACCAAACTGAAGCAAAACAACAAAAAAAACTTACTAGACCTGATTCTGAGCAAGTTGAATTTTTGACAAATTCAGATCTGAACTGAATAGATATTAAAATGATGTGAGATTTCTTATTTTATTAATTAAAATTAAATTATTATCGCTATCTGAAATCCTTGTATGTATGTAAATAAATTTAGATCTATGATGATTGGGTTGGAAATTTGTGTTTGTTGTTTGTATTGTGATCCCATGTTGTTAGATATAGATCTGAAATTAAAACCCTTTCTTTAATCTCTAGTTGTGGTTGGATTTAGATTTGAAATAAAAATCTTATTTTTATTTAGATCTATAAATATGGATTAAAATTAGAATATAAAGTTGAGATTTTTACTGTCATCTTATTATATTAATTGGTTTACATTAAAAAGTTTCAATTTTTAATGTTAATAGATTACAATAAAATGTTTTACATTAAAAAGTTACAATTTTTAATGTCAATACCTTATATAAAGAGTTTTACATTAAAAAGGTATAATTTTTTATGTTGATATTTCAAAATAAAAAGGCTTACATTAAAAAGTTACAATTTTTAATGTTGTATTTTACAGAGAAAAGATTTACATTAAAAGATTTGATTTTAATGTTGTTGAATACAATAAAAAGAATTAGAAATGAAATTACATTTATATTGTCACTTCATTAAAATAAAAAAAGGGTTAGAAATAAAAGATTAGAGTATATTACATGTAGTATTGTGTATATGACATGAATGTTGACACCAAAACTTAGAGTTTGTTACATGTAGTATTATGTAAATATGATATGAATGTTGACACCAAAACTTAGAGTTTGTTACATGTAGTATTATGTATATGATATGATTGTTGACACAAAAACTTAGAGTTTATTACATGTAGTATTATGTAAATATGATATGAATGTTGACCCAAAAACTTAGAGCTTATTACATGTAATATTATGTATATGATATGAATGTTAACACCAAAGTCTAGTTGTTGTTACATGTGTTAGTATGAAGTTTGACACTATATGTTGACACCAAAGTTTAAGGTGATTACATGTGTTAATTTCAGGAATGGACATAATAATTGACACCCAAAATATTAGTTGTTATCATATGTAGTAATATAAAAGCGATATGAATTCGACATTAAAATGAACATTATTTTTAACATTATGTTAATACATTGAAAATGAACATTATATTTTTAAGTGTCATGTTAATGTATTAGAAATGAATATTTTTAGTGCCATATTATTGTTACCAAAAATGAACATATATTTATTGTCACTTGGATTTCAGTAAAAAGTTAGAAACATGATATGTTTTACTGTCAATTAGAATTACAATAAAAGTTAGGAAAATGAAGTTGCATTTTCATGGTCATTTTTATCCAAAGAATTTTTTTTCATGTTTTATGTAAAATTATTACATTAGAAAGGTTGGACATTAAAATTTTCATTTTTAATGTAAGTTGCTTCATTTAAAAATAATGAATTAAAGATGGACATTTTTGTCACATTAAAAGAAATGAATTAAAAATGAACAAATTTGTCACATTAAAATAATAAAGTAAAAAAAATATACACATTTTGTCATTTATAAAGGAATGAAACAAAAACATTTACTTTTGGTCATAAAAAAATAAAAAAGGTTAAACAAAAATGTCATTTTAATGTAAATGTCGAGAATTTACATTTTTGTTTATTTAAAAAGGATTAGACAAATTTACATTTTTGTTAGTTTAAAAAGGATTAAACAAAAATTTCATTTTAATATAAACTGGCATAAAAAGAAAGTTACATTTTAATGTAAATTGGTATAAATGGAAAAGATACATTTAAATGTCAATTGGTATAAAAGGAGAGTTACATTTTAATGTAATTAGATTAAAATTATGAAGTTTACATTTCGCATGTATTAAGATAAAAAAAATAGAAGTTTACATTTTTATGTAATAAGATTTAAAAGTAAGAAAAATTACATTTTCATGTAATTAAGATTAAAGGATTAATTGATATTCTCAAGTAAATAGTATTTAAAGAAGAAAATTACATATTCATGTAATTAGATTTAAAGTAAGTGAAATTTACATTTTTATGTAAATAGATTTTCATTAAAAGAATTAAGAAGAAAATTACATTTTTATGTAATTGGATTTTCATTAAAAAAAATATTAAAGATATGGAATTTTACATTATAATGTTGATTACAATTTACATTGTAATTAAAAAGGAGATTTTACATTGTAATTAAATATAGGAATTTTACATTATAATGTTAATTACAATTTACATTGTAATTAAAAAGGAGATTTTACAGTGTAATTAGAAGAGTAAAATTCAACATTGAAATAGAATTTACATTTTTCTAATGTAAATAAAAGAAATAAAAGGAAGAATTCATCATGGAAATAGAAGTTACATTTTTAATGTAAATAAAAGAATAAAAGAATGAAATTGGACATTGAAATATAATTTACATTTTTAATGTAAATAAAGGAATAAAAGAATGAAATTGGGCATTGAATTATAAGTTACATTTTTCATGTAATTGAATTAAAGTGAAATTACATTTTTCATGTAATTGAATTAAAGTGAAATTACATTTTTCATGTAAAAGAACAACGGTATGAAATTTACATATTTATGTAAAAAGATTTTCAGTAAAGATTATAACGATGAAATGTACATTTTAATGAATGGTTTTTCATTAAAAAGAATAAGGATTAGAAATGTACATTTTAATGAATGGTTTTTCATTAAAAAGAATAAGGATTAGAAATGTACATTTTAGTGAATGGATTTTCATTAAAAAGAATAAGGATTAGAAATTTACATTTTAATGAATGCATTTTCATTAAAAAGAATAAGGGAACAAAATTTACATTTTGTGTAATTTGAAAGATGAAAGAAAAATGTATATTGTTGGGTATAGTATGTGTATGTGAATTATAATAAAAATAAACATTATTGTGTGTCATGTTATACCTTGATATTATATACACAAATAGGGATATTTGTTGTTAGCAAAATATAGTGAAATGAAATGGATGAAGGAATTATATATAATTATATATATATAGAAATTAAAATCAAACGAATCGAGCGTGGTAGTTCACGTTTGAAATCGTGTCTTTAAATTATTATACCGAAATATCCGACCGTCGGATTTTCCCAAAACTGAAACAGTTAGGTTCGCCTTGGGAAGATCTTTCCAACGATATGAATTGTGTTAAAATCCAGCAGTTAGATTTAGAGAAGTCTGTAAAACAAATTTGGGTGAAAACAGCGCCAAGGTCGCCTATTGACATGAAGTGTTGTTAAATAAAATTCAATTATTTTTATATAAATAAAAATAGAGATTAATCGTTATAAATTAATATTAACGATAAGAAATGATTTGAAATGATATATACGAGGATCATTTGAAAAGTCTGAGTTCAATCTCATTTCAAATGATTACACGTCGATCTAAGTCGAAGAGTTGAAGACGGTACAAGACCGACGATCTTCACGTCGAATGGATGAGTTACCATTGACGCCCATGATTGGAGTAGCTACCTTGAAGGGGCTACAATGGTGGCTGTCCAGACTACTTGTTGATTTGTTCGGATATGCGAGGAATAAGGTGCCTCCGGTTTCGTTCAGACCTAGAACGAAAAATGGATGTGTGTCCGACGTTGAATTTCATTCCATGTAAATTTAATTGATTTCTAATTAATATATAATTGTTTGATGGCGGAGAATTTATTCTCTTGCTTAACATACTCTTATATATTTTGTTGGTTGTCGATCGCATGGCGTGAACTGTCAATGTGGCACGCCAAGATGCAAATGATCAAGGCTTTTGTTGAAAAGCAGGCCTTGTTGATGATGATCAAAGCACAGCTTGAAAAGCATAGCTTTGTGTATTACGTAGCTTCACGAGCCTCACACCCCGGTTGAGTCTAAAACGGAGCAAGGGAACACAGGGAGAGCAGCACGTTTCTTTCTAGTTAGAAGCGGTGTCATGGTATGGAGCCTAGACATTTTTACTTATATGGATGATGGAATGAGGCGCCTCGGATGTTAGGTCCTATAGGACCGAGAAACGTGTGTTCAGGAATAACTAATCCACAAACCGCAAGTGTGGACCGGCCCTGCAGCTATTCAAGGGTTCTCTACGGGGAATCCTGAGACATTAGCTAGAGTGTCTCGAATCGGTAAGGAGATCGTTCCTAGCCTTGACTCATGATGAAAACCCAATTCCCAATACGACCCTACGGACTTGATTGAATTACTAGTATGGAGGCATAATATATGGTAGCTATGCTTCCTAGGATTGATACATTTACTTTGAAATGTTTTTGAAACATATATACACTAATAATAATATCAAACCCGTTTTTATCGTATCAAGCATTTTTGACCATTATAAGGTAAAACACTATCCTCTGGTTTGCGTTGCATTGTGTGATGGGACTTGAGTCTTATAATGGTTTCATTTTTTCAAAAAGCAACGCGTTGTTTAACGATTTACTTTTAATTATGCACTGGCAATCCAATGGAGTAAACACGTTCCGCGTTAGCGGCGTGGTCCTATGATTAGCCTTTTTATTAGATTAATTAAGTTAGATTTCTCATACCAGTCCCATGACTGACTCGTAGTTTGTTTCACTTTGCAAACTCGGGTGCCCTCTTTTCCACATGGGCAGTCGAGTAGCTTTTTGCAGATATTTATCTCTTGAGCAGGAATCTGGATCAAAGCTTAAAGCTTTGTCCAGAGCATAGAAGTCTTCCGCTGTTTATTGTATTTAATTTATTGAAAGTTATCTTCCGCTGCAATTTTATTCAATGTACTCTGATATGTTCTGTACTCTGATGTAACATTATTATGATGTTTTATAAAAGTCTGTTGTTATAGTTCTGATGTTGTATTCCCAGAGTTAACGTATTCGGGTTTTGAACGGTCTTAGTCGATTTTGCGATCGATTGGGTCCGGGCGAAATCCGAGCCGTTACAGTTGGTATCAGAGCTCTGGTTAGCTCAAATCTTTGGGATACAACTCGTTAGAACTGAACAAAAGACTCATCAGAAATTGGATTAGTAATATCCAATAAGAATACTCATTAGAAATAGGATCGGTAGTATCCTAGAATGAGAAAACTCATTAGAGATGGGGTTAGTAATGCCCTAGAATGAGTTGAGAGTGACAAGTTTATAATTAACATACTTTTAATTATATATAAACCGATTTTAGAAAATATGATTTTTGAATATACAAAAGTTATATATATTTAAAAAGCTAATCAACTAATTGATTGATGGTTGTGTAGTGTAATTACTAGTTCAACTAATAAAATTATAGAAACAAATTAAAAGAATGAAAGATGAGTTAATTAATTAAACAACTTTTAGCTTCGTTCCTTTTCAAGGACGAAAAGTTTTTAAGTAGAGGAGATTGTAACAACCCTGAATTTTGGGCCCAATTTAAATTTTTTATTTTAAGTTATTTTAATGGGTTTTAATATTTAAAATAATTTATTTTAAATAATAACGATCAAAAAATTTATTTTATTTGAAGTAAGACTTTAAAATTTATATTAATTCTATTCCGAGCCCGAAAAGGCACGGTAATTTCAAAATTCGTTTTTCAACTTTGGAAAAATATATAAAATTCATTATAAGTCGAAATTAGATGAAACAAGAAACGCTAGAACTGTATTGATGATATCTTTATAATGAATTTAAGAAATTTAGATTTCAGTTTGTAATTTGTAAGTTATGTCAAAATTAAAATTTCAGAAAAACACTATAGAATTATATATATATATATATATATATATATATATATATATATATATATATGGTCCAAAAAGCTACTTTCAACATACTAATGAATTTGGACTCGAAACCACTTCCATTGAGCTCAGAATGATGTTTCTGCATTGAAAAAGTATAAGCATCGATTTATTTCGAGTTTCAGAAATTATTTGTATTTTTATGTATTTTTAATATTAAATATATACGCCTTAAAAATGTAAATTTTGCAAACGACATCCGAATCCGACGAACCAGTTTCTATGTATCCGGAATATTAAATTATTGTTAGATTCCATAATTACTAATTTTTGGAGTCATTATTTGTTTGTTATTAATTTTTCACTGAAAACGGTCAATTTCTGTATTTTAAAAATTCATAAATAATTCATACGGATTTGGAATTTAACGAAACCACTTTCTTTGAATTCGTATCGTCGAGAAATAGTTATGTTCCAATTTTTAGTAAATTTGGATAACGTATGTGTTCGTACGAATTTTAAAACCACGAAAAGTACTAAAAAGTAATAGAATTATATTACATGAAGGCTAATCATTATTTAATTGAAAGTAAACTAAAGAGGGGCTGAATTAAAGTTTACAGTTGCCTATATATTATCATTTAGCCAGCCCTAATCCATTTTCTAAACCTAATTCTAGTCTCCATCTTCATCTCTCTAATGGCGGTTCACTTTTTCCACTAAAATTCCTTTGCACAAAACACCCCGAAACTTCAACAACTTATATCTTCAAATCAGAACCAAATCAACACAAACCCTTTTTGGGTTTTGTTCATCTCTATAAACACTACTTACCACGAAAATTTCAGCACCTATCGTCGCACGGATTCGCCGGAATCCGAGTTTGAACATAGAAAACTGATTTCGGATTTTGGTGAATTCTGACCAAACCGTCGAGAATTAGGCGATGGCCCAATTGGAGAAAATGTAGCCAAGACATAAACGAACAACTTTGCCTTTGATCATTTCTTCTGAAAGTCGAAGGAAGGGCATAGAAATCAAGAAAAACCGAACTGAAGCAAAACAAATAAAAAAACCGACTAGACCTGATTCTGAGCAAGTTGAATTTTTGACAAATTCAGATCTGAACTGAACAGATATTAAAATGATGTGAGATTTCTTATTTTATTAATTAAAATTAAATTATTCTCGCTATCTGAAATCCTTGTATGTATGCAAATAAATTTAGATCTACGATGATTGAGTTGGAAATTTGTGTTTGTTGTTTGTATTGATTGTGATCCCATGTTGTTAGATATAGATCTGAAATTAAAACTCTTTCTTTAATCTCTAGTTGTGGTTGGATTTAGATTTGAAATAAAAATCTTATTTTTATTTTAGATCTATAAATATGGATTAAAATTAGAATATAAAGTTGAGATTTTTAGTGTCATCTTATTATATTAATTGGTTTACATTAAAAAGCTTCAATTTTTAATATTAATAGATTACAATAAAATGTTTTACATTAAAAAGTTACAATTTTTAATTTCATTACCTTATATAAAGAGTTTTACATTAAAAAGGTATAATTTTTTATGTTGATATTTTAAAATAAAATGGCTTACATTAAAAAGTTACAATTTTTAATGTTGTATTTTACAGAGAAAAGATTTACATTAAAAGATTTGATTTTAATGTTGTTGAATACAAATAAAAAGGATTAGAAATGAAGTTACATTTATATTGTCACTTCATTAAAATAAAAAAAAGGTTAGAAATAAAAGATTAGAGTATAGTACATGTAGTATTATGTATATGATATGAATGTTGACACCAAAACTTAGAGTTTGTTATATGTGGTATTATGTAAATATGATATGAATGTTGACACCAAAACTTAGAGTTTGTTACATGTAGTATTATGTATATGATATGAATGCTGACACAAAAACTAAGAGTTTATTACATGTAGTATTATGTAAATATGATATGAATGTTGACCCAAAAACTTAGAGCTTATTACATGTAGTATTATGTATATGATATGAATGTTAACATCAAAGTCTAGTTGTTGTTACATGTGTTAATATGAAGTTTGACACCATATGCTGACACAAAAGTTTAAGGTGATTACATGTATTAATTTGAGGAATGGACATAATAATTAACACCCAAAATATTAGTTGTTATCATATGTAGTAATATAAAAGCGATATGAAATCGACATTAAAATGAACATTATTTTTAGCATTATGTTAATACATTGAAAATGAACATTATATTTTTAAGTGTCATGTTAATGCATTAGAAATGAATATTTTTAGTGTCATATTACTGTTACCAAAAATGAACTTATATTTATTATCACTTGGATTTTAGTAAAAAGTTAGAAACACGATGTTATGTTTTACTGTCAATTAGAATTACAATAAAAGTTAGGAATATGAAGTTGCATTTTCATGGTCATTTTTATCCAAAGAAAAAGATTTCATGTTTTATGTAAAATTATTACATTAGAAAGGTTGGACATTAAAAATTTCATTTTTAATGTAAGTTGCTTCTATTAAAAATAATGAATTAAAGATGGACATTTTTATCACATTAAAAGAAATGAATTAAAAATGGACATATTTGTCACATTAAAAGAATAAAGTAAAAAAAAATACACATTTTGTCATTTATAAAGGAATGAAACAAAAACATTTACTTTTGGTCATTAAAAAAAAAAAAAAGGTTAAACAAAAATGTCATTTTAATGTAAATGTGAGAATTTACATTTTTGTTTATTTAAAAAGGATTAGACAAATTTATATTTTTGTTAGTTTAAAAAGGATTAAACAAAAATGTCATTTTAATGTAAATTGGCAAAAAAAGAAAGTTACATTTTAATGTAAATTGGTATAAATGGAAAAGATACATTTTAATGCCAATTGGTATAAAAGGAGAGTTACATTTTAATGTAATTAGATTAAAATTATGAAGTTTACATTTCGCATGTATTAAGATTAAGAAAAAAAGTTTACATTTTTATGTAATAAGATTTAAAAGTAAGAAAAATTACATTTTCATGTAATTAAGATTAAAGGATTAATTGACATTTTCACGTAAATAGTATTTAAAGAAGAAAATTACATATTCATGTAATTAGATTTAAAGTAAGTGAAATTTACATTTTATGTAAATAGATTTTCATTAAAAGAATTAAGAAGTAAATTACATTTTTATGTAATTGGATTTTCATTAAAAAAATATTAAAGATATGGAATTTTACATTATAATGTTGATTACAATTTACATTGTAATTAAAAAGGAGATTTTACATTGTAATTAAAGATAGGAATTTTACATTATAATGTTAATTACAATTTACATTGTAATTAAAAAGGAGATTTTACAGTGTAATTACAAGAGTAGAATTTAACATTGAAATAGAATTTACATTTTTCTAATGTAAATAAAAGAAATAAAAGGAAGAATTCATCATGGAAATAGAAGTTACATTTTTAATGTAAATAAAAGAATGAAATTGGACATTGAAATATAATTTACATTTTTAATGTAAATAAAGGGATAAAAGAATGAAATTGGGCATTGAATTATGAGTAACATTTTTCATGTAATTGAATTAAAGTGAAATTACATTTTTCATGTAAAAGAACAACGGTATGAAATTTACATATTTATGTAAAAATATTTTCAGTAAAGATTATAACGATAAAATGTACATTTTAATGAATGGTTTTTCATTAAAAAGAATAAGGATTAGAAATGTACATTTTAATGAATGGTTTTTCATTAAAAAGAATAAGGATTAGAAATGTACATTTTAATGAATGGATTTTCATTAAAAAGAATAAGGATTAGAAATTTACATTTTAATGAATGCATTTTCATTAAAAAGAATAAGGGAACAAAATATATATTTTGTGTAATTTGAAAGATGAAAGAAAAATGTATATTGTTGGGTATAGTATGTGTATGTGAATTATAATAAAAATAAACATTATTGTGTGTCATGTTATACCTTGATATTATATACACAAATAGGGATATTTGTTTTTAGCAAAATATAGTGAAATGAAATGGATGAAGGAATTATATATAATTATATATATAGAAATTAAAATCAAACGAATCGAGCGTGGTAGTTCACGTTTGAAATCGTGTCATTAAATTATTATACCGAAATATCCGACCGTCGGATTTTCCCAAAACTGAAACCGTTAGGTTCGCCTTGGGAAGATCTTTCCAACGATATGAATTGTGTTAAAATCAACGGTTAGATTTAGAGAAATTTGTAAAACAAATTTGGGTGAAAACAGCGCCAAGGTCGCCTATTGACATGAAGTGTTGTTAAATAAAATTCAATTATTTTTATATAAATAAAAATAGAGATTAATCGTTATAAATTAATATTAGCGATAAGAAATGATTTGAAATGATATATACGAGGATCATTTGAAAAGTCCGAGTTCAATCTCATTTCAAATGATTACAAGTCGTTCTAAGTCGAAGAGTTGAAGACGGTACAAGACCGACGATCTTCACGTCGAATGGATGAGTTAACATTGACGCCCATGATTGGAGTAGCTACCTTGAAGGGACTACAATTATGGCCGTCCAGACTACTTGTTGATTTGTTCGGATATGCGAGGAATAAGGTGCCTCCGGTTTCGTTCAGACCCAGAACGGACTTGTAAATGGATGTGTGTCCGACGTTGAATTTCATTCCATGTAAATTTAATTGATTTCTAATTAATATATAATTGTTTGGTGGCGGAGAACTTATTCTCTTGCTTAACACCCTCTTATATATTGATGGTTGTCGATCGCATGGCGTGAACTGTCAATGTTGCACGCCAAGATGCAAATGATCAAGGCTTTTGTTGAAAAGCAGACCTTGTGGATGATGATCAAAGCACAGCTTGAAAAGCATAGCTTTGTGTATTATGTAGCTTCACGAGCCTCACACTCCGGTTGAGTCTAAAACGGAGCAAGGGAACGCAGGGAGAGCAGCACGTTTCTTTTTAGCTAGAAGTGGTGTCATGGTATGGAGCCCAGACATTTTTACTTATATGGATGATGGAATGAGGCGCCTCGGATGTTAGGTCCTATAGGACCGGGAAACGTGTGTTCAGGAATAACTAATCCACAAACCACAAGTATGGACCGGCCCTGCAGCTATCCAAGGGTTCTCTGCGGGGAATCTTGAGACATTAGCTAGAGTGTCTCGAATCGGTAAGGAGATCGTTCCTAGCATTGACTCATGATGGAAACCCAATTCCCAGTACGACCCAACGAACTTGATTGTATTACTAGTATGGAGGCATAATATATGGTAGCTATGCTTCCTAGGATTGATACATTTACTTTGAAATGTTTTTGAAATATATATACACTAATAATAATATCAAACCCGTTTTTATTTTATCAAGCATTTTTGACCATTATAAGGTAAAAGTCTATCCTCCGGTTTGCGTTGCATTGTGTGATGGGACTTGAGTCTTATAATGGTTTCATTTTTCCAAAAAGCATTGCGTTGTTTAACGATTTACTTTTAATTATGCATTGGCAATCCAATGGAGTAAACCCGTTCCGCGTTAGCGGCGTGGTCCTGTGATTAGCCTTATTATTAGATTAGTTAAGTTAGATTTCTCATATCAGTCCCATGACTGACTCGTAGTTTGTTTCACTTTGCAAACTCGGGTGCCCTCTTTTCCACACGTGTAGTCGAGTAGCTTTTTGCGGATATTTATCTCTTGAGCAGGATTCTGGATCAAAGCCTAAAGCTGTTTCCAGAGCATAGAAGTCTTCCGCTGTTTATTGTATTTAGTTTATTGAAAGTTATCTTCCACTGTAATTTTATTCAATGTACTCTGATATGTTATGTACTCTGATGTAACATTATTATGATGTTTTATAAAAGTCTGCTGTTATTGTTCTGATGTTGTTGTATTCCCAGTGTTAAAGTATTCGGGTTTTGAACGGTCTTAGTCGATTTTGCGATCGATTGGATCCGGGCGAAATCCGAGCCGTTACAACAGGGTTGTGCGAGAGCAATACAAGCGTCGTGCTGCTAGGCGAAGCTGTGGAGTGCTGCACCCTAGATGGCGAGAGTCCAGTAGCCGAAATCATCACTCGGATGATCAGCCACACTGGGACTGAGATACGGCCGGACTCCCACGGGGGGCAAAAGTGGGGAATCTTGGACAATGGGTGAAAGCTGGATACCTCACGCGTAGACTTGTTGAAGTTGTTCAACACATTATTGTACGTAGAACAGATTGTGGTACTATCCGAGGTATTTCTGTGAGTCCTCGAAATGGGGAGACGGAAATTTTTTTGTCCAAATCGTAATTGGTCATGTATTAGCGGACGATATATATATATATATATATATATATATATATATATATATATATATATATATATGGGGATACGCTGCATTGCCACTTGAAATCAAAATATTGGGATTGGACTTGGACAATCCGACACGGTAAAAATACGTGATCGACTCAGTCCGATCAGCTTAAATTTTTTAAACGTGTTGGCTCGATCACGTGGCTCGTCGATGGAAAATATTCGGATGGTAAATTTTGATTTCGCACACTCAAAAACAGCTGATCGACATGGCACGATCAAGGAAAAATGGCTGCGGGACTTGGTTTGGAAAATTTTGGCTCTTGGCAAAATCCATGGTTTGGCACATCATTTTAGATGATCAGCACGGTGAAAACTTGGATTTCCACATGCGCGCGCTTGCCTTGGCAAGCTTTGGATTTTGGTTCGAACTAAGGAAAATTTCGCATCTCCAAATTCGCATCAGATCGGGATGCGAAAATTCCTTGATCGCATCGTATCCGACACTTCGAATCTTGGGTGCGCATCGAGGAAATGGGATGCGAAACCTGGCTCGGAGGCAGATGCAAACTCAATGGGGAAATGGATGGATCGGCACGAGGCGGATGTGAAATCTCGTGAGTGCGCACTGGGGGAACGAGATGCGATTTTGAGTTGTTGGCTTGTGATGTGAGATTCGGTTTTTGGTAAAGGAATTTGGCAAATGGTTTTTCACGTGTGGGTCACCTTGTTTTGGCTGATCTGTCCGTGTTGCTCAGGCAATTTAGGGATGTGAATTTTCAACTACTTCAGGGATGTGATTTTTTGCAAACAACTTGGTATTTTGGTTATCTTTTAGGGATGCGAATTTCGCATCCCTTCGGGATTGGAAATTTGGGCTGATGACTCTAGGTCTCACCTATAAATACCCCATTACTTGACATTCTTGAAGGTGGGCATTTTCTGAACTTTGCCTACACTTTGGGATACGAGATTAGAGCTCCAAAACACCATCAATGGCTATCATCATCTTCATGGCTTTTGGACATTGCTTAGACTTCTACATAAACGTTGCCTACTCTTTTTTTGATATTCACTTGGACTTTTGACTTACTTTTGGACATATTTGCATAGACATTGAAGCCATTTCTTGGGTATTGGTACACATTTTGACTCAATGAAGAAGAAAAATGGCATTTTGATCAAAGTTTAGAATTGATAAGATATTTATTGTTATATTATACAACTTTGTACACACAAATTATCCGAACTTGTACAAACTTTGTAATCAACAAATATGTGATGAATGATTACTATAAAATAAATGTAAGCGTTAATGCTGAACCACTATAAAAGTTACGTGCCCTTTTACGTTTCTCGTACTTTGGATATTCGGACTATAAGTTTACCGCTAAACTTATACTTGGGGGTTGACGTGCACAGACAACCAATTTCTCACGTCAACATGATAAGAAAATATAGTTTATAAATCGAATTCAAACTAATTCAGTTTTGCAACTAAACCGAATCAACTGAAACGAGGATGTTTGGTTGGTTAATTTGATTCCAAATGAATATTATCTCAAGACCATGACCTAGATAACCACGGTAGGAGAAGAATGAACTAATTAGGGCTGTTACGGTAACGGTAAATTTACCATTACCATACCATTACCAGTCGATCGGTAACCATTTTTGATTGAAATCGGTATACCAGCTAAAACGGTATGATAACGGTAAATTTACCATTTTTAACGGTAAATTATCGGTAACGTTTCTTCAATACCAGCGGTAACGGTAATTTACCAGTTAATTCAAAACCTAAGTATACTCATCTTGTATGCTTTATAACATGCATGTAGAACCAAATAAATGATTGTATTTAGTTCAATAATCAAATGAAATAATCTCAGATACACTTATTTTCTTTTTCATTTATGTTTTTTTATAAACTAACACTACATATAGTATAATAAAGATGCACTATGTACAAAAAATATGTTAAGATATAAACTTCGTTGGACAAACGGTAATTTAAACTTCGTTGAACAAAAAATATGTACAAAAAATATGTTAAGATTTAAACTTCGTTGAACAAACGGTAATTTACCATTACCAGTGTAACGGTTACCAGATTATCGGTATACCAATCATCGGTATACCAGTCGATCGGTAACGGTAACGGTAAGCAATTCTGGCTTACCAGTAAAAACGGTACGGTAACGATATTTGCTAAACGGTAATGGTAACCGTTACCATAACAGCCCTAGAACTAATAATTTGCTAGAAGAAGGCAACATTTTATAACCCATGAGAAAACTAGCGCAATTTGTGAAAACGTTCTTCATTTAAAAGAAATCTGCTAAAATTATGCGAGTGGAAGGGAAGTAGGAACTCGAGCTTGAGATAAAAAAAATCTTAAAAAGGTTTCTTTGTTTTAACTATTTGTGAAAAAAGTCAAATAGTCCATTCAGAATAAAAACATTCACTGGATAAAAGAGAAACTCATATTTACTGCGCCATTTCCATTTCCTCGTTTTCTGTTTCTTCCTTGATTATAATTATTGCACAGTGAAATCAGAAAAATAAATTCAATGTATAGCAAATAAAACAAAATTTGTTCCTAGTTCCGGAGTCGATTTTCGATCCGACCAAGAGAGGGAGGAGATCCAGTTTGTTACAGGCTCTCCTCTCATATTAAATTCAATCCAAACAATTCGAAAAGATTATCAGGTACGCCTTTATTTCTTCGGATCTTTATCTATTTTCGCAAAAATTAGCCCACTTTATACTGCAAGATTGGATTTTGATTGGCAGTGTCGATTTTTTGCTTGATATTTCATATATCCTTCGATCTAATATGAGCACAAAGATTTCCGTTGAAGCTTTCCTCAAGATTTTAGCCTTTTCTTACATCCGTGTGGTAATTTGCTTAGATGCTTTTGGGTAGATTTCAGTTTCAAATTTCGATATAAAAATTGGGGTTGATTGTAGTTTTAACTAATTGCATGTGCAAGATCTCTTGAATTTTACTTCTTCATCGAATAGCATAAATTAGGGTTGCCTAAGGTCTATCCTTCTACCCAGTTGCTAGAACTATCATCACTTTATCAGTTTCTGATATTTGTTAAATGATGGCTGTATAATTTTATAGATTTGAATTCTGTGAAAGTCAAATTTTGAAACAATAGAGTAAATCACTATAATCAAACAGTTATCTTGATTGATTTACAGTGTGATTTTAAGTGAGCATCATAATCGCTAGAAGTTCTAGTTGAACACATAAATTCCTGTTTTGTGTAAACAGAATATAGGTTTAAGTTATCTATATCCTGTCATTTTGTATATGAAATCTTTTGATTACCATTCTAGTAATTGAATTACATACATTGTTAGTGCAACACTACAATATCTGTTGAATTCCTCCAGTACCCTCCATACTTAGAATGACTACATTGCAGCCCAAAGCGAAAACTAGGTACACTACATGATAATTCTGCAGTAGATAAGATTATTATTCCGGTGTGGATTATTGTGTGGATGAGTGTGTCGTTGATCAACAGTTAAGAAACCGAGTTATGTAAAGACTATAATGTTGCCTTGAGAGAAAGAGGTAAGGTAAAGCTGAATTTACCGATTTCCAGTCCATGAAAGATACTTATAACATGTAAAGTCAATTAATAATTTCTTGCACACTACCATGTCATAATCTATATGATTGTTTCCTTAAAACTAACTGAACTTTACTGCAGCTACTTTGTCATAAATGGTAACACCCGAACACCCTAGCATGTCATCCCCGAACACACCTACTCCACGGCCTGAGAGGCGCCCTACCCCTCTTCAGTTCTCATCTCCTCCAGCGTCAAGATTTTCTCCACAACAAGATTCATTACCTTCACCTGTAACCAGAACGCCGCCTGCCAAACCATCAGTTGACGTGTCCCGTACTGGCAGTCCTGTTCAGTTCAGCACTCCTCCGGCTCCACCCGTTTTCTCCTCTCCATTAAGGCCTTCAACAGCTGTCCCATTCCATTCTCCACCACCGGTGTCTCCAATGCCTGTGCCACCTTTTTCTTCGAATTCGACTTTGCCTTCATCATCCCCTCCATTATATACTAATGGTTCTTCCGAAATGTCTTTGCACCAGTCAGCTCCATTTGTTGATGAGTCTTTAGCATCGCAGTACGTGCTCTTCACTTCTCATAAGGTATGTTTAGTCGGTCATATATTTATGAACATTTGCAATTTGAGAGTTATCTTATTAATTATTTACTGGGGATTTGAATTAATATCTAATATCCCTATTTTGCAAGTCCTTGTCATTTTGCTTCAAATTTTATGGTCTTGGTTTTTGCTGCGAATATTTGTACAGATATACAAGTTCACTGAGTTTCATCAACACATTGTGGTATTATGATTCTGTGAGCACTTAATTTAATGATAACTTCATAAAATAGTATCTCCTGTAATGTGGATTAGACTGCATGCATATATTGCCCACCTCAGACCTTGCTCAAACAAAAGTTTTGTGCACTTGGTAGAGAGTTATAATGGATGATGATTACATATTTACACTGATGGCTGTGTGGCTTTAAAAAAAAAAAGCATAGGAGCATTAGTTCACCATTCAAATTCATCACAGTTAACATTTCTAAAGCTATTTTCCTTTACTGTTTTGCTTTGGTATCCACGATTTCAAATGAAAAACAAATTAATATTCATAACGTGCAAAAATTTACCGTGTTCACTTACAGTATGGTTATGGAGATATAAGTGGCAGTTTCAAGTATAATAAATCCAACATTGGATATTCATAATGCATTTATAAAACGTTAAATTCGATAATGTTTTTTTTTTTTTTTTTTTTTTTTTACAACATCGGTTTTAACAACGTATTATAGAAACATGGATGTGTCTAATATAGTTTCAGTGGGAAGGTTGTGAGTCTATTTTTGTCTTTTCTCAAACAAAGTGAACCAAAATATAACAGTTATAATCTATGTGAATAATATTAGGTCCTAAAGCATAAAAAGCTAGCGAATGTTTCAAGCTTGGGATTCGGAGCATTGGTCTCTCCAGGACGGGTAATTTCACCCGGCCCTCCAGCAGCACAGCGTGACCCTCACCGCTGTGAGAAATGTGGGGCCTACGTAAACCTATACTGTGAGATTTCCATAGACTCTGGAAAATGGCGGTGCGTTGTTTGCAATAAACTAAACAGCAGTGATAGTGAATATATAGCCGCAAGCAAAGAAGATCTCTTCCATTGGCCTGAATTATCATCATCAACCATCGATTACATCCACACTGGAGACAGACGACCAGGATTCATGCCAGTATCTGATTCAAGAATGTCAGCCCCCATATTTCTTGTCATAGATGAGTGCTTGGACGAAGCTCATCTTCAACATTTGCAAGGCTCTCTGCACGCTTTTGTAGATTCTCTACCTCCTACAACAAGGATAGGCATAATCACATATGGAAGAACAGTGTCTGTATATGATTTTTCTGAAGGTGCAGCTGCATCTGCTGATATTCTCCCTGGAGATAAGTCCCCTGATGATGAGGCCCTTAAAGCTTTGATATATGGAACTGGTGTTTATTTATCGCCTATGCACGCTTCACTCCCTGTTGCACATACCATATTTTCATCTCTAAGACCCTACAGACTTAGCCTTCCGGAAGCTTCTAGAGATCGTTGCCTTGGTACAGCAGTTGAAGTGGCTCTTGCAGTAATACATGGGCCCAGATCAGAGATGTCACGTGGTGTAATTAAAAGAAATGGAGGCAATTCTAGAGTATTAGTATGTGCGGGTGGGCCAACCACATATGGACCTGGATCTGTTCCTCACTCTTTCACCCATCCTAACTACCCGTACATGGAAAAAACAGCTATAAAGTGGATGGAAAACATAGGTCATGAGGCAAGTAGACATTCTACTGTAGTCGATGTGCTTTGTGCAGGTACTTGCCCTGTAAGAGTTCCTATATTGCTTCCACTTGCAAGAAGCTCAGGTGGGGTGTTAATACTTCATGATGATTTCGGTGAGGCTTTCGGTGTGAATTTACAAAGAGCTTCTTCAAGAGCTTCTGGTTCCCATGGTTTATTTGAGATTCGATGCTCAGATGATTTTCTTGTTACACAAGTGATAGGTCCAGGTGAAGAAGCTTCTACAGATTCTCATGAAACCTTCAAAAATGACTCCTCTTTCTGTATACAGATCCATAGCGTTGAAGAAACTCAAAGCTTTGCTATCTCCATGGAGACAAAAGGGGATATAATGAGAGACCATGTTTATTTTCAATTTGCAGTGAGATACTCTGATATTTACCAAACTGACCTCTGTAGGGTTATCACTGTAAGGCTTCCTACCGTAGACAGCGTTTCTGCATATCTCAGTAGTGTACAGAACGATGTATTGTCTGTTCTTATTGGTAAGAGAACGCTACTGTATGCCAAAACTTCTTCGGATGCAGTTGACATGAGAGGTGCCATAGATGAGAGGGTGAAGGACATTGCTTTGAAATTTGGGTCACAAATGCCAAAATCTAAGCTTTATAAGTTCCCTAAGGAGCTAGGGTCTTTGCCTGAGAACCTGTTTCATCTAAGGCGGGGTCCTCTTTTAGGTGGTATTGTTGGTCATGAGGATGAGAGGTCAGTTTTAAGAAATTTGTTCTTGAACGCTTCTTTTGAGTTAGCATTACGTATGCTTGCTCCTAGATGTTTGATGCATCGTGAAGGAGGCACTTTTGAAGAGTTGCCTGCTTATGATCTGGCTATGCAATCTGATGCTGCTGTCGTGCTTGATCATGGAACAGATGTTTTCATTTGGATGGCAAGTGTTTTCTTATTTTTATATTTTATTAATCGCTATGTTGATGCAAAACATATATATTGGGGTCCTCCAGTTAGAGGAAGGTTCGATGATACCCCATCTCTATAGTGCCCCTTTCATATCTTTAGTTACAGCCTCTGAAAGCTATGGCAATAAAAATGTGACGGTCTCAAAACTTCGAGTGGTATCAAAATTATAAGTCAGTATTTACAGATTTTTTATCATTTGATATCAATTTCATTATGCTAGAAATATTTAAATGAGCTCGTTTTTTTGTGAAGATGATCTTAATTTTGGTATGACCAAATATACAAAATTTAGTAGCATTCGAGAGTGTAGCGAAAACTAGTAATGGTGGTAAAGTGGTGTTATGGAATCTTACTCCGTTTTATTTCATGTGTAAAGTGATGCATGTGTGGTTATAAGACATAGTGGCATCTTTGGTTTTATACTAATGTCCTGGTATGTTATATGTGTTAACTGTATCTGAAGTTTCATTTGGCTCTTGTATAGGGTACCGAGTTGGCATATCAAGAAGGAAACAGTGCGGCAGCTTTAGCAGCTTGCAGAACATTAGCGGATGAGCTCACCGAACATAGATTTCCTGCTCCACGCATCCTTGCTTTCAAAGTAATTCTCGTTTCTTCTTTTTTTTCGATTTTCCTTTGATTTTGTCCTGTTTTTATGGTCAGCTTATTGTGCAAAACAGTAAATATTGGGTGCTGTGGATGCCTATTTTTTTGAGGCCTCTTGACTGATATTCAATTTTGTGGCACTTTACTTTGCTGAATCATGTTGCATATATCATATGTATATAGTCGTGTTTTTCTTGGAATATGAACACTAAAGAATAGCTTAAATACACAAAATACCCTTTGTTACAGCTTTTATACCCTTTTGTTTCTATGTATCACTGAAGTCTAAGCTTCTACCGAAATCTAAGCTGGCATAATATTAAGAAGAGTTCATATTAGAACTCTGTTAATTCAAATATCCAGTAACGGTCTCCTGTAATTCTATCATTTTATTTTTGCAGGAAGGAAGCTCTCAAGCAAGATACTTTGTTTCGCGGTTAATACCAGCTCATAAAGATCCTCCTTATGAACAGGTACTATACTCTGTCCAACATTTTCTTGATCTTTACTTCCACCATAGGCACATTGATGTGATAAATCAAATTGTTTATGATACATTGTGAATGCATGAAATTCAAGTGAACAATACCATGTTAGCTGTTGAATTTTCACATCATGCTGAAATGTCCTGTAATGTTTTAGGAAGCAAGGTTTCCTCAGCTTCGAACATTGAACCAAGAGCAAAGGGCAAAATTAAAGGCCAGTTTCATACCTTTTGATGATTACAGCTTTTCAGAGTGGATGCGTAGCCTAAAACTCATACCTCCTGAGCCAATGTAATGACTATAAAAAGCTTACATGATATAATTTATTTATTTTATATCCTTTTGTTACGCTTAGTTCAAGTGAAAGTCACCTCGAGAGTTATTGTTGGTAATGTATGGGTGCAAACCCTGGTTTACTAGAAAATATTAAACTTGTAGCAGACGGTATCTCTAGTTGCATCCAATTGTTGATTATTTGTAGATTTTTGGGGAACTTTATAATGCAATAATAATATTTGATTTGAATATTTAGAAATTATATACATTGATATTGTAAAATCATTGGATGTTAGGATGTTTTATAGTTTAGTTATCGTCGATTTCATGCCTATTTGTTTTCTTTGTGCAAATAAATCTCTCATTAAAAAAAGGATTATATATGCTAAAGGGTACAATCCAAAGATGGGCAACATCTTAAACTAGATGACCTAGGGCTAGAATAGAGGTCATTTGGTAATTGATACATGAATGTCTATATTATATTATGTGTTTGTATGATTATATTGATAATTTAGTCATATGCCTCCGACTTTATTTTTCCTTTTTTGCTCGAAGACTAGCTAATGTTTTTATTTGCAACTTTTTTTTAAGAAGAAAAATATATGTAACAAATGTGGAGAATCAAGCCATAAGCAATTCTCCAACGGCTTACAAAAAAAGATTTGTAGTACATCAAATAAAGACCCCAGACCAACCACCCGTCAAATGCCAAAATAAATGCCTATCGACTGGTGGGGCATAGAAAAACTGATGCATCAGAAAACCCAAAAGAAAGTCGAGGAATCCAGCTCCAACCAAGCTCAAGAAATGCAACTCCTGCTCCCTAAAAGCCCATACAGAGACAATCTGAAAAGAACCTAAAAATCAGGATCTGCAGCACTAGCAAACAACATTAAAAATAAACCGGGGGGAGGGGGTGAGGTGAAGGTGAAGAGAGGAGAGTGGGGGAAGAGCCCACTCTCACAAGTTCGAAAGATAATTCAACCGACCCCCGCTCTTGGGGTAGGCGGTGTTGTACTAATTGTAAAAATACCCACCACCCTCCGTGAATGAGAGCCAATCACTTCCTTAAATGGTCTATCATGGAACGCAAGGAATACATCATTCCTTACCCGCCTGATGATAGTAGGTGGATCCATAGGAACATCCTCAAAAATTGCCTTACTTCGCGGGCACCGTATATGTCAGCATATAAGGAGACGAAAAAGGATCGAGCGAATTGATTTACCTGAGGTACCAACCCACCGGTATCTCAGTAAATCAGAAAGGGAAGTGGCATTGCGTCGCTGACCAACTAGATTTCCGAAGTAATTCCAAACAGCAGTAGCAGAGTAACTGCGGAAAAACAAGTGAGCAATGGTTTCCACATCACTTGATCCGCAGCATTTGCAACGAGATATGATAGGGATGTCAATTCTCTGAAGGTTCTCGTCTAATGGTAACCCTTCATGAAGGGTTCGCCACATAAACAGAGAAACTTTCGGATGCAATCGAACATTCCATATGAAAGAAAAAGATGGAGACGTGGAGTCGGAGTTCTAGTCGAACTCCACACTGCCTTCATCGAGAAAGGAATGACATCCCATCCGGATCCACCACCATGTGAGTCCGAAAAAGATTTAATCGATTGCATCCATTTATGCGTCTCACTAGCGTAAGACGGGACTCCGGTGTAATTCACCCTCGAGAGCCTGTGGTACTTGGCATGGAGGAACGTTGTCCACAAGGAATCGTTCGCTCCAATTCTAGTCCACAACTTGCAAGCAAAAGCAGTGTAAATATCCTTAGTATTACGTTGCAGTGCAAATATGCTTAGGATTACGAAGACCTAAACCCTCCTCACTTTTGGAACGACAAATGACGTCCCACGAAATCCAATGATGTCGATTCACATTGTCATTTTCACCCCAAAGGACGACGCCAACGAACGATTAGAACGGAAGTAGGAATCAGTTGGAGTCATAATAGCAAAGACATGTGATCCTATAGAGTCCAAAACGGATTTTATAAGAACCAGTCTACCTACTTGAGAAAGAAGAGCTGCATTTCAACGAATGATCTTACTCCTTGCTTTGTCAGTCAAGGGATCGAAAATGGCGTTAAGCTTTCTATCTCTGTAAAGGACAATACCTAGGTATTTTCAATTATTCACATGTTGACATGGATTGTGTATATCTGTGTTATGAAATAATATTCGCGTTTTTACTTGCACTTTTAGTTTAAATTTGTCCTTGCAAGGCTTTCTGATGATGATATAGTTTACTTTCATTTGGTGCAACTGTTTGAATTTTTCACTTACAAGAATATGTTATATCTTAATTGTAAATATTTTCATTATGGATGTATAATATTTTCACTCAACGTACCACATGTGGTCAACCAAACTACATAGGTTCGTGTACATGGCTAAACTATTATTACAGGCGTTATGGCATTAGCTTTGCATATGCTCATGACATATGCTTTGTGCGTGAATTATATTTTTAAATATTGTATATGTTCAATTCATTCAGCAAAAATGATTTATATGAATATTAGTTATAATTTTACGTCATGTGTAATTAGTTTGAATTTGCAATATTTAATTTTTTATTAGTTTTAATTTTTATTTGTATTGTTAATTGTTAAAGAACGATGTTATAAGAAATATATATTTGTTAGATCATATATTTAAGTAATTATTATATTTCTAAATATTTATAGAAATGTGGTTTGAATTTGTTATAATATTTAATTGTTATATTCTATTTTTTTAATGAAAAATAATGATGTATAAGGATATTTTTAAAGTTATCAATGTGTAAAAAATCTTGCACTTCTAAACCATCTAGTAATAAGGATTATTGTTACTATTTTGTTTATTTTGACGGTAGAAAATATTTTAGTTTTGATTTTTAACCTTGATATGACATTTAACTGATTTAATCAATTATAGTTATTTTTATATTGCCAGTTGTGGGTGTACATTTGCTATTTTATCATAAACTGAGGATGGATTCCTAGTTTTGAAGCCGTGGCCCTTTGTTTTTACCTTCTGTTGGTAAAAAGTTCTTTAAAATGAAAAGAATTACAAAATTTTCATAGCACGTTTGTGTACAAAGATATTTCTAAGTTGTATTTTTTGTGAATGAAAGACACTCATATATTGTATTCATTAAAGTGCACAAAAAGTGTTTTATAAAAAACTGCAAGTGTTAATCAAAACTTCTAACTTCTTATATTTAATGATAAAAACTTAATACGTTAACCTATTTTTGAAACCACAGGCATAAGCATTTTTTTTTTAAAAAAAAAACAGTTCTAACTTTATGCAATATATAATAATTTTCGTCTTCATGCAAGAAAAATACAAAAAAATGCTTCAAAAACAAAAAAAGATCGCAATTCAAGGAAAATGCCGAAAAACCTACAACTTTTTGAAAAATTGCAGATATCATAGCAATTATATCAGAATATTGTCTGCACTTATGCAATTTTACTGATTGCTTTAAACTTTCAAATTCAATGCCTACACTCATTCAAACATCAGGGAGAAGGACAAACTTTACCGAAAAATTAGTCTGAAGAACACCAAGTTTTATTTTTAGTCTGAAGGACAAACTTTAAACCAAAATTAAGCTGAAGGAAAATGCTAAATGTAATTAGCATTATATTCTGTTTTTTACACTACACAAAAATGCTAGTTTTAACTAGCATTATTCAGTTTTACACTGCAGAAAATGCTAATTATATTTAGCATTGTCCTTCAGCCTAATTTTTTGCAAAGTTTGTCCTTCAGTCTAAAAATATAACTTAATGTCCTTCAGACTAATTTTTTTCCAAAGTTTGTCTTTATGCCTATTTTCCAGTTAGAAAAATTATCAAAAAAATGATGAACATTACATACAAATGAAAATATATCACTTCTAGTAATCTGTAGAAGAAGAAGCAATTATACAAAAAAATTACAGACATGTCTACAATATTTCTATACACTGAGACATGTCCAATGCACAATAGAATAGTTGCATATATGTCTGCACTTCTTTGCAAAAAGTGCATATATTTCTGCATCTGTTTTTTTCTTTTTATTACCTATAATACATTGTGGAATAGTTGTAAATATGTCTGCACTTTTCACAGTAAATGCAGATATTTTTGCAACTTCCTTCTCTTTTCCAGTAGTCTTCGATTAAAATTTACAATTTTTTGAATTTTTTTCAAAGCTGCAGCGCAAAAAATCACATAAAACTTGTTGCTATAGTATTTTACATTTCAAACTTACGTATGAGTGCGAGTTGAATTAAGTTTCAAATTAGGGACCCGTCTCCAAATATCCTCTTTTTTAAACACATTATTTTACATTCTTGAAAAGTGCAACCTTCGTCGACTTTTCAAAAATACAAAAATGTTATGTGAATGTCTAATTAAAAAAAAAAAAGAATATAACTGAGAACTGTACACTATGTAAAAAAAATTGCATATATAGAACACTTTTCAAAAGTATATATGAAGCCTCAGGGAAAATTAAATGCAGTTTACAAAATTAGGTTTAATGTATGTATCTATCACTTTATAAAAAACATGTAAAACTCATGTTTCAATGTATGTCTTATCGCTGTGGTTTCAAAAAATTATAGATATTTTCTTTTACAACACATAATATTGAATGAAATCTATTAAACAATAGTAAAGCAGAAAAAAAAAATTTGTTCTCCCTTTGATTATACGAGTCCATTCTCTTTTGCTTGATTCTCTCTTAATATTCATATTTGAATCTTTAAGTTACCTTATATTTATATTATTACATAATAAAAAATAGAACTATTTGAATAAATTTGATCAACTAATATTTATTAGTGTTTCTAACATATATTAAAAAACCATAAATTAATATGTATACGACTATTGTACCAGTAAAAATGATAATATTTATTTTTTTATTCAATTACGTTATATAAATAGCATAAGACAACAGTAACAAATTTAACTTTTTATTCGTTTATCATTCAACTTAAAATACCTGTATTTAAAATAGTAAAATACATATATCATGCGCTACATTATAAAATTCTACATTTAACTTAAAATACTCATATTTAAAACTACCACAATTATTTAAAAACTCACCTCATTTTCTCCTATATTTTAGGCAAAGTCGGCTTTCTCCTATGTTTTACGTTTTAGTTCATATATTTAAATTAATTATGTAGTGTTAAGATTAAAGTAATAAGGTAACTATAATTAGCGATATTCGTTGGTTCGATCACTAATGACAATATGAAAATTTCAGTAATATACATCATACTCATATCAGTAAAATATGATAAAATTGCATTTTCATAAAACTAGAGTACGTAAATCTCACGGCATACAATAACATAAACAATAAGGAACCTTTGTAAAATACACTCTTTAAATTTTGAAATACACAGATGTTCTTTTTTAAAAACATGTTTAAAAAATACTATTACTTTAGATCTAGCCCATCTGTAAATAATTGCAGTAAAACAAAACAAATTTATGCTTTTGTAGAAAAAATGAAAAATGCACCTTTGGTAAGAAAATTCATTTTTTTTATAGAAACGTGAAATAAAGTACAAATTTAATTTTTGAAATAAAATAGAAAATATTAATGAATTCGACATGCATCACAAATAATGTTTTTTACAACAAAAAACCTTAATTTTAAAATTCCTACAACCTTTTACCAAAGTAACTCAGTTCCCTTTTAATATTTTAAATTTTGACTTCATATATTATAGTTAATCACGAATCTTAAAAGTGTAATAAATTTAGTAAATTAATAGTCGTTGATGTGTGAAATAAATCATAAGAATATGAAAATTTCAATATTTACATGATATTCATATTAATAAAAAGGGTATACAAATAATTTGGATATACGAATAAATCAGTCACATAACATAATTATATACGAAAGAAATATTGCAAATTTAGTTTATGATTCATCTATATCAATACATTAATGCATTACATTGTAAAACCTTTATTTTAACCGAAGTGCCTATATTTAAAAAATTCTTTGGTTGCTTACAAAACCCTCCTCAATATCACATAACTTTGTATACTTACATCAATATATTTTTAGTTAATCGTGTAATATTGGTTTTAATTTATTTGAATAAATTTAATCAATAAATATTCACTAATTTATCTAATAAATCTTCAATGTGACGATTTCAATGTGTATATCATATTCATATTGAAAAGAGCAGTCAAATGGATTATTCACTTAAATATATAATTCAGATATTATAAATAATATACATGAATAACATTAACAAAACTAATTTATTATTCATGTATCTCAATAAATTCATCTACATTATAGAACTTTGTTTTTAACGTTAATTCCATATTTTGACATTTCTATAGCTATGTACAACTTCATCGATTATTTCCTAACCTTTCATATTTTGATCAATCTATATTGCTTATGAAATCTGAAATTTAATGTATATTAATAATTTATTTGTCAATCGTATACGTATACGAGCACATATTAATACAGACATAACAAAAAATTTGTGTTCAATTGTGTGTGTGTGTGTGTGTGTATATATATATATATATATAATGTACACAAACAATAATAACAAAGTTAATTTGTGAATTAACCTTAATCATTTATGTACATAAATAATAAATTTATCACATAGTACGTTAAAAGATTCTCTTTTTAACTTTAAATAACTTCATGTTAAGACCTATGTAATTTTTTTATAAAATGTTTTTCAATTTATTCATATTAAATACTCTTAAGTCAATATACTTGAACTAATTACAAAATTTCAAATTTAACATGTTCAAAAGAAACGAGTTAAATAATATTTGTTAATTCATCTAAAATAATTAAAACCAGTATGAAAATTTGCCCATAGCAATAAGTGTTAGGTGTGGCTCGCATTGGAATGGAGTGGGTGTGGTGATTGAACGGAGGAATAGTCCTACATCATAGGATATTAGAAAAGATCGAGGTATATATATATATATATATATATATATATATATATATATATATATATATATATATGGTATTGGTGGCATATACCATTGGGGATTCCTTTTGTTACAACATGTGCTTTCCAATACCAGATTATATGCTCGATGGGTGGCGATAGGTGATGTTCGATTGGGATGCCGATATAGGAGATTTTGACCGTTGACCCCAGTTAGACATGGTGAAGCGCGTACGTGCAGCTAGTACGCAGGGTGTAACACCCCATACTTTAAATAAATATTAAACGAAAATATTGATAATTTATGGTTTCATAATTTAGCTCTGAAACATATACTATTGTGTTTGTGACAATTTTCTAATTTGTTTTGATATGTGATTTTTCCCAAATGGAGTCTGCATGGGAAAGTTATTAACGAATGAAGATTTAAAAGGTTGTACGCGTATATCTACACATAAGCATGGAATTTGAAAATAGATATGTGTTATAAGTGGAAAATAAAAATTCAGATAACTAATAACTATAAATAAATTGAACGTTAGTATTAACGTTAACCAGAAAATAAAATCGGCAGAAATCACGTTCAGGACGCAGGCTTCACATGGGTCGACCCTTGTGTCGACCCACCCGGGTTAGTTCTGTTTTATTTGTGAGATGTTTTTCTAATTTAAACGGTTCGGATTTTATATTATTTAATCTGATGGATCAGAGTGTCATGTACACCTATAAATAGACTAGCAGAGCCTAGCTTTCAACTCATATTTTCTGAGACGATGCCAAGGCTCTGCCATTTTCTTTCTTCTTCAAATCTTCCAAAAATTAGAATATTAGCTTTTAGGGGTTTTGATTCAAGATTTGAAGATAAAGAATGTAAATCTACAAATAGGTTTTCGGATTTCTGATCAACGTGAGGTAAGTCCTATGAATTTGATTTATTTAGGTTTCTTTATTTCTTTCCCTCTTCTTTTAGTAGCCGATTTGTAAATCCGTGGTTATTTTAATACTAGATTCAGCTAGGAAGACCACGGAATCACAGATCTGAATCAGATTCAAAGATTGGAAAGTTGTCAGGTGAGTGGATTTAGAATTATACCTTTTTGGTATGGTATATTTCCCGTCGACATTCCCCGTAATTTTTAACATGTTAAATAACTGTAATTTGTGGTAATTGCGTTGAATCTTATTTAAAATAAGTTGAGAATATTATTGTTATAATTTGTTCAATTAATTCTCTGTTCGGGTTAAGAATTACTGTAACACCGAAATGATCAATGTGATAATAGTCATGCACACAATCTTGAGATTACTATTCAATAATAAGTTGGAAAACATGTAAATTTGACAGTGATTTGGGAAACATGTTAACTTGACGATAATTTGAAAAACATGTTAGTTTGACGGTAATTTGGAAGACATGTTAGTTTCGCAGTAATATGGGTTAGTTGGATTTTGGGGAAAATGGATACATTTCCATAATGGAAAAATTATTGTGAACGTAGTTGCAAGAAAAGAAAGGGAAAAAGGGATTAGTGTGAAATAAGGATTATTTTACCGTATTGCACACTAATCAAATAAAAAGATATACGTATGTGCACGATGAAAAAAAAGAAATAGCCTACAACTACGGATCTTGATTGATGTGCGTTATGGAAATTGATCTTTACATCTTTTCACTAATCAATCTAATGAGCTACGTGAAATATTTTCCTGAAATAATGAGAATATACAAGACGGTAAATAAATGGATGTTACAATAGTAAAAGTTTGGTTAATGTTAAGGAACCAAGGGGAAAATGTGATGAACGGGGAATATGACCTATTATAATTAATTATATGAATAAGAATGTAATATAATAGGTAGGCTTGTCCTATGGACAATTATAACATGGATTATAATAAATGAGAAAGAGAACTTACTAATAAACCTTAGTTAAGAGAACTAAGTTAATAAGTAAACAACAACAACAGGTTGTGATGACAGTGTAAGATGAGGTTATGATTAAATAAGAAAGAATAAAGTAGATTTATGGAACGAAATAAGTTTTACTTAATTATATATTAAATAACATGTTAACAGAAAACATGTGGATTGAGATAAAATATACTTAATTAGGTAACTTGTAATTGTGAAACATCTGAACAGTGATGTATTAAACTTGACTGACTTGACTTCACTTGATATGGGAAAGTATTGTAGATTACATTCGTTAATTACAACCTTGAAATATAACAAACATTTATATTAGGCTTATTAATGAACTTAAAATGGGTTAAGTTAAATAATTGTATTAAAAAGCGGTCCATTCTTTTGAGATATAAGGGACTCAGAGAAAACCTGGTAACTTGGATGAAGAGTTAAAAATGTGGATAATCAAGTTAATTGGCAATATGATAAGATAAAACAAGCGCGTGATTAAAAAATTAGATGTAAGATCTAATAACACGTTAGTGTGATGAGCCTGGACCAATCCGCACGTACGAAGGTGAAGAACCCAACGGGGTAGATCATCTGGTGTCTGGAGACACGAGAAGAGCATGTCCATCTGATTATTCTGCTTGGTTATTCTGCCTAGTGATTCTGTCTGATTTCTTTTTGGGACTAGAGGGAAGCACGGAGCTTCCGAGGGACCTTGTAGGGTACTCTGTGGTGGTCCTTTGTGCGATGCATGCTCAGGCTGTACTCACAGAGGTTGGGTCTGCGTGGTACCACCTGATGAGTATACCTTGACTACAACTGTAGCTTGGCATTCAGAAGGCTGTGGCGGATGGCATTGGGTGATTCGGCGATTGCCTCGGGAAGAGGCTGGGTCAGGACCAATAGAGGATAATAATCATCGGGTACCTGTCATCGGCAGTCAGTGGGACGCAGAAAGACTAGAGCTAAACCAAGAGACCATTGATCTTTCACTATCGAGACGTTAGTTGCGGGACACGCCAAATCGAATGTTAGATTGTTTGCTAGGGGCTTGTCACTTAGCTCTTGATGTAGTCTTTCACTAGTTGAGGGAGATGCCTGAGTGGGGCCATAGCCACCGTGAAAATGCAGACCATACTCTAGATATCTGTACTGTAGGACCAACGAGGCGGACCTTCATAGATATGAAAGGCTCCCGACCGAGTTCCGTGCATTGGATGCAGCCATATTACGGGACTCGGGGTACAATAGACAATATGTTCGTCCAAGGGTTTAGATACATGCACTGAGTGGTGTATTATAGACAGTAGGGTATTACTCCGTGTTGAGACTTGATTCGACCGAGGAGTTCAGAGACGACAATCTGTATGCTTACATGGCATAGCGACGATGATTCTATGTGATTATGTGGCGTAATGATTTGGATTTCCGTACGTCGTTCGGTGTAGGATGGATGTTGCATACACTTCCATGGCATGACGGTGGAGACCGTATGAGGAGGGTAATATGGGGAGTACCTTAAGATGTTGGGTATAGCTACATATATACTATATTAAGTTAATCTACCGGGGAGTAGATGGGTACGACGTGAGTGAAGAGTCTTGAGAGTTGTTAACCCAAAATAACCTAATAAATAAGAAAAAATAATTGAACGGTATATATAGGGTTATTTCAGAATGTATAATTTGTCCAGTCACCCGAAGTTTGTGATCTGATTCCTCCTCATAACAAATTCGCAAGTTAGGTTTATGACAGAGATTTTATAGTTTTGATACTGGTTAGACAGTATTATTACTTCGGTAAGGCTAAATTTGATTATGTTATTATATTTTATCCATTCCGATGTGAGATGTTTATCAAGCTCTGATATATTTATTATCTCTGTCTTTTCTGCATGATACTAGACAAGCTAATTCGAGCTTCGATAAATTGGGATTTTTGAAAAAAAATTGGTCTGTCGAAATTCGGGTTGTTACACAGGGAATGCCAAAAATAAACGTGGTATCAGAGCTTCATGGTTCGAGGGGACCAATATGTGCAACATGACTGAAGCACGGCTCCAAAGGGGCTTTAGCATGGGATGCTCGTCAAGGTGGAGATACAATGGTAAAGCATCCCGAACACTGCTTATGTGAACCGGGGTAGCAGCCTGACCAACTACGAAGAGAAGTCAAGGTGTAACTCCAAGGTGACTTGAGCAATGCTCGCCAAGTTAGGGATTGTTATGTGTGGCTCGCACTGGAATGGAGTGGGAGCATTTTGATTGAATGGAGGAATAGTCCCACATCGTAGGATATTAGAAAAGATCGTGGTATATATATGGTATTGGTGGCACGTAACATTGGGGATTCCTTTTGTTACAACATGTGCTTGCCAATACCAGATTATATGCTTGATGGGTGGCGATAAGGGATGTTCGATCGAGACGCCGACATATGAGACTTCGAATGTTGACCCCGGTTTGACACGGTGAAGCGCATACGTGCAGCGCATATGCATGGAGTGCCAAAACTTAACAATAAGAATAATTAAATTATTGATTTATTTCAGAGAAATATAAGCTACATAAAAAATACCATGTGTTGACCAGCCTTTTGGTCTGGTTTCCAAAAGCACGCCAGACACGCTCGACTCAACACATCGCGTGGTGTTAAAGCCCAAAGTGTCGACAAATCACTAAGGATACGAGCCAAGATGTCACGCAAGCGGAGACCTCAAAACGATATGTTAACCACTTTTTCATATCCTACACTTGAGGGGTTTCGAACCTCTCACGAACCAGAAATTTCGGATCCCCTTGGTTCGAGTCCCTTCATCTCTATCCCTCATCACCACCAAACTTCAGATCCCTCTGCCTCATACCCGAAGGCATCGACCCCTTCTGCATCACATCTGAAGACCTCGACTTCCTCTCTTCCAGAAGCCTTTGAGTCCCTCGCCACGAAGTACTTCGAGTCCCTGCATGTTTTCAGGTCCCCTAACGTTGCACCAGAAGCCTCGACTCCCTTGGCCCTCAAAACCTTCGTACCCCTCTAACACTTATTCAAAACATCGACTCTCTCTACCTGACTCCCTCTGCACACCATGTCTGACGTGTCCCTGGGATACGAGCTCGTATCCCTTAGGGCATACAAAATATATGCGTCCCCTGGGGATACGAGATTGCCGTATCCCCTAGGGGATACGTTAGTTCGTATCCCTTGAGATACGAAGTTCGTATCCCATAATAGGGAAACGAGTTTCTTTGTGCCTTTTGGGAGGGAGTTGAAATTCTGAGGATGGGTCTGCAGGGATATGAAAATACACTGTATAGTCCCCAAATCCTACATACTCCCGCCTAACCCTTCCACTATAAATACCCCCTTGCTCACACTTCATAGGGGTTGGATTTTTGCTAATTTGACATCTCATAGAGCTCCAAGAACTCATTTATGGCAGCCAAGCTTTGAGGAAGAAGAAGCATAAAAGTTACTTTTTTCTAAGACTCACATATGACAACTGTGACTCCAAAATATTTGGAAACACTGGTAACCGAATGCCTAGATGATGTTCAAGGCTTATAACTTATTATTGTGAATTAAATATCAGCAAAATCCTTCAAAGTGGATGTAGGCCGCTCACGGATCGAACCACTATAAATCTACTGTGTTATTTACTGCTTTCTACACTTAATTTTCTCATTCTAAACTTAATTCTTAGGTAATTAAGAATCCTTAAGTGTTACGACATTTTTTCCCACCAACATTCTGGTGCTTTCACTGAGAACTCAGACTCGCTTTGTAACACCCCATGTCCATTAATGTCACTCACAAATGGAATGCATCAATGTCCATGAAGCGTTATTGTTGTATAGAACAGATAAATTACAAGAATAAATAAATAAAACAACACAGCGGAAGATAAAACTTATTTCATAGCATCATAACTCAAAACAAGCTTACATAAGTAGTTCCCAAAACCATTACAACAGGATCAATAGTCTTTTCCAAAAACTTCAAAGTACATAAAGAAGCAAATACTTAAATAACATAAATGCATAAATCCCCACTAAGCATAAGCAAAGCCATAAAGATGAGAGAGTCCAAAGCGATACATCTACTCTTTTCAAGCAACTGAAAGAAATCGGCACTTAGCTGTAGTATTCCCTCCTTGCAAACCTGAGGGGTGGGGGGGGAAGGAAAGAAAAGAGGTGGAAACAAACGGGTCAGACATAAAGTCTGGCGAGTCCAGTAATTTTAACAAATAATAGGTAAGGTAAATGATCAAGACATAAATAGGCATCATGATATGGCTGTAACTTAGATAAAAAGGATGGACAAGATGATTTAGTTCCTAAGTACTTAGACAATCCTACACCTTGGCTAAGCGAACAACCCTCCAAGTACTAACCCCGAAGACCGAAGTCAACATCAGACTAGCACCCAAAGGACTATCCAACTCAACCAACATGTATTTCGTTACACCGCACTTTTGCTAAGTTACACCACATTACTTAATTACACCGCACATCTACTAGTCTCTTTTTACTAGAGGTTGATCCCTTCCCACTAACTGTACCCACATGACAAACTTGGTAGCTACTTGTACCTAGCTACTATCGTAGGTGCCGGCTTTCTCCTACCACCGCTAAGGTACCCTTAATCTATCCATTCGATCGGCTCCCTAAACCCCGTAGGCACCCGTGTTGGCCCCATAGTGGGGTGTATCACTCCCCAAAGTGGCAACCCCGATACCAATATAAAATGCACGACCATACCTACACGATGCAACAACGTCTTACCTACCATCCTAGACCCATGCACGCACATGAACCTGTTGGACTCGCGTTGCCACCGCTATTCACGTTTTGACCTCTTACATTCAAGTCCAGTAAGCGTGCCCCAACCCCGGCCTAGTACCGGGCCCAACTAGATACTCAAACGGGTTACTGGTTGAAACGAGTCCCCCATCCGACACAAGCCTCCCACCTATGCTTGGTCCCCACTAGGTTTTTCTCCCACTTAACCATTTTAATTTAAATGTCCATGTCTTACACATGTTATGGTTAAGTCCATACTTACATGTCATAATTTACATGTCTTATCTTATTCCGGTCAAGTCCATATTTACATGTCATAATTTACATGTCACCCCACTTAACCCTCTAACCATACCCATGTCTTATTATGGTTAGTATTCTTTAATTCGTTCCTTATGACGAACGATGCATGACCTCTCACATTAGACCGAACACTTTGTGGCCGCTGGATTTGCCAGGCGGTTCCGGGCAGTCTTACGCCACAAACCGGGTCTAACCTCGTGTCATTAACCGTTACGCCTACAATTCATTCCTTTGACCTCTTACATTAGACGTCCAATTGTGACCGCTGGATTTTCCGGGCGGTTCCGGGCAGTCTTACGTCACGATTGCGCCTAACCTCGTGTCAAAGGTTCATTAACATCGTATTTCACCCATACCCAATTTTCATGTCATATATATCCAATTAAACATATAATCATGTCTATAATATTGCCTATTGCAAATTGTCACTAATTACACATTAATTAGCCTCAATTACAAATTTACAATTTTAGGCAATTTCATCAATTCCATGTAATTCATACCCAAATATGCCAATTTCACATATTATCCAATTATCCAAAATATCCAATAATATCCAATTTTCCAAATTTCCCATATTCCCAATATTCCACATCGTTCCCACGTATTCGCATTCGCGCGTATTTTTAATATAGGCTCGAAGGTAGCCTAGATCCACAAATAAAAGGAATAGGGGTAAGAAGAGAGAATCAATTCACAGAAAATTGGAATAAAACAACATCATGAAATAAAGAGGCATATAGACTGGCATAGAGGCATAATAAAAGATTCAACATGAATAAACTGATAAACGGTATGAACTTTACATAGAAACATAGGCATATGATGACATGAATCAAAAAGGTGAAGACTTGGTGAGATTTTCATTACAAACATATATATGAATCCTTTTTACAACCTTTTCTTGTTACTTTAATCCCATTAAATTTGTGAAAATAACTGTACTTACCTTTCGTGGCTTAAGAAAAGGATTAACGAATTGAAATTAGTGTAGAAACGTTGCGGTGATGTTGATCGATCTTCTTTAATTGTTGTTGAAGCTCTAAACTTTGATTTGAATTGTGTATGAACACTTGAGATTTAATTTAGAGGCGGCGGCTAGGGTTTAAGAGAGAACTTGACAGCATAATGGTGTCATAGATAATATTTTATGAACTAGGGTTAGGTCTTAGGGTGTATATATAGATGTCTAGGATCGATTAGAGCTCTTAGATTAACCCAGAAATCATCAGGACCACTTAGATGCAACAACAGCCCTTAGCGTGAATCGGGCCACGGGTTGGCAGCCAAACACCCTGGATCGACCCCTAGTCGACCCAAAAATGGTGCGGTTCGGCTATTCCCCCTCTCGATTTTCTGTTTTGAACTTTTTTTGAATATTTATTTATTTAATTTTTATATATATCTATATATATATTTCTCTCATATGCATACAAACTTCAAGGCTTAATAACATCTTCATAAGGTATCCGTTTTGTGCAAACCAAATGTCTATCTTGACCCAAAATTTTGAGACGAACATAATAGCGCAACCCATTTCACTTAATTTTTCTGCTAAAAATTAAGTATACTTTAATTTGTGAATTTTAATGTTATAAAATTACGGGGTGTTACATTCTCCCCTTCTTAAAGGATTTCGTCCCCGAAATCTCCAAGTTAAGAATAATGTGTCCTACCATCCAATCATCCATCTACTCAACTATCATCCACAAGCATCCATTGTCCTTAAAATATTTCTAATGTTATATGAACATATGCAAAAGTGTGTGTATATGTTCCTTATCTAGTGCAAAGATCAGGCGGTCCACTGATTCAGTCGACCTCCTTAATGCAAATAATGATAGTGCCGTGTATCCACCATGTATGCAAAGAACCCTATACATATCATTACTACATGTGTGCACAACCATTCATTCAAATGCAACATCCATATGATATGTCCATTTAATATACATCCATTTAACTTAATACATCCATTTATATGCAATATGCAATATGAAAGTGACTGAGCCGATCTAGTGCCTAAAGTGTGTGTATATGTATCCACGAGCAACCACTAGCAAACACTTGCATCCACATGCATCCATCAATTATAACATGTCTCAAACACATGTTTCAACCATAGGACTACCCTATCTAAAGGTTAAAGACTTAAACGAGAGGATATACTAAAGTTAGGACAAGTACAAGCTAAGCGATAAAGGAGAAATTAAAAGACATACCCTCGAAAAGAAAAGGGTACAATGAATGCATCTTCCCTTCCGTCTCCCAAGTAGCGCCGCTCTCATCATCTCCCCATTGCACTTTGACTAGCTTGACCTCTCGATTCCTCAACTTCTTAATCTCTGACCCAAGAATGCATGTAGGAGCTCGTCGAATCGTCGCATCTCGCTCTATCTCTACCTCTCTAAGCAAGCTCGGCTCTACCACTTCCGTGGTCTCATGCAATTACTTCCTCAAATGCGAAACATGGAACACGTCGTGTACACCACTAAGTCTTTCGGGCAACTCTACTCTATATGCCATCTGTACAATCCTCTCCTTAATAGGAAACGACCCTACGAACCTTGGTGCTAACTTCCCAACGGACCCAAAGCGAACAACATTCCGTAATGGAGACACCTTGATAAAGATCATGTCCCCAATATCAAACTCAAGATCTGTCCTCCTCTTGTCCGCGTACGATTTCTGCCTATCTTGTGCCATCTTCATCCTCCTTCGAATCAAATCAATTTTTTCCGAAGTCTCTCTAATCATATCGGGCCCAAGCAAGATCTTATCTGTAAATTCCCACCAACAGGTAGGTGAATGACACAGCCTTCCATAAAGAGCCTCGAAAGGTGCCATGCTAATGCTAGACTGAAAACTATTATTATACGCGAAATCCACCAAAGGAAGATGCACCTCCCATGTACCTCCGAAGTCTAAAACACATAGCCTCAAAAGGTCCTCTAAAATACGATTCACCCTCTCGGTATGGCCGTCCGTCAGAGGATGATATGCGGTGCTCAAACATAACTGAGTCCCTACCGCCTCTTGCAAGCTCTTCCAAAACTCGCTAGTAAAAATAGGACCGCGATCGCTCACTATGCTAGAAGGAACACCGTGCAAACGAACTATCTCTCGAATGTATACGGAGGCTAACCATGGAGTTGTCCTCTTACTCTTCACGGGAATGAAATGGGCGCTCTTAGTAAGTCTATCTACCATGACCCAAATCCCCGTATTACCCTTCCTCGATCTTGGTAACCCATCAACAAAGTCCATCGAGACACTCTCCCACTTCCATTATGGGACCTCCAATGGGTGAAGCAACCCATCGGGCTTCTTTTGCTCTGCTTTTACTTGTTGGCACACCAAGCATCTAGCGACAAACTCGGCCACATCCCTCTTCATACCGGTCCAAAAGTAATCTCATGTCCATGTACATCTTGTCCCCGCCGGGATGAATGGTCATCTTCGAACGATGTGCATCATCAAGAATGGTCTTCCTCAAGTTCTTGTCTCGTGGTACACAAAGTCTACCGTCCCTACCTAACCAACCCTTATCATCTAGGGTATACCTACTGAGATGGCTCGATGACTCCCCCCTTATGAGCTTCTCTACTAACTCAACCAACTGTGGGTCATCTCGTTGTGCCTCACCAATCCGTCCCAAAAGCGTAGGTCTGACCTCTAAGGATGCTAGCAAACCGGATACAAAGTCAATGGAAGGTCTAAAGTCAAACATAGAGATAAACTCTAAGCTTCTCCGCTCAACAAACAACGGACTCAAGGACAACCTTTTCCTACTTAAGGCGTCTGCCACCACGTTACCCTTGCCAGGGGTATATGCTTTCTCGAAATCGTAGGATGCTAAGAATTCCATCCACCTTTGCTGCCTTAAGTTCAAGTCCTTCTGAGAGAATAAGTATTTTAGCGATTTGTGGTCTGTGAACAATTTGAATTTCTCGCCAAGAAGATAATGGCGCCAAGACTTAAGCGCGAAAACAATAGCGACCAACTCTAGGTCATGTGTAGGGTAATTCCTCTCATTTACTTTCAACTGCCTTCCTCCATAGGCTATTACCCTCCCCTCTTGCATTAAGACTGCGCCTAGTCCTGTCCCACAAGCATCGGTATAAACGGTAAATGGCTTACTCCCATCTGGCAACACTAAGACTGGGGATGTGGTCAAATCTCTCTTTAATCGTTGGAACGCATCATCACAATCTACGTCCCACGTGAAAACTAGGTTCTTCTTCATCAAGCGTGTCAATGGGGCTGATATCTTTGCGAAATCCTTGATAAACTTCCTATAATAGTCAGCCAACCCCAAGAAACTCCTCACATCGGTAGCATTTTTAGGGACCTTCCAATCTTGGATGGCCACCACCTTCGCGGGATCCACAACTATCCCTTCTTTTGAAACCACGTGCCCTAAGAATCTCACTTCCTTCCTCCAAAAGTTACATTTAGAAAATTTAGCTTTAAGGTTATGCGCTCGAAGGGTCTCCAACACTTCCCTAAGATGTAGGGCATGCTCTTCCTCGCTCTTAGAAAAGATCAAGATGTCATCCACAAAGACCACCACGAATTTATTAAGGTACTCCCTGAACACCCTACTCATCAAGTCAACAAAGTATGCGGGGGCATTTGTCAAACCGAAGGGCATTACAAGCCACTCATAGAAACCATCCGGAGTCCTAAAGGCAGTCTTGTCTATGCTATCCTTAGCCACTCTCAACTGATGGAAACCAGTGGCTAAGTCCAACTGCGAAAATACTGAGGCGCCAACTAACTGATCGAAGAGATCGTCAATCCTCGGCAGCAGGTGCATATTCTTCTTAGTAAGCTTATTAAGTTCTCTATAGTCCATACAAAGTCTAAGGGACCCATCCGCCTTCGTGGAAAATAGTACTGGAGCACCCCACTCCGATATACTATGTCTTATGAATCCCTTCTCAAGCAACTCCCCTACTTGCTTATTAAGCTCCCTCCTCTCACGAGGAGCCATGTGGCGTACTGGCAGAGATACTGGTTTTGCATTGTCTACAAGATAAACACGAAAGTCTATCTCACGTTTTGGGGCTAGACCCCTCACATCATTGAAGACATCAACATATTCACGGACTATATGAACAGAATGTAAATCATCATTGGATGCGTCAAGTGACTCAAGATAACTAAGCATCACCGATCCTCTAGGGTCACAAGAAATATCAAGGGTCTTTCCACTACGAGTCAACAATTTTACTACCCTTCGTTCACAATCTAGGATGGCACCATATCTGGCTAGCCAATCCATCCCTAGAATCAACCCATAGCCCATGAAACCAAGCACAAAAGCATTACATTCAAAACCAACGCCTAAGATAGACAATCTCAAATCCCGACAAACCATGGATAAATGAGCCGACCCGCCAATAGGATTTTAGACTACAATGGGATCTACAACGAGATTAGTATTTAAGTGCAGTGTTTTAACTAATGATGTAGAGATAAACGAATGTGATGCACCAGAATCGAATAAAGTACAAACATGATGATCAAACAAGAAAATCAAACTTTCGACAGAAATTTTTCTGCCTTCCTGTCCCGGAGCCATGAGAGCGTGAACCTGCCCTCCCGAAGTAGAACCGGCCCTCTGCCCTTGCTTCTTAGGACAGTCCTTCACAGCATGACCCGCATCACCACTTTGATAACAAGCGAACTTCTTCTTCTTCTTCCTACAGTCTTTCTTCAAATGGCCAGGTTTCCTACAGTTGTGACACTTCCTCTTTTCTTTACCACCTTTCTTTTGTTGTTGGGCTTTCTTTGGATCCTCCTTCTTATCTTGCAGCCTAAAAGTACTTACACCCTTCTCTTCTTCATGCATGTATGCCATATCAACAAGCTTTTCATACGTAGCCCCCATTGGAATGTGGGACTAGCCAAACTGTGAAGCGGTTCATTTAGGCCCTTTGCAAACCTCAAGGCCTTCTTGTGAGGCGTATTCACCAACTCTTGCCCAAATCTCGCCAACTTATTAAATTCGGTCACATACTCCTTCACGGTCAAGTTTTTCTGCTTCAGTGTCAAGAACCTCTCCATGTACATACTCTCCTCAGCTTGAGAAAGGAATTTCAACTCAAACCTTCCCTTAAAATCTGCCCATGTCTCCACGGCACGCTCTCCATTAGTAAACTCCCACCAAAACGAAGCTTCATCCTTCATCAACCAAGCAGCCAATTGGACCTTCTTACAATCGTCCAAATCGAAAATGCCAAACAGATCCTCCACTTCTTTCAACCAATTTCTAGCTTCATCGAATGTTTCAGACCCACTAAAAGGTTTTCCAACCATCGAACGAAAGTCTTTACATATCTTGGAGAAAGCATCTCAACGCGAAGGAATGACTGGAGCTGGGGGAGGAGGAGGAGGAACGTCGGTCGGACCTGCGGCAGCGGCCCTAGCCTCGAGATACTGACGAAACCAACCGGGTACATGAACACCCTCTGGTATCTCAGATGCTCCAGACATGCTGAAAAGAAAAAGAAAGAGTTTCAAAACAAGGGAAGCGAAAGAGAGATGTATGCCTTGCGGGGATTATGCTTTTCAAAGTAAACTTTCCTTGAAAATAGCTTCTTTAAAACAAGTTTTTGAAAATACTTTCTAGGAAAATAATACTTTTGAAAACACTTTTCAAAACTTTTTATCTGTTCTTGTAACCATAGCTCTGATACCACGTGTAACACCCTATGTCCATTAATGTCACTCACAAAGGGAATGCATCAATGTCCATGAAGCGTTATTGTCGTATAGAAGAGATAAATTACAAGAATAAATAAATAAAACAACATAGCGGAAGATAAAACTTATTTCATAGCATCATAACTCAAAACAAGCCTACATAAGTAGTTCCCAAAACCATTACAACAGTATCAATAGTCTTTTCCAAAAACTTCAAAGTACATAAAGAAGCAAATACTTAAATAACATAAATGCATAAATCCCCACTGAGCATAAGCAAAGACATAAAGATGAGAGAGTCCAAAGCGATACATCTACTCTTTTCAAGCAACTGAAAGAAATCGGCACTAAGTTGTAGTATTCCCTCCTTGCAAACCTGAGGGGGGGGGGGGGGGAGGAAAGAAAAGAGGTGGAAACAAACGGGTCAGACATAAAGTCTGGCGAGTCCAGTAATTTTAACAAATAATAGGTAAGGTAAATGATCAAGACATAAATAGACATCATGATATGGCTGTAACTTAGATAAGGTAGATAAAAAGGACGGACAAGATGATTTCGTTCCTAAGTACTAAGACAATCCTACACCTTGGCTAAGCGAACAACCCTCCAAGTACTAACCCCGAAGACCGAAGTCAACATTAGACTAGCACCCAAAGGACTATCCAACTCAACCAACATGTATTTCGTTACACCGCACTTTTGCTAAGTTACACCACATTACTTAATTACACCGCACATCTACTAGTCTCTTTTTACTAGAGGTTGATCCCTTCCCACTAACTATACCCACATGACAAACTTGGTAGCTAATTGTACCTAGCTGCTATCATAGGTGCCGGCTTGCTCCTACCACCGCTAAGCTACCCTTAATCTACCCATTCGATCGGCTCCCTAAACCCCGTAGGCGCCCGTACTGGCCCCACAGTGGGGTGTATCACTCCCCAAAGTGGCAACCCCGATACCAATATAAAATGCACGACCATACCTACATGATGCAACAACGTCTTACCTACCATCCTAGACCCATGCACGCACATGAACCCATTGGACTCGCGTTGCCACCGCTATTCACGTTTTGACCCCTTACATTCAAGTCCAGTAAGCGTGCCTCAACCCCGGCCTAGTACCGGGCCCAACTAGATACTCAAACGGGTTACTGGTTGAAACGGGTCCCCTATCCGACACAAGCCTCCCACCTATGCTTGGTCCCCACTAGGTTTTTCTCCCACTTAACCATTTTAATTTAAATTTCCATGTCTTACACATGCTATGGTTAAATCCATACTTACATGTCATAATTTACATGTCTTATCTTATTCCGGTCAAGTCCATATTTACATGTCATCCCACTTAACCCTCTAACCATACCCATGTCTTATTATGGTTAGTATTCTTTAATTCGTTCCTTATGACAAACGGTGCATGACCTCTCACATTAGACCGAAGACTTTGTGGCCGCTGGATTTGCCGGGCGGTTCTGGGCAGTCTTACGCTACAAACCGGGTCTAACCTCGTGTCATTAACCGTTACGCCTACAATTCATTCCTTTGACCTCTTACATTAGACGTCTAATTGTGACCGCTGGATTTTCCGGGCGGTTCCGGGCAGTCTTACTTCACAATTGCGCCTAACCTCGTGTCAAAGGTTCATTAACATCGTATTTCACCCATACCCAATTTTCATGTCATATATATCCAATTAAACATATAATCATGTCTATAATATTGCCTATTGCAAATTGTCACTAATTACACATTAATTAGCCTCAATTACAAATTTACAATTTTAGGCAATTTCATCAATTCCATGTAATTCATACCCAAATATGCCAATTTCACATATTATCCAATTATCCAAAATATCCAATAATATCCAATTTTCCAAATTTACCATATTCCCAATATTCCACATCGTTCCCACGTATTCGCATTCGCGCGTATTTTTAATATAGGCTCGAAGGTAGCCTAGATCCACAAATAAAAGGAATAGGGGTAAGAAGAGAGAATCAATTCATAGAAAATTGGGATAAAACAACATCATGAAATAAAGAGGCATATAGACTGGCATAGAGGCATAATAAAAGATTCAACATGAATAAACTGATAAAAGGTATGAACTTTACATAGAAACATAGGCATATGATGACATGAATCAAAAAGGTGAAGACTTGGTGAGATTTTCATTACAAACATATATATGAATCCTTTTTACAACCTTTTCATGTTACTTTAATCCCATTAAATTTCTGAAAATAACTGTACTCACCTTTCGTGGCTTAAGAAAAGGATTAACGAATTGAAATTGGTGTAGAAACGTTGCGGTGATGTTGATTGATCTTCTTTAATTGTTGTTGAAGCTCTAAACTTTGATTTGAATTGTGTATGAACACTTGAGATTTAATTAGAGGCGATGGCTAGGGTTTAAGAGTGAGCTTGACAGCATAATGGTGTCATAGATAATATTTTATGAATTAGGGTTAGGTCTTAGGGTGTATATATAGATGTCTAGGATCGATTAGAGCTCTTAGATTAACCCAGAAATCATCAGGACCACTCAGAAGCAACAACAGCCTTTAGCGCGAATCGGGCCACGGGTTGACAGCCAAACACCCTGGATCGATCCCTAGTCGACCCAGCGGAGCTCGGGTAGACTCCAAAAATGGTGCGGTTCGGCTATTCCCCCTCCCGATTTGCTGTTTTGAACTTTTTATGAATATTTATTTATTTAATTTATATATATATATATATTTCTCTCATATGCATACAAACTTCAAGGCTTAATAACATCTTCATAAGGTATCCGTTTTGTGCAAACCAAATGTCTATCTTGACCCAAAATTTTGAGACGAACATAATAGCGCAACCCATTTCACTTAATTCTTCTGCTAAAAATTAAGTATACTTTAATTTGTTTTAATGTTATAAAATTATGGGGTGTTACACGCTTCTTTATCGCACACTTCCATCTTGGTTTCGACGTGCTACTCAAGTCTCTTCCTAACCTACCACTCGAGTCTGCTTATGATGGTTAAGCGGGCAAAGAACCTGATGATCAGAACTTCTGCAGCAGCCGAAGATGCTCACCTCAACAACTTCAATCAGCGGGAAACCCGACCGAAGTAGACATCATCCTTCCTACAGGCCCCGATGCTTCGGCAACTCAGGCGCAAGTTTACGAACTTAACAAAAGATTGGAAAAAGATATCTCGAACTAAACGAAGTGCTGATAAACAACATCAACCTTATGCGTCAGCTTCAAGAAAGTCAACGCCTCGTCGCTCGACTCTACCTTGCTCAGAAAAATGCTCATCCATGGCACAATTCCTCTGAAAGTGCCTCTTCTGAACCTCGGGGCCGGAGCCGAAGAAGGAGGTTCACTCTCAACACTAATGTCGGTACTCACACTAACGCCCATACCAACGGCAACGACACTGGAACCATCATTACCATCAGCGAGAGAATGCGTCAACACGACCATTCTCGGTTGGTTTTCACTGATGAACCAGGTCTGTAACCAACCCCCTCCTCAGTAGGACCCGGCAGTTGCCGCTCTAAACTTGGGATCTACGCATCTAGAAACTTAGCAGGCCCCAAGTCCTATCTGATCAGAATTGGCATCAACGCACCCAACCTTACCAACAATACCAGAATCAAGTCGACCAGGACGATGACATGGATGAGAACGAATCCGATGTCCATCCTAGACAACGTCCACGGCCTCGAACCCCCGAAGTAAACAACAACCGCTGGATCCCGCCAGAGAACGTTCATCCGGCATATCTCCCCGACATGGTCCGAATGATCATAAGGTATATGCGAAGGAACGTCAACGACGTGTGGGAAACCCACTTAATTGTAACCCCTTCGCCAAGGTCGTGCACGAAGCCGAGTGGCCACGGCGCTTTAATATGCCACAACTCATAGTCTACGGAGGAACCACTGACCCTTGTGCTTTCCTGAACCGCTAAGAATGGCACATGGATTTTAGTAGGGGCACAGATGCCGTCAAGTGCAAATGCTTTCCCATCTTCCTAGAGGGCACAACCTTGCTTTAGTTCACCCGCCTTCTGCTCGAATCTATCAATAACTTGAAGCCCTGCCATGATATAATTCATAGTTTCAAAGGTTCTTCCAACCACCCTATGGGAATGGTCGACCTATCAATAAAACTCAGAGAAGGGGATCGGAGCCGGGTCCAAATCCTCACCTTGTGGTCATCAACGTCATCTCTCCATATAACGTTTTCCTTGAGGGCCCTTTCCTTGTAGAGTTTAGAGTTTGCATATCTCCATGGTCCCTTCTGATGAAATTTCCGACGGAGATGGGATCTACACAGTTAAAGGCGACCAAGCAACCGCGAGGGCATGCTACCTCACAGATGGAAAAAGGCGCACAATAAGGACAAAAGCAACACGGTGCCTCCGCCTTCTTGCGCCCAGATCGTCTTCGCATAACAATCAAAGGTGTCTGAGTCCTGGCTCAGGTGCCACTGCCGTCTTTTTGATGATCTCAATCCGAGGGATGACAACGATCCCGATTTTGAGAGGGCTACCCCGGTAGAACCAACGGTGGATGTTCCGATCAGCCCCAATGACCTGATAAAGGTCTTGAAAGTTGGATCGCAACTCTACCTCGCAATAAAGGAAGAGCGTGTGGAATTCTTAAGGACCAACCTTGACATATTCACTTAGACCCACTCCGACATGTGTGGCATCGATCCAGGAGTCTCTTGTCACATGCTCATTATCGACCCCTAGCAACTTCCAGTCAAATAGAAACGTCAAATCTTGAAAATCGAAAAATCGACTGCACTTAAAGAGGAGGTAGATAGGCTACTTGGTAATACCTTTATCCATGACACCTTCTACCGTGAATGGGTCTCCAACCCAGTCCTTCTCCAGAAAGTAAACGGAAAGTGGCGAACGTGTGTCGACTTCTCAGACTTGAACAACGCATGCCCTAAAGATAGTTTCCCACTTCCAAAGATCAACCAGCTTGTTGATTTATCCGTCGTATACCAGCACCTGACCTTCATGGATGCGTACTCAAGTGACAATCAGATTCCAATGTATTTTCAGACCAGGATCATACTTCTTTCATAACCGACCTCGGGCTCTACTGCTATGTCGTCATACCCTTCGGTCTTAAGAACGCTGGAGCCACCTATCAACGACTGGTCAACCGCATGTTCAAGGACAAGATCAGGAGATCTATGGAAGTCCGTGGATGATATGCTCATTAAAACAAGAGTATCGAACGACCATGTCCATGTCCTCTCCGAGATGTTCGGTGTCCTCCGCCAATATGCCATGAAACTCAATCCCTTGAAATGCTCTTTTGGTATTGCATCGGGAAAATTTCTAGGTTTCATTGTCAATTCACGGAGAATCAAAGCCAATCCAGATATGATTAAAGCTATGCAGGATATCCAATCATCTTGGGGCATTAAAGATGTTCAAATTCTAAATGGGAAGGTCGCCACCCTGAGTCGATTCATCTCCAAGGCTACTGACAAATGCATTCCCTTTTTCGACTTGCTCGGATAAGGGAAGCGCTACTTCACATGGGCACAAGAGTTCGTTGCCGCATTCCAGGACCATCTGAATCACATAGAGAGACCACCTATCTTGTCCAAACCCGTGGATCAAAAGTACTTATATGTATATTTGGTTGCTTCCATGCATGCAATCAGCTCAGCACTTGTGCGCATCAAAGATCGTGTCCGATGACCCGTTTACTACATCAACAAGAGATCAACAGGGGCGAAAAAGAACTATCCAAAACTCAAGAAGCTAGCTTAATGTTTGTTGATCTCCTCCTGAAAGCTATAACCATGCTTTCAGTCTCATCTGATCAAAGTTTACACCGACCAGCCGCTACAATAGGTCCTGCAACGACCTGAGGCGTCTGGACGACTTCTGAAATGGAACATAAAACTAAGCCAGTTCGAGATTACCTTCATTTCCCGCTGAGCCATCCTCGGACAAGCGCTCTCCGATTTTATAGCAAAATTTACGATTCCAGAAGATCCTCCCCCGGAAGACATCGAAACTCTAAACATTCAATGGAAGCTGTTCGTGGATGGATCCTTCAACGGTCAGTGTTCTGCCGCCATAGTCATACTGGTTACTCCTGAGGAATGTTCGATCTGTTATGCTCTGAAGCTTCACTACCCTACCACCATTAATGATGCATAATGTGAAGCCTTAATCGTTGGACTTAGAATCTTAATCGAACTTAACATCAAGGCTATCCATATCTACTCCGACTCATAGCTCATCATAGGACAGGTGCAGGGTGAATATGAAGCCAAGGGGCATGGCTCGTCCTACCTCTCTTGGGTCCGAGAACTCCTCACTAACTTCGACCACTACATCATTATGCACATCCCTCGAGAATAGAATGAGAAAGCCAATTCTCTGGCCAAACTAGCGAGCTCAGGGGATGCACAATCTTGTGGTTAGCCCCAACCGAAGTGCGCGACTATCTGAGCATCGATCAGATGCACCCGATTCTGTCGCATTGACGGAGATCGAACCTGAGCCAGAGTCCTAGATGACACCAATAAAGAACTACTTACAACATGAAATCCTCCCCGGACGCTACAAGGAAAGATGAGCACTCACTCGCAAATCGACTCGCTACATCATCCAAGATGAAGTGGTCTACCGAAGGGCCGAAGGGTATTCCCTGTTCCCCTACTCCGGTGTGTAGACCACTACGACGCCGACCACATGTTGTCAGAGGTGCACGAAGTGGGTGCAGTGACCACACTGAGGGGAAAACCTTGGGAAAGAAGGTTCTCATATAAGGTTTCTTCTGGCCCACACTCGATCAAGATGTCGCAAATAAGGCCCGCAAGTACAATAAATGCTAGAGTTTCTCCAAGATTCCAAGAGCCCTGCCAGCTGAGCTAACGCAAATGGTCATCCCTTAGCCATTCGCTACGTGGGGAGTAGATATCATCAGAACTCTTCTATTAGCCAGAGGCGGGGAAAGTTATGCTATCGTCACAATTGATTACCTCGCTAAATGGGAAGAAGCCGAGTCCCTCACTACAATCTCTACCAAGAAGGTGATCAACTTCGTCATCCGAAACATTATCACTCGATATGGAGTCCCCCAAGTGATCATTTCTGACAATGGGACTCGGTTCAAGAGCGCCGAGTTCAAGACCTTCTGTTGGTTGCGAAACATTGAAAAGAGATTCTCGGCAATAGCTCATTCTCAAGCCAATGAGAAAGTCGAGGCTATCAACAAAGTAATAAAATCCATCATCAAGAAGCGTTTGGAGAAAGTCGTAGGCTTATGGGTAGATGAGCTCCCTCTGGCCCTATGGGCCTACCGGACTACCCATAAGTCAGCGACTGGCCATACTCCCTTCGCTCTCACCTATGGATCTGAAGTCTTCATTCCCGTTGAGCTCAAACTTCAATCTCATCGAGTTACATACTACGATCTGAAGACTAACCAAGACCTCCTCCTGCAATCACTTGACCTACTCAAAGAGAAAAGAGATGAAGCTGAACTTAGATATGCCTCCCAACGTCGACGAGTCTCCAGATACGTCAACTCCAAAGTCTGCCTCAAGGGCCTCAACGTAGGTGACCTCGTCCTCAAGCGTATCTTTCCCACACTGACTGGCTTCAGTCCTCACTGGGAAGGTCCATACATCATACAATGGAGGCTTGGAGATGGAACATTCAAGCCAACAACCGTTGATGGCACCGAGCTCCCAAGGGAATGGAGTAGTGAACATCTCCGTCGTTAGTTCACATAACTTAGTGTACATACTTATTGCTTTCCAACAATGTTTTGTTTTCTTAAAAGTCAAGGATTGTAAAGGCTACAGCTGCCACATTTGTTAGTAAAGATAGTTTTCATTTCTCTGTGCTCTTGATACGTTTAAACTCTTCATAGTATTCTTAACCAACATTACAATCAACTTGCATACACAAGCAAACAACACTAGATCGGTACCTCGAAGCCCGGGACCGGTCCCCTAACTCGAATCTCGAACCCACGACGAGGCCGAGTATAAACAACTTTGACTCATGTCTCAAACCAACAATGAGACCGAGTATAAATAAACCCATACCCTATGTTTTCGGACTTGGGGTAGCCTACCAACCAAACAAGCGTGACATGACACGCTCGTTTGGTTCCGTCCGACCCAATGGGTTCGGACCCGGGCAATACTTGGCGAACCACTGACACCCTTAAACTCTATCTCGAACGAAATAACGGGAGGGTCTAAAGGACGAATCAACGATGTCCATGTCTTCTCGCGACTCGGGACCAATGACCTCAGGGAGGTCCCGAGAGGGAAGATACTAAAGACGACCTTCATACGACTTGGAACCCCTGACCAACGGAAATCCCGAGAGCGAGGTCTGCACTTACAGTCTTCGCATGACTTGGAATCCCAAGAGTGAAGCCGTAAACAATGCATGCTTAAGTGCAATGATAAGTATATTTATGCTAGTACAAAATCTAGAAAACATAGATGAATGTTTAAGCACTTAACACAAAATGCGATATAAGAAAATTCAACTAAGAACTTTCATTCGCAACCAAGAGCAAACAACATAAGTCTATCTAACTTTCTTTCTAACGATACGACATATATGAAAACCATACCGTGCCTCCAAAACTGAGGTTCGTACTCACATATACTATTGGCCTACATGACCAAAATATCTATAACGATCACTGAGATGCCTCGTCCTTCTTTTACTTAACAGATCCAACACTGGGAGGGCCATCACCAGTCTTTGTCCTCTTCCTTCCGGAGCTACCCCCACCTTTCCCTCCTTTACCCTTGGTCAGGGAGATAGACTCAAAGGATAGCAACTTGTGCTTCCCATTGTTATCCTCATCGCATGTGACCACTGTGACCTCCCTAGGTGAGATACATTGCAACAGTTTAGGATAGATGTCGGTGGCAAGTGCCAGCACAGCCTTAGTACCTCCTTGGGCCTTCTTAGCCTCCAAATCTACCTTCTTCGTAGCCTCCAGTGCAGCCTTTTTGTCAATTAGCTTTTTGGCCTTAAGCTGCACCTTCGCGTACGCCTTAAACTTCTTATATGCCTCTTCGCCTCTTTTGTTAGCATCCTCCTCAGCTTTCTTTTTCTTAGCTTCATCTGTCTGCCTCTTCTCCTCTAGTTCCTCTGCCTTGGCAACCAGTTTGGATTTCTGCGATTGAACTAAGTCGTGCATTGTCACCATGCTCGCATCCACTGGACCCATCACATGCATACTTTGGCCATCCATCACCTCTCCTTCCTCAAGAAGATCCTTGTAAACGCTAGATGCTGAGTCCATATCCAAGAACGTATCCACGTGTCTTCACCCCTCTCCAAACTGTATTCCTTGCAATCCCAACCCAGACTCAAGCATTTGGATAAATATTGGGGCAAAGCCCGTTGTCATCTTCGCTCTGAAGGGGCTGCAAAACAAAGAAGAATGTTACTTAGTTTCTTTTAACTCAGTGCTTATATCCTTTTCGAGCGTTTGTAATAATAAGACTTTACCTCCATGAACTTGTGGCACGAGGGCAATAGGCAGAGTACCCACAGTTGTAATTAGAGAGGAAACTTGCAATCCCAACTCTGGCAAATCGGGATTATACTCGGTTGTAAAGTGAGTTGGGACCATGGGACCGCTGACTGTGGAGTAAAGTGTGGCTTGTAAACGATAAGAACTCCCCTCTGCAAACTTGTGAGTGACAATCACAATCTTAGTGGGCACGAACTTCCCTTTTTCGGCAGCAAGCTCCACCAACCTTGCCCTCTTGGAATCCTCCTACAACAATGTCCTCCCTTCCTCCAACACCTTGTGATCCGTCTCAGTCAACAAATCCATCATAAGATGGTTCCCATCCACTGCCTCGACCCCTCGCAACCGAGCCTCAAACCGTAGAAGCCTTTACCATGTCTGAGCCATCACTCGGAGGTAATCCCTAACCTAGGAGATTCAACAAAATCTCAATGCCTTGACACACATACCCTATATGGGCTCCTCCAAAGATGCCTTTAGCCTGGTTTTTGCATTCTCAATATCCTCCCTGAGCCTGTCCACTTCTCTTTGATGCTCGGCCTTTAATCCGTCCAACAAACTAAGTACATCTTTATTACTTGCTTCAGCATCCTCTTTTTCCTTCATAGGCGCCTCTAGTTGTCTTCTCAGCTCAGCATTCTCCCTTCGTAACCTCTGAACCTTCTCATTCTCGGCTTTCAGCCTCTCGTTCTCTTTCACCAAGTCCTCATTATCTTTTTGGAGCTGGAATACCTTCTCGTTCTCCTCCTTTAAACGGGCATTCTCCTTTACCATATCGGAGTTCTCCTTCTTAAGGCTTGAATTTTTGATCGACACCGAGGCCACAGTGCCTTTAAAAGTTTAAGCAGCATGCTTTGACTCCCTCTCCAACTTCTCATATTTCTCCTTCAGTTCACCTATTTCGGCAATAGATAGTTAGCATATAAACATGTGGCTCGAATACAAAGAAATAGGTGCAACTTAAAAGATATGTCTTATGCAGAGACTCTTCCCAATTCTATACAGTCAGCTACTCATCCTTGACCTCTTGCCTCAAATTGGCAATCTCTACATTTTTATTTATGATGAGCTCCAAGAGGTGCCCAGAATATTTGTAGCATTCGTTGCATTGGTAGTAAGATGTGTATACTTGCTGCCACACCATCTCCCTATCCACACGGAGATTCAGATTGATATTCAGAAGCCACTTTATTTCATTAAAGTTATGCTTGGGAAATCGTTCTTTCAGCTGGGCCTTTCTTTCGTCCACGGTGAGCTCCGGAGCGTCGGGTGCCTCTGGGAGCTTCCCATTCTTCTTTGATGCAACTTTCTTTCTTTTGTCGGTATGCATCAACTCTTTTTGTAACGACCCGGAAAAAATGAACCAATTTAAACTTTTTAAATTGGCTATTTTAGTGGATTTTAAATATTTAAAATAAATATTTTAAATAATAGCGATGAAATGTATGTTTGAATCGATGTTGAAAATGAAAATAATTATTTTGAATTATAAACAAGGCCTGAAATGGCGCGGTAGTTTCAAAATTTGAATTCAAACTTTGACTGACTGTACCGGGTGCAAAACAAAACGGATTTGAGTGAAACCAAAAATATTTAAATCTGTTAGTGAATACCTTTCTAACAAATCTGAAAAATCAAAGTTACATAGTAGGAAGCAAAAGTTATGGCCAAATGAATTTTCAGAAAGGTCGCTATGGAATTTATATAGCCCGTGAAAATGGCCATTTTGCAAACGACCTCGGAATTCGACGAAACCACTTTTGTTGGATCCGGGATGTTAAGTTATTGCTAGGTTTAAAATTTCATAATTTTTGAAGCTAGTATGTGAGCGTGGCAAAAGAAAATGTGTTTGGTCGATTTCTATTAAATTGGATCGACTAGAAATGGGTCATTTTTCAAACAGTCTCAGAATTCGACGAAACTAGTTTTTTTGGGACCGTATCATCAAAACATAGCTAGATTTATTTTTCGGGAATTTTTCGAATCAGTTTGTGGCCCCGGCAAATTGAAATGTACGTTCAAATTAAATATTGAATGTGTTATATTTTGATTTGAAGGAAAACTGACTGAAACAGTCGAATGGGCCTACGAAACATATCCCATTGTGTTCGGAATGAGGGTAAAACGCTAGGGACGATAGTCGTTGGGTTTGGATTGGTGTTCGTGTGTGAAAGAGGGTATTTTGGAGATTTAAAAATATATAAATTAATAAAAAATTCATTGGCCAGAAGTGTTTCTCTCTCCCCGTATTCCTTCATGCGCGCACGACGGAATGGGTTCTCCACCTTCTCTCTTCGATTTCTCCCCCATTTCACAATGAAATCGAGTAATTCTTGATTCATTTCAAAGCTCTTCGTCTCCTCATTAAATTCATCTAAGGTTTGTTAGTTATCATCAAGTGTGGAGGGAGATACGAGTCCCCAAAGTCAGTGATTTCGGAGCGCCGCCGAGCCTCCATGGTGCCACCGAACTGAGCGAGACCACCAGCGCCGGGAAGGTGGTTCGAAGCTCTTCGACGCTGTGTGAGCCGATTCTCCTATCGCGCAACCGTTTGTGCGAAAATTCGAGACCTAGTTTTGAAAAGGTATGGAAACATACGGTTTTGGTTTCTTTGAACTGATTTTTACATTTTAAAGCGTAGCGAACTTCTAAAAACCATATCTTTTTGCTTTGTGGTCGAAATTCAGTGAAACAAGAGACAGTGGACTCGTGTGGACGTCTTCTACATTTTAGAAGAGACCGCATTTTTTTTGAGCCTTCTGCTATTTTTGGTGGAGTGGAACCCAATGTGAGATTTCTAAATTATAAACGATATGGAAAACGACGATGTATAAATTATATAATCGATGTATGAGTTATATAAGCATTGTACACCTCATGTATAAGCGTTGTATAAATTGTACGTTCGATGTATAAGTTATATATGCGTTGTAAAAATTATATATGTGTTGAATTAGAAGTGAAATGCTTATATATATATATATATATATATACGCCCCTCGTCCACAAACCATGGACGATATTTATTGGTTGTGATTGGTGTGAAAATTGATTGGATACGAATGGTTGATTAGAATTGTTTGTGGTTGAAATTGATTGATTGTGGTTGAAAAATACCCGTTTGTGGTTGAGAATTATTTGGTTGAAACCACATAGGATTAGTTTGTGGAAATGAAAAATATATACATGCCGCCTGAGTGCGAACTAGATGCATGATTCCCCATTGTCAAAAGCTGCGAGGCTTTAAGGTAGAGCGAGGAGCCGTACTAGGGACGACCCCAGTTTTAACTACCCTGCCGTTATGCTGCCGAAATTTTGAATAATATTCATGTGTTAGAATTATTTTCATATGTTCAAACTATATTCGTGTGTTGAATAGAAATTCATCTATTGAACGACATTCATGTTTTAAATATAAAAATCACCTTTTTATCTATATATATAAACTATAGAAAACCTTCATGTGTTTAATAGAAATTCATTCGTTGAATGGAAATTCATGTGTTGAATGGTATTCGTGTTTTGAAATAAATTGTTTTATAATAAAAATCATATTTTTATCATCTATATGAACTTTATAAAATAGTCGTGTTTTGAAATAAATTGTTTTATAATAAAAATCATATTTTTATCATCTATATGAACTATATAAAATAGTCGTGTTTTGAAATAAATTGTTTTATAATAAAAATCATATTTTTATCATCTATATGAACTATATAAAATAGTCGTGTTTTGAAATAAATTGTTTTATAATAAAAATCATATTTTTACCATCTATATGAACTATATAAAATAACCGTGTTTTGAAATAAATTGTTTAACAATAAAAATCATATTTTTATTATATACATGAATTGTTAAAAATAGGGAAGTGTTGAAATAGAAGACGGTTGGATAAAAATATCATTTTTATCAAATGTATGAAAAGCAAATAGTTTTGAAATCGAAGAATCGATTATATATATATATATAAATATAATTAAAATATATCGAATGACGAAGCTGTAGTTCGTGTTTTGAAACCGTGATTTCAAACGATTAGTGCGGGAGATCCGACCATCGGATTTCCCCGAAACCGAAACCGTTGGGTTCGCTTTGGAAATATCTTTCCAACGACACCAACTTTTTAAAGATCCAACGGTTGGATTGTTTGGAATGTTTAATTCAAATCTGAAGAAAAACAGCACCAGAATCAATTATATATATATATATATATAAATATAATTAAAATAAATTGAATAACGACGCTGCAGTTCGTATTTTGAAATCGAAACTTCAAACGATTGTACCGGGAGATCCGACCGTCGGATTTTCCCAAAACTGGAACCGTTGGATTCGTTTTGAAAAGATCTTTCTAATGATGTAAATTTTGTGAAGATCCAACGGTTAGATTTTCAGATATGTGTAAATCAAATCTGAAGAAAAACAGCGCCACGGCCGCGTTATGGCCTGAAGCGTCGTTTAAATAAATTGTCTATTTTTAAATAAATAAAAATAGCGATAAATCGTTATAAAATATTATAAACGATATGGAATGTGAAATTTAGAAATTAACCGAAGGTTGGCTAAGTCGAATGATTTCCTGGGTTTTGATCTGATGTTGGTTTCGGCCTTCGGGGTTAATATTTGGGAAATCGTTCTCTTACTGATTGACGGTTAATGACTAATGAATTGAAATGATGCGTATGTAGTGTTTGTGTAGCACGTGTTTATTATATACGCGAGTTGCTCAGAAAGACCGGGTTTATCTCATTCTGAATAACTAAATCGACGATAAGAAATCGAAGATGAAGACGGTGGTTGAAGACCGGAGATCTTCACCTCGTTTGGATGGTAACTGATGTCCTGATTGGGAGGCATCCCGAAATATGGATAATGAGTGGTGATCGTCCAGACGTACGTGGAAATCGATGGGTTTGCGAGGTATATAGTGCCTCCGGTTTCGTTCAGACCCAGAACGAACTTACAAATGAACTTTGTGTCTGACATTGGAATTCATTCTGTGCGATTGATAACCATCAGTTACATGGTGTGAATTGCCTGTGTGGCATGCTAAGATGCTGTGATCAGGGCTTCTGTTAAAAAGCAAAGTCTTGTAGTTGATGATCAAAGCACCGCCTGTGTGGCGTAGCTTTGTGTATAACGTGAAATCGCGAGCCTCACACCCCGGTATGAACCAGAAACGGGAGAGGACCTCAGGGAGGACATGCGTTTCTTTCTAGTTAGAGGTGGTGTCGGTGCTTAAACTGGCTGACATTTATATTATTTTCTCCTATGTGGTTGTTGTTGTTGCGAGGCGCCTCGGTTATATCGGTCGATCCGGGATCGATGGAGTCATTTGTTGGCTCATTGACGCCCCAAAGGGCGGGGAAACGCAGTGTTCATGCATTTTAATCCACATCGGTGGACCAGCTCTGACGATCCAAGGGCCCACCTGAGTCTGGGTCCTGAGACACGGGCTAGAGCGTCTCGAAGCGGTAAGGACTATCTTTGCCTTGGTTCATGACGGAAATCCAATTTCCAAATACGACATCGTGCGGTTTTGATTGTAAACCTATATTTGGCGACATAGTGGCATGGGATGCTCATGTCGTCTATGATTGATATTTATGATTGTGTATGAAATTAGAAACTAACTGTAAACGAGATAAGATGGATGGTTTCCTGGGTATTGGTCTGATGTTGGTTTCGGCCTTCGGGGTTAATACCTATGGAATCGTTCTCTTACTATTTTACAGTTGGAGTCTGATTATCAAATGATTTGTTTTGCTCGTATCAAGCATATTTTGGTCGATATAAGGTAAAACTCTATCCTCCGGTTTGCATTGCATTGTGTGATGGGACTTGAGTTTTATATCGACTTCATTTTTATAAAAAGCATTGCGATGTTTAAAAGATTTAATTGTTTTAAAGCACTGGCAATCCAATGGAGTAAACCCGTTCTGCGAAAGTGGCGTGGTCCTGTGATTAGCCAAATTATATAATGTGTTAAGTAGATTTATGATACCAGTCCCATGACTGACTCGTAGTTTGTTTCACTTGCAAACTCGGGTGCCCCTTTTTCTACACGGGCAACCTTGTATTCAGGTATTAGCTGGCTCTTTCTGGATTGCTGGAGCTGAAGATGGATTCTATCATTTATCTCTTTTTATGCTGTTCAGCTCCTATTGTACATATTATGTTTGTTTCCGCTGTAGACATTTATGTATAGCTGAACTGTATTTGTACTAAGTACGATCCTGTATACTGTGTAACTCTGATGATTACCTTTATCCAGTGTATTATTTGTTCATTATCTGGTGTATTTATTTATTTCTTTTCTGCTATTATCTGTTTTTGTGTTATATTCCAAAGATTACCCTTAACACCGTCAGTACGGGTTTTGGGGTCGTCACACTTTTCCTTTAGATGAAGCGACCGATGCTGCAGGTGGAACGTTATAAGGAATCATCAAAGAAGCCTGCCAAGTGCCCACGAAAACATATCTTGTATCTGCCTCGGATGGCCGAGTGTATGGAGGAGGAGATTCAGAACGTCGATATCATTCCCTATGATGATACTCGCTGACACGGTCGCGAGAATACTGAGTCTCATCACCCAAACTAGAGTCTCTTCTAAAATCCCCGAGGAAGGCACTCCTCGAAGGCCTGTGACTCCCGGACCCATAGCCGCGACCTCTACCTTCTCTAGCCATTCCGCTTGCAAAAGGAGCAGATTCAAGATTAGACTCAAACACCCTATGCACACAAACAAATGTTGTGTCATGTAGTGTTTATGAATGTGTGTCCTAAATGTTCTCTCAACAAACCAGATAGCGGCCTGCTCGAAGGAGTGATCTCCCCAATAGCTAGAGCTACTTCCTCTATACTTGTGGCGGTAGGCTTACCGCCAAGGAGACGTAATAAGTGGGAGCTTGTTGAGCTCGTCAAACTGGCCCTCTTTCTCTAACGACATGGTGGTCTCAGAAGTGGTTATGAGAGACCCCGGCCTTGCCAATGCTCCTGTCCTCGCCTCGCCCGTGACTTACGAGGCAGGAGTAGTCAGTAACCCCTTGTCTCTCGCAACCTCCTCCTCATCGCCAGGTCTGCTCCCACTAGTTTCCCCTTTAGTCTTGGCGGTCTTATGTTTCTTAGACACGACCGGGTATGCTTTTTTCTTGCGGGCCGGAGAGCTCGCGCCTCCTTTAGTTTCCTCCTTTCCCTTAAATCCGGTAATGGCTGGCCTGATTATTATGCGGTCAGCGGGAAGCAGATCTGCACAACGAAGTCGGTCCTGGTCCAAAAAACTTTCGGTAGAACGAGCCTTGGCCGGGATGGCCAATAAAGACTCGAGACATTGTTGATATACTGTGTATGTGGGTGCAGCAGGATTCCCTGTCACATAAAATCGAAGTTAGTATTAAGCTATCGGCTCGACGGGTTTCAGACTCAAAGCAATCGGGAATACTTACTTCCTTCCAACCACCTCCTCGTAAATCCAAGAGGACAACACAAAAAGAACCAGTCGTGCTTAAATACACTCAACTTACTCCACTTCCTCTCAAAGAACCGAGTGTTAGGCAGAGCTTCCGTAAAATTCTGAGAGGGTGCAACATTGGGTCTTCTCTTTAATTGAAAAAGATACCGGATGTCCTCCTCGGTGGGTTTTAACTGCAAGTACTCTTTGAACAGAAAGTAGGTACCTAAGAGGTAAGCATACGCATTCGGGTGAAGCTGCAAAGGTGTTAGGCGAAAGTAATGCAGTATATCTCGGATAAAGTTGTTAGCCGGGGTCACGCACCCAGAAGTGCATACCTGCCTGTTCCAGGCGGTGAACTCTTCATGTGGTGCATGAGCCCTGTCGCCTTTTTTGGGCATGCAAACATCTCCCTAGGGAATACCGAACCATGTCGCCATGCGTCTTACCGCCATCTCATCCATATGCGAGGGAACCGAATCCGGTAGATTCTCAAGAATATCGCGTCCGCATCATGTATGGCGCTATAAGAATGCTTCCCTCGGTGATATCTACATTCCCTTCCCCTCTAAGCTCATCTCCCATTGCAGGCTCAGCCAAAGGCTGATTTTCGTATGTGGCCCTTCTAGCTGCACCCCATGATCGGGTGCCTTAGGTGAGCCTAATGACTGAGACGAAGTATACTCTCCGGTGGTCTCAAGCTTGCTGTCCTCCATGACAGAACGGTCTAAAGACCCAGAATGTGACAACTAATGTTGTGAAGCTTCGGCTTCCAGAGTCTATTGTTTCTTAGATCTTGTCCCCAGTGCTAGTTATACTTTCAATATACTTGCGTTGGACATCACATTATACAACATGTACCCTTCGTGTTGCTGTAAAATAACATGTACGTGCAGTGCAATGTCAGGCTAATACAACTATAACTAAAAAACTTAGGACATATAGACGATCACAAGTCATCAAGACTATAACCATCGTCGTCGTCAACCGATGCTGCCAGATTCACACCGAGTCGCAACTACATTATGACTAAAATCGAAAAAATGTGTTCAACAATCTGATAGTTCAGTCAAAGTCCAAGTATATGCTCTAGTCCCATGTGGCAGGATAAATTGTTGGATAAGTTATGGTTAACGTGAATTTCGATTCAATCGCACAACGCTACAAACGCAACGTGAATCCCGAGGTAAGAAGTCAAAGGTTTATGTCTCGAATTAAAAAACATAGGACTTCTTGAAATCGGGACTCGAAACTCTCGGCCCACCATGGAATCCTATATCCCCTCGGGGATACAGGATCTCGTATCCCTTCAAGGATACGAAATTTCGTATCCCCTAGGGATACAAAATCTCGTATCCCTCCAAGGATATGTAATTTTGTATCCTCCAAGGATACGAAATCTTGTATCCCTCCCAGAGGTACGAGATCTCGTATCCCTCCAGGGATACGAAGTTTAGTATCTCCAATTAAGGAATACGAACTTTAGCGCAACCAACCGCCGAGTTTGACTCCCTCAGAACACCGCCTCCCATGTTTTTCACTCTACCTCAAACCTGCGGCCCCTCTATCCTTTTTCTCCAAAAAACCTTCTCCAAACCTCCTACTCCAACCCCTTCTTCTCCAATGCCATGCCCAAGTTCGTAGCCAAACACGTGCACCTAGCTCGAATGAGAATCCCGAGGGTCGACCTCACTTTCAATTCGAAAAACGATATCGAACCTCTCAAACTCCGATCTGGAGTTCAAGAGCACGAACAGTTTCGAATCAATTTCAAGATACACCTTAAGATAAATTCAATGGCCGGGGTCAGGCTCGGGTTAAAACCCAAATCCATATCAATGTCAAGGATCAAATCCGAGCCCCACCTATATGTTCGAGTTTGGTGTTAAAAGCATTTCGAGTTCTGGGCTTGAAAAAAGAAGAAGGGGAGAGAGGGGTGTCGGTTTGAATTTATAGGAGGGGAGAGGAAGGGCTTGGGTCTAGCTAGGTCGACGATTCATATCCCACATGAGGGATATGAAAATATTGTACCCCAGTAGGATATGAAATTTCGTATCCCACCGGGTTACGAGACGCCGTATCCCCACATAAGGATACAAAACTTTGTATCCTGAGTAGGGATATGAAGGGACGTGTCCCCCAAAGGGATACGAACACCCAAATACACACACACACATATATATGTCTATATGTGTATATAATACGTATGTGTGTATGTACAATATATGTGTACATGCATAATGACATTATGTACATACATATTATTCACAAGCGAGTTTTTGGTGTTTCGGACGATCAAACATTTTCGAACATATACTCATATATATTCACACTTACATAAGTACATACGTTCGCGAGAAAACGAACAAATTAGAATAATTTACATACTTTCTATTTTATTCTCACGTTCCAAGTCGCGTTACGCAAAACCACATGAAAACATGTGAGCGTACACGCGATGCCATGTCGATAACAACTCGCTTGCGTTACAACATAAACGAGAATCGACGATTAACATTTATATCCATGAGTTAATAGGAATTAGACATTCGACAAGAACGTTTCTCTCAATTCAAAGCACATCATGTTAAGACAAGACATACTTTGGGGGCAAATGTTAACCGGCCTTTTAGTCATGTTCCCAAAAGTACACCAGCCACGCTCGACTCAACACGTCGCGTGGTGTTAAAGCCCGAAGTGTCGCCAAATCATTAAGGATACGAGCAAATAAGAAGTCATGCAAGCGAAGGCCTCACAACTCCTAATAAGATACGTTAACAACTTTTTCGTATGCCACACTTGAGGGATTTCGAACCTCTCACGAACCAGAAATTTTGGATCCTCCTGGTTCGAATCCCTTCATCTCGTATCCCTTATCACCAACAAACTTCGGATCCTTCTTCCTTCTACCCAAAGGAAACGACCCCCTCCACCTCATATATGAATACCTCGACTCTCTCTCCTCTAGAAGCCTTCAAGCCCCTGTCCACAAAGTACTTCGAGTGCCTACATGTTTTTGGGTCTCCCAACCTCGCACCAGAAGCCTATACCCCCTTGGTCTTCAGAATCTTCATACCCCTCTAACCCGTGTCCAAAACTTCGACTCTCCTCTACACACCATGTCTGACGTGTACCTGGGGATACGAGCTCGTACTCCTTAAAGGATATAAAATATTCATATCCTCTAGGGATACGAGATAGCCGTATCCCTTGGGGGATACATTAGTTCATATCCCAAGGGATACAAATTCGGTATCCCCTAGGATACGAAGTTCGTATCCCATAATAGGGATACGAGTTTCTCTGTGCTTTTTGGGAGGGAGTTGAAATTCTGAGGACGGGTCTCCACGGATACGAAAATATAAAGTGTGGTCCCCAAATCCTAACTACTCCCACCTAACCCTTCCACTATAAATACCCCTTTGCTCACACTTCATAGGGGTTGGGATTTTGCTGATTTGACATCTCACAGAGCTCCAAGAACTCATTAATGGAAGCCAAGCTTTGAGGAAGAAGAAGCATAAAAATCACTTTTTCCTAAGACTCGCATCTGACAACTATGACTCCAAAATATTTAGAAACACTTGTGACCAAATGCCTTGATGATGTTTAAGTCTTGTAACTTATTATTGTGAATAAAATATCAGTCAAATCCTTCAGAGTGGACGTAATCCTCTCACGAACCGAACCACTATAAATCTACCGTGTTATTTGCTGTTTTCTACACTTAATTTTCCCATGCGAAACATTATTCTTAGGTAATTAAGAATCCTTGGGTGTTATGACATTTTTTGCCGTCAACACCATGTACAAACAACAACAATAGTAATTTATAGAATATTTATTTTGTCGGATACACCGTACGTTGTATAATAAAATTCCAAATTTGACATCACTATTTTAAATACTACATTTTAAAATATTATCATATGCAATGCACGGATTGCACACTAGTGTTTTTAAGTATGTATAAAAATCCAAAACCATAGTTGTGAATCTTAGCTCATAGCGCAAACAAGTGAAAGCAAATTTTTATTAATACTTATTATAATTGGTGTCAAACTTTCTTGGTATTGACGCGAACTATCCGAATTACCTCTGTACAGTTTTTTTACAATTCCAAAATACCCCTCCATATTTAAAAATATAATAGTTAAACTTAGTCACAAATTCAAAAGTGAATATTAGACTTAGGTCCCTAAAGTCAAACTTAATAGACGAAAACTTCTTCCTAAACAAGATTGTAAATTAGGTATCTAGAATTTAATTACTAAATAATTGCATACAATTAAACAATTATTTAGAATAATTGCAGACATTTATGCAATTATATCAAAAAAATCACAAACCTTTGCAATCATTCTCTGAATGGTTGCAGATATTTTTGCAATTTTTTTGGTGAATAATTGCGGAAATTTTCGTAATTTTTGATTGAATAACCGGCGGTAATTTCTATAGTTATTGGATATAATTGCTTAAATATCTACAGTTATTCGCTGAATAAATGCATGAATTTATAGAATTATTAGTTAACTTAATTCTAGGGACCTAATTTACACATCTTTTTTTAGAAAGAATGTTTTGTGTGTTTTAAAACCTAATAGGGACTTCAGCCAAATCGTCCTAATTCAAAATATCTCTCCATGCTTAAAAATATGATTTAATAGATAAAATTATTTACAAATTCGTTTTTTGTTAGTTAATACTCATATAAATAAAATAAAAACTAACGAATGATTCTAGCATTAAAACATGACTAAGTACATATGCAAATTATGAACTAAACCGTGAGTTAAAAGTTCAAATTAAATATGAATGATTTCAGCATTAAAACATGACTAAGTACATATGCAAATTATTATATCTTGAATGTGTTGATCATATAATTTGTAGAAAAACTATTCATGTGCAAAATATGCGCCATCACCACGCATGAAGCGCGTGTCGTTATCTTCATGTTGAAAAACTAAATTAAAACAAAAACTAAAAAGAATGCAGAGAAGACATAGTGTATCATCTGTTGATCGCGTGCACTGGGCTAGAATGCCAATTATTAAAAAAATAATTGTTAATAATTTTACCAAAACATTAACATGTAAGATAATAAATAATTTGGTTACAGTAAATCACATTTAACGTTACAATGAATGTTTTATATTTTAACTTTTATTTGGTTATTTTATATCATAATTAAGGTTGAATATTTTACTCAAAAAATTGTTGTTGGATATCTCAGTATAGGCATATGTGTGATGTGTCTATATAGAGTTTGATGACACCTCTAAACAGTGCTACGTACTAAATGCCATTTGAATTTAACCGTAAGTTCCAATTTAATTCATAGGCACTATATCTACTATTAAATGAGAACATGTGATGAAAACTACAAAGGTTTTAAGTATAGTTTAAACATAAAATAATAACCACTATCATTGTCACTATCTTCTCAATTACTTAGATTGTTTTAAACATAGAATGAATTTTATTTTTATTTTCGAATGAAATAAATAAATAAATATAGAAAAAGGGGCAATCTAGCCATTCTCCAGTGGCTCACAAAAATAGCTTTATAGAAAAGGTCTACAAAGCTGTGGAACACACACATATACATAAAAGGTACACAATACATCGAAACACCACACAAAATTGCCATGACTCCAATCAAGACGAGCATAGTCAATCAACCATCCAGAAGACGAAATACTCTCAAAGCCCGTCTGAATAGTCACAGCCACGACTACAAGCATCCTCAATCCCAGAAAGAGACAGTGGTTGCAGTCGCATCCCGAAGCTAGTCCAACTCTCGAGCTCCAAGTGTACAACAACTCCAGCTATCCTCGGGCTCCCGAATCCAGACAATAGATGTTAACCAAAACCTATAAACCAACATGCGCACAACTAGCACACAACATGAGATAAAAAGGGGGAGGTGTGGGAAATCAGAAAAGCAAGACGGCTAGACAACACACACAAACTAGGAAAGAGTCAACCAATTCCAGCATGGGGTGGAGGCGTATCTGACGAAACGTCGAAAGATCTAGCCAATCTCCCCTGAAAGGCCTACCACGAAAGGCTAGGAAAACATCATTTCTAACCTTTCAGGTGATGGAAGGAGGATCCATTGGTGCCTCATCAAAGATTGCCTTTTCTTAGAGCACCAAAGATGCTAGCAGATAAGGCAAGGAACAAGACGAAAGTGGATAGAACGAAGCGATTTGCCTGGGATGTCAGACCACCAAATCTCAGCAAATCAACAAAGGAGGATATGTTACCACGAAGACCAAACAGATTTCTAAAGTAATTCCAAATAGTAGTGGCCCAATTGCCAAAAAAATAAATGAACACTAGATTCCAAATCTTCAGCTCTGCAACACCTGCACTTAGACACGAGAGGCATGCCAATCGTCATAAGGTAATAGTCCAACGGTAACCCATTATGAATAGATGTCCACATAAATAGAGAAACTTTGGGAGGCATTTGAGCATCCCAAATAAAGGAGAAAATGTGGTCTTTGGGATTTGGAGTCCTAGTAAACTGCCAAGATGCCCTAACCGAGAATGGACATCTATCCCACCCGACTCTGCCCCCATGAGAGTCAGAAAAAGCCTTAATGGATTGCATATATTTGCACGTCTCACTAGCGTAGGATGGGGTACCTCTGCAATCCGTGACCAAGAGCCTGTGGTATTTGGCATGGTGAAGAAACACCCAATGGGGGTCATTTGCTCTAAACCGCACCTAAAGCTTACAAGAAAAGGCCATGCACACATCTTTTTGATTTTGAAGGCCTAAACCTCCTTATAACCTGGGACGATAAATGGTGTCCCAAGAGATCCAATGATGACGATTAGCATTGTCCTTTTCCCCTAGAAGAAGGACGCCGACAAAGAACGATAAGAACAGAAAAAGGAGGAAGTAGGAGTCATAGCAGCGAAGACATGCGATCCTATAGAATTAAGTACCTATTTTATAAGAACAAGTCTACCTTCCTGAGAAAGGAGGGTCGAATTCCAATGAATAATCTTACCTCTTGCTCGATCGGTAAGGGGGTCGAAGATAGCGTTAAGTTTCCTTCCTCTATAAAAGACAACCCCAAGGTAAGTGTTGACGGCAAAAAATGTCGTAAAACCAAAAGATTCCAATTACTAGGAATAATTAATTCGGTCGTATAGACAAGAGCAGAAAGCGGTAAATAACACAAGAGATTTATAGTGGTTTGACCTCGTAAGGGGCCTACGTCCACTTTGAAGCGTTATTGGAATATTATTTATCACAAATGATTACAAGGTTGAGCCCATCGCATGACATCTCATTACATCTTCTTGTAGTCTAGGTGATGTCATCCTTATCATATATGATGTCATAATTGGCATATATTGCGAAATATAGGAAAAAGACACTTTTGGGCTTCTTCGTCCTCAAAGTGGAGATGCCATTAATGGAGCTCTCATGAAGTCTCAAGGCCACAAAATCTAACCCCTTCGAACTGTGAGGTTATGGGGTATTTATAGAACAAGGATTAGGTAGGAGTAGGTGGAAGTAGGTAGGAGTAGGTGGAAATGGACCCCCACACTCAGAAATTCGCACCTGGCTGGTGCACCTGCCGGATTTTCGCACCCCGCTCCTAGGGTGCTAATTTCGCACCTCGTAGGGTGCGAAATTAACATCCACTGGGGGGTACGAAATTCTGGCCTGCAGGGGTGCGAAATTCGCACCCCATGGTACGGATTTCGCACCCTAGGGTGCGAATTTCGTACCTCTGCGAGGTGCAAATCTCGCACTCGACTAGGTGGAAATTTCACACCTGGCTAGGTGCGAATTTCGCACCCAGGTGGGTGCTAATTTCGTACACTGCTAGGTGCGAATCTCGCACCTACCGAGTTACGAATTTTGCACCCTACAGGGTGCGAGTGTCGCCTTGTGGGGGGTGGGGGAGGGGGTTGTGAAGGTCAAGGAAATTGGTGCTCTGATGGCTCGCGGTTCGGGTTCATGGCTCAGACTACGAGGTCTTTTGTAGGCGCGATTCCTCTCTAACCCGTTTCCTTCGCTCCTATATGTCTTTCCGGCCTTGACTCCATGCGAGGGGCTGAGCTGAGCGTGTCCTGTGTACTTTTGGGAACCAGACCAAAAGGTCAGTTAACATTTGCCCCCTCAAAGTACGTCTTGTCTTGAGATGATGTGTTTTGCATTGGTTAAGATAGTAGTCGGGTTGTCGACTCATCATGTTAAAGAAAAACAAACGTTAGTTGTAGGGTTTGTTCACTGCAGACTTGCAAGCGAGCTGGTGTGGGCGCGGTAACGTTCTACTTCGCTAAGTATTCGTAATGCGTCACCTCCGCGTGTTTGCGATGGTTGGTATGTGCATGGGATATGTGTACATAAGCGCGTGGTGTGGCACTTTAAGTGCAGGGGTTCGAGACAGATTTGCCTCTCCCCCCTTCATTCTCCCTTTTTTTGGGCATATGACCACGAAGGATTGGAATCTCAAACCCTGGATTCGATTACCTTAGGGGTTCGAGATTTTGGGAAGACCAAGCGGTTTTTCCCCTTTTACTATGAATAGTCCCCCTTCCTCATTTCCTTCCTTCCATTATTTTCTTCCTTGGCTGCCATTGTTGTGAAAGATTCAGAACTCAAAACCTTTAATCGGGCCTATGTAATGGACGGATCAAAGGAGAGCAGGAGGAGGGAGGCTGAAGGGTCGAGATCCGGAGGTGCGTCGAAGAGCCGACCCCCTCAGAGGCTCGAGTTCTCGAACCCTCAGGAGGTTCAAATTTCGAACCTGAGGGGTTCGGATCCTCGAACCTTGAAGGGGTTCGGATTTTCGACGCACCTCCGGATCTCGACCCTTCATCTTCCCTCCTCCTGCTCTCCTTCGATCCGTCCATTACATAGGTCTGGTTAAAGGTTTTTAGTTCTGAAGCTTTCACAACAACAGGCTCCAACTAACCGAGCCTCCGGTGTTCGATTTCCAAACCTTGGGGTTCGAATTTTTGAACCCTGATAGGGTTCGAATTTTCGAACCCCAATGGGTTCGAAGTTTCGAACCCCAAGGGAGTTTCGAGTCTTCGAATCCCGAAATGAGCTTGATCTCCGTGCAAGGTCTTCCTGGCTTGATTGTTTCACGCTGCCCCTCGGCGGGGTGTTGCTTCTGCTTTGCAGAACTTAGGTTTCCTGACTCCATGCCCTTAGTTTTCTATACCGCTTATTTACTTGTATGACCGCGCCTTGTGCTTGAGCAATTAATTGTGTGGACGGGAAGTTGGACCTTTCACATAGGATAGCGCATATACTTCAACTATGACCGAACTATTGGCCTGTTTAAATCTTCTCTATTCATCTTGATTTTGCATAACACCGCGTGCACTTGTTAGTTTCCACCGACACGAGGGGAACATGTTATTCTCTTGCAATGTCTAATACTAGTGTATTAAAGTATAGCTAGCGATGAAAACAAGATCGAAGACTGGGAAGACCTTGAAGGCCGAGGCTTCCCCCCCCCCCCCGGTCATCACATACATCTGACTCTACCAACAGCGGTTGATCGAGTGGCAGCGAGCTTGAGACCACCGAAGGATCCATTCCTTCTCAATCAGCTAGTTCACCCAAAGTATCCAACCACGGGGAACAAATTGAGAGGCTATATTCTCCAGTCATACGTGAAGAGGTTGAGAATGTGGATATTATGGGCGGAGATGAACCGGCAGTTTCGGTAGCTCCGGACATGTTGCCTGACGATGTTATCTTGGAAAATCTGACGGACTCGGTACTGTCGCACCTGGATGCTACATCGGTCATGAAAATGGCGCAGCGGTTTAATATTCCAGTGGGAGATGTCCACGCACCGGGTGAGGGTGAAAAAGCCCACGCACTGCCCGAGGGCTTGAATGCTTGGAATAGACAAGCCTGTTTCGCGGGTTGCGTGCCCCCAGCCAATGACTTTATCCAGGACATACTTTCCTACTTCCTCCCAGCACCTTCGCAACAACATCCTAATGCTTATTCCTCGTTCCTAGGCACGTACGTCCTATACCAAGAGTATTTGCGCATGGAACCCACCGGCAAGGACATCCAGTATTTTTTTCAGCCTGAGGAGAACGTCTAGCGGATCACCCTCTCAATGGTTTCTGGAAGCGTCAGCCGCCACCAAATTCTTTATCGGGAAGTGGCCTAGGCCGTCAGTGATTAAGTATGATTGGTTCTTCGAGCATTGCCCTCCTGGATTTGCAGGGGGATGGATAGAAGGGAGGGAGTACTTTCGAACTTCGTTCCTTGTTTTAGAATTATTGGATCTCGTGTCTCATTATTGTTTTCTCATAGCAGGAAATCCCGAGGCACTTACTGGTGAGGAGTATCAGCAACACCTTAATGCTCTGTGAGCGATTCCCGAAGCGTTTCGCAAAACGGATATTATGACAAGCCAAGAGCGTAACCGTGGCGGCTACACTTACTGAGGGGAGTTCATACCGGGCCCCGACCCCCAAGTCTGCTATTGTGAATGGCCCCAGATCCTTAGCCCAAGCATCTACTGAGTACAGCCCTGACTATCCGGCACTTGGGGACACCAGTTTTACCTTACCTGCTATTACGAGTGCCTTTCCTTCCCTCTCTACACTGTCCCTGACCGTCGGTAAATTCCCTTTATCCTGCATCCCTGAGGATGACGTGATTACCGAATTGGCGGACTAAAAAGGTTGCATTTTTGTTGTGCAAGTCCTTTTGGGCCGTCAATGCCTAACCCTACCTTCGTGATCCCACAAACGACCGAGTCTGGTCCAGGGCCTGCGGAGATGCTGTTTGGAGAGGGTAGCGATCGGCTTGACACTCTCTCAAGGATTGAGATAACTCCTAGCGTGTGTGAAATCCAATACAAGGAAGGAGAGGTGGTAGACAGACAGAGTGCTCCCACCAAAGGCCCAGTGGAAGCCGACGTGCCTTCGATGGCGGTTATGGTGGTGGCTCAAATATCCAAAATAGTTGCCAAGCGTGAAGAGGTGGACAAGAAGGAGAGGGTTGCTAACGAGGACCGGAAGAAAAAGGAGGACAATGAAGCCCGACGGAGGGCGACCGAGACCCTAGAGAAAACCAAGGCTGCTGATATTACCCCGCATAAGTCCTAGAAGCTTGCCGAGTGACGAGCCACTAGAAAGTCCAAAGAGAAGGCTGAGCGAGAAGGCAAGATATCCCGACGATGAGCAAGGCCATGGCAGGCCTTGCTGCTGGGAGCGCCCTCATGCCTACGTTGCATGCCATTATCACTGACCTTATTGAGATCTCCAGCGGCGATGGCATCGTTGAGCGATGCCTATCGGTTACTCCTGAATCGGTTACTCCTCCGAAGGGCTGAGGAAGCAGGAGTGGATCGGGTAGGAAGAGATCTGGTGCTAGGGAAGAACCATCGAGTGCTGAATCTGCAAAGAAAAAGCACAAGCACAAAAGGAAAAAAACATGATTAGTGTTAATAACTTAAGTAGAAGTTACCGTTATTTTGGTAGTGTAGGCCAATAGTTTACGCGAGTACGGTCCTCGCTTTTGGTTTTTCAAGACATGATGTGGTTCTCATGTACACCCTGTCATTAGAAAGGAATATGTTAAACACGTAGTCTGTTAAGTGTATGTGTGTAAAAGTTGAAATATGAAGTAGTAAAGATCGCAGTTTATGCCAAGTGTTTAGATGTTCTTTTTATGTTTTCAGCGTCCTATACTTGCATAAGCATACTTATCTTTGCACTTGTCATAAAAGCGATTGGGTACCGTGCTCTGGGTCATTTATTCTAGAGGGGTGTAATAGAGCGCTGGTTTCAGTAAGTTTTACTCAGCTCAAGAAACCCGTAGTTTGCAAAACCAGGCTATGTGCCTGCTATTTTGGGTTGCCCGGGGTTAATCCTAAGTATAGCGAAGGCATAAGGCGTCACGTTATATGGTCCGCCAGGTGGGTGGCTCTCCTGTCGTTCATTGGGTTGGGGCAAGCCGTCGGCGTCATTTATTCGCCAATGAGGTAAGCCCAGATCATCTACTCGTAAGGTCCGATCGTGGCCATGGGATACCCCTAAGCCTTGAGAGCTAAGGAGGAAGAAACGATTCAAGGTCGGTCTTGGTGCTGCACCAAGATTTGACCGGCATCCGCGATCGGCGAAGAGGGACTTGCATCACTCCTAGTTGGTCGCTGGGTGGCGACGCAAAGTCGCCTGGACTTGGACGTGGAACGATTTATCCTCGGCCTCGGCACGGGGCCGAGGCTCTAGTTAGTGGTTGTTTTAACTCGGTCGCACCACGGGCCAGCGATTCGAGTAGCGTTGCCGGCTCCTATGCTCGGGGTGCCGGCTCCTATGCTCGGGGTGCCGGATGCAGTCAACTGTTTTAGCCTCGGCGTTGGCTCGAGGTCAAGACGGCGACACCGGCTCCCGTGCTCGGGATGCCTATACCGCGATCGTATGTTTGATTTACGCTGGTTGTTAGGACTAACAAGACACATCACGTGAGAAGTAAACAACAAGAAGATAGGGAAATGAACATCATTTATACTAATAACTTTGGAAGTATTAGCCTTTACAATGCCTTGAATTTCTAGAAAACAAAACATTGTTGGAGCATAAACAACCGTGAACTGAGTTATGTAAAGTAGTGGCGGAGATGTTCGCTATTCCATGCCCTTGGGTGTTCAGCTCCATCGACGGTGGCAAGTTTGAAAGTTCCATCGCTAAGCTTTCGTTGTATGGAGTATGGGCCTTCCCAACGAGGTGCGAGGCCTTTTGGAGGGGGAAAAACCAGCTTTAGGACGAGGTCGCCGATGTTGAGGTCCTTATGTCGAACCCTGGAATTGAAGTATCGGGCTACTCGTTGTCGTTGGACGGTGGCTCTGAGATCGGCCTCATTCCTCTTTTCTTCCAGCAAGTCGAGTGATCCCAAATGTAGGTCTTGGTCTGTCCTTGGATTGAAGTAAGTAATTCGATAGGATTGAAGCTTGAGCTCAATGGGAATGACGGCTTCAGATCCTTATGCGAGGGCAAAAGGAGTATGACCGGTTTTTGTCTTGCGGGTGGTCCGGTAGGCCCATAGGGCCAGAGGAAGTTCATCTGCCCACATGCCCCCAGCCTTTTCTAGACATTTCTTGATGATGGATTTGAGGACTTTAAAAACTGCCTCGACTTGCCCGTTAGCATGGGGGTGATCCATCACCGAATTTTTTTTTCCGATGCTATGGCGCTGACAAAATGCTTTGAACTCGGTGCTCTCAAACTGAGTGTCGTTATCGGAGATAATAGGTTAGGGAACCCCATAGAGGGTAATGATGTTGCGGACAACAAAGTTGATCATCTTCTTCGTGGTTATGGTGGCGAGGGCTTCAGCTTCTTCCCACTTGGTGAAGTAGTCCACTGCAACGACGACGTATCATGCCCCTCCTCTTTCCATTGGAAGAGTTTCGATGATGTCGATTCCCCACATGGCGAATGTCCATAGGCTGACCATTTGAGACAATTCGGTAGGCGGGGCTCTTGGGATTCTGGAGAAACGTTGGCACTTATCGCACTTGCTGGCGTCGTCCGCGGCGTCCTCGTCAAGCATGGGCCAATAATAACCATGTCTGAGTATTCTTCTGGTCAGGGTTTGCCCCCCAGTATGGTCATCGCATTTGCCTTCATGCACATTGCCCAGCACTCAGAGGGTGTCGCCATGGGCTACGCATCGGAGCAAAGGGGACAGATAAACCCCTACGGTAAAGCACTCCATCCATAAGAAGGTACTGAGCTGATTGGCGAGTGAACGCCCTCCTTTCTTTGTAGTGTTTTGGTAGGGTCCCGTGCTGTAGGTAATTCCTAATTGGTGTCATCCATGACTCGGGCTCGGGTTCGGTATACATGACCATCTCGGCTTGTCCTTGCTTGATGCTCGGAGAGTTCAACACTTCAACTGGGGCGAACCCATTAAGTTGCAGATCTTCGGAGCTTGCCATCTTGGCGAGGGAATCTGCTTTCTCATTTTGCTCTCGGGCGACATGGATGATGACAAAATGGTCAAAGTGGGTGAGTAGCTCCTGAACCCGGCCCAAGTATAGGGAAAGTCGTTCCTCTTTTGCTTGATACTCTCCTTGCATTTGACGAACATTAAGCTGAGAGTCAGAGAAGATTTGAACGGTCCCCATCTTGAGTTCGATCGCGATTCTGAGCCTGACGATCAAGGCCTCATATTCTGCGTCGTTGTTAGTAGCAGGGAAATTTAATTAACGTGTAATATATCGGGCGTTCTTCAAGGGTGATGAGGACGACTTTGGCCCTGAAGCATTTCCTATTAGAGGTGCCATCCATGAACAATTTCCATTGGGTATCGGAAGCTCCAGCGTTCTCCGTAGGAGTCTCCTCTGGTGCAATGAATTCCACTTTGAAATCCGCAAGAGCTTGGTTGAGGACGGCTCGCCAAGGGATGAACGTTATCTCGAATTGGCTTAGCTCCATACTCCATTTTAGTAGTCGGCTGGATGCCTCGGGCCATTGTAGGATCAAACGTAGCGGTTGGTCGGTGAAAACCTTTATAGGATGAGACTAGAAGTATGGTTGGAGCTTTCGAGAGGAAATCAACAAGCACAATGGCAGCTTTTCTAGCTTCGAATAATTTTTCTCTGCCCTCGTCAGCCGCTTGCTAATATAGTAGACGGGCCATTGGATGCGATCTTCAATGCGTATTAATGCCGAACTGATTGTCTACGCAGAAACAACTAGATAAATGTATAAGTCCTTATGGTCTATGGACTTAGATAGGATAGTGGTCACTCTTAGTGATCCAGAAGTTCATTGCATGCCGAGACGCATTTCGGGGTCCACTCGAAGTTGCGTTTCCCTTATCAAAGTAAATTGAAGAAAGGAATGCATTTGTCTGTGGCCTTAGAGAAGAATCGACTTAGAGCGGCTACCTTTCCGTTCAAACTTTGGACATCCCTGATACCCTTGGGGATTTGGATGTTCCGAATAGCTTAGATTTTTTCTGGATTGGCTTCGATGCCCCGAGAATTGATAATGAAGCCTAAGAATTTTCCTGAGGCGACTCCAAAGGAGCATTTCAGGGGGTTGAGTTTCACGTCGTACTGGCGAAGGATATCAAACATTTCGGAGAGGTCATGGACGTGGTCGCTTGATATTTTATATTTTACCAGCATATCATCCACGTACACCTCCATAGATCTCCCGATTTGATCTTTAAAGAGACGATTGACGATTCATTGATAGGTGGCGCCAACGTTCTTAAGGACGAAAGGCATGACATGATAGTGGTAAAATTTGAGGTTTGTTATAACGGAGGTATGATCCTGCTCACGAAGAATCATTGGGATTTGATTGTACCCCGAATACGCGTCCATGAAAGATAGTAGTTGGTATCCGGTAGTTGAGTCAATTAGTCGGTCAATCTTCGGGAGCAGAAAGCTGTCTTTGGGGCATGCCTTATTTAAATCGGAGAAGTTGACGCATGTTTGTCATTTACAATTGGCTTTCTTTACCAGGAACAGGTTGGAGACCCACTCAGGGTAGTCAGCTTTATGAATGAAGTTGTTGTTGAGTAGGCGATCTACCTCTTTCTCGAGTGCCTTGGACCTCTCGGGTCCCAAGAAGCGTTGTTTCTGCTTGACCAGAGGCATCATAGGATCTATGCTTTGAAAATGACAAGCAACAGCGGGATCAATGTCTTTCATGTCGGAGTGAGTCCATGCGAACACATTTAAGTTGGCCTTCAGGAAATTTATAAGATCCTCTTTGATTGCGAGGTGGAGTTACGATCCTACCTTCAACACCCTTATCGGGTCGTCGAGGTTGACGGGAACATCCTCCGTGGATTTGACCGGGGTGGCCCTCTCATATTTGGGATCTTCGTCCTTCATGGGTCGAGGTCATCGGAAAGACGACAATGGCGTCTGAGCCAAGGCCCAAACATCGCTGATTGCTATGCTAAGATGTTCTTGGCCCAAGAAGGTGTGGGCACGGCTTTTCCCTTTTCCTTGTTGCGTGCATTATTCCATTCTATTGTGTAACATTCTTTGGCACTTACTTGGTCACTTTTAATAGTTCCAATCCCATTCTCTATTGGGAATTTCATTAGGGGAGACCATGGCGCCATACAGACCCGAAACTCAGTGAGAAAAGGGAACCCTAGAAAAGCATTGTAGGGGGAATCGATGTCTATAACCACAAAAGTGAGAATCCGGACTCGGCTCCGGTCTCCTTCGCCCAGTTCAACAGGTAGCTCGATCATTCCTACGGGGAACTAGAGGCCCCGTTGAAGCCATGGATTGCGGTGTGGCATGGCTTTAAATCATTTGTTTCCATTTTCATCTGGTCGTAAGCGGTCTTGAAAGTGATGTTGACCGAGCTCCCTGAGTCAATTAATACCTTTCTGACAGAAGCGGCACCATCTGAGATATGATAACTAGTGGTCGGTGGTTGGGATATCCATCCTAGTAGAATCTCTTTTGCGGAAAACGATGTCATCCTGCATGGTTTTTTTAGCTTGGCTGGGGCAGATTCGTTCAGAGCGAAGCTTGCTTCATAAGTAGCATACTTTATGGAACTCACATACTCCTCCATTTTCCAAAAGCTGCCATGTGTGGGGTAAGGTCCGCCATATATAGTGTTGAACACAATCCCTCGCTTCGGATTAGATGGACTCGGAGTTGCCTTGGCGGGCGCCGAAGGTGCCAACGCCAAAGGCTAAGAGTTCGGTTCGGGAGGAAAGGGTTCTTGGACATATTGTTCGAGCCGTTCCTCATGGATGAGCTTCTCGATTGCGTCCCTAAGCTGGCGGCATTCGTTGGTGTCGTGCCCGTACACGTCGTGGTATCAATAGTACCTTCCGGTGTTCTTCTCACGGTCAGTTGATTCTCTAACACGCGGATTTTTGTATGGTAGAGTGTTGCATGTTTCCAAGTAAATTGTTTCCAAGTCTTCGTTTAATGGGGTGTAGGTCTCGAAGGCACGGTGAGGGTTGGGTTTTCCTTTCTCCGCTGGGGTTTGTCCGTTGTTTCGACCACCCGGCCTACCGTTGTTTGGTTTTTGCTTGTAGGGACCAGCCCCCCTATTTGGATTGAGGGGCTTCCCGACTTTCCTTCCTCTAAGGGTGTTATCTGCGGTATTCGCTCGGGGGTCATTGGCACGACTAGTGGCGGAGAGCCGGTTCCGTCTTGCCTCCTCTTGGCATAAGTACTGATCCGCCTTCTCATAGAAGGGGTCGAGGCCAATTGGCTGCTTCCGATCGATCCATGCCCCGAATTCTGAAGTAAGGAGGACACCTTTTGCTAACTGAAAGAGTACGGTGCGAGGATCCAGATCTTCGACCTCGGTGAGTGTTGTGTTGAATCGAGAAAGGTAGCTTTTGAGTGACTCGGCGGGCCCTTGGTATAGGTTGGGCAGAGTGAGGGCATTCTTCGGAGTCGGGATATGAACCCTGAATTGCTTGACTAGTTCTGTCGCTAATTGCTGGAAGTTGTTAATGGAATCAAGTGGGAGGCGAGAGAACCAAAGTAAAGCGGTTTCGGATAGGAAGACCGGGAAGCATTTGCATTTGGCTGGGTCATTACCCCGGCTCGAGTCAACCATTCATATCGATTTAGGAAGGCGCAAGGATCGGTAGTGCCATCATAGAGTGGCATTTGCGGTATGCTAAAGTGACGTGGCCATTCGTCCTCATTCACTCTTCTAGTGAAGGGGTTACGCCTAATGTGAGCCACCCATGAGCCATGTGCGCCCCCTCGCATTTCTCTCATGATCCTTCCTACCATGTCGGGAAGGTAAGTTGGATGGGGATCCGCCATCAGGATCCGTGGGTTTTGATGAGGTTCTAGAGTTCTGTTGCGAGGGCACCTTCTATGATGGACGTCCTGATCGTCTTCCTCCATGTCCTCGACGTCTATGATTGGGTCTTGGTGTGGACGGTGAGGTGGGGCGGGGAGATGTGGTTCCTGTTATGGAGGAACATGGGCCGTTGGAATAGCGGGCTCATCATCCTGATTATCCACCGTCGGGTTGTGTTGAGGAAGAGTGTGGTTTGTAGGACCTGGTCCGTCATTGATGATCAAGCGAGAGCGGTCTCGGTGTTGTGCCCCTTCGCTATATTTGACCGTAGTTCGGTCGCCGTTGCCGTTCCCATTGCCCTTGGCGTAGCCATTGCCATTACCATTGTCGAGGGCATTGGTACGAGTGGCAACATTGTTGGTTAGGCTAAACCTCCTTCTTTGATGTGGGCCCCTCGACTCGGAAGAGGAGGTTTCCGTGGTAGTTGGTCGAGGTCGAGCGTTGTGGCGAGCCAGTTGAAGTCGAGCGACGACACGTTGACTTCCTTGAAGTTGTCGCATAAGGTCGATGTTATTCCTTAATGTTTGATTAAGCTCGACCGCTGTGTTCTCATATTTCTCATTAAACGTGCAGGTTTGAGCTTGTGTCGCAGGCGCTTCGGGGTCCACAGTAGGAGGGATGGTTTCATTAGTGGCTGGGATGCCCGTGGGTTGAGGTTGTTTGGATGTCCCGGCCTCGGCTACGGCTGAAGAGTCGACCATCGCGTTCTTTGGTCACTTTGCCATCGTGAGCGGACTTGGCGTCAGGTTAAGCAAGGAACCTCAAGCTCGTCAAAGGGCGAGATGACAATGTGCGACAAAGGCGCGAAATCCAAGTTTTCTCAGTGAAAGCACCAAATGTTGACAGCAAAAAATGTCGTAAACACCAAAGATTCCAATTACTAGGAATAATTAATTCGGTTGTATAGACAAGAGCTTAAAGAGGTAAATAACACAAGAGATTTATAGTGGTTCGGCCTCGTGAGGGGCCTACATCCACGTTGCAGCGTTGTTGGAATATTATTGATCACAAAAGATTACAAAGTTGAGCCCATCACATGACATCTCATTACATTTTCTTGTAGGCTAGGTGATGTCATCCTTATCATATATGATGTCAAAATTGGCATATATTGCGAAAATAGGAAAAAGACACTTTTGGGCTTCTTCTTCCTCAAAGTGGAGATGCCATTAATGGAACTCTCATGAAGTCTCAAGGCCAAAAAATCCAACCCCTTTGAAGTGTGAGGTTATGGAGTATTTATAGAACAAGGATTAGGTAAGAGTAGGCTGGAGTAGGTAAGAGTAGGTAGGAGTAGGTGAAAATGGACCCCCAAACTCAGAAATTCGCACCTGGCTAGCGCACTTGCTAGATTTTCACACCTCGCCCCTGGGGTGCGAATTTCGCACCTCGTGGGGTGCAAAATTCGCATCCACTTGGGGGTGAAATTCTGGCCTGCAGGGGTGCGAAATTCGCACCCCAAGGTGCGAATTTCGCACCTCCGTAAGGTGCAAATCTCGCACCCGGCTGGGTAGGAATTTCGCACCTGGCTAGGTGCGAATTCCGCACCTAGGTTGGTGCGAGTTTCGTACCCCGCTAGGTGCGAATCTCGCACCCTGGAGGGTGCGAGTGTCACCTCATGGGGGGGGGGGGGCAGTGAAGGTCTTGGGAATTGGCCTTTGATGGATCATGGTTTGGGTTCGTCGCTTGGACTGCGAGGTCTTTTGTTGGCGCGATTCCTCTCCGACCCGTTTCCTTCGCTCCTAGATGTCTTCTCGGCCTTGACTCACGCGAGGGGCTGAGCCGAGCTTGTCCTTTGTACTTTTGGGAACCGGACCAAAAGGCCGATTAACAGTAAGGCAAAGGGAGGGATGAGCCTTGAACCCAAAGAAAGTTTGGATCCACGAAGACCTATCCATATAAGTCTTTAGCCAGGATGAAGCAGCTCTTCTCCGAATTTACGAGTTGGCCCGTACACCTCTCGTATTGATGGATGAAGGCAATGAGAAGACGAAAGGAGGACTGATTACCATTTGTGAAGACAATAATGTCATCCGCTAATGATACGGAAGATACCAGCGGGAAACCCCGAGAGGTGCCAAAATGGTGGATTTGACCCACAATCATAAGTGAGTGCAGTCCACGAATGAAAGCCTCCGCGGCGATGACAAACAAAGTCGGAGAGAGGGGGTCTCCTTGATGAATACCCCTAATGGACTTGAAATACCCATTGGTCGATCCATTGATGAGAACAGAGAACCAACAGTTGGAGATAAGTCCCCAAATAGGATCAATAAGAGGCTCAGGAAACCTGAAAGCTCTTAGAACACGAATAATGAAAAAACAAGACATATGATCGTATGACTTGGCCATGTCTAGCTTGATGACAAGGTTAGAACCCCTGACCTTGCAATCGATATGAGAAACGACTCCTAAGCTAAAAGGACGTTGTCCGTAATCAAGCATCCTTTCACAAACCCAGCTTAAGAAGAAGAGATAGCACGGTCAAGAAAAGGTGCTTGTCTATAGGATAACACCTTGGATATAACCTTGTTGGATAAGTTGCACAAACTGGTTGGGTGGAAATCCGCACAGCAGCGGGAATTTTCACACTTGGGGATGAGCACCAGGTTTGTGGAAGTCCAACCATGGGGAAGAGATCCATCAGAGAAAAAGTACTGGATGGCTAGACAAAAGTCATCCTGAATGATTGGCCATAAACTTATGAAAAAAACCGTTGAAACCGTTAGGCCCACTCGCACTATCCTTGCTCAATGCGAAAATACAATACTGGATTTCCTCAGAAGTAGGAGGAAAGGAAAGAGCTAACATACATGGATCAAAGAAGGTCTCAGATGGAGAACCAAGGAAGGATTGAAAATGATGGAGGATAGTCTCTTTGACTTCAACTGGATCGGAAGCTAGACAAAGATCAGGATGAAGAATATAAGGAATCAATAGAAGGTTATTCTTGTTTCTAATGGAAGTATTTGGAGTTCGCATCTCCATCAAAGATTCACTTGATCCTAGCTTTCTGGCGAAGGAAATTTTTCTCGAAATGAAGTGGAAATAACTCACTACTTCATTACTTAAATCCTTCCTCTTTCATCCATTCTCATTTCATTTTCGTAACATCAAAATATAACCTAAAGAAGTCGATCTTTACTAAGTGGAAAAAGAAGAGGAAATTTTAGGAATTCAAAAGGAAATGCTTAAGGAATTTATATACATCAAATCTCAATCTTCCTTATCAAATACAAGGTGAATAATAGCTAATCATCTCATTTGTTTATGTTTATTTTAGATCTATAATTGATTCCAAATTTGTTGTGATATAAGTCATGCTTTGATTGATAATATCATTATTTAACTGAATGTGATTTGTTGGAAATTTATAGAACTATTCTACTATGGGTAAAGATAAAAGTCTACCTTTTGAGTTCTTTTTGACTTGAAATTTAAATATGTTACACAAATCGTTATTTTGGAGATGTGTTTTCAATTTCATTTTTTTTCAAATTCATGTGAATATTTAACGAATTTCCTAAGAGAAAAAATACGTATATTTCAAGTTTTTAATTACTGAGATATAATTGAATTAATTTGAAATTTGAAATTTTATATGTTGAAGAAAAAAATTAAGATTCTTAGGGATTTTTCCCTAATGATTATGATTTTCTATTAATTTTCTTATTCTTGAAAAAGCTTTTAATTAATTTTAAAATTGGCACAACGACAAACTTTGAAAAAAAATTAGTATGGAGGGCATTAAGTTTCATTTTTTAGGCTGAAGGAAAAGCTTTAGAAAAAATTAGGTTGAAGGACAATGTTAAATATGATTAACATTTTGTACAGTGTAAAACTAAATATAATGCTAGTTTAAATGGAACAATTTAATTACTTCTCAAACAAAAGGTAAAAACAGAAGCAAAATTAAATTTGCTAATGGCCTCTTCCTACATCTGATTCTTCGAACTTTCTCCCTACACCCACCTTTGTTCCCTCTCTTTCCAAGTCGCATCGCTCCTCTTCATCGCCATCCAAGCCCTTGAGCACAATCTCTAAGATGCATTCTGGTCGTTCCTTTAGATCTGAACCACCGAATTACAGATCCAGGTCGTCTACTGCTGTGTCTCGAGGCTATGATTTCAATTTCTGCGCTACTGCCTATTGTTAAATTTGGTAAGAATCTGTCTACCCCTCTTTCAACACTATTAGCTGCACCACTCCAGTAGGAAGAGTCCTACTGTGTCTTTGTCTGAAAATTGTGACACCCCACGTCCGTTAATGTCACTATTTATCAGAATGCATTAAGTTTCATGAATCGTTATAGGTAAACAGAAACATAAACATTAAAAGACAGATATAAAATAACAACAGAATTAAAAAATTTATTAAATAGAAAAGCTTCGTGGTTCAAACCCAATTACATATCAAGTCTGGAATTTTGAAAACATAAAACTTCTGCCTTGTACAAAAATCATAATCAGAGGTATAATAATACATAAAAAGAGCAGTCCCTAAAATATAGCCATAGTAGAGTAGATACGAAATCGAGCAATACATCCAAGTAGCTCCAAGCAGAAGGAAAGAAGAATCCTGATCAAGCTTGAGTATTCCCACCCTGAGAACTTGGGGTGGGGGGGGGGGGGGGGGGACTGGAAGCAAAAGAAGAGGAAACAAAATGGGTCTGACATAAAGTCTGGCGAGTCCAGTTACTTTTAGCATATAAATAAGTAAAAGCATCATGATAGGCATATAAGTAGGAGAGAGATAACAGTGTCATAACGCAGGTATAAGATGGTAAACAGGATAGAATATGTTGCGCTTCTCTAATACTTTTCTCTGCATTAATACTGGTATCACAATAACAAGATGATCCCGACAAGTACAAGATGGTAGACTTAGGTGTACTTCAAGTGAGAGGTTTTACCCCATACAATAACAGGTGGCCCACAGAACTGAAAGGTGTTACCCCCAAACGATAATAACAGGCTCCTAAACAAGCAGGACTAGATGTACCCTGATTACTACCCCCAATCGATCGGCTCCCTAACTTGTAGATACCCAGTGCTGGCCCCACGGTAGGATATATCACTTCCTAAAGTGGCAACCCGTTATTTTTAGGATGTGCACAACCATATCTACTGATGTCACAATGTCTTATCTTCCCGAGCAAGTGGACCCGTGCATGCACATGACTTCGATTGAATGCACCGTCAACACCCTTACCTAGGTAACCTCTTATAATCATCTCAGTAAGCATGCCCTGACCCCGACCTAGTTCGAGGTACTCCATTTGACACAAATACAGGTTACTGACTAATACGGGTCCCACACACCAGATGATACAAGCTTCCCCCTAGGCTTGCATCCCCTACTACTAGGATTTTAACAGGTTATGCCTACCGGTGTAACGAGATTGCATAACCCCAACAGGTTAAGTTTGTCGGGTTTATATGTATAACCTGTCCCCACACATTTAACAAGAATAACTTAACCCTCCCCGTGATTCAAGCAAGTTTACTTATGTAACACCCCGCATTTTTAATATAATTAAAAATTTGTAAAAAATGTGTATATGCATAGACAGGTAAATAATGGTGATGTATAATGAAAATTAACTAATATATGGAAGAGAAGAAAAAATTAATTCGATAACAGTGTGCGTAACGGAAAAGATAATAAAATAAGGATACTTAATTTAAATACCAGGAATTAAGTAAAATGGACATCACCATTGCGTTCGTCTCGAAATTCTTCTTGGAATAGAGTCCAAGTTCGCGTAAATCAGACTCCGTATGTAGTAGTTATGGCCTTTAGAAGATTCAACAAAAATTCAAAACAGTTCGAAATTCGACCCAGGCAGCTGGGTGGGAAATTTCCCGCCAAAACCAGACAGGTCGACCTGGGGGTCAGGTCGACTAGGGGATCGACCTAGAGGTCGACCTGGGGGTCGACCTATCCACAGATCTGGGCAATTTCTGTTCCTGTGACGTGTTTTGATGTGTTGTACAGGTCGTATGGCTTCTAGGTCAATCTAAGGGCTCTAAAACACTCTCTACACCTATAAATACATAGCAAGACCTAACCTTAATTCCTAACAATTCCTTAAGACAACTCCATGCCGCCAAACTTCTACCAAACATGGCCACCGCCTCAAAACTCTAAATTATATTGCAAGTTCTTCATCAACTTTGGAGTTTAATCAAATCAAGTAGCAAAGTTCTTCATCAACAATTCATGCTCTTCACCAACAATCAAATAAGAACATTAAATTAGCGTTCTACATCAACAAATCATTTATTTTCCCCAATCCAGTCAAGGTGAGTGGAATTATAATAAACTTGTTGTATAATAGTATTATTATCGTTCATCATTCCCTAGTTATAAATTCGATTCAAGATTCATGTTATAATAATTGTTCTTTTATTCTCCTTTCAATTTTTATTTTTGGATCTAGGTTATCTGGAACCTAGACGAAATCTTATTATACATATGTATGGTTGGAATATGGAAATGTTGGGCATAATCTATTTTATGCAGTCGAGGAATATAATCTGAAATTTGGGGAATTTTGGCATAACAATTATTATTGCAAATATTGGGACAATTGGCAGAATTTGTTTGTGACTTGAAATTAAGCCTAAAAGGTGAATTAGATTATATGTATAAATGTGGGGAAATATATTGGGAAAATATTGATTTTATGAAATTGGGTATAATGGGATTTTGGAAATTGGCATGTTTGGATATGAATAACATAGAATTGGTGAATTTGGCTATAATTGAGTAATTTGGGTAAAAAGATTATTTCACGAATGGTTGTATAAGCAAAGTAGAAATGGGCTAACTAGCACTTGACATATGAATAAACTTAACCAACATATAAGGAATGATAGTAAACTGTTAGGAACACATGTATGGAAAAATTGGAATAATAGGTATAGCCCATTAATGAGATTATAAGTATGAACATAAACTGGGGTTTTTGGGTAAAGCTTGAATTTGAGACATGGAAATTGGATATGCCATTAAGATCCTAGAAACATAATTAAAAATGGAATAAGTTGGACAAACCATGTTTTTATGTAATTATGGAACTCGACACATGACATGAAAGTGATAATTGACATATGACATCTAGAATAAACACGAACATACTTGTGAATTAATAATTGACATATGACATCTAGAATGGACATGAACTAAGCATGAAACATGACTAACTCGAGGTTAGAATGAGTTTGCGGTGTAATACCCGGAACCGCCCGACACATCCAGCGACCGCAAACAGTAGGTTCTAATGTGAGAAGTTAGTCATAACGTACTTGAAACCCGAGGTTAGATTGAGTTGTGGTGTAATCCTGCCCGGAACCAACCGGCACATCCAGTGATCGCAATAATAGGTCTAATGTGAGAGGTTGGGCATTAATAATTAATTAATGCGAATGACACATGCTAGTATGGTAAGGTTATGTCAACATGAAATACTAGACAATACTTAACCAATTTTACTCGATCTACGGGTGGGTCAAGTCAACGTGAACCACTAGATAACACTTAACCAATTTGACATGATATATAGGTAGGTTAAGTCAACACAAACTGATAGATAACACTTAACCAATTTAACATGATATATGGGTGGGTTAAGTCAACGTGAACCGCTAGATAACACTTAACCAATTTGACTCAATATATGGGTAGGTTAAGTCAACGTGAACTATTGGATAACACTTAACCAATTTGACCTGACGCGTAGGTTGAATTGAATACGTGATTGGGGGTTAAGTCAACTTAGACACATTGGCAAACTTAACCAATATAACAGTATCAAAGCAAGGAAAAGTGGGGAATGATAAGATTAAATAATAGATAAACTTATCCTAGGGATAAGAAATGAATATGACTTAAGATGTAATACAAGACTCGAAGGGTGGGACGACTTATACCATGAAATAAGTTAATCTAAGCTGGAAATGTGGGAGAACACCCGTACGCTATCATTTGATAAAGAGAACTTAAGTCATGCTTGAATTCATAGGTAAACCTTAGTTAAAAGGAACTAAGTAACAAACCTTAATCAAAGAGAACTAAGTAACAAAAACTAAGTATCAAACCTTGGTTAAAAGAACCAAGTAACAAACCTTAGTTAAGAGGACTAAGTTGTAAACCTTAGTTAACAAAACGAACGATTAAGAGAAACTAAGTAGTAAACCTTAGTTAAGAGGACTAAGTAGTAAACCTTAGTTAGGAAAACGAACGATTAAGAAAACTAAGTAGTAAACCTTAGTTAAGAGAACTAAGTAGTAAACCTTTGTCAAGAAAACCAAGTAGAACACGAGGAGGAGCGAACATCCATCTGATCATGAAGAAGGCTCCAGTGGTCTGGGTTACGAAGCACGCGGCTTCGAGGGGATGTGAGGGTACTCTTGGAATCCCTCTGTGAGGTTGCAGATGATCCTCCTGGGCTCACAGAGGTTAGGGTCTGCGTTAGAAGAACCAAGAGCATGCCTTGGTTGCAATATAAGCAACCTAAAGACTAGGATGGACCAGCGTGAGGCGGCGATATCTTGTTTAGCCCTGTGATAGCACGTCATCGTCTACCTGCCATCTTCAGTCAATCGAGTACGTGAAGCGGAAAGGCGGAGAACTCCAACAGACCATATACTTGCTATCTAGTTATGGGTGAGGTTTGGCCAATAGGTATGTGGGGGCATAGGGGGCCTATGTATAGTTCTCATTCTTGGTTTTCTAGGGTGCCTTTCATTAGTTGAGGGATGGGTCAAGTGGGACCATAGCCACACACAGATAAAAACAGACCTTAGCATCTACGTCGGCAGATAACTTAAAGATCCAGACCGAGTTTCGTGTTTCTTGATTTGCCCTGCCACAGGACTCGGGCCGCACATATAGAGGACATGTGCAACTAGACATCGATAACGATTCACAACACGCACGCGAGGAAAGGCTAGGAACATATATCGCTCTGGGTAGTGTGTCCTAGACTAGGGGGCATCGTTCGATAGGTAGCATAATCCCTAGTTGGACCTAGGTCGCGTAAACCCTGAATCCGAGAAGCATTCAATAGGTAGCATAAACCCCAGTGGCCCTAGGTAGCGTAAACCCTGGTTGAATCTTGGAAGCGCTTGATAGTAAACCTTAGATTAATATAGATGATACACGGAATCTAGCAAGATCGAGAGTGGTAGTCCAAACGATTTCGAGAATAGTGGCACTACACTAAAGTAGTATAGATTTACATGATGACGCCCGTACAACATACAGCAAGGGACTGTATATATACATGGAAAGGATTAGACGAGTTGGGGGTATCTACATATATGTTGTATTAAGTTAACCTACTAGTGGGACATGAGTATAGCCTAGAGAGCTAATATCGCGAATAACCTAATAAGCAAGAAAATATAACCGAACGGTATATGTAGGATTATACAGAAGCTTATTCTAAGTCCATTAACACAGAACTTATGTTCTGACCCCCTCCTCATTACATACTTCCAGGTTAGGTTCATGACAAAGTTGATATAGCTTTGAATACTAGTTTAGCAGTATTGTTAATAAGGTAAAGCAATATTTGAATATTATACTTTATTTCCTTCCGCTATGATATGCTTTACGAGTTCTGACATGTTTCTTTATCTCTGTCTTTTTCTGCAGGATACCAGAGCACCCAACTCGGGTTTCGATAGATTGCATTTTTGAAAAAAAATTCGGTCTGTCGGAATCCGGGTTGTTACATCTGGTATCAGAGCTTCGGTTTAGTGATCTTAGGGAGATAATGAGTGAACGTATTTGTATTTTCTAAAATATAAATATATTATATATATAAACCTAAATCCATATAGTAGCCCATTAGACATGAAAAGAGTTGGGATATCTAGTTTGTACACTCAAGGAATGAACATAGGAATTTGGAAACCATTAGGTGGTTGGGAAAGTGTACAATATGACTTGAAGCTAGAGAAAGAAAAGTATCCCATAAGATGGAAACTGAAATATTAGTATTTCAGATTAGTGGGTTTAGAAATGAAACCTTAGAAATTAGAAAAGGTTGAAATATGGAAAATGGATTAGGAATATATATAGTTAAGAGAATTCAATTCGCAAAAGTGCTTAGGAAAGCCTAGTGAGTTGAAGACCCGCTTTGAGTCTAACCCAATGATAAGCTTTGAGAACTTGAATCTATAAAAGAGTTTGTGGTATTTTTCCAAGATTTAATCTTAAAGTATTTTGATAAATGCATGATGGGTTTTTAAGTAAAGTGGGGTATATTGTGTAAAACAATGATTTATTGTTTTAAAAGAATTCTCTCATGAAAAGGTGCATATTATAGAGCATGTATAGCTCGCTAGTTTTCATATATGAAAGGATTGAAAAGAAATTTTGAAATCTCTATTCTGTTAACAATAAATTTTGATTATTGTTTTAAAAAAGAAATTTTTGTTGGGTGAACAAAATAAGCGATAGAGTGTAAGAATAGAGTAGATGCTTGAACCCTAGCAGCCAAAATTAACATTGTATTTAGAAACAATGTAAGCCCGATAGTTATCCTTGTCTACTCCAGCTTTGTGATTTGAAAAAAAAAATGTATTGCATTTTTATATTGTGACATGTTTTTATGGTTTGGTGAAAGCAAGTTTTGGAGAAGAAAAAAAAGTTTTAACACTTTTAATTTTTTTGAAATAAAAATGTAATGAAAAGAAAGGAGGCCAAACCATGTTTTAAAAAGAATGGAGTAGGTAAGGATTAATGCCTAGAATAGAACGAGAGAAAGTTAAAGCTATGAATTAAACAATTGGAACCAACTAGAGATTGGTTGAGTTGACTGATTCTCTGAGTGTCAATCTGATGTTGATTTCGGTCTTTGGGGTTGATATTTAGGGAGTTACTCTCTTACCAATTTACAGCCAGGGATTAGCTAATATTAAACTAATGGAAGATTTCCCGTAGTATGCATAAGCATTGAGAAACCTAGGTTTGTTGCTGGAGAAAAAAAAGGATAGGCTAGTAATACACAACAAGGACTAGTAGTGACAACTAAGTAGTAAAAGGCAAGTAAGTGGGTAGATCCTGTTGTGTGGACTCGCAATTGTCTGAGATGAAAAAGTCCTAAGATTCTTGGCCCATAGTAGTAGCTGTGTAGGATGCTGTTTGAGATGAAAACAGAAAAAGCTTATTTGAAATAATAAACTTAAGTAATTGGATTAAGTCAAATAAATTAAGAAAGAGAAAAGCCTACCTAATAAGAAACAATAAATTCAGTAAGGCAACAAATGTGACGGGAAAAGAAAATGGAAATCTTAAGAAAAAGATGAATAAATATGAAAATTTTCCAAGATAAGTGGAAAAAGAGAAGAAATTTTCTTATATGGTTGTGCTTGGATAGGAAATCTTCATAGAATAGTCATATAAAAATCTAAGTACGAGTAGAAAAGAAAAACAGAGGATGTGAATTTTTCCGTTTTATGTCTTTTCGTAACATAAGGAAATCGAATTTGGAAAATTTGATTTTTCTAAATTTCAAATTTAATGATGGATGGTAGGGTTTTGGATGCGACAATTGGGTGAACTATGCTCTTATTCTATAAGAGTGTGGGTAAACTTGGATGAAAAATATTTTGATTTTTCAAGAATATTGCATTCATAAAGAACTGCAAGTATATTTATGATGTGAGCATCATGTTTTGAAAGAGTTTTTAAAATTTGCATACATACAGGTGGATCCAAATTAGGCATACATACTTTACTATGATGTATCTCACTTTGCACATGTGCACAATGTTAGCAACAATTGGATGCACACTTGATGGATGGATATTGCGAGGGGTTATCTATTTTTACTCTTATCGAATTTCGGGGACGAAATTCTTTAAGGGTGGGAGAATGTAACACCCCGCATTTTTAATATAATTAAAAATATGTGTATATGCACAGATAGATAAATAATGGTGATGTGTAATGAAAATTAATTAATATATGGAAGAGAAGGAAAAATTAATTCGATAACAGTGTGCGTAACGGAAAAGATAATAAAATAAGGATACTTAATTTAAATATTAGGAATTAAGTAAAACAGACATCACCATTGCGTTTGTCTCGAAATTCTGCTTGGAATAGAGTCCAAGTTTGTGTAAATCGGACTTCGTATGAAGGAGTTATGGCCTTTAGAAGATTCAACAAAAAATCAAAACATTTCGAAATTCAACCCAGGCAGCTGGGCGGGAAATTTCCCGCCAAAACCAGGCAGGTCGACCTGGGGGTCAATCTAGGGGTCAGGTTGACCAGGGGGTCAACCTAGGGGTTGACCTACCCCTAGGGAGGTCGACCTGGGGGTCGACCTATCCCTAGATCTGGGCGATTTCAGTTCCTGTGACATGTTTTGATGTGCTGTACGGGTCGGATGGCTTCTAGGTCAATCTAAGGGCTCTAAAACACTCACTACACCTATAAATACATAGCAAGACCTAACCCTAATTCATAACAATTCCTTAAGACACCTCCATGCTGCCAAACTTCAACCAAACATGGTCGCCGCCCCAAAACTCTTAAATTATATTGCAAGTTCTTCATCAACTTTGGAGTTTAATCAAATCAAGTAGCAAAGTTCTTCATCAACAATTCATGCTCTTCACCAACAATCAAATAAGAAGATTAAATCAGCGTTCTACATCAACAAATAATTTATTTTCCCCAATCCAGTTAAGGTGAGTGGAATTATAATAAACTTGTTGTATAATAGTATTATTATCGTTCATCATTCCGCAGTTATAAATTCAATTCAAGATTCATGTTATAATAATTGTTCTTTTATTCTCCTTCCCCTATTTATTTTTGGATCTAGGTTATCTCGAACCTAGACGAAATCTTATTATACATACGTATGATTGGAATATGGAAATGTTGGGCATAATCTATTTTATGCAATCGAGGAATATAATTTGAAATTTTGGGAATTGTGGCATAACAATTATTATTGCAAATATTGGGACAATTGGCAGAATTTGTTTGTGACTTGAAATTAAGCCTAAAAGGTGAATTAGATTATATGTATAAACGTGGGGAAATATATTGGGAAAATATTGATTTTATGAAATTGGGTATAATGGGATTTTGGAAATTGGCATATTTGGATATGAATAACATGGAATTGGTGAATTTGGCTACAATTGAGTAATTTGGGTAAAAAGATTATTTCACGAATGGTTGTATAAGCAAAGTAGAAATGGGTTAAGTAGCACTTGACATATGAATAAACTTAACCAACATATAAGGAATGATAGTAACCTGTTAGAAACACATGTATGGAAAAATTGGAATAATAGGTATAGCCTATTAATGGGATTATAAGTATGAACATAAATTGGGGTTTTTGGGTAAAGCTTGAATTTGAGTCTTGGAAATTGGATGTAACAACCCGTATTTTCAATAACCTGTAATAACATAAATCGAGGCAGAATTTAATTCTAAAATGGGAATCAAGGGAAACGGGCTATGCCATTGTGTTCGTCTCGGAAAAATACGCGAAATAGAGTCCGAGTTTTCGAAAATCGGAGTCCGTATGACCAAGATATGGCCTCGCGAAGTTTCACGAAAATTCCCAAATTAAAGTATACTTAATTAAGTGAAATGGGTTGTGTAGATATATATATATATATATATATATATTGATATATATATATATATAATTGAAAATTTAATAAATAAATATGCAAAAATGCTCAAAACAGCGAATTGGGAGAGGGGAATAACCGAACCGGCCGATTTTTGAAATCGACCCGAGCCCGCTGGGTCGACTAGGGGTTAATCCAGGGTGTTTGGCTGTCAACCCGTGGGCCGATTCGCTCAAGTGCAGATTTTGCATTTGAATGGTTCTCATGGTCCATCTTTAATCTAAAGGCCCTAGATGGTTCCTACACTTGACTTCTTCCCCAAGACATGCTTTGATGGCTTGGATTGAATCTAGGGTTAATCCTATGGCCTAAAACACTTGCCTAATCTATAAATAAGACCCTAACCTACCCTAATTCATTCATAATTAAACCTAGTAACTAAACTATGGCAAAATGCTAGCTCTCATGGCCTCCACTAATTTTATGAAGAGGGTTGCATACTAATCACTCTCTAATCAACTTCTAATCCCTTCTTAGCATCTTAATCTTCTTCATTTGGTGTTCAAAGTTGCTAGTTGTGAGTTTCTATCACTTTGATGATCTTTTGGTAAACTAATTAGATGAGATGTGATGAGATTTATGGTTTTGTATGTGGGTTAATGAGCTTTGAATCATATGATATGATGTTAGCATTAATCTTATGTTTATGCATGTTGAGTATGTAAGCTTATGCAAGTTTAATATGATGTATGTTATGTTTGCATGATGCTAAATATGCAAGTTGTGGGCTATGTAATCATATGCATGTTATGCAAGTTCATGGTAATATGCTATGCAAGTTACATGTTTGTTAATATGCAAGTTACATGTTTGTTAATATGCAAGTTACATGTATGTAAATATGCAAGTTACATGTTTGTTAATATGCAAGTTACATGTTTGTTAATATGCAAGTTACATGTATGTAAATATGCAAGTTACATGTTTCTTTATATGCAAGTTACATGTTTGTTAATATGCGAGTTACATGTATGTAAATATGCAAGCTACATGTTTATTAATATGCAAGTTCATGATGACACATTATGCAAGTCTATAAGCTAATATGCAAGTTTGTTATGCAAAATGAATATGTAAGTTATGTGACATATTATATGCAAGTTATGTGACATGTTATGCAAGTTCATATGCAAGTTATGTGTTTGTTAATATGCAAGATGGCACCTTTGAAACATGTTCATTCATATGCAAGTTGACACCTTTTATATGTGTTATATCATGAACGAAATTACGTGGGAACGATGGGGTAATTAAATGCATAAGTTAATAAGATTGTGTGAAATTAATATAATTATGCATAACACAAAATAAATAAACATAGTATGGGAATTTGCCTATTTGGTTAGGTGTACCCATACTATGTGTTGGGAATTTACCTATTGAGTTAGGTCTACCCCATGGGAATTTACCTATTAAGTTAGGTCTACCCATGTTAAGAAAACTTGATTAATTAGGGATAATTAATATAAAATTATGAGGGTGATTAATTAGGTGTAATTAATTGACTAAGACACGAGGTTGGACTCAGTTGTAGCGTAAAACTGCCCGGACCCAACCGGCTTAACCAGTTGCTACAAATGTTAGCCCAATGTGAGAGGTCTTAGGCACAAACTAAATACGTAATTAATGTAAAGACACGAGGTTAGACTCTGTTATGACATAAGGCTGCCCGGACCCAACCGGCTTAACCAGCGGTCATAAAAGACAGTCTAATGTGAGAGGTCTTTACAAAGGTTACGTTCTTAATTAATTAATTAAGAAACACTTAACCACATTAGCATGTAGAGGGACATGAGGGGTTAAGTGGGTGCCTCGGGTGGCATGAGAAAATCTAGTGGTTGCCTTGGGTGGCAATAGAAAATACGATTAGAATACTTAACCAAAATAGAACATGTAATTAAAACATGATTAAAGGGTTAAGTGGGATATACTAGAAAAAGGGACAAGCTTAGGTGGGTAGCTTGTGGAGGCCCATTTCAACCAGTAACCCATACGTATCTTTGTGGGCTCGACCCATGTCGAGGACGGGACACGCATACTGGGCTTGACTGTAAGAGGCAAACGGGTTAGCGGTGGCAACGCAAGTCCAACGGGCTTCATATGCGTGAGTGGGCCCGGGCTGGTAGGTAAGCCGTTGTTGCATCGAGTAGATATAAGCCGTGCACCTTTAGTTTCATCAGGTTGCCACATTGGGGAATGATACATCCCACGGTGGGGCCAGCACGGGTATCTACGTTAGGGAGCCGATCGAATGGGAAGTAGTGTGTACACCTAGTGGATTGTAGGGCCCCGTGGCGCCTACTTGGTCACCTAGGGGTACGCAGGTACTAATTAGTAAATTTTATAAGTCCTTGGGTGGGATCAACCTTTAAGTTAGGAACGACTGGTGTGGTGCAGTTTAGTAATTTACCTTAGGGAGGGTAGATGCGTCTTTATCCTTTATCTTCGTTTAGTTGACTGCTTAGGGTAGCCATTCATCCCTATATGTTACCGTATATCAGTTTATGTCTTCTCTGGTTACTTTAACGATTGTATTGTTAAAGTTATAGGACTCGCTCAGACTTATGTCTGACCCTGTTGTTTTTATCTTTTTCCCAACCCTCAGGTCCTACGGTGGATCCTAGCAGTAGTGGAGCTTGATCGGATTGCTGTTCCAGTCTTTAGGAGCTTGGATAGATGTAAAGCTCCCGTTATCCAGTTATCTTTTCTTTTGTTTGGCTATTGTATGAGAGTGGGATTATGTACTTCTTTATTTTGATGGATATTGTACTTGACCTTTATTGTGGTTTTATGATGTAACCAGACATGTTTTACTTCCGCTGTTATGAGATGATGTTTTAAAATTTCAAGTACTATTTATATCTGTCTTGTTGTAATTTTTCTGTTCTATATTCACTAAAATACTCCACCGATGCTATGGCATTCCCTTAGTGAGTGATCATAGCGGGAGTGGGGTGTTACACGTGGTATCAGAGCTTAAGGTTACCAGAACAGATAAAATTTTTGAGAAAAACTACTTTCTAAGAGTATTTTCGAAGAAAGTATTTTTAAAAGCATGTCTTCTAAGAGAAAAAGTTTTTGAAAAAGAAAAGCATAATCCCCAATAGCCATATCTTTATCTTTCGGAATCTCCTTTTTGAATCTTTCCTCTTTCGTTTCAGCATGGCTGAAGATCTTAACATCCCGGAGGGTTTAGTTATACCACTATGGTATAGGAGGTTGCAAGAGGCTAGGGCCGCGGCTGCGGGTCCGGCCAATGCTACTACACCAGAGACAACCGCTCCTCCTCCTCAGCCTAGAGTGGATAATTTTGCTAAGGTTTGCAAGGAGTTCAAGGCTATAGGAGGAAAACCTTTTCTTGGTTCAGAGACTTTCGTAGAGGCTAGAGATTGGCTTAAGGAAGTGGAAGAGTTGCTAGATATCTTTGAAGTGGAAGAGGGAAAGAAAGTCAAGTTGGCGGCTTGGTTAATGAAGGGAGAGGCCTCATTCTGGTGGGAGGTCACTAATGGAGAACGCCCTGTTGACTCTTGGGCAGATTTTAAGCAAAGGTTTGGGGCTAAGTTTCTCTCAAGGGCGGAAGAGAATCTGTTTATGGAGAAGTTCTTGAATTTGAAGCAAGGGAATCTCACGGTGAAAGAATATGTCAACAAATTCAATCAATTAGCAAGGTTTGGCATAGAGTTGGTGAATACACCGGAGAAGAAGGCTTTGAGGTTCGTTAGAGGCTTGAACGAACCATTGCAAGGAATAGCTATGACTCACATTCCTATGGGGGCCACTTATGAGAAGCTTGTCTACATGGCACTTATGCATGAGGATGATAAGAATTCTAAGGCACCAGAGAAAAAGGGGGATCAGAAGAAACCGCAACAGCAACAACAAGGCAAGGGCGGAAAAGGCAATGGTGACAAAAAGAAGACGAAGAAGAAGTGCTTCAATTGTGGAACACCAGGACACCTCAGTAAGGATTGTCGCAAAAAGAAGAAGACCGGTTGCTTTCATTGTGGTGAAGCAGGGCATCTTGTGAAAAACTGCCCAAAGAAGGGGCAGAAGACGGGGTCTACCTCAGGAGGCCAGGTGCAAGCTCTTATAGCACCACCTCAGTCAGGGGGGCAAGTTCAGGTTCTCTCAGTTCCACCGATTCAGCAGAGAGGTAGAACTATTTCCGTTGAAAGTCTGGTTTTTCTGTTTGATCATCCAGTTCGTACTTTGTTTGACTCTGGCGCATCGCATTCTTTTATCTCATCATCGTTAGTTGAGTCACTGCACTTAGACACCAGTCTAGTTGATGATCCCTTGGTTGTCTCAAACCCAATTGGGGGCTCCATATATCTGTCTATGATATGTTTGGGTTTGAAGATTTCTATACTTAGCGTTGAGTTTAGATGTGATGCTTTTGTATTGGGCTTCACGGGCTATGGGTTGATCTTGGGCATGGACTGGTTATCCAGTAATGGTGCCGTTCTTGATTGCGAAAGGAGAGTTGTCAGGCTCATGACCCGCTTGGGTAACACTCTCGAGATCTCTTGCAATCCCATGGAATCTGTTTTGCTAAGTTATCTTGAATCGCTCGATGCTTCGGTCGAAAGTTTGTGTTCTGTCAGAGTAGTCCGGGAATATCCGGATGTGTTTGAAGAAGTAAAGGGTTTGCCTCCGAAGCGGGAGATAGATTTCCGAATTTATTTGGTGGATAATGCCAAACCAGTGTCTTTGCCAGTACGCCACATGGCTCCTCGTGAGAGAAGAGAACTTCATAAGCAAGTAGGGGAGTTGCTTGAGAAGGGGTTCATAAGGCGAAGTATATCGGAGTGGGGAGCTCCAGTAGTGTTTGCCACGAAGGCGGATGGGTCCCTCAGACTTTGTGTGGATTATAGGGAACTTAATAAGCTCACGAAGAAGAATAGACACCCATTACCGAGGATAGATGATCTCTTTGATCAGTTGGTTGGCGCGTCAGTATTTTCGCAGATGGACTTAGCTACAGGGTTTCATCAGTTAAGAGTGGCGGAGGACAGTATAGAGAAGACTGCTTTCCGGACTCCGGATGGTTTTTATGAGTGGCTAGTGATGCCATTTGGGTTGACAAACGCCCCCGCATACTTTGTTGATCTCATGAGTAGAGTGTTCAGAGAGTATCTGAATAAGTTTGTAGTAGTTTTTGTGGATGACATCTTGGTCTTTTCCAAGAATGAAGAAGAGCATGCCTTACATCTCAAGGAAGTGTTGGAGACTCTTCGAGCGCATAGTCTTAAAGCTAAATTCTCTAAATGCCATTTTTGGAGAAGAGAAGTGCGATTCTTAGGGCATGTGGTCTCTAAGGAAGGGATAGCTGTGGATCCCGCAAAGATAGTATCTATCCAGGATTGGAAAGTTCCTAGAAATGCTACCGAGGTAAGAAGTTTCTTGGGGTTGGCAGGATATTATAGGAAGTTCATCAAAGACTTCGCGAAGATATCAGCCCCATTAACCCGCTTGACGAAGAAGAATCTGGTTTTCTCATGGGATGTAGATTGTGATGATGCTTTCCGACGGTTAAAGAGAGCTTTGACCACCGCTCCAGTTTTAGTGCTTCCAGATGGGAGTAAGCCGTTTGTTGTTTATACCGATGCTTGTGGAACAGGATTAGGCGCAGTCTTGATGCAGGAGGGAAGGGTAATAGCCTATGGAGGGAGACAATTGAGAGTGCATGAGAAGAATTACCCTACCCATGATCTAGAGTTGGCCGCGATTGTTTTCGCACTTAAGTCTTGGCGCCATTATCTTCTTGGTGAGAGATTCGAGTTGTTCACCGACCATAAATCATTGAAGTACTTATTCTCTCAGAAGGATTTAAACTTAAGACAGCAAAGGTGGATGGAGTTCTTAGCATCCTATGATTTCGAGATAGCGTATACCCCTGGTAAGGGTAACGTGGTGGCAGACGCCTTAAGTAGAAAAAGGCTATCTTTGAGTCCATTGTTCGTGGAACGACGAAGCTTGGAGTTTCTTTCTTTGTTTGACTTCAGACCTTCTGTTGATTTTGTACCTGGTTTGTTGGCATCCTTGGAGGTTAGACCTACTCTTTTGAGACGGATTGGCGAGGCTCAGCGAGACGACCCACAGTTGGTTGTGTTGGTAGAGAAGCTTATAAGAGGGGAGTCGTCCAGCCATTTGGGTAGATACACCATAGATGATAAGGGATGGTTGCATAGAGACGGTAGACTTTGTGTACCGCAAGATGAGGGTTTGAAGAAGGCTATTTTGGATGATGCACATCGTTCAAGAATGACTATTCATCCCGGTGGAGACAAAATGTACCAAGACATGAAGAGAGTTTTCTTTTGGGCCGGTATGAAGAAAGATGTGGCCGAGTATGTGGCTAGATGCTTAGTGTGCCAACAAGTTAAAGTGGAGCAAAGGAAACCCGGTGGGTTGCTACACCCATTGGAAGTTCCACAGTGGAAGTGGGATAGTGTCTCGATGGATTTCATCGACGGGTTACCGAGATCGAGGAAGGGCAATACGGGAATTTGGGTTGTGGTAGACAGACTTACAAAGAGTGCCCATTTTATACCCGTAAAGAGTAAGAGGACCGCTCCATGGCTTGCTTCAGTCTATGTTAGAGAGATTGTTAGATTGCATGGCGTACCATCCAGCATTGTGAGTGATCGAGATCCTATTTTCACTAGTGAGTTTTGGAGAAGTTTGCAAGAGGCGGTAGGGACTCAGTTGTGTTTGAGCACCGCATATCATCCTCAGACGGACGGTCAGACCGAGAGGGTGAACCGTATCTTAGAAGATCTTTTGAGGCTTTGTATCTTGGATTTTGGAGGTACATGGGAAGAACATCTTCCTTTGGTGGAGTTCGCATATAATAACAGCTTTCAGTCCAGTATTGGTATGGCTCCTTTCGAAGCTCTTTATGGAAGGCCTTGTCGATCTCCTACATGTTGGTGGGAATCTACGGATAAGATCTTGCTTGGGCCGGATATGGTTAGAGAGACTTCAGAGAAGATTGATTTAATTCGAAAAAGGATGAAAGCAGCGCAAGATAGACAGAAATCTTATGCGGATCGGAGAAGGACGGATCTTGAGTTTGAGGTTGGGGACATGGTTTTTGTCAAAGTATCTCCATTGAGAAATGTTGTTCGCTTTGGGTCCGTAGGGAAGTTAGCACCGAGATTTGTTGGGCCGTTTCCTATTAAGGAAAGGATTGGACGGATGGCATATAGGGTGGAGTTGCCCGACAGACTTAGTGGTGTTCATGATGTATTCCATGTATCACATTTGAGGAAGTGCTTACATGAGACCGCGGAGGTGGTAGAGCCGAGCTTGCTTAGAGATGTAGAGGTAGAGCGTGATGCGACGATTCGACGAGCTCCTACTCGCATCCTTGGGTCAGAAACTAGGAAGTTGAGGAACAGAGAAGTTCAGCTAGTTAAAGTGCAATGGGGAGATGACGAAAGCAATGCTACTTGGGAGACGGAAGCAAAGATGCGTTCTTTGTATCCATTTCTTTTTGAGAGTATGTCTTTTAACTTCTCCTTTATTGCTTGTCTAGTACTTATCTTATCTTTAGTATATCCTCTCGCTAATACCTATGACCTTTAGATAGGGTAAAACCTATGGTTGAGACATGTGTTTGAAACATGTTATGGTTGATGGATGCATATGGATGCAATTGTTTGCTAGTGGTTGCTCGTGGATGCATATACACACACATTAGGCACTAGATCGGCTCAGTCACTTCATGTTGCATATTGCATAAATGGATGTGGTAGTTAGATTGATGGATGTATCATGGCTGTGTTATCATATGGATGATGCATTTTTGTGTATGGTTGTGCACGCATGTAGAAATTTGTATGTGTCAATAGGGTTTCGCATACATATTGGATGCATGGCACTATCATGGTTTGCATTAAGGAGGTTTACTGTATCAGTAACCGCCTGATTTTCGCATTAGGTAAGTACATATACACACACTTTTGCATATATCCATCCAGCATTTAGAATCTTGTAAGGACAATGATTGCTCGTGGATGATGCTTTGAGTAGATGGATGATTGGATGGTAGGATACGTTCTTCCTAACTTGAAGATTTCGGGGACGAAATCCTTTAAGGAGGGGAGAATGTAACAACCCGTATTTTCAATAACCTGTAATAACATAAATCGAGGCAGAATTTAATTCTAAAATGGGAATCAAGGGAAACGGGCTATGCCATTGTGTTCGTCTCGGAAAAATACGCGAAATAGAGTCCGAGTTTTCGAAAATCGGAGTCCGTATGACCAAGATATGGCCTCGCGAAGTTTCACGAAAATTCCCAAATTAAAGTATACTTAATTAAGTGAAATGGGTTGTGTAGATATATATATATATATATTGATATATATATATATATAATTGAAAATTTAATAAATAAATATGCAAAAATGCTCAAAACAGCGAATTGGGAGAGGGGAATAACCGAACCGGCCGATTTTTGAAGTCGACCCGAGCCCGCTGGGTCGACTAGGGGTTAATCCAGGGTGTTTGGCTGTCAACCCGTGGGCCGATTCGCTCAAGTGCAGATTTTGCATTTGAATGGTTCTCATGGTCCATCTTTAATCTAAAGGCCCTAGATGGTTCCTACACTTGACTTCTTCCCCAAGACATGCTTTGATGGCTTGGATTGAATCTAGGGTTAATCCTATGGCCTAAAACACTTGCCTAATCTATAAATAAGACCCTAACCTACCCTAATTCATTCATAATTAAACCTAGTAACTAAACTATGGCAAAATGCTAGCTCTCATGGCCTCCACTAATTTTATGAAGAGGGTTGCATACTAATCACTCTCTAATCAACTTCTAATCCCTTCTTAGCATCTTAATCTTCTTCATTTGGTGTTCAAAGTTGCTAGTTGTGAGTTTCTATCACTTTGATGATCTTTTGGTAAACTAATTAGATGAGATGTGATGAGATTTATGGTTTTGTATGTGGGTTAATGAGCTTTGAATCATATGATATGATGTTAGCATTAATCTTATGTTTATGCATGTTGAGTATGTAAGCTTATGCAAGTTTAATATGATGTATGTTATGTTTGCATGATGCTAAATATGCAAGTTGTGGGCTATGTAATCATATGCATGTTATGCAAGTTCATGGTAATATGCTATGCAAGTTACATGTTTGTTAATATGCAAGTTACATGTTTGTTAATATGCAAGTTACATGTATGTAAATATGCAAGTTACATGTTTGTTAATATGCAAGTTACATGTTTGTTAATATGCAAGTTACATGTATGTAAATATGCAAGTTACATGTTTCTTTATATGCAAGTTACATGTTTGTTAATATGCGAGTTACATGTATGTAAATATGCAAGCTACATGTTTATTAATATGCAAGTTCATGATGACACATTATGCAAGTCTATAAGCTAATATGCAAGTTTGTTATGCAAAATGAATATGTAAGTTATGTGACATATTATATGCAAGTTATGTGACATGTTATGCAAGTTCATATGCAAGTTATGTGTTTGTTAATATGCAAGATGGCACCTTTGAAACATGTTCATTCATATGCAAGTTGACACCTTTTATATGTGTTATATCATGAACGAAATTACGTGGGAACGATGGGGTAATTAAATGCATAAGTTAATAAGATTGTGTGAAATTAATATAATTATGCATAACACAAAATAAATAAACATAGTATGGGAATTTGCCTATTTGGTTAGGTGTACCCATACTATGTGTTGGGAATTTACCTATTGAGTTAGGTCTACCCCATGGGAATTTACCTATTAAGTTAGGTCTACCCATGTTAAGAAAACTTGATTAATTAGGGATAATTAATATAAAATTATGAGGGTGATTAATTAGGTGTAATTAATTGACTAAGACACGAGGTTGGACTCAGTTGTAGCGTAAAACTGCCCGGACCCAACCGGCTTAACCAGTTGCTACAAATGTTAGCCCAATGTGAGAGGTCTTAGGCACAAACTAAATACGTAATTAATGTAAAGACACGAGGTTAGACTCTGTTATGACATAAGGCTGCCCGGACCCAACCGGCTTAACCAGCGGTCATAAAAGACAGTCTAATGTGAGAGGTCTTTACAAAGGTTACGTTCTTAATTAATTAATTAAGAAACACTTAACCACATTAGCATGTAGAGGGACATGAGGGGTTAAGTGGGTGCCTCGGGTGGCATGAGAAAATCTAGTGGTTGCCTTGGGTGGCAATAGAAAATACGATTAGAATACTTAACCAAAATAGAACATGTAATTAAAACATGATTAAAGGGTTAAGTGGGATATACTAGAAAAAGGGACAAGCTTAGGTGGGTAGCTTGTGGAGGCCCATTTCAACCAGTAACCCATACGTATCTTTGTGGGCTCGACCCATGTCGAGGACGGGACACGCATACTGGGCTTGACTGTAAGAGGCAAACGGGTTAGCGGTGGCAACGCAAGTCCAACGGGCTTCATATGCGTGAGTGGGCCCGGGCTGGTAGGTAAGCCGTTGTTGCATCGAGTAGATATAAGCTGTGCACCTTTAGTTTCATCAGGTTGCCACATTGGGGAATGATACATCCCACGGTGGGGCCAGCACGGGTATCTACGTTAGGGAGCCGATCGAATGGGAAGTAGTGTGTACACCTAGTGGATTGTAGGGCCCCGTGGCGCCTACTTGGTCACCTAGGGGTACGCAGGTACTAATTAGTAAATTTTATAAGTCCTTGGGTGGGATCAACCTTTAAGTTAGGAACGACTGGTGTGGTGCAGTTTAGTAATTTACCTTAGGGAGGGTAGATGCGTCTTTATCCTTTATCTTCGTTTAGTTGACTGCTTAGGGTAGCCATTCATCCCTATATGTTACCGTATATCAGTTTATGTCTTCTCTGGTTACTTTAACGATTGTATTGTTAAAGTTATAGGACTCGCTCAGACTTATGTCTGACCCTGTTGTTTTTATCTTTTTCCCAACCCTCAGGTCCTACGGTGGATCCTAGCAGTAGTGGAGCTTGATCGGATTGCTGTTCCAGTCTTTAGGAGCTTGGATAGATGTAAAGCTCCCGTTATCCAGTTATCTTTTCTTTTGTTTGGCTATTGTATGAGAGTGGGATTATGTACTTCTTTATTTTGATGGATATTGTACTTGACCTTTATTGTGGTTTTATGATGTAACCAGACATGTTTTACTTCCGCTGTTATGAGATGATGTTTTAAAATTTCAAGTACTATTTATATCTGTCTTGTTGTAATTTTTCTGTTCTATATTCACTAAAATACTCCACCGATGCTATGGCATTCCCTTAGTGAGTGATCATAGCGGGAGTGGGGTGTTACATTGGATATGCCGTTAAGATCCTAGAAACATAATTAAAAGTGGAATATGTTGGACAAACCATGATTTTATGTAATTATGGAACTCGACACATGACATGAAAGTGATAATTGACAAATGACATCTAGAATAAATACGAACATGCTTGTGAATTGATAATTGACATATGACATATAAAATGGACATGAACTAAACATGAAACATGGCTAACTCGAGGTTAGAATGAGTTTGCGGTGTAATCCTGCCCGGAACCGCCCGGCACATCCAGTGACCGCAAACAATAGATTCTAATGTGAGAAGTTAGTCATAACGTGCTTGAAACCCGAGGTTAGATTGAGTTGTGGTGTAATCCTGCCTGGAACCAACCGACACATCCAGTGACCGCAACAATAGGTCTAATGTGAGAGGTTGAGCATTAATAATTAATTAATGCTAATGACACATGCTAGTATGGTAAGGTTAAGTCATCATGAAATACCAGACAACACTTAACCAATTTGACTCGATCTATGGGTGGGTTAAGTCAACGTGAACCACTATATAACACTTATCCAATTTGACATGATATATAGGTAGGTTAAGTCAACACGAACTGATAGATAACACTTAAACAATTTAACATGATATATGGGTGAGTTAAGTCAACGTGAACCACTAGATAACACTTAACCAATTTGACTCAATATAAGGGTGGGTTAAGTCAACGTGAACTGCTGGATAACACTTAACCAATTTGACATGACGCGTGGGTTGAATTGAATAAGTGATTGGGGGTTTAGTCAACTTTGGACGCATGGGCAAACTTAACCAATATAACAGTATCAAAGCAAGATAAGTGGGGAATGATAAGATTAAATAATAGATAAACTTATCCTAGGGATAAGAAATGAATATGACTTAAGATGTAATACAAGACTCGAAGGGTGGGATGACTTATACCATGAAATAAGTTAATCTAAGCTGGAAATGTGGGAAAACACCCGTACTCTATCATTTGATAAAGAGAACTTAAGTCATGCTTGAATTCATAGGTAAACCTTAGTTAAAAGGAACTAAGTAATAAACCTTAGTCAAAGAGAACTAAGTAACAGAAACTAAGTATCAAACCTTGGTTAAGAGAACCAAGTAACAAACCTTAGTTAAGAGGACTAAGTTGTAAACCTTAGTTAAGAAAACGAACGATTAAGAGAAACTAAGTAGTAAACCTTAGTTAAGAGGACTAAGTAGTAAACCTTAGTTAAGAAAACGAATGATTAAGAGAAACTAAGTAGTAAACCGTAGTTAAGAGAACTAAGTAGTAAACTTTAGTCAAGTAAACCAAGTAGAACACAAGGAGGAGCGAACGTCCATCTGATCATAAAGAAGACTCCAACGGTCTGGGTTACGAAGCACGCGGCTTCGAGGGGACGTGAGGGTTCTTTTGGTATCCCTCTGTGAGGTTGCAGATGATCCTCCTGGGCTGACAGAGGTTAAGGTCTACGTTAGAAGAACCAAGAGTATGCCTTGGTTGTAATATAAGCAACCTAAAGACTAGGATGAACCAACATGAGGCGGCGATATCTTATTTAGCCCTGTGATAGCACGTCGTCGTCTACCTACCATCTTGGGTCAATCGAGTACGTGAAGCGGAAAGGCGGAGAACTCCAACAGACCATATACTTGCTACCTAGTTATATGTGAGGTTTGGCCAATAGGTTTGTGGGGCATAGGGGGCCTGCGTATAGTTCTCGTTCTTGATTTTATGAGGTGCCTTTCATTAGTTGAGGGATGGGTCCAGTGGGACCATAGCCACACACAGATAAAAATAGACCTTAGCATCTGCGTCGGCAGATAACTTAAAGCTCCCGACTGAGTTCCGTGTTTCTTGATTTGCCTTGCCACGGGACCCTGGCCGCACATATAGAGGACATGTGCAACTAGACATCGATAATGATTCACGACATGTACGTGGGGAAAGTCTAGGAACATATATCTCTCTGGGTAGTGTGTCCTAGACTAGGGGCATCGTTCGATAGGTAGCATAATCCCTAGTTGGACCTAGGTCGCGTAACCCCTGAATCGGAGAAGCGTTCAATAGGTAGCATAAACCCCAGTGGCCCTGGGTAGCGTAAACCCTGGTTGAATCTAGGAAGCGCTCAATAGTAAACCTTTGATCAGATCTAGATGATACACAGAATCTAGCAAGATCGAGAGTGGCAGTCCAAACGATTTCGAGAATGGTGGGACTACACTAAAGTAGTATAGATTTACATGATGAAGCCTGTACGATATACGACAAGGGACTATATATATACATGGAAAGGATTAGATGAGTTGGGGGTATGTACATATATGTTGTATTAGGTTATCCTACTAGTGGGACATGAGTATAGCCTAGAGAGCTAATATCGCGAATAATCTAATAAGCAAGAAAATATAACCGAACGGTATATGTAGGATTATACAGAAGCTTAATCTAAGTCCACTAACACAGAACTTATGTTCTGACCCCCTCCTCATTACATACTTCCAGGTTAGGTTCATGACAGAGTTGGTATAGCTTTGGATACTAGTTTAGCAGTATTGTTAATAAGGTAAAGCAATATTTGAATATTATACTTTATTTCCTTCCGCTGTGAGATGCTTTACGAGTTCTGACATGTTTCTTTATCTATTTCTTTTTCTGTAGGATACCAGAGCACCCAATTCGGGTTTCGATAGATTGGATTTTTGAAAAAAAAAAATCGGTCTGTCCGAATCCGGGTTTTTACAACTTAACCCGTACTTAAGATGATAGGTTCATGTAACCCTCACAGGTTCAAACAGGTTAAGTATTACTATTCATTCATTTATGATTATTAATGCGCTAGACCTCTCACATTAAGTCTACCACTTGTGGATGCTTGATATGCCGGTTGGGTCCGGCCAGACTTCTACCATAAGTCGGACTTAACCTCATGTCTTAGCACCGTTACGTGTTTATACACTTAGAACCCTCACATTTGATTTACCACTTATGGACGATGGATATGCCGGGCGGTTCCGGGCAGGCTTCTAACACAAGTGTAATCTAACCTCGTGTCTAAGCGCGGTTACAGTTTCTACTTACTATAAATATAGGCGTTTTCATTACTAACAAATTTCATGTTTATTATGCCCTAAATCCTTGTTTGGTCCATGGTACAAGTTATGCTCTAGATTAAGGTTTTAATTAATATATATATTATGCCCCAGATCCCAAGTTTTGGCTCATGGTACAAATTATGTCCAAAATTTCCAATCATGTTTTACAATATGAATTATGCCCCAAATTAATTGTTCCCAATTTCGTGCGTTCGCGTATTTCATCGATATGCCTAGGCTCGAAGGTAGTCTGGCTATAAAAAAAGGGAAAAAGGGAGAGAAGAGAAAACGAATAGGCACAGTAAATAAAACTGGCATAAGATTATAGAATTGGCAAACTAACAGAATAGACATACAATGACATGACTAGAAAAACAAACAGAATAGGCATACGGTGAAATAGTTAAGAAAACTAACAGATTGAGGATATCATGAACAAGCATATGAGTTCTAAGCATTAAATTAGGTGTACAAGTAATGGTAGATCTGTTGTGATTCAGATTGATAACAGGCACAGGCTTTGATTCAAACTTATGAACATGTCAAGATTACATTTTAGGTGTTTATATCTAAAAGCAACATAAACTCACTGTGATTGGATCTAAAGAACAAAGAATTGATTGTAGATGTTGAAGCACAGATCCTTGAATACGTATAACTTGTTGTTGAAGAAGAATAGGCTAGATCAAATTGAGTTGGGGCAGCACCTCATTGTCGTCATTGTTTTTGGATGAATAAAACAATGGGATTATAGTCCTTTATATAGCCATCAGCCAATGAATCAGGACACATAGCAGGTCCAGATTCGTTCGAAGGGGTCGACCCCGGGGCGTACATAGGGGTCGACACCCCTGTTGTGGGGTTGACCCATGGGTCGACACCCATAGGGAACGAGGTCGACCCCCAACGGGCCGAATTCCCATGCCTCCCTACCTCTGGTTTTCGAATTATTTTGAATTCTGGATAATGTTTGTTTACATATATTTCTCTTATGCATATACAAATTTATAACCTTAATAACTTTCTCATACGATGCCCGTTTTACGCAAACTTGGTGTAAGAAGAATTTCGAGATGAATGCCTTAGCGCAGTCCGTTTTACTTAATTCCAAATATTTAATTAAGTATTCTTTAATTTATCATTTTAGTGTTCTTAGAATTATGGGCTGTTACATTCTCCCCTACTTAAAGGATTTCGTCCCCGAAATATCTATGTTAAGAAGAATATATATCCTAACATCCGGCATCCATTGTCCTTAAAATATTTCTAATGCTTATATGAACATATGCAAGGCTGTGTGCATATGTCCCTATATTAATGCGAAAGATCGGGAGATCTATTGATTCAGTTGACCTACTTAATGCAATGTATGTTAGTTCCATGAATCCAACATGTATACAAATAATCCTATAATAACATGTAAGTTCTATATGTGTGCGCAATCATTCATCCAAATGCAGCATCCATATGATGATACACCCACTTTCATCCATTAGAAGAAAAAATGCACACACATTCATATGCAGTATGAGAGTGATTGAGCCGATCTAGTGCCTAATGTGTGTGTATATGCATCCATGAGAAATCACTAGCAAAAAATTGCATCCATCAAACATAACATGTCTCAAACACATGTTTATTCCATGGGATTCCTACCTAAAGGTCAAATATTCGATCGATAGGATATACTTAAACGATAGAAACTAGCATGAATAAAAGATTTGGAAAGGAAGTTAAGAACATATCCTTGAAAAGAAAAGGGTATCAAAGCGCGAATCTTCTCTTTAGTCTCCCAAGTTACATCCTCTTAGTTGTCTCCCCACTATACTTTCATCAACTTGACCTCTCGGTTGCATATCTTTTTAACTTCTAATTCAAAAATACAGGTAGGAACTCACCTAACTGTTGCCTTCCATTCCACCTCTACTTCTCAAGCATACTCGGCTCGACTACTTCTGTGTTATCATACAAGAACTTTCATAAATGAGAAACGTGGAAAACATCATGAATGCCAGACAGTCTCTCAGGTAGCTTTACTCTATAGGCCATTTGGCCAATCCTTTCTGTTATGGGAAATGACCCTACAAATTTTGGTGCCAATTTCCCTACAGATCCAAAACGAACTACATTCCTCAAAGGCGATACCTTGATGAAAACCATGTCTACCACCTCAAACTCAATGTCAGTCCTTCTCCTATCTGCATAAGACTTCTACCTATCTTGAGCTATCTTCACACACCTGCAAATAAGATCAATCTTCCCTGAAGTCTCCCGAATCATCTCAGGTCCAGCTAGAAGCCTTTCTGTAGATTCCCACCAACAAATCGGTGATCTACAGGGTCGTTCGTATAATTTTTTGAAGGGCTCCATGACAATACTAGCCTGATAATTATTGTTGTAGGCGAACTCTATCAAAGGAAGGTGCTTTTCCCAAGTCCCTCTGAAGTCTAGGATACACAGTCTTAAAAGATCCTCAAGATCTCTATTCACCCTTTCCGCCTGTCCAACGGTCTGAGAGCGATAAGCGGTGCTCAAACATAACTGTGCATCTAATTCCTCCTGCATGCTTCTCCAAAAATCACTGGTGAATGTGGGGTCACGATCACTCACAATACTGGAAGATACTCGATGTAGATGGACTATCTCACGAAGATAAACTATTGCCAACCATTCTGCCGCCCTCTTACTCTTAACAGGAATGAAATGAGCGCTCTTAGTAAGCTTGTCAACTATAACCCAAATATTGGTGTTGCCTTTCCTCGATTTAGGAAAACCATCAATGAAGTCCATAGAGACGCTCTCCCACTTCCATTGTGGGACTTTTAAAGGATGAAGTAAACCACCGGGCTTTCTTTGCTTAGCTTTGACTTGTTGGCAAATCAAACGTCTAGAAACAAGCTCCGCTACATCTTTCTTCATCCCAGCCCAAAAGAAAATCCTCTTCATATCTCGATACATCTTATCACCGCCTAAATGAATAGTCATCCTAGAATGATGGGCTTCCTCAAGGACCGTATTTAACAAACTCCCAACTCGGGGAACATAAAGCCTTCCATCTCGTCGCAACCACCCTCTATCTTCCGTGGAATATCTGCTGAGGTGACTAGAAGTCTCCCCTCTGCTGAGCCTATCCAAGATATCTTCTAGCTAGTTGTGGGTCATCTTGTTGCGAAGTTCCTATCTGGTCCATTAGATTGGGTCGCACCTCTAATGATGCCAATAAACCAGGTGTATACTCGGCGGAGGGTCTAAAATCAAAAGTCAATATAAACTGCAAGCTTTTCCTCTCCATGAACAGAGGAATCAAACTCATCCTCTGCCTACTCAATGCGTATGCCACCATATTACCCTTTATAGGGGTATAAGAAATCTCAAAGTCATAGGATGCTTGGAACTCCATCCATCTTTGTTGCCTTAAATTAAGACCCTTCTGCGAGAACAAGTACTTGAGAGATTTATGATCAGTGTACAACTAAAACTTCTATCCTAGTAGATAAAGGCGCCAAGTCTTAAGCGCGAATACTATGGCAGTTAAATCTAAGTCATGGGTAGAGTAGTTCTTCTCATGAACTCTTAGCTGTCTACCTCCATAACATACTACCCTTCCCTCTTGCATCAGAATCGCACCAATCTGTGTACCACATGCACCAGTGTATACTGTGAACACTTTGTTCCCTTCAGGCAAGGTCAAGACAGGGACTGTTGTAAAAGCCCTTACCAACTACTGAAAAGCATCAATGCAATCTATATCCCAAGAAAATGTCAGATTCTTCTTCGTCAGTCTGGTAAGTTGGGGTGATATCTTTGCGAACTCCTTAATGAACTTACTATAATAGCCCGCTAATTCAAGAAAACTCCTCATCTCCGTTGCATTCTTTGGGATCTGCCAATCTTGAACTGCAACTACCTTCGCGGGATCCACTGCTATCCCATCTTTAGAGACCACGTGCCCTAGAAATCTCACTTCTTTTCTCCAAAAACGACATTTGGAGAATTTTGCCTTAAGCTGGTGTGCACAGAGAGTTTTCATAACCTCCCTCAAATGTAGGGCATGCTCTTCCTTGTTCTTCGAGAAAATCAAGATGTCATCAATAAAGACCACAATGAACTTATTTAGATACTCCCAAATCACCCTACTCATCAGATCAACAAAATAGGCGGGTGCATTCGTCAACCCAAAAGGCACGACAAGCCACTCGAAGAAACCATCTGGAGTTTTAAAAAGCGGTCTTGTCTATACTTTCCTCGGCCACCCTCAACTGATGAAACCCCGTGGCCAAGTCTAACTAAGAGAAAATAGATGCACCAACAAGCTGGTCAAACAGATCATCAATCCTCAGAAGTGGGTGCCTATTATTCTTAGTGAGTTTATTCAATTCTCTATAATCCACGCATAAGTGAAGCGAACCATCCGCCTTAGTGGCAAATACCACCGAAGCACCCCATTCAGATATGCTTCGCCTAATAAACCCTTTCTCAAGTAGATCTCCTACTTGCTTGCTGAGCTCCTTTCTTTCTCTTGGAGCCATATGGCGCACATGCAATGCAACTGGCTTTGCATTATCCACTAAGTATATACGGAAATCAATCTCGCGCCTCGGAGGTAAGCCCCGAACATCCTCAAAAACATCAGGATACTCACAGACTACTGGTGTAGATCATAAATCGTCGATAGATGCATCAAGCGACTTTAGGAAACTAAGCATGACAGACCCATTAGGGTCATAAGAGATCTCGAGGGTCCTCCCATGGCAAGTCAAAAGTCTAACGACCCTCCTCTCACAATCCAGAATGGCACCGTACATGGATAGCCAATCCATCCCTAGAATCAAACCATAGCCCATGAAACTAAGCACATATGCGTCACATTCAAACTCGACGCCTAACACAGATATTCTCAAACCCCGACAAATCATAGACAGATGAGTCGTACCCCCAATGGGGTTTGAGACAACAACGGGATCCAAAACCATACTAGTACTAAGGTGCAGAGACTCAAACACATAATCAGATATAAAAGAATGTGAAGCGCCAAAATAAAAAAGAATTCTAACGGGATGATTGGAAAGAGAAATCAAACCTTCGATGGAAACTTTCCTACCTCTATCTGGTGCACTGGCCACGAGAGCATGCACCTGCATTCCAAAAGATCCTGCCCTTTGACCCTGTCCTTGCTTCTTCGGGCAATTTTTAACAAGATATCTGACTTTTCCATAATGGAAACAAGTGTTCTTTCTTTTATTGCAATCCTTGATCACATGACCCTCACGTCCGCAATGATGACATTTCCTGTTATCTCGAGCTTTGTCATTCTTACCGCCCTTCTTTTGTTGTTGATGTTCTTTCTTGGGACACACTTTCTTGTTTTGTGTTTCCTCAACCTTAGCCTCTTTCTTTTCACCTTTATTATCCTCGTGCATTAATGCCATATCAACGAGTTTCTCAAAAGTTACTCCCGTCAAAATATGAGACATAGCCTACCCATGGAGGGGTTCATTCAATCCTCTTGCAAACCTCAAAGCTTTCTTGTGCAGGGTATCTACTAGTTCCAAACCAAACCCTACCAATTGATTAAACTTATTAACATACCCTCTAACAGACATACCTCCTTGCTGAAGCGCCAAAAACCTTTCCATTTGCATACTTTGCTCGACTTGAGAAAGAAACTTCATTTTGAATTTCCATCGGAAATTATCCCAAGTCTCCACTAGACGCCCTGCTTGCGTCACTTCCCACCAAAATGAAGCCTCATCTTCAGCTACTAAACGACTAACTGAATCTTCCTACGATCATCAATTTCGAAATTTCCAAACAAATCCTCTATCTCTTTAAGCCAATTGCTTGCCTCTACGAAAGTATCAGTTCCTCGAAATGGCTTCCTGCCCATAGCACATAAATCTTTGCATATCTTAGAGAAATTATCAACATGCGGAGAAGGAGGAGGAACAACGACTGCAGCTGGGGGAGGGGCGTCTGCTTGGCCCTCGGCAGGTGTTGTAGCTTCCAGATACCTACCAAACCAAGCCAGTATCTAAATGCCCTTAGGAAAATAAGGTTCCTTAGACATGCTGAAAAGAAAAGGAAAAAGGGATACAAATAGAGAATCAGAAAATATTTCATATAGCTTTGTGGAACATGTTTTTCAAAACAAACTTTTCTTTTGAAAGTTCTTTCTTTTAAAACCTTTTTGAAAATAATTTTCAGAATCTTTTACCCGATCTGGTAACCTTCGACTCTGATACCAAATGTGACACCCCACCTCAGTTAATGTCACTCTTTATCATAATGCAATAAGTTTCATGAAGCATCATAGGTAAATAGAAGCAGAAACAGAAACAGAAACATTACAAGACAGATATAAAATAACAGCGGAATTAAAAACTTTATTAAATAGAAAAGCTTTGTGGTTCAAACCCAATTACATAATAAGTCCGGAATACAGAAAACATAAAACTTCTGACTTGTATAAAAATCATCATCAGAGGTACAATAATACATAAAAAAGCATAATCCCCAAAATATATCAATAGTAGAGCAGATATGAAATCAAGCAATACATCTAAGCAGCTTCAAGCAGAAGGAAAGAAGAATCCTGATCGAGCTTGAGTATTCCCACCCTGAGAACCTGTGGGGAGGGGGGAACGGAAGAGAAAGAAGACTTTTCTCTGCACCAATGCTAATATCACAAGAACAAGATGATCCCAACAAATACAAGATCGTAGGCTTAGGTGTACTTCTAGTGAGAGGTTTTACCCCGTACAATAATAGGTAGCCCACAGAACTGACAGGTGTTACCCCACAACGATAATAACGGGCTCCTTAACAAGCAAGATTAGATGTTCCCTAATTACTACCCATAATCGATCGACTCCCTAACTCGTAGATACCCTGTGATGGCCTCACGGTAGGATGTATTACTTCCTAATGTGGCAACCCGTTATTTCAAGATGTTCACAGCCATATATATTGTTGTCACAGCGTCTTATCTTCCCGAGCAAGCAGACCCATGCACGCACATGAATCCGATGGAACGTTCTGTCAACGCCTTTGCCCAAGTGACCTCTTATAATCAGCTCAGTGATCGTGCCCTCACCCCAACCTAGTTCGGGGTACTCCGTTTGATACCAATATAGGTTATTGACTGATACGGGACCTACACACACCAGATGATACAAGCTTCCCCCTAGGCTTGCATCCCCTACTACTAGGATTTCAAAAGGTTATGCCTACCGGTTTAACAATATTGTGTAACCCCAACAGGTTAAGTTTGTCGGGTTTATACATATAACCCGTCCCCATACATTTAATAAAATAACGTAACCCTCCCACTTGTTCAAGCAAGTTTACCTAACCCCTATTTAAGTTGACAGGTTCATGTAATCCTCACTGATTCAAACAAGTTAAGTATTACCATTCATTCATTTATGGTTATTAATGCGCTAGACCTCTCACATTAAGTCTACCACTCGTGGATGTTGGATATGTCGGTTAGGACCAAGTAGACTTCTACCACAAGTTGGACTTAACCTTGTGTCTTAGCATCGTTACATGTTTATGCACTTAGACCCCTCACATTTGATTTTTCACTTGTGGACGCTGGGTATGCCGGGTGGTTCAGGGCAGGCTTCTACCATAAGTGTAATCTAACCTCGTGTCTAAGCGCGGTTACATATTCTAATTACTGTAAATCTAGGCATTTTCATTACTAATCAATTTTCATGTTTATTATGCCCCAAATCCCTATTTGGTCCATGGTATAAGTTATGCCCTAGATTAAGGTTTAGATTAATATATCGATTATGCCACCAGATCCCAAGTTTTGGCTCAAGGTACAAATTATGTCCAAAATTCCCAATCATGTTTTACAATATGAATTATGCCCCAAATTAATCATTCCCAATTGTTCCCAATTTCGTGCGTTCGCGTATTTCAGCGATATGCCTAGGCTCGAAGGTAGCCTGGCTATAAAAAGAAAAAGGGAAAAAGGGAGAGAAGAGAACAAGAATAGGCACAATAAATAAAACTATCATAAGATGATAGAATTGGCAAACTAACAGAATAGGCATACGGTGACATGATTAGGCAAACTAACAGAATAGACATACAGTGACATAGTTAAGCCAACTAAGAGAATAGGGATATCATGAACATGCATATGAGATCTAAGTAGTAAATTTGGTGTACAAGTAATCGTATATCTGTTGTGATTCAGGTTGCTAACATGCATAGGCTTAGATCCAAACTTATGAACATGTCAAGATTGCATTTTAGGTGCTTATATCTAAAAGAAACATAAACCCACTATGATTGGATCTAAAGAACAGAGAATTGATTGTAGATGCTGAAGCACAGATCCTTGAATACGTATAACTTGTTGTTAAAGAAGAATAGGCTAGATCAAACTAAGTTAAGGCATCACCTCGTTGTCGCCATTGTCTTTTGATGAATAAAACAATGGGATTAAGGTCCTTTATATAGCCATCAGCCAACGAATTAGGACACACAGCAGGTCCAAATTCGTCCAGGGGTCGACGCCCCTGTTGTGGGGTCTACCCATGGGTCGACACCCATAGGACACGGGGTCAACCCCCAATGGGCCGAATTCCCGTGCCTCCCCGCCTCTGGTTTTCGAATTATTTTGAATCCTGGATAATGTTTGTTTACATATATTTCTCTTATGCATATACAAATTTGTAACCTTAATAACTTTCTCATATGATGCCCGTTTTATGCAAACTTGGTGTCTATCTTAAGCAGAATTCCGAGATGAACGCAATAGCGCAGTCCTTTTACTTAATTCCAAATATTTACTTAAGTATTCTTTAATTTATCATTTTAGTGTTCTTAGAATTGCGTGTTTTACAATAATGGTGTAATCTTGGTTGTAGTACCATCTGTTGAGAACAATTTGTAAGAGATGAAAAGGTGTTGGATGTAGTGCGTGGGGATGGTGTTGGATCTACTATTAGGGAGCAATGCCCACGTTCTGCTTGTCAAAATGCCACGTCGATTGCTCTAGTTAACAGAAACTCACCAAATTTCATGCCTGTGCCTGCAGCCTGCCCTCCTCGTTGGAATTCATATTTAACCAATCATCCCAAGGTCGCTGGAGACTATACTCCTCAACAGCAATTTGAAATGGTCACTGTTAATGGTAGTAGTGTAATGTCGACTGAAGTCCATCGAGTTGGGGATGAGTATTGGTCTGACCATCTTGTTTGTTTATTCCTTGGTAAATCTCCATCGTATCATGTGACTCATGAGAAATGCAACAAATACTGGAGGTTGAGTGGTAAATTACATGTGTAATTATTTGATTCAATGTTTTATCTAAACTTTAGTAATCCAAATAACAAAATGAGCATACTTGAGAGGGATCCGATCATCACTGAAGGACAACCTTTTATAATCATACCTTAGAGTGTCATAGTTGGTAAAGCTAGAGAATAAATCTTATCCATCCTGGTTTGGGCAATATTCACCAATATTCCAGCGGTTCTTTAGCCTATGATTGGTTTTGATTGGTTAGCAAGTCTAGTTGGTAAACTCAGATGCTTTGACACGAATATGGTGTCTAGGAAAAGCCTTAAGTACGCTAGAGTGCTTATAGAAATTTCTCCCTTGAGACCACTCCCTAAAGAGCTGCATGTGACACTTGTTGAAGGACATGATGTAGATGTTGATGTGCGGTATAGTTGGAGCGCAGACATTTGCACCAAACGCCAATCCTTCGGACATACTACAGAATTATGTGTGACATCCATTGTGTCTTCTACCAAGTACCCTCTTTGTAATCCGAATCTCTGTTGGGTTCGGAAGCCTCGTGCGTCTCCACTCACACCTGTAGTTCCTGAGCCGCTAATTGCAGCTACCCATGACATAACTCAAGATGATGAATTTGAAGGTGGTGAGATTTTCACATGGAATGCTATTGAAGAAGCTTTGATTCATACCAAATCTGATATGAGATATAAACCAAGTGAGGAGGAATATTACACATTTGTAGGTGAAGAAGGTGAATCTAGGAAATTATTGTATCAAGTAGAAAGTGCAGGTCTTGTTCTAACTAAGGAAGGTGAAGATGGTATCAGTATTGTGCAACTGCTCAGTGACACAACCTGGGACAGAAGATATTTATATTTCGAGCACTCCTCGCACTTTGTTGCGGACCTTGCCTTGCACTTTGCGGAGGCTACTCAGGCTATTCCACTAGGTGATGCTAATGGGGAATAGCTTCCCTGTTAGCACTTAGTAGTCTTGGCGTAACTATCAATCTCTTGTACTTATTTTATAGTTGTAGTCTAGTTTATTTGCTAGCTCTGGTGCTGTAAGCCTGTCAAGGAATAGTGGACGGAACTCTGCAAATTCCGTATGTGGTGGACAGTCCACCTTAAAAACCGATGTAGTCGATTATCCACTAACAATCACTTGTACTTTACTGTATTTTATTATTAGTTACAATAAAAGGTGTTTATGGTCACCTTAAAAACCGAACGGATTTGCCAAAAAATATAATGCTATTTATAACTAGCATTTTCATATAGTGTAAAACTGAATATAATGCTAAGTTGTTTTAGAGGTAGAATATGATCAACCAGTAATTCTAGAAAGAATACTACATGTATTTTGTTATCCAATAATAGTTGCACAACAAGAAAGAGTTAGGAAATAGCTTTATGTTTGAAAAAAAGCAAATTAGTTTTAACTTATAGAAACGCCATCTGGACAATAACTAGGAGGATTAATATCTATAAAGGCTGATACATGTGATATCTATTCAACAGCTATGTGATATCAACTTTCATGGACTCAACATCTACCAGGGTTGGCGTATGCAAGAAATAGCTGCTCGATAGCCATACGATATATCAGTATTTATAGGGACTCAATACCATTATTTTTAAAGGTACAGTATTTTTTGTTCGTAGAGGCTTGATAATCTTATAGATTAGAGACTCAGTCAATTTCTTTTTAAAGTTTGATATTCCAAAGTTTTTAAGGGATCTCCACCCTCAACTATAGAGATTCGGAATCCCTATATGCTTTTTAACTAATACCTCATGCAGTATCTCAATAACTCCATTACAGCTAATCAACATATATATATATATACATACATACATATATATATATATATATATATATATATATAGGAAAGGCTATTGAGACACAAAATTAGACACAAATTTGTGTACACAAAATCTGAATCACAAGATTTATTTATCTTTATGTGTGAGGTGTAATTCAGGGAGAAATCTAATGGCTCAGATTTTGTGTGTTTAATTTTGTGTCAATATTTTATGTACATTTATACTTTCCCTATATGTAACGACCCGGGGTTTTTGCGATCCTGGATATCAAGCATCGAAAACACCGGATAGTCCATGAAAGAAATTATAGGGTGAGAATAAATAAGATAGAAACTTAGAATAGAAGAAGAAGAATAACACAACATCAGAGTAAACACGAATCTCACAGCGGAACGAATAAATATATTTCATAACATAACTTTGAAATAAAACAGTATCTGTATTTATTAGAGTATAACACTTACAACACAGCGGAAATAACAATAGCTATAAAATCCTGAAGCTTCCTGCTCCAGCTCTTCAAGTATCTATAAATCCCGACTACTTGACTGCCCGTACAAAATTGGGCACCAAAGAGTTTAGGGAAAACAAAACAAAATAAACTCTGGGTCAGTCATGTGACTGGTGTGAGTAAACTCAAATCATTTGATTTAACTTTCAAAATTCTTTTGAAACAAAGGATAATCATAAGACCGATCCACGCATAAACACGGATGGCTTTTACCTTACGATACCCCAAAATATTTCTAAAACGACACTTGTTTGATATTATAATAATGTCTAGATCAAGTAAAAAGAAATCTACCAGAAATGCTTGCATCTAATGTTCTACATATATAATATACAATCAAAACCGCGGGCTCTTATTTGGGGAATGGATTCCAACTATGACAAGGTATGGATCCACCTTCCGCTCAGTGTACTCTAGAAGTGATACACTGGAGTTCAACAAGAACATCTTATAACTCGTCCACACATGACCGACCATTCATTTCTCTTGAATGTATCGAATATTTTGCCATCCCTAGGTTAGTATTCCAACATAACCGTTCCCGGGAGATACAGAATTGAAAGAAGTACAAATATGAATATTCTCTAGATGGTGACAATATACCCTAATTGGGTGCGGCCCACTTAGACATGCTTCCTGCCTGATTTCTGTCATTTCCCAGTTGATGAGGCTTGAGGTTATAACGTATCTCTATACAGATCACGTCTTCATTTACTTTGAATGCCACATCATCATACCCGTCAAATCACAAATTGATTTCCCCAAAAATACCATGGATATAAGCTAAGAGAAACGAAGTCCTCCGCTACCAACGTAAATACGTTTGAAACGATCAACTTATGCGATCTACCAGATATACTCTGTCAGACATTCATCCATTCAAGTTGTCATGGGACTGGAAAAACCGAAGGCACTATTCCGTACATCCATCCTAGGCAATCTCTACCTAGGACTTATACAACAGCCCTTGCACTTTACTCCGTCTTCAATTATCTTTGGCATATATGATTCCACAACGCTTATGCTAATACAGAGTGGTTCTTTGGATAAGAATCCAACCGGTCTCCCCATATTAACAACATAAAATGGTAAAACCTTTGATAGTCGGTGATTTAACTATCAAATGAAAACATGTCCGTGTACAAACAACAATCTTATTCCCAATTGGGATTTCTATTGATCCATCATATAATATATATATATATATATATTCATATTCCCTTATTTTCTATATTTAGAAAATATATGTTTTAACACTTGAAAACATTTTCATAGTTTATTTACATATCAACAGAACATTTAATTTTCTATGCTTAGAAAATATCTCTGATTATATTTGGAAAACGTTCCCAACACTCATTTACATGGATTTCAAATGAACACTGTATAAAACATCATTATGACCCCTCAATCCATTTATCGCTTATTAACTTATTTTATCTCTAATCAATCTTCGCCATCGAACCTCAACTATTTCTTGGTTAAGTAAGGAAGTCAATCAAGTTGAGGTATAATTACCTCTCATACCTTAACTCAACAGCGTTCTTAACCTTGCAATAGACAAAGCTCACCGCCCCAATATTTACAATCATTTGCTTACGCAAATTCTCGGATTCAGATTATGAATCCACTTCTTTTATGAAAACATTTATTATAACGCTAACTTTATAAACCCTACTCCTGAAATATTTAAATTAAATTCTTACTTTGAATAATTAACCTAACAACAAATTTATTTATAAATAAACAAATCTTGATTAAAAACCGGAAAGTAAATAATACTTTCCCGAATTCGATATAATCGAATTCGACGTATAACTCTCTTTCGAGTAATCTCTGTTCGATTAACTCCTTCGAATAACTAATATTCGATTATCTCACTTCGAATAACTTATATTCGATTATCTCACTTCGAATAACTAATATTCGATAATTCTATTCGAACAAATTATATTCGATTACTCCTTTCTTCGAATGCCTATATTCGATTAACTCAAATTCGATTAACTCTATTTGAATAACTCTAATCGATTAACTTTAATTGATTAACTCTAATCGATTAACTTTAATTGATTAACTCTAATCGACTTACTCTTATTCAAATAAATTGTATTTGATAACTTTATTCGATTACAAATACTTCCTTTTCTATTTGTCTATATTTATTTCAAATAAATGTTTCCTTTTACAACATTGTTTATTTTCTAAATAAATATTTCCTTTTTATCTTTATTTATTTTCTAAATAAATAATTCTTTTCCAATTCGATTTGTAAATGTTTTACAAATATTTCCTTTCTTGAATTCTATTTATTTAACAAATCAATATTCCTTTTATAAAATTCCTTGATTTCATAATTATTTTCTTTTATAAAACCCTTTTTCCTTTTATATATATAAAATCCATTGGTTTTATATAAATAATTTAATTTCAAAATACACTTTGAAAATCCTCTTTTCTACATTCCAGTCTTACAGTATTTACAATACCAAATAACAATGATCGATATCATTCAACACACGTAATCAACACAGATTATATATCACATCATATATTACAATATATGCAAAGAACAGTATTATAAATATTGAGGAATCCAGTTGGATCTCTCCAACCTGTTTCCCTGCATCACAGATGTTAAACAATATAATTAACATCGATTTCATTTCAATATGAAATATTCTGCTAAACAGAATCAATATTTGATTAACAATTGATATATATATTGTTATCTATAATTTCAACCAATACATAAGCAATTCAAGCAAACAGTTAACACACAACAATCAACAGATAATTATCAGTTCTAAAAATATGTTATGAAAATATAACTATTCAGAGTTGGTGAGTTCTACTCACATTGGACGATCATCGTTAATAACGATAACCATCGCTTGAATCAGACGGACAATTTATTTCTCTATAAATTGTAACGAGCTCTGATTCACTCCCAGTCAGTTCCATTGTGGAGCCACCGTCCATACGATCCCAACGGATCTCGTTTTGTCTATTCTGATATTGTACGAGGAAGTTATCAATTTTACAAGGTTTACTAAAATAAAAAGGTCATTAGTGTTTAAATACTCATTAATTAAGGTTAATTACTTTTGGCCCACGTCATTACCACTAATTTTCCTTCTTCCTGGATCGAAGAAACTCAATCCCGCTCCTCCTGCATTTCCACCGCCACAGCAGACACTTCCACCCCTTTCTGCTCCTTCACCACTACACTATATCCAAAACCGCGACTATCCTTGTTCTTCTCCTCGTCTGCTCTCTCTTACCAACCCCTAATTTCCAGCTCACACCCTCCTAGTCGATCACGACCGTTGTTCGCCACCCACGCCATTAACCCAACTTCTTGCATCACGTTCTTCCTCTTCCCACACCCGTTTGCCAAACCGAGACCAGCTTCGAACTCCCCTTCTTGAGCTCCACCTACCCATCACGCCAACGCTCACCTCCCTGCCATTACCAAACTCACGACATCTCCAGGTATAGTAACAGTACCGAATTTTTTCCACCTCAAACCCTTTGAAAATTATCAGCTAGGTGCTATTTCCCATTCTAATCCTCAAACCAGTATCCGTCTCGTGAATTGATTACTATATTCCCCAAAAATATAAACCTTAGATCAACGATGGACGCTGAAACCATTGAAAAACTTTGAAAACTCGATTGGGTTATGAGGGGATACACGAGAGGAGGCAGCATGTTATATATAGTTTTATAATGAAAACTCCCTGTGAACTCCAATCGTGGTCTTGTGGTTAATGGAATATGCAACGCGGTTGAATATGGGACTTAGGAATTAAGTAGTACAAATACATATATATTATTATTAAGGGTACCCGGTTGCGTATAACTTTGTTCATATGCAGATTGCTACGAATGATAATAAAGAAGAAAAAAAATACCGTTGTGCGAGCCGTGTGCCACCGTTCAAGAAATATAATAATATCGGTAGGTTAACTCATATTGTAAAACCCCAAAATATTGATATAGGGTGCAAAATGCTCCAAATAAAAAGTTGCGTATTTAATTAATTAAAAATTACAGTAAAATTCTACAATTTGAATTATAACTACGTCTAGGAGGATTTGTCCAAATTTGATACCAATATTTAATTATAATAAAATATATCGTTATGGCTCATAGCGATTTCATAGCGACTATTTGAAAGTTGATTTGGTCATAACTTACAATCTACATGATGAAATCTCGATTTTCCTCTTCCCTTAGAAAAATATAGTTTACTAGATCCGTACGTTTCTTATTTCACAGAAATCCGATTTAAAATGGACCCTGTACATTCAGTTGAAGTTCAAATCACCAAATAGCGAACTACCGTGCCATTTCGAGCTCGATTATAATTATAATATAATTATACGTTGAAACTGTCGTTATTTAAATATATTCATTATTCTAATTCAATACTAAGCTGAATTAAATATTTTGAATTGTCCAGTTCACATTATATTGTCAATTCACTATTTCCGACTATTTCGAAATTAAATATATTATTATATTATTTATTTAAATTAAATAATCCATATAATTCAATTAAACAACCTTTAAATTACTAAACTATTATTTTAAAAAATTAAATTAATTAATTATTCGACCATAAAATACGGGTCGTTACATTCTTCCCCCTTAAAATAATTTCGTCCTCGAAATTGCCAAGGTAGAAAACAAGCCCTATTAGCTGGGTTAAATTATTTGTTTACTTCTTAACTTCAGTTTCAACTGAACAAATAAAATTCAATTAAATTTTTAATTAATTATTATTAACAAAAAATTTCAAAAAAATCTTGAAAATTTTCTAACACCTTAACTTTTCGAAAAAATTCGCCAACACCTTCTTTGTACTTGTCAATCGGTACAACTACAACTCGCCTCTCTGGGCCTTCTTCAACCCAAAAGAAAATCAAACAGCCAAGCTACTTGCCAATTCGGCTCATAAAAACCTCATACCCAATATAAATATAAACTGGTACCTTTTTGTCGGCATATCAATATATCCTTTACATATGCTACCAATTCAGCATATACCAATATCATCCCAATCAATCTCCAATCTATTTTTATCTTCAACACAACCATTAGCTTATCCAAGCGAAATTCAATTTCAAATCAAAGTTCCATTCTCGATTTTCAAATTCTTAACTCATCAATCCAATACCATTTTGGATTCCTATGTCACAAATCCAATTTTCTCGATATCATTCTAATCCAATTCAATTTCCACTTAATTGGTTTTCATTCAATTCCAGCTCGGTTTCACAAATTTCCATTTAAATTTGTTTTTAATTCAAAACAGTCTGCCGGGGAGCTTTAAACAACTTACCCTTTTCAAACATCAAATATTCCTTTTCGGAAATCAAAACAACTTGTTTTCTCAAAACAATTCAAAAAAAAATCTTTAGTAGCAATCCGTCACTTAGAAACTCGAAAATGAACACTAATGATGTAGCGATTCATCATTAGGGTTATTTCCCAGCTATTGAAGTGAGTTCAATACTAAATCACTTTTAAACTGTTCCACTTTGAAATACATTTCAAAATATCATTCATAATGTTAGTAAAACAATTTAAAATCTCCCAAGATTTTAAAATTCTCATATATTCAATTCAAATCCATTTACAAACACCTTTCCAACTTTCCAGAGTTGTAATTTCAATTCTGATTTAATTTCAGATTTAATCCATCTGATTTCATATATTACACTTATACGAATTCTACTTGGTTATATATATAAGCATTTAATTTATAATCTTACTCGATTATAATAACAACCAATATATCCAATATATTATAATCATTCCAATATAAATCCTTTATATCAAAATAAACTTTGGGGCAAAATTATTTCATTTACCCTCTTTTCAAAACATACCATGTCGGTCCACCGTATTCAAGTGTTTATAAACCTCTACCGATACAGTGGATCAAATTGATCGACCAGAACCAATAAACAACTCAATCAATAAATCTCCACAATATAAAACCATTTTATATTGAATAAAAAATACGTTCGCTCATATATATACACTCAAACTCAATCTAGGGCTGTAACGAAAAGGAATTTTGCTCGATCTGGATCAGTCGTTACGCCTGATTGTTTTGAGAACACGACAAAATAAAACGCAGACAGAAGAACATTTCATTGTTAATTACAATAATTCCATCAGAATACAAGAATATACAGAGTATTAACAAATAAAATACATTTGATAAATATCAGAGATTACAATAAATTACATAGCAGCGAAAAATAATACAAAATACAACTGAAGGAGATATACGGATACAAAGCTTTCCGGATATCGTTCCAGCTGTAAACCAGGATCCTGTGAATATAAATCTGCAAAACCAAAACTACTAGCTGCCCGTGTCGAAAATAGGGGCACCCAGAGTTTAGGTTAAAACAATAAACTCCAGGTCAGTCATGTGACTGGTGTGAGAACTAAAATAGTTATAAATCTTTATTTTAAAGTTAGATAAATCAAGAGACCACGCCGCTAACGCGGAACGGGTTTCCTCCCAAGAATACCAGTGCATAAAACAACAGCGCAATGCTAAATAAAGAAAAATGAAGCTATTATAAGACCCAGGTCCCATCACACAATGCAACGCAAGCCAGAGGATAGGGTTTTTACCTTATAATAGCCAAAGAATACTTGATACGTTTAAAATAGATTATTTTGATAGTACTATAAGTGTATAGTGTCAAAAACAACTTCAAATCATAAGTATCAATCACAGACGGCATAAGCGCCCCATCCCACTATGTCGCCATGCTAGGCTCTACAAATAAAACCGCAAAAACACGTATTGGAAGCTGTATTTCCATTTCTGAACCGAGGCAAAAGATAGTCCTCACCGATTCGAGACAATCTAGCCCATGTCTCTGGATCAGAGCTCGAGTGACCCTTGGATCGTCAGTGCCGGTACACCGATGTGGATTGAAATTCCTGAACACTGCGTTTCCCCTCCCTTTGGGGCGTAAATGAGCCAACAAATGACTCCATCGGTCCCGGATCGACCGATATATCCGAGGCGCCTCGCAACAGCAACAACCACATAAGTCAAACTCGTCAGGGCGTGTAAAACCACTGACGCCACTTTTATCTAGAAGGAAACACATGCTCTCCCTGAGGTCCTTCTCCCGTTTTTGGTTCACAACCGGGGGTGAGGCTCGCGAATCAACGTTACACAAAGCTATGCCACACAGGCGGTGCTTTGATCATCACCACAAGACTTTGCTTTTCAACAGAAGCCTTGATCAATTGCCACTTAGGCATGCCACACAGGCAATTCACTCCATGCGTTTGATATCCATCAATATATAACCTCTGAGATCGTACGTCTCAGAGAAGGGTGTTAATCAAGAGAATAAATTCTCCGCCGCCAAACAGATATATATTTAATAGAAATCAACCACACAGAATAAAATCCAATGTCAGACACATAGTCCATTTACAAGTTCCTTCTGGGTCTTAACGAAACCGGAGGCACCTAGTACCCCGCATATCCATCGATCTCCAAGTACGTTTGGACGATCACCAACGGATTCCCTCCTCTTGGGTGTACGGCCCAATCAAGATCATCAGTAATCACCCAAACGACATGAAGACCTCCGGTCTTCAACCACCGTCTTCATCCTCGACACCACGTCGAATCAGTTATTCAGAATGGGATAAACCCGGTCTTTCTGAATAACTCGCGTATATAATAAACAAGTGTTACACAAACACAGCATACGCCTCATTTCAATTCAGAATATTCTTTTATTCAAATATTCTTATACTTTGGGAACAGTTCCCATTAATTTTATCAAAGATAAATTCTTTAAATTTATTCTTTAATCTTCTTTGAATATCAATTCAAACTAGTCGGGATTAGCGAACCACACCGAAGTAATCATTTATTTCCCAATCCCAACCTATTCACCCCATAAAGTAAAACTGGTAATACTTCATATCTAACACCACGGTGTTATCGGTAAATTCAATTACCATTTCACGTTCAAATCTAATTAAAGATTTAACTATCGCCTGGAGTAAAACTGGTGATACTCCATTCTCGATCTTTTCAATCTAATTAAAGATTCATTAAAACTCCACTTAGTTTTAATCTTTAACTGGGTTAAAGAATCAGTGTCATTTAAAACACGGTTCACGATAAACCCAAAATCACATTCCATTAATTATCGGGTTAAAGAACAAGTGTTATATAAAACACTATTCACGATAAACCCAAAAATCAATACCAGCTCAATTCCAATTAAATATTATTTAATTGGTACACTTCATTAAATCTAAATAAAAATATTTAATCTTTTTCTCGACGGGGCTTAAGAACAGTGTTAATGAAGACACCATTCACGACAAACCCAAATCACATTTGATATTAAATACAAGGCTCTGAATAGAAAATATATCGGCTTATATTCAATATCAAATTCTACGACCAACAAATATCGTACTGGAAATAACGATATGTATATATATATATATATCTTTCAAATTTCCATAACAACATCTGTATAATCACTAAATCCAACATCGAAATATTCCAAAGACAATTTCGATTCAAATCCATTCCAATTCAATTATTGGAAATTCTGGTTACTTTTAAAACCCTTTTCAAATTCAATTTATTTATTTCAAAAATAAATAAATTATTATTCTAGTTCAAAACTAGTTCACTTCGATAAAAATCTATTTTTATCTTTTCAAATATGGAGTTTTCATCCCAATTCTTCACAAATCATTTCTTATGATTTTACACAAATTATTACTATTTTTAATAATTTTATCAAGGCCCGTACAGTCGATTTCCATCAACGGCCATCGAACTGCACTTACAACGACCTTTTCCAAATTTGATTTGGACATAATTCCAAATCTAACCGTTAGATTTATAATTTCCAATATTTGTTATAAAGTTCTTTTCGATACGAACCCAACGGTTCCGGTTTTAGGAGAATCCGACGGTCGGATCACCCGCAATGTCAATTCGAAGTCAATGGTCGAAATTCACGAACTACCGCAGCGCGGCGCATTCTATTCAGGCCATTATATTATATATATAATATATACTTCGTTGATTTTCTTTTAAAACGTATTATATAAATCATTTTAAATTCGTTTTCAAAACGATTTCAACTTCTTTTCAAATTCACATCAAAATTGAATTTTTCCTTATAAATTCGATTTAAATTCATTTCAAATTGATTTCAATTCAAATCGATTTTCAGTTCAATTTCAATACGTTTTAAATTCAATTCAAAACAATTTCAATTCTATTTCAATTTAATTAGAATTTCAATTCTATTCAGTTTAATTCGAATTTCAATTCTTTTCAATTTAATTCGAATTTCAGTTCTTTTCTATTTAATTCAAATTTCGAAATCACTTTCAATATTCATTGAAAAATGAATAAAGTCGATATAAATATCATTCGCGTCAAAATGGCGTCAATCTAATCAACACGGCTTCATATATTTCTACTTTCAAATATCCTATTTCAAATATTTCTTTTTCAAATATTTCTATTTCAAATATTTCTTTTTCAAATATTTCTATTTCAAATATTTCTTTTTCAAATATTTCTATTTTAAATATTTCTTTTTCAAAACTGGAATGTGGCCCAATCAATTACCATATAATGTTAATTATATGGATTTTTCTACAACACATGTATCTAATAACAACGATAAATAATCAACCATCATCCAGAGTGCACCACACAACTGCATAAGCATTAAATATAAATATTTAACGCTTATAACAGCCTGTCAATCAATCGATCGACATACAACTAATTATTGGGATTAGTGTATGTCATATCTCATCCCAATACCCATGTGGGGTTTCAATCAATCAAACACAGATTTTATTTGTGCAGTTGGGCGATGTGTAAAATTTATCGTCCCAATCAATATCTGTCAAATGTGTGTATATAAACAAATCGTTTGATTTGTTTATATTAATTTATCTCATTTCATATACACGTTAAAAATTCTATTTTTAACTATATAATATTTCCCACTATAAAATATTTTATTTCGTTTCACATCACATCACACAATCAACTACACATCAAAATCAAACAAATAAGCATACAAGCCGTCCATGGTCTGTGGACGACGGGTGTCGGGTGCTACTAAACACCGTCTGCATCCTAGTATATATTTTAACTAGAAAATTTAAATTAAAGGTGAGGAGTTCTCACAGAGGGTTCCACTCCGCCGTGCTTTACTGTTGAACTGCTGAACCGTCTGGATTTGCCTGAAATTCTACTGCAGTCCTATTCATGCTGTTTATAATAAAAATTATATTTTTATCACTTCTTTTCAATAAATAAAAATCATATTTTTATTCCTACTTCATACATAAAGATCGAATTTTTATTTCATCGCTATAAAAATCACATTTTTATTTCAATCCTATATGGATAAAAATCACATTTTTATTACTTCTACTTTATAAAAATCATATTTTTATATCATTACGTATATAAAGATCATATTTTTAATACTTCTACTTTATAAAAATTATATTTTTATTCTTTCCATAGTATAAAAATCATATTTTTTTCCTCTACATCATATGAAAATTATATTTTTAACTTCTACCTTATATAAAATTTTTGCCTTTTTCTATATAAAGATTTCGCCTTTGATTATATAAAAATCCCGCCTCTTCAAATTAAAAATATCGTCTTTTTCAAATTAAAAATCTCATCTTTCTACATCTAAAAATCTTAACTTTATTTCAATTAAAATCTCATATTTTACAAAGTAAAAAATCTAATCTTTGATTATATATAAAAAAATCAGCTCTTTGTTTATATAAAAATCATATTATAAACTGAAAATAAAATAAATAAAAGGAACTGAGATTAAAACCTAATTTAAAAAAAAAAAGAAAAAGAAAAATCACCTTCGCTGGAGGGCTGTTGCACCATCGCCGGAGGGGGCCAGAGTGGAGGCCGTGGAGGCGGGAACCGGCGCAGGCGGCGGTATAGGGAGGGGGTGCGGCAATTGAAGGCGGGGTGGAGGGCGATGACTGCTCAGGGGGTTAGGGCTTGGGGGAATCGCGGGTTTGGGGATTCGAAGGGGGCATCGAAGGAGAGAAGATGGTCGGAGTTTCGAGGCGAGGTGGATGGAGCGGTGGCACGCCTGGCGAAGGGGTGGGCGGCGCTGCCTGATCGGAGGGCAGCGATCGATTTGGGGGGGGGGGAGAAGCCTGAGGGTCAACGGGTTTTCGGGTTTCTCTTTTTTTTGTAATTGAACGATGGAGAGATATAAAGGGGGGCATATATTTATATATTTATTTAATTCTTTATTTAACTCCCAAAAAGTAACTTTTTAATTCGACCTCGAAATCGAATCCACCGCCTGTCGTCCATAGCTAATTACCCCCATTCCGAAAACAATGGGATATGTATCGTAAGCTGATTCGATCGTTTCGATCAGTTTTCGTCAAAATCGACATATAACTCTATATATTGAATATGAACGTGCATTTCAATTTACTAGGGTCTCATACTAACTCAAAAAATTCCAGAAAAATTATTTCTAGCTTCGTATTGATGATACGGTCCTAACAAAACTAGTTTCGTCGAATTCTGAGACCGTTTGAAAAATGGCCATTTTCCAGTCGATTAAAATCAACTGAAACTGGTCAAATGCGTTTTACTTTGCCATGCTCACATATTGATTCGAAAAATTATGAAATTTGAAACCTAGCAATAACTAGACACCACGGATCCAACAAAAGTGGTTTCGTCGAAATCCGAGGTCGTTTGCAAAATTTCCATTTTTAAGGGCCATAATTCCATAGCGACTATTCTGAATTTTCAATTGGACATAACTTTTGATCCCCGCTATGAAATTTCAAATTTTCTGATTCGTTGGAAATATATTCTCAATTAGATTCAAATATTTTTGGTTTCACTAAAATCCGGTTTATTTTGCACCCGGTACATTCATTTGAATTTTGAAATCGAATTATCGAACTACCGCGCCATTTTCAATTCCTTTTATATATATAAATAAATATTTATATTCTAACGACGATCTATATAAATATATACGTTCGAATTCTATTCAAAATAAATTTCTCGTCGTTTTTATTCAAAATATTCATTTTAAATAATCAAAATTCACTAAAATCGCCAAAATAAAATTTTTAAATTGGCTCAGATTTCCGGGTTATTACAATCTCCCCCACTTAAAACTTTTCGTCCCCGAAAAGGAACGAAGCCGAAAGTTGTTTAACAAATCAACTCAACTTTCACTATTTTCATTACGGCTTAAGTTCTTCAACTTTTCAGTTTCTAAGAACTTCTCAAATTTTTCAAAAATTTGGCTAACGCCCTAAATTTTCGAAAAATTTCGCCATAACCTCCCCTGCACCGGGGACTTCGGGATATTTCATATAACCTCCCATGGCCTTCTTCAATCCAAAAGAAAAAGAAAAAGGCAAGCGGCTAGCCAATCGGCTCATAAAATCATCATCACCTAAACAAAACAGTAAATTATGATAAACATGTACCTATTTGTCGGGCAAACAAATTTTATTCTTCTGCTCTAGCCTCCTTGCTATGACCTGTTCCATGTAAGTACATGTATATGCAAGCAAATGCGACTAATTTTCAATACAACTCACTATTTATTTAAATTTGGTTAAATGGTTCAACATTTAATTAATCAAACAATAATCAAACAACACAACCATCAATCAATTAGTGAATTATCAATTCAAATTTATAACTTTGATATATAGCCTAAAAATCAGATTTTTGATGCCAAATCACAACAATAGACCCTATCTAATTTGGGTTCTCACACCAGTCAATTGGAAATATATAGAAATCTCACCTTCGAAACTCGAACACAAACTGCTGATGCTACGTAGTCATCAACAGAATCATCTCCGGGCGACTACAGTGTGATCCTATATCTACCCAATATATTAAAATTTCGAATACACGTGGATCAGACGTATACGCAAAATCTGTATATACTGGATAGTCCAAATCAATATAAATATATAATCAAATACGAATAATTGATTTAAATTTTCAAAACAAAATTGTTTTTTGAAAAATATACTCTTCACACTCGTTCTAGGATACTACTGATCCCAACTCTAACGAGTCATTCCCGTTGGATATTACTAATCCAATTTCTGATGAATTCTTTCGTATGGTTCTAATGTGTCTTGTTCTCTAAGCTTTGTAAACCAAAGCTCTGATACCAACTGTAACGAAAAGGAATTTTTCTCGATCCGGATCAGTCGTTAAACCAATCAAGATCATTCGAAACGCCTGATTGTTTTGAGAACACGACAAAATAGAACGCAGACAGAAGAACATTTCATTGTTAATTACAACAATTCCATCAGAATACAAGAATATACAGAGTATTAACAAATAAAATACATCCGATAAATATCAGAGATTACAATAAATTACATAGCAGCGGAAAATAATACAAAATAAAACTGAAGGAGATATACGGATACAAAGCTTTCTGGATATCGTTCCAGCTGTAAACCAGGATCCTGTGAATATAAATCTGCAAAACCAAAACTACTAGCTGCCCGTGTCGAAAATAGGGGCACCCAGAGTTTAGGTTAAAACAATAAACTCCAGGTCAGTCATGTGACTGGTGTGAGAACTAAAACAGTTATAAAACTTTATTTTAAAGTTAGGTAAATCAAGGGACCACGCCGCTAACGCGGAACGGGTTTCCTCCCAAGAATACCAGTGCATAAAACAACAGCGCAATGCTAAATAAAGAAAAATGAAGCTATTATAAGACCCAGGTCCCATCACACAATGCAACGCAAGCCGGAGGATAGGGTTTTTACCTTATAATAGCCAAAGAATGCTTGATACATTTAAAACAGATTATTTTGATAGTACTATAAGTGTATAGTGTAACAACCCGTATTTTCAATAACCTATAATAACATAAATCGAGGCAGAATTTAATTCTAAAATGGGAATCAAGGGAAACGGGCTATGCCATTGTGTTCGTCTCGGAAAAATACGCGAAATAGAGTCCGAGTTTTCGAAAATCGGAGTCCGTATGACCAAGATATGGCCTCGCGAAGTTTCACGAAAATTCCCAAATTAAAGTATACTTAATTAAGTGAAATGGGTTGTGTAGATATATATATATATATATATATATTGATATATATATATATATATAATTGAAAATTTAATAAATAAATATGCAAAAATGCTCAAAACAGCGAATTGGGAGAGGGGAATAACCGAACCGGCCGATTTTTGAAGTCGACCCGAGCCCGCTGGGTCGACTAGGGGTTAATCCAGGGTGTTTGGCTGTCAACCCGTGGGCCGATTCGCTCAAGTGCAGATTTTGCATTTGAATGGTTCTCATGGTCCATCTTTAATCTAAAGGCCCTAGATGGTTCCTACACTTGACTTCTTCCCCAAGACATGCTTTGATGGCTTGGATTGAATCTAGGGTTAATCCTATGGCCTAAAACACTTGCCTAATCTATAAATAAGACCCTAACCTACCCTAATTCATTCATAATTAAACCTAGTGACTAAACTATGGCAAAATGCTAGCTCTCATGGCCTCCACTAATTTTATGAAGAGGGTTGCATACTAATCACTCTCTAATCAACTTCTAATCCCTTCTTAGCATCTTAATCTTCTTCATTTGGTGTTCAAAGTTGCTAGTTGTGAGTTTCTATCACTTTGATGATCTTTTGGTAAACTAATTAGATGAGATGTGATGAGATTTATGGTTTTGTATGTGGGTTAATGAGCTTTGAATCATATGATATGATGTTAGCATTAATCTTATGTTTATGCATGTTGAGTATGTAAGCTTATGCAAGTTTAATATGATGTATGTTATGTTTGCATGATGCTAAATATGCAAGTTGTGGGCTATGTAATCATATGCATGTTATGCAAGTTCATGGTAATATGCTATGCAAGTTACATGTTTGTTAATATGCAAGTTACATGTTTGTTAATATGCAAGTTACATGTATGTAAATATGCAAGTTACATGTTTGTTAATATGCAAGTTACATGTTTGTTAATATGCAAGTTACATGTATGTAAATATGCAAGTTACATGTTTCTTTATATGCAAGTTACATGTTTGTTAATATGCGAGTTACATGTATGTAAATATGCAAGTTACATGTTTATTAATATGCAAGTTCATGATGACACATTATGCAAGTCTATAAGCTAATATGCAAGTTTGTTATGCAAAATGAATATGTAAGTTATGTGACATATTATATGCAAGTTATGTGACATGTTATGCAAGTTCATATGCAAGTTATGTGTTTGTTAATATGCAAGATGGCACCTTTGAAACATGTTCATTCATATGCAAGTTGACACCTTTTATATGTGTTATATCATGAACGAAATTACGTGGGAACGATGGGGTAATTAAATGCATAAGTTAATAAGATTGTGTGAAATTAATATAATTATGCATAACACAAAATAAATAAACATAGTATGGGAATTTGCCTATTTGGTTAGGTGTACCCATACTATGTGTTGGGAATTTACCTATTGAGTTAGGTCTACCCCATGGGAATTTACCTATTAAGTTAGGTCTACCCATGTTAAGAAAACTTGATTAATTAGGGATAATTAATATAAAATTATGAGGGTGATTAATTAGGTGTAATTAATTGACTAAGACACGAGGTTGGACTCAGTTGTAGCGTAAAACTGCCCGGACCCAACCGGCTTAACCAGTTGCTACAAATGTTAGCCCAATGTGAGAGGTCTTAGGCACAAACTAAATACGTAATTAATGTAAAGACACGAGGTTAGACTCTGTTATGACATAAGGCTGCCCGGACCCAACCGGCTTAACCAGCGGTCATAAAAGACAGTCTAATGTGAGAGGTCTTTACAAAGGTTACGTTCTTAATTAATTAATTAAGAAACACTTAACCATATTAGCATGTAGAGGGACATGAGGGGTTAAGTGGGTGCCTCGGGTGGCATGAGAAAATCTAGTGGTTGCCTTGGGTGGCAATAGAAAATACGATTAGAATACTTAACCAAAATGGAACATGTAATTAAAACATGATTAAAGGGTTAAGTGGGATATACTAGAAAAAGGGACAAGCTTAGGTGGGTAGCTTGTGGAGGCCCATTTCAACCAGTAACCCATACGTATCTTTGTGGGCTCGACCCATGTCGAGGACGGGACACGCATACTGGGCTTGACTGTAAGAGGCAAACGGGTTAGCGGTGGCAACGCAAGTCCAACGGGCTTCATATGCGTGAGTGGGCCCGGGCTGGTAGGTAAGCCGTTGTTGCATCGAGTAGATATAAGCCGTGCACCTTTAGTTTCATCAGGTTGCCACATTGGGGAATGATACATCCCACGGTGGGGCCAGCACGGGTATCTACGTTAGGGAGCCGATCGAATGGGAAGTAGTGTGTACACCTAGTGGATTGTAGGGCCCCGTGGCGCCTACTTGGTCACCTAGGGGTACGCAGGTACTAATTAGTAAATTTTATAAGTCCTTGGGTGGGATCAACCTTTAAGTTAGGAACGACTGGTGTGGTGCAGTTTAGTAATTTACCTTAGGGAGGGTAGATGCGTCTTTATCCTTTATCTTCGTTTAGTTGACTGCTTAGGGTAGCCATTCATCCCTATATGTTACCGTATATCAGTTTATGTCTTCTCTGGTTACTTTAACGATTGTATTGTTAAAGTATAGGACTCGCTCAGACTTATGTCTGACCCTGTTGTTTTTATCTTTTTCCCAACCCTCAGGTCCTACGGTGGATCCTAGCAGTAGTGGAGCTTGATCGGATTGCTGTTCCAGTCTTTAGGAGCTTGGATAGATGTAAAGCTCCAGTTATCCAGTTATCTTTTCTTTTGTTTGGCTATTGTATGAGAGTGGGATTATGTACTTCTTTATTTTGATGGATATTGTACTTGACCTTTATTGTGGTTTTATGATGTAACCAGACATGTTTTACTTCCGCTGTTATGAGATGATGTTTTAAAATTTCAAGTACTATTTATATCTGTCTTGTTGTAATTTTTCTGTTCTATATTCACTAAAATACTCCACCGATGCTATGGCATTCCCTTAGTGAGTGATCATAGCGGGAGTGGGGTGTTACACGTGGTATCAGAGCTTAAGGTTACCAGAACAGATAAAATTTTTGAGAAAAACTACTTTCTAAGAGTATTTTCGAAGAAAGTATTTTTAAAAGCATGTCTTCTAAGAGAAAAAGTTTTTGAAAAAGAAAAGCATAATCCCCAATAGCCATATCTTTATCTTTCGGAATCTCCTTTTTGAATCTTTCCTCTTTCGTTTCAGCATGGCTGAAGATCTTAACATCCCGGAGGGTTTAGTTATACCACTATGGTATAGGAGGTTGCAAGAGGCTAGGGCCGCGGCTGCGGGTCCGGCCAATGCTACTACACCAGAGACAACCGCTCCTCCTCCTCAGCCTAGAGTGGATAATTTTGCTAAGGTTTGCAAGGAGTTCAAGGCTATAGGAGGAAAACCTTTTCTTGGTTCAGAGACTTTCGTAGAGGCTAGAGATTGGCTTAAGGAAGTGGAAGAGTTGCTAGATATCTTTGAAGTGGAAGAGGGAAAGAAAGTCAAGTTGGCGGCTTGGTTAATGAAGGGAGAGGCCTCATTCTGGTGGGAGGTCACTAATGGAGAACGCCCTGTTGACTCTTGGGCAGATTTTAAGCAAAGGTTTGGGGCTAAGTTTCTCTCAAGGGCGGAAGAGAATCTGTTTATGGAGAAGTTCTTGAATTTGAAGCAAGGGAATCTCACGGTGAAAGAATATGTCAACAAATTCAATCAATTAGCAAGGTTTGGCATAGAGTTGGTGAATACACCGGAGAAGAAGGCTTTGAGGTTCGTTAGAGGCTTGAACGAACCATTGCAAGGAATAGCTATGACTCACATTCCTATGGGGGCCACTTTTGAGAAGCTTGTCTACATGGCACTTATGCATGAGGATGATAAGAATTCTAAGGCACCAGAGAAAAAGGGGGATCAGAAGAAACCGCAACAACAACAAGGCAAGGGTGGAAAAGGCAATGGTGACAAGAAGAAGACAAAGAAGAAGTGCTTTAATTGTGGGACACCAGGGCACCTCAGTAAGGATTGTCGCAAAAAGAAGAAGACCGGTTGCTTTCATTGTGGTGAAGCAGGGCATCTTGTGAAAAACTGCCCAAAGAAGGGGCAGAAGACGGGGTCTACCTCAGGAGGTCAGGTGCAAGCTCTTATAGCACCACCTCAGTCAGGGGGGCAAGTTCAGGTTCTCTCAGTTCCACCGATTCAGCAGAGAGGTAGAACTATTTCCGTTGAAAGTCTGGTTTTTCTGTTTGATCATCCAGTTCGTACTTTGTTTGACTCTGGCGCATCGCATTCTTTTATCTCATCATCGTTAGTTGAGTCACTGCACTTAGACACCAGTCTAGTTGATGATCCCTTGGTTGTCTCAAACCCAATTGGGGGCTCCATATATCTGTCTATGATATGTTTAGGTTTGAAGATTTCTATACTTAGCGTTGAGTTTAGATGTGATGCTTTTGTATTGGGCTTCACGGGCTATGGGTTGATCTTGGGCATGGACTGGTTATCCAGTAATGGTGCCGTTCTTGATTGCGAAAGGAGAGTTGTCAGGCTCATGACCCGCTTGGGTAACACTCTCGAGATCTCTTGCAATCCCATGGAATCTGTTTTGCTAAGTTATCTTGAATCGCTCGATGCTTCGGTCGAAAGTTTGTGTTCTGTCAGAGTAGTCCGGGAATATCCGGATGTGTTTGAAGAAGTAAAGGGTTTGCCTCCGAAGCGGGAGATAGATTTCCGAATTTATTTGGTGGATAATGCCAAACCAGTGTCTTTGCCAGTACGCCACATGGCTCCTCGTGAGAGAAGAGAACTTCATAAGCAAGTAGGGGAGTTGCTTGAGAAGGGGTTCATAAGGCGAAGTATATCGGAGTGGGGAGCTCCAGTAGTGTTTGCCACGAAGGCGGATGGGTCCCTCAGACTTTGTGTGGATTATAGGGAACTTAATAAGCTCACGAAGAAGAATAGACACCCATTACCGAGGATAGATGATCTCTTTGATCAGTTGGTTGGCGCGTCAGTATTTTCGCAGATGGACTTAGCTACAGGGTTTCATCAGTTAAGAGTGGCGGAGGACAGTATAGAGAAGACTGCTTTCCGGACTCCGGATGGTTTTTATGAGTGGCTAGTGATGCCATTTGGGTTGACAAACGCCCCCGCATACTTTGTTGATCTCATGAGTAGAGTGTTCAGAGAGTATCTGAATAAGTTTGTAGTAGTTTTTGTGGATGACATCTTGGTCTTTTCCAAGAATGAAGAAGAGCATGCCTTACATCTCAAGGAAGTGTTGGAGACTCTTCGAGCGCATAGTCTTAAAGCTAAATTCTCTAAATGCCATTTTTGGAGAAGAGAAGTGCGATTCTTAGGGCATGTGGTCTCTAAGGAAGGGATAGCTGTGGATCCCGCAAAGATAGTATCTATCCAGGATTGGAAAGTTCCTAGAAATGCTACCGAGGTAAGAAGTTTCTTGGGGTTGGCAGGATATTATAGGAAGTTCATCAAAGACTTCGCGAAGATATCAGCCCCATTAACCCGCTTGACGAAGAAGAATCTGGTTTTCTCATGGGATGTAGATTGTGATGATGCTTTCCGACGGTTAAAGAGAGCTTTGACCACCGCTCCAGTTTTAGTGCTTCCAGATGGGAGTAAGCCGTTTGTTGTTTATACCGATGCTTGTGGAACAGGATTAGGCGCAGTCTTGATGCAGGAGGGAAGGGTAATAGCCTATGGAGGGAGACAATTGAGAGTGCATGAGAAGAATTACCCTACCCATGATCTAGAGTTGGCCGCGATTGTTTTCGCACTTAAGTCTTGGCGCCATTATCTTCTTGGTGAGAGATTCGAGTTGTTCACCGACCATAAATCATTGAAGTACTTATTCTCTCAGAAGGATTTAAACTTAAGACAGCAAAGGTGGATGGAGTTCTTAGCATCCTATGATTTCGAGATAGCGTATACCCCTGGTAAGGGTAACGTGGTGGCAGACGCCTTAAGTAGAAAAAGGCTATCTTTGAGTCCATTGTTCGTGGAACGACGAAGCTTGGAGTTTCTTTCTTTGTTTGACTTCAGACCTTCTGTTGATTTTGTACCTGGTTTGTTGGCATCCTTGGAGGTTAGACTTACTCTTTTGAGACGGATTGGCGAGGCTCAGCGAGACGACCCACAGTTGGTTGTGTTGGTAGAGAAGCTTATAAGAGGGGAGTCGTCCAGCCATTTGGGTAGATACACCATAGATGATAAGGGATGGTTGCATAGAGACGGTAGACTTTGTGTACCGCAAGATGAGGGTTTGAAGAAGGCTATTTTGGATGATGCACATCGTTCAAGAATGACTATTCATCCCGGTGGAGACAAAATGTACCAAGACATGAAGAGAGTTTTCTTTTGGGCCGGTATGAAGAAAGATGTGGCCGAGTATGTGGCTAGATGCTTAGTGTGCCAACAAGTTAAAGTGGAGCAAAGGAAACCCGGTGGGTTGCTACACCCATTGGAAGTTCCACAGTGGAAGTGGGATAGTGTCTCGATGGATTTCATCGACGGGTTACCGAGATCGAGGAAGGGCAATACGGGAATTTGGGTTGTGGTAGACAGACTTACAAAGAGTGCCCATTTTATACCCGTAAAGAGTAAGAGGACCGCTCCATGGCTTGCTTCAGTCTATGTTAGAGAGATTGTTAGATTGCATGGCGTACCATCCAGCATTGTGAGTGATCGAGATCCTATTTTCACTAGTGAGTTTTGGAGAAGTTTGCAAGAGGCGGTAGGGACTCAGTTGTGTTTGAGCACCGCATATCATCCTCAGACGGACGGTCAGACCGAGAGGGTGAACCGTATCTTAGAAGATCTTTTGAGGCTTTGTATCTTGGATTTTGGAGGTACATGGGAAGAACATCTTCCTTTGGTGGAGTTCGCATATAATAACAGCTTTCAGTCCAGTATTGGTATGGCTCCTTTCGAAGCTCTTTATGGAAGGCCTTGTCGATCTCCTACATGTTGGTGGGAATCTACGGATAAGATCTTGCTTGGGCCGGATATGGTTAGAGAGACTTCAGAGAAGATTGATTTAATTCGAAAAAGGATGAAAGCAGCGCAAGATAGACAGAAATCTTATGCGGATCGGAGAAGGACGGATCTTGAGTTTGAGGTTGGGGACATGGTTTTTGTCAAAGTATCTCCATTGAGAAATGTTGTTCGCTTTGGGTCCGTAGGGAAGTTAGCACCGAGATTTGTTGGGCCGTTTCCTATTAAGGAAAGGATTGGACGGATGGCATATAGGGTGGAGTTGCCCGACAGACTTAGTGGTGTTCATGATGTATTCCATGTATCACATTTGAGGAAGTGCTTACATGAGACCGCGGAGGTGGTAGAGCCGAGCTTGCTTAGAGATGTAGAGGTAGAGCGTGATGCGACGATTCGACGAGCTCCTACTCGCATCCTTGGGTCAGAAACTAGGAAGTTGAGGAACAGAGAAGTTCAGCTAGTTAAAGTGCAATGGGGAGATGACGAAAGCAATGCTACTTAGGAGACGGAAGCAAAGATGCGTTCTTTGTATCCATTTCTTTTTGAGAGTATGTCTTTTAACTTCTCCTTTATTGCTTGTCTAGTACTTATCTTATCTTTAGTATATCCTCTCGCTAATACCTATGACCTTTAGATAGGGTAAAACCTATGGTTGAAACATGTGTTTGAAACATGTTATGGTTGATGGATGCATATGGATGCAATTGTTTGCTAGTGGTTGCTCGTGGATGCATATACACACACATTAGGCACTAGATCGGCTCAGTCACTTCATGTTGCATATTGCATAAATGGATGTGGTAGTTAGATTGATGGATGTATCATGGCTGTGTTATCATATGGATGATGCATTTTTGTGTATGGTTGTGCACGCATGTAGAAGTTTGTATGTGTCAATAGGGTTTCGCATACATATTGGATGCATGGCACTATCATGGTTTGCATTAAGGAGGTTTACTGTATCAGTAACCGCCTGATTTTCGCATTAGGTAAGTACATATACACACACTTTTGCATATATCCATCCAGCATTTAGAATCTTGTAAGGACAATGATTGCTCGTGGATGATGCTTTGAGTAGATGGATGATTGGATGGTAGGATACGTTCTTCCTAACTTGAAGATTTCGGGGACGAAATCCTTTAAGGAGGGGAGAATGTAACAACCCGTATTTTCAATAACCTGTAATAACATAAATCGAGGCAGAATTTAATTCTAAAATGGGAATCAAGGGAAACGGGCTATGCCATTGTGTTCGTCTCGGAAAAATACGCGAAATAGAGTCCGAGTTTTCGAAAATCGGAGTCCGTATGACCAAGATATGGCCTCGCGAAGTTTCACGAAAATTCCCAAATTAAAGTATACTTAATTAAGTGAAATGGGTTGTGTAGATATATATATATATATATATATATATATATATATTGATATATATATATATATATAATTGAAAATTTAATAAATAAATATGCAAAAATGCTCAAAACAGCGAATTGGGAGAGGGGAATAACCGAACCGGCCGATTTTTGAAGTCGACCCGAGCCCGCTGGGTCGACTAGGGGTTAATCCAGGGTGTTTGGCTGTCAACCCGTGGGCCGATTCGCTCAAGTGCAGATTTTGCATTTGAATGGTTCTCATGGTCCATCTTTAATCTAAAGGCCCTAGATGGTTCCTACACTTGACTTCTTCCCCAAGACATGCTTTGATGGCTTGGATTGAATCTAGGGTTAATCCTATGGCCTAAAACACTTGCCTAATCTATAAATAAGACCCTAACCTACCCTAATTCATTCATAATTAAACCTAGTGACTAAACTATGGCAAAATGCTAGCTCTCATGGCCTCCACTAATTTTATGAAGAGGGTTGCATACTAATCACTCTCTAATCAACTTCTAATCCCTTCTTAGCATCTTAATCTTCTTCATTTGGTGTTCAAAGTTGCTAGTTGTGAGTTTCTATCACTTTGATGATCTTTTGGTAAACTAATTAGATGAGATGTGATGAGATTTATGGTTTTGTATGTGGGTTAATGAGCTTTGAATCATATGATATGATGTTAGCATTAATCTTATGTTTATGCATGTTGAGTATGTAAGCTTATGCAAGTTTAATATGATGTATGTTATGTTTGCATGATGCTAAATATGCAAGTTGTGGGCTATGTAATCATATGCATGTTATGCAAGTTCATGGTAATATGCTATGCAAGTTACATGTTTGTTAATATGCAAGTTACATGTTTGTTAATATGCAAGTTACATGTATGTAAATATGCAAGTTACATGTTTGTTAATATGCAAGTTACATGTTTGTTAATATGCAAGTTACATGTATGTAAATATGCAAGTTACATGTTTCTTTATATGCAAGTTACATGTTTGTTAATATGCGAGTTACATGTATGTAAATATGCAAGTTACATGTTTATTAATATGCAAGTTCATGATGACACATTATGCAAGTCTATAAGCTAATATGCAAGTTTGTTATGCAAAATGAATATGTAAGTTATGTGACATATTATATGCAAGTTATGTGACATGTTATGCAAGTTCATATGCAAGTTATGTGTTTGTTAATATGCAAGATGGCACCTTTGAAACATGTTCATTCATATGCAAGTTGACACCTTTTATATGTGTTATATCATGAACGAAATTACGTGGGAACGATGGGGTAATTAAATGCATAAGTTAATAAGATTGTGTGAAATTAATATAATTATGCATAACACAAAATAAATAAACATAGTATGGGAATTTGCCTATTTGGTTAGGTGTACCCATACTATGTGTTGGGAATTTACCTATTGAGTTAGGTCTACCCCATGGGAATTTACCTATTAAGTTAGGTCTACCCATGTTAAGAAAACTTGATTAATTAGGGATAATTAATATAAAATTATGAGGGTGATTAATTAGGTGTAATTAATTGACTAAGACACGAGGTTGGACTCAGTTGTAGCGTAAAACTGCCCGGACCCAACCGGCTTAACCAGTTGCTACAAATGTTAGCCCAATGTGAGAGGTCTTAGGCACAAACTAAATACGTAATTAATGTAAAGACACGAGGTTAGACTCTGTTATGACATAAGGCTGCCCGGACCCAACCGGCTTAACCAGCGGTCATAAAAGACAGTCTAATGTGAGAGGTCTTTACAAAGGTTACGTTCTTAATTAATTAATTAAGAAACACTTAACCATATTAGCATGTAGAGGGACATGAGGGGTTAAGTGGGTGCCTCGGGTGGCATGAGAAAATCTAGTGGTTGCCTTGGGTGGCAATAGAAAATACGATTAGAATACTTAACCAAAATGGAACATGTAATTAAAACATGATTAAAGGGTTAAGTGGGATATACTAGAAAAAGGGACAAGCTTAGGTGGGTAGCTTGTGGAGGCCCATTTCAACCAGTAACCCATACGTATCTTTGTGGGCTCGACCCATGTCGAGGACGGGACACGCATACTGGGCTTGACTGTAAGAGGCAAACGGGTTAGCGGTGGCAACGCAAGTCCAACGGGCTTCATATGCGTGAGTGGGCCCGGGCTGGTAGGTAAGCCGTTGTTGCATCGAGTAGATATAAGCCGTGCACCTTTAGTTTCATCAGGTTGCCACATTGGGGAATGATACATCCCACGGTGGGGCCAGCACGGGTATCTACGTTAGGGAGCCGATCGAATGGGAAGTAGTGTGTACACCTAGTGGATTGTAGGGCCCCGTGGCGCCTACTTGGTCACCTAGGGGTACGCAGGTACTAATTAGTAAATTTTATAAGTCCTTGGGTGGGATCAACCTTTAAGTTAGGAACGACTGGTGTGGTGCAGTTTAGTAATTTACCTTAGGGAGGGTAGATGCGTCTTTATCCTTTATCTTCGTTTAGTTGACTGCTTAGGGTAGCCATTCATCCCTATATGTTACCGTATATCAGTTTATGTCTTCTCTGGTTACTTTAACGATTGTATTGTTAAAGTTATAGGACTCGCTCAGACTTATGTCTGACCCTGTTGTTTTTATCTTTTTCCCAACCCTCAGGTCCTACGGTGGATCCTAGCAGTAGTGGAGCTTGATCGGATTGCTGTTCCAGTCTTTAGGAGCTTGGATAGATGTAAAGCTCCAGTTATCCAGTTATCTTTTCTTTTGTTTGGCTATTGTATGAGAGTGGGATTATGTACTTCTTTATTTTGATGGATATTGTACTTGACCTTTATTGTGGTTTTATGATGTAACCAGACATGTTTTACTTCCGCTGTTATGAGATGATGTTTTAAAATTTCAAGTACTATTTATATCTGTCTTGTTGTAATTTTTCTGTTCTATATTCACTAAAATACTCCACCGATGCTATGGCATTCCCTTAGTGAGTGATCATAGCGGGAGTGGGGTGTTACATATAGTGTCAAAAACAACTTCAAATCATAAGTATCAATCATAGACGGCATAAGCGCCCCATCCCACTATGTCGCCATACTAGGCTCTACAAATAAAACCGCAAAAACATGTATTGGAAGCTGGATTTCCATCTCTGAACCGAGGCAAAAGATAGTCCTCACCGATTCGAGACAATATAGCCCATGTCTCACGATCAGAGCTCGAGTGACCCTTGGATCGTTAGGGCCGGTCCACCGATGTGGATTGAAATTCCTGAACACTACGTTTCCCCGCCCTTTGGGGCGTAAATGAGCCAACGAATGACTCCATCGGTCCCGGATCGACCGATATATCTGAGGCGCCTTGCAACAACAACAACCACATAAGTCAAACTCATCAGGGCGTGTAAAACCACTAACGCCACTTTTATCTAGAAGGAAACGCATGCTCTCCCTGAGGTCCTTCTTCCGTTTTTGGTTCACAACCGGGGGGTGAGGCTCGCGAATCAACGTTACACAAAGCTATGCCACACAGGCGGTGCTTTGATCATTACCACAAGACTTTGCTTTTCAACAGAAGCCTTGATCAATTGCCACTTAGGCATGCCACACAGGCAATTCACTCCATGCGTTTGATATCCATCAATATATAACCTCTAAGCTCGTACGTCTCAGAGAAGGGCGTTAAGCAAGAGAATAAATTCTCCGCCGCCAAACAGATATATATTTAATAGAAATCAACCACACAGAATAAAATCCAATGTCAGACACACAGTCCATTTACAAGTTCGTTCTGGGTCTGAACGAAACCGGAGGCACCAAGTACACCGCATATCCATCGATCTCCAAGTACGTCTGGACGATCACCAACTGATTCCCTCCTCTTGGGTGTATGGCTCAATCAAGATCATCAGTAATCACCCAAACGACGTTAAGACCTCCGGTCTTCAACCACCATCTTCATCTTCGACACCACATCGAATCAGTTATTCACAATGGGATAAACCCGGTCTTTCTGAATAACTCGCGTATATAATAAAAAAGTGTTACACAAACACAGCATACGCCTCATTCCAATTCATAATATTATTTTATTCAAATATTCTTATAATTTGGGAATGGTTCCCATTAATTTTATCAAAGATAAATTCTTTAAATTTATTCTTTAATCTTCTTTGAATATCAATTCAAACTAGTCGGGATTAGCGAACCACACCGAAGTAATCATTTATTTCCCAATCCCAACCTATTCACCCCATGAAGTAAAACTGGTAATACTTCATATCTAACACCACGGTGTTATCGGTAAATTCAATTACCATTTCACGTTCAAATCTAATTAAAGATTTAACTATCGCCTGGAGTAAAACTGGTGATACTCCATTCTCGATCTTTTCAATCTAATTAAAGATTCATTAAAACTCCACTTAGTTTAATCTTTAACTAGGTTAAAGAATCAGTGTCATTTAAAACACGGTTCTCGATAAACCCAAAATCACATTCCATTAATTATCGGGTTAAAGAACAAGTGTTATTTAAAACACTGTTCACGATAAACCCAAAAATCAATACCAGTTCAATTACAACTAAATATTATTTAATTGGTACACTTCATTAAATCTAAATAAAAAGATTTAATCTTTTTCTCAACTGGGCTTAAGAACAGTGTTAATGAAGACACCATTCACGACAAACCCAAATCACATTTGATATTAAATACAAGGCTCTGAATAGAAAATATATCAGCTTATATTCAATATCAAATTCTACGACCAACAAATATCGTATTGGAAATAACGATATGTATATATATATATATATCTTTCAAATTTCCATAACAACATCTGTATATTCACTAAATCCAACATCGAAATATTCCAAAGACAATTTCGATTCAAATCCATTCCAATTCAATTATTGGAAATTCTGGTTACTTTTAAAACCCTTTTCAAATTCAATTTATTTATTTCAAAAATAAATAAATTATTATTCTAGTTCAAAACTAGTTCACTTCGATAAAAATCTATTTTTATCTTTTCAAATATGGAGTTTTTCATCTCAATTCTTCACAAATCATTTCTTATGATTTTACACAAATTATTACTATTTTTAATAATTTTATCAAGGCCCGTACAGTCGATTTCCATCAACGGCCATCGAACTGCACTTACAGCGACCTTTTCCAAATTTGATTTGGACATAATTCCAAATCCAACCGTTAGATTTCTAATTTCCAATATTCGTTAGAAATCTCTTTTCGATACGAACCCAACGGTTCCGGTTTTAGGAGACGGTCGGATCTCTCGCAATGTTAATTCGAAATCAATGGTCGAAATTCACGAACTACAGCAGCGTGGCGCGTTCTATTCTGGCCATTATATTATATATATATAATATATACTTCGTCGATTTCCTTTTAAAATGTATTATATAAATCGTTTTAAATTCGTTTTCAAAATGATTTCAACTTCTTTTCAAATTCACATCAAAATTGAATTTTTCCTTATAAATTCATTTCAAATTGATTTCAATTCAAATCGATTTACAGTTTAATTTCAATACGTTTTAAATTCAATTCAAAACGATTTCAATTCTATTTCAATCTAATTCGAATTTCAATTCTATTCAGTTTAATTCAAATTTCAGCTCTTTTCAATTTAATTCGAATTTCAATTCTTTTCTACTTAATTCAAATTTCGAAATCACTTTCAATATTCATTGAAAAATGAATAAAGTCGATATAAATATCGTTCGCGTCAAAATGGCGTCAATCTAATCAACACGGCTTCATATATTTCTATTTTCAAATATTCTATTTCAAATATTTCTTTTTCAAATATTTCTATTTCAAATATTTCTTTTTCAAATATTTCTATTTCAAATATTTCTTTTTCAAAACTGGAATGAGGCCCAATCAATTACCATATAATGTTAATTATATGGATTTTTCTACAACACATGTATCTAATAACAACGATAAATAATCAACCATCATCCAAAGTGCACCACACAACTGCATAAGCATTAAATATAAATATTTAATGCTTATAACAGCTTGTCAATCAATCGATCGACATACAACTAATTATTGGGATTAGTGTATGTCATATCTCATCCCGATACCCGTGTGGGGTTTCAATCAATCAAACACAGATTTTATTTGTGCAGTTGGGTGATGTGTAAAATTTATCGTCCCAATCAATATCAGTCAAATGTGTGTATATAAACAAATCATCCAATTTGTTTATATTAATTTATCTCATTTCATATACACGTTAAAAATTCTATTTTTAACTATATAATATTTTCCACTATAAAATATTTTATTTCGTTTCACATCACATCACACAATCAACTACACATCAAAATCAAACAAATAAGCATACAAGTCGTCCATGGTCTGTGGACGACGGGTGTCAGGTGCTACTAAACACCGTCAGCATCCTAGTATATATTTTAACTAGAAAATTTAAATTTAAGGTGAGGAGTTCGCACAGAGGGTTCCACTCCGCCATGCTTTACTGTTGAACTGTTGAACCGTGTGGATCTGCCTGAAATTCTACTGCAGTCCTTTTCATGCTGTTTATAATAAAAATTATATTTTTATCACTTCTTTTCAATAAATAAAAATCATATTTTTATTCCTACTTCATACATAAAGATCGAATTTTTATTTCATCGCTATAAAAATCACATTTTTATTTCAACCCTATATGGATAAAAATCACATTTTTACTACTTCTACTTTATAAAAATCGTATTTTTATATCGTTACATCTATAAAGATCATATTTTTAATACTTCTACTTTATAGAAATTATATTTTTATTCTTTCCATAGTATAAAAACCATATTTTTTCCTCTACATCATATGAAAATTATATTTTTAACTTCTACCTTATATAAAATTTTTGCCTTTTTCTATATAAAGATTTCACCTTTGATTATATAAAAATCCTGCCTCTTCAAATTAAAAATATCGTCTTTTTCAAATTAAAAATCTCATCTTTCTACATCTAAAAATCTTAACTTTATTTCAATTAAAATCTCATATTTTACAAAGTAAAAAATCTAATCTTTGATTATATATAAAAAAATCAGCTCTTTGTTTATATAAAAATCGTATTATAAACTGAAAATAAAATAAATAAAAGGAAATGAGATTAAAACCTAATTTAAAAAATAAAATAAAATAAAGAAAAATCACCTTCGCTGGAGGGTTGTTGCACCATCACCAGAGGGGGACAGAGTGGAGGCCGTGGAGGCGGGAACCGGCGCAGGCGGCGGTATAGGGAGGAGGTGCGGCGATTGAAGGCGGGGTGGAGGGCGACGGCTGCTCAGGGGGTTAGGGCTTGGGGGAATCGCGGGTTTGGGGATTCGAAGGGGGCATCGGAGGAGAGGAGATGGTCGGAGTTTCGAGGCGAGGTGGATGGAGCGGTGGCACGCCTGGCGAAGGGGTGGGCGGCGCTGCCTGATCGGAGGGCAGCGATCGATTTGGGGGGGGCCTGAGGGTCAACGGGTTTTCGGGTTTCTGTTTTTTTTTTTAACTGAACGATGGAGAGATATAAAGGGGGCCATATATTTATATATTTATTTAATTCTTTATTTAACTCCCAAAAAGTAACTTTTTAATTCAACCTCGAAATCGAACCCACCGCCTGTCGTCCATTGCTAATTACCCCCATTCCGAACAGAATGGGATATGTATCGTAAGCTGATTCGATCGTTTCGATCAGTTTTCGTCAAAATCGACATATAACTTTATATATTGAATTTGAACATGCATTTAAATTTACAAGGGTCTCATACTAACACGAAAAATTCCAGAAAAATTATTTCTAGCTTCGTATTGACGATACGGTCCTAACAAAACTAGTTTCGTCGAATTCTGAGACTGTTTGGAAAATGGTCATTTTCCAGTCGATTAAAATCAACTGAAACTGGTCAAACGCGTTTTACTTTGCCACGCTCACATGTTGATTCGAAAAATTACGAAATTTGAAACGTAGCAATAACTAGACACCACGGATCAACAAAAGTGGTTTCATCGAAATCCGAGGTCGTTTGCAAAATTTCCATTTTAAGGGCCAGAATTCCATAGCGACTATTCTGAATTTTCAATTGGACATAACTTTTGATCCCCGCTATGAAATTTCAAATTTTCTGATTCGTTGGAAATATATTCTCAATTAGATTCAAATATTTTTGGTTTCACTAAAATCCAGAGTATTTTGCACCCGGTACATTCATTTGAATTTTGAAATCGAATTATCAAACTACCGCGCCATTTTCAATTCCTTTTATATATATAAATAAATATTTATATTCTAACGACAATCTATATAAATATATACGTTCGAATTCTATTCAAAATAAATTTCTCGTCGTTTTTATTCAAAATATTCATTTTAAATAATCAAAATTCACTAAAATCGCCAAAATAAAAAAATTAATTGGCTCAGATTTCCGGGTTATTACAAGGGCATTACTAACCCTATCTCTATCGAGTCACACCACAGAGCCAAGGTAATTACTTAACCTTAAGCTTTGATACCACTGTAACGACCTGGGGGTTTTGCGATCCTGGATATCAGCATACAACACTATGTCAACAATTCAAGCATCGAAAACACCGGATAGTCCATGAAAGAAATTAGAGGGTGAGAATAGATAAGATAGAAACTTAGAATAGAAGAATAAGAGCAACACAACATCAGAGTAAACATGATTCTCACAACGAAACGAATAAATATATTTCATAACATAACTTTGAAATATAACAGTATCTGTATACAATACCATTATTAGAGTATAACACTTACAACACAGTGGAAATAACAATAGCTATAAAATCCTGAAGCCTCCTGCTCCAGCTCTTCAAGTATCCGTAAATCCCGACTGCTTGATTGCCCGTACAAAATTGGGCACCCAAGAGTTTTGGGAAAACAAAACAAAATAAACTCTGGTTCAGTCATGTGACTGGTGTGAGTAAACTCAAATCATTTGATTTAACTTTCAAAATTCTTTTGAAACAAAGGATAATCATAAGACCGATCCACACATAAAGACGGATGGCTTTTACCTTACGATACCCCAAAATATTTCTAAAACGTTACTTGTCTGATATTATAATAATGTCTAGATCAAGTAAATAGAAATCTAGCAGAAACGCTTGCATCTAACGTTCTACATATATAATATACAATCAAAACCGCGGGCTCTTATTTGGGGAATGGATTCCAAATATGTCAAGGTATGGATCCACCTTCCGCTCAGTGTACTCTAGAAGCGATACACTGGAGTTCAACAAGAACATCTTGTAACTCGGCCACACATGATTGACCATTCATTTCTCTTGAATGTATCAAATATATTGCCACCTCTCGGTTAGTATTCCAACATAACCATTCCCGGGAGATACAGAATTGAAAGAAGTACAAATATGAATATTCTCTAGATGGTGACAATATACCCTAATTGGGTGCGACTTACTTAGCCATGCTTCCTGCCCGATTTCTATCATTTCCCATTTGATGAGGCTTGAGGTTATAATGTATCTCTATACAGATCACGTCTTCATTTACTTTGAATGCCACATCATCATACCTGTTAAATCACAAATTGATTTCCCAAAAAATACCACGGGTATAAGCTAAGAGAAATGAATTCCTCCGCCACCAACGTAAATACGTTTGAAACGATCAACTTACGCGATCTACCAGATATACTCTGCCAGACATTCGTCCATTCAAGTTGTCCTGGGACTGGACAAACCGAAGGCACTATTCCATACATCCATCCTAGGCAATCTCTACATAGGACTTATACAACAACCCTTGCACTTTACTCTGTCTTCAATTATCTTTGGCATATATGATTCCGCAACGCTTATGCCAATACGGAGTGATTTTTTGCATAAGAATCCAACCAGTCTCCCCATATTAGTAACATAAAATGGTAAAAACTTTGATAGTCGGTGATTTAACTATCAAATGAAAACATGTCCGTGTACGAACAACAATCTTATTCCCAATTGGGATTTCTATTGATCCATCATATATATATATATTCATATTCCCTTATTTTCTATATTTAGAAAATATATGTTTTAACACTGGAAAATATTTCCATAGTTTATTTACATATCAACAGAACATTTCATTTTTTATGCTTAGAAAATATCTCTAATTATATTTGGAAAACGTTTCCAACACTCATTTATATGGATTTCAAATGAACATTGTATAAAACATCGTTATGACCCCTCAATCCATTTATCGCTTATTAACTTATTTTATCTCTAATCAATCTTCACCATCGGACCTCAACTATTTCTTGGTTAAGGAAGTCAATCAAGTTGGGGTATAATTACCTCTCAGACCTTAACCGAACAACGTTCTTAACCTTGCAATAGACAAAGCTCACCGCCCCGATTTCTACAATCATTTGCTTACGCAAATTCTCGGATTTAGATTATGAATCCACTTCTTTTATGAAAACATTTATTATAACGCTAACGTTATAAACCCTATTCCTGAAATATTTAACTTAAATTCTTACTTTGAATAATTAACCTAACAACTAATTTATTTATAAATAAACAAATCTTGATTAAAAACCGGAAAGTAAATAATACTTTCCCGAATTCGATATAATCGAATTCGACGTATAACTCTCTTTCGGGTAATCTCTATTCGATTGACTCCTTCGAATAACTAATATTCGATTATCTCACTTCGAATAACTTATATTCGATTATCTCACTTCGTATATCTAATATTCGATGATTCTATTTGAATAAACTATATTCGATTACTCCTTTCTTCGAATACCTATATTCGATTAACTCAAATTCGATTAACTCTATTTGAATAACTCTAATCGATTAACTTTAATTGATTAACTCTGATTGACTTACTCTTATTCAAATAAATTATATTTGATAACTCTATTCGATTACAAATACTTCCTTTTCTATTTGTTTATATTTATTTCAAATAAGTATTTCCTTTTACAACTTTATTTATTTTCTAAATAAATACTTCCTTTTTATCTTTATTTATTTTCTAAATAAATAATTCTTTTTCAATTCTATTTGTAAATGTTTTACAAATATTTCCTTTCTTGAATTCTATTTATTTAACAAATCAATATTCCTTTTATAAAATTCCTTGATTTCATAATTATTTTCTTTTATAATACCCTTTTCCCATTTATATATAAAATCCATTGATTTCATATAAATAATTTAATTTCAATATACACTTTGAAAATCCCCTTTTCTTCATTCCAGTCTTACGGTATTTACAATACCAAATAACAATGATCGATATCATTCAACACACGTAATCAACATAGATTATATATCACATCATATATTACAATATATGCAAAGAACAGTATTATAAATACTGAGGAATCCAGTTGGATCCCTCCAACCTGTTTCCCTGCATCACAGATGTTAAACAATATAATTAACATCGATTTCATTTCAATATGAAATATTCTGCTAAACAAAATCAATATTTGATTAACGATTTATGTTTATATCGTTATCTATAATTTCAACCAATACAAAAGCAATTCAACCAAACAGTTAACATACAGCAATCAACGGATAATTATCAGTTCTAAAAATATGTTATGAAAATATAACTGTTCAGAGTTGGTGAGTTTTACTCACATTGGATGATCATCGTTAATAACGATAACCATCGCTTGATTCAGACGGACAATTTATTTCACTATAAATTGTAACGAGCTCTGATTCACTCCCAGTCAGTTCCATTGTGGGAGCCACCGTCCATACGATCCCAATGGATCTCGTTTTGTCTGATTCTAATATTGCTCCTTCACCACTCCACTATATCCAAAACCGCGACCATCCTTGTTCTTCTCCTCGTCTGCTTTCTCTTACCAACCCCCAACTTCCAGCTCACACCCTCCTAGTCGATCACGACCGTTGTTCGCCACCCACGCCATTAACCCAATTTCTTGCGTCACGTTCTTCCTCTTCCCACACCCGTTTTCCAAACCGAGACCAGCTTCGAACTCCCCTTCTTGAGCTCCACCTACCCATCACGCCAACGCTCACCTCGCTGCCATTACCAAACTCACGACATCTCTAGGTACAGTAACAGTACCGATTTTTTTCCATCTCAAACCCTTTGAAAATTAGCAGCTAGGTGCTATTTCCCATTCTAATCCTCAAACCAATATCCATCTCGTGAATTGATTACCAAAATTCCCTCAAAAATGTAAACCCTAGCTCAACGACGGACGCTGAAACTATTGAAAAACTTTGAAAACTCGGTTGGGTTAAGAGGGGATACACGAGAGGAAGCAGCATGTTATATATAGTTTTATAATGAAAACATGGTCCCTGTGAACTCCAATCGTGGTCTTGTGGTTAATGGAATATGCAACGTGGTTGAATACGGGACTTAGGAATTAAGTTGTACAAATACATATATATTATTATTAAGGGTACCCGGTTGCGTATAACTTCGTTCATATGCAGATTGCTACGGATGAAAATAAAGAAAAAAATAAATAAAATAAAAATACCGTTGTGCCGAGCAGTGTGACACCGTTTCAAAAATATAATAGTATCGGTAGGTTAACTCATATTGTGAAACCCCAAAATATTGGTATAAGGTGCAAAATACTCCAAATAAAAAGTTGCGTAATTAATTAATTAAAAATTACAGTAAAATTCTACAATTTGAATTATAACTACGTCTAGGAGGATTTGTCCAAATTCGATACCAATATTTAATTATAATAAAATATATTGTTATGGCTCATAGCGATTTCATAGCGACTATTTGAAAAGTTGATTTGGTCATAACTTACAATCTACAAGATGAAATCTTGATTTTCCTCTTCCCTTTGAAAAATATAGTTTACTAGATCCGTACGTTTCTTGTTTCACAGAAATCCGATTTAAAACGGACCCTGTACATTCAGTTGAAGTTCAAATCGCCAAATAGCAAACTATCGCGCCATTTCGAGCTCGATTATAATTATAATATAATTATACATTCAAACTATCATTATTTAAATATATTCGTTATTCTAATTCAATTCTAAGCTGAATTAAATATTTTGAATTGTCCAGTTCACATTATATTGTCAATTCACTATTTCCGACTATTTCGAAATTAAATATATTATTCTATTATTTATTTAAATTAAATAATCCATATAATTTGATTAAACAACCTTTAAATTACTAAATCATTATTTTAAAAAATTAAATTAATTTATTATTCGATCGTAAAATACAGGTCATTACACTATATATATAATCATAATTGCCGCATGTTTCACCAACTTGCTAATTATGCCTTTTGTGGCTCCATAAGCACGTTTCACAAATGATAATATATGTTCTATAGAGGCTTGTTAACTGTATGTTTTACAGAAAGTTATGCTTTAGAGGCTCTATAGCAAATATATTCTAGCGGCTTAATAATGAAGCATTTTACAAATTAAAAAGGTGTGTTTTGAAGTTTTAATAGCTTACTTTTATAGAACCTCGACATTTATATTTAATTGCTTAACAACCCCATGTTTTGCAAACCAAATATCTCTATTTTGGAGTCTCCATAGCCATTGAAGAGGCAAGACATCCTTATTTTGATATTAACTGTTTTCAATGTTATGTAAAAATGACAGTGCATGGACACTAAATTTTGGCAAAGTATTTGGGCTATGTTTCCTTAGTATTTCATCCGTAAGATCAGATAGATCAATTTTTAAGATGCCTTGAACTGATCAAAAAGATATGACTCATGGATTCAATAACAGATAAGATTTAAATAGAATTGGTATGGGTCGTGCCCTATACTTCAGTAAATATCTCATGGTTGTTAAAAATCTATGATGTTGAAATTGGTGATGCTAAATCAATGGAAGAAGATTTTTCTTATGGAAAGAAATGATAGCTAACTTGGGTGCCAAGTATACTTAGAGGTAAAGAAAACTTGGGCATGAAGTAATAAATAACTTGGGTGCCAAGTTTACTTGGAGATCAAGTATCTTGGGCATGAAGTAATTGGTCTTATAAAAAGGGCCTAAAGGGGTAAAGGAAAGGAAATTGAATCGAATTAAATTCAATTCATTTCTTCCATCTTTCCTAATTTCTTCAACTCTTTATCTCCACAAATAAAATTCTAGAGTGAATTTAGTAACCATTGTAATCAATCTCTTGTACTCTTCATTGATGTTAATAAAAGGCTCTGTTTCAAGTGGACGTACACTAACAAATTGTTAGTGGAACCACTATAAATGTAACGACCCGTATTTTCAGCGATAGAATGATTAATTTAATTATTTAAATAGTAATTCAGAGAATTAAATGGTCATTAAATTAAATTATATGGATTATTTAATTAATTTAAATAATAGAATAATATATTTAATTCAGAAATAATAAAAAAATAGTGGAATTCACAATATAGTGTGAATTGGATTATTTAAAATATATAATTCAGCTTAGAGTTGAATTATATTAACGAATATATTATATAAACGATGGTTGAACATATAAATTATATTATAATTATAATCGAGCTCGAAATGGCGCGGTAGTTCGTTATTTGGCGATTTGAACTTCAACTGAATATACAGGGTTCATTTTAAATCGGATTTCTGTGAAACAAGAAACGTGTGGAGCTGGTGGAGTATATCTTTCTAGTGGAAGAGAAAAATCGGAATTTCGTCGTGTAGATTTTGATTTATCTCCAGATCAAATATTCAGAAAAACAGCGGTATATTCGTTCGTAGCCATAACGGTTATTTAAAAATATTTGAATATCGGGTTTGAATTTAGACAAGGTTCTTTTGAGACATAACGATAATTTATTTTTTAGAATTTTACTGTAATTTTTAATTAATTAAATAAGCAACTTTTTATTTGGGGTATTTTGCACCCTTAATCAGCGATTTTGGGGTTTCACAATATACGTTAATCTACCGATATTATTATATATTCGAGATCGCGGCACCTCACTGAACACGACTGTATTTTTATTTCAGTCTCAATGCATACGAGAGCTAAGAAAAAGGGTATGTCCAAATATATGCCACACGTACGTCCGCCACTATCCTTTTAAATCCATTACACATACTTTTGTACCAAAATGTACACGTAATTGTTATACAACTTTGTACTTCCCGTATCATTTAGTTCACTATCAGCAAAGGCTTCAAATCCTTCATATCCTGATGCCACACCCACCTTTACTTCATATGTGAGGCATGATTTTACACGAATAAACCAAAGAAATGAAACTATAATTTAGTGACTAAGGAACTGTACCCCCTACGTGGCCTAACCTACCCCATTTGTCTGTGTGATCAAAGTTAATACACGCTAATATCTAATCTACCTACCATACCTACCCCAAGATTACTTCAGTCTTAAGTATTTATTTCCAACTATTTATAGCTCCATCCCTTCGTTCTTTTTCCTTTTCCAGTCTGACTCCATTCGCTCAGCTTTAGAAAAAAATATAAATATGCTACGGCAGGGCGTTGGTCAGAAAAGGGACAACCGAAGGTGATTTCGGTGGTGCAGTAGCATTCCAGGAAAAGGGAACGTGAGTACATGGGGGTTTAAAGGCTTGAGCTGGAGCGGTAATGCCTTGTTAGGCATACAGGCTTGGCAAAGTCATATAATGGTGGAGTGTTGTATTTATAAGGGAGCGGAAATTTGCAAGGGACTTCGGGATGGTTGAGTGACGCAACTGGAAGGACATGGCGGTTGTGTACTGAAGTTTCGTGTGAAGAAGGGCCATACAACTTATACAGAGGAGCAGCGTTTTGTTGGGAGGGTAGAATGCAAAACGAGATGAACAAATATGGTGGAAGGGTTTTCGTTTTTGTATAGCATATCAGGGAGGAGGACATCATGTCGGATCTTGGAAGCGGACATCAAATTAAAGGAAAAGGGGTTGAGAAGGTCGAGAGCGAGATGAGGGATTCACTGGTGAAGTCGGGATGTTAAACGGTGGTCAAATGAATGGGGCTTGAGTGGTTAAAGCGGTCCGTGAAAATGGGTTGTCTACAGGGAGTAGCGGATTGTTTTGGAAGAAGATGGATAGTGGATGCAGGTCACGTGCACGAGGGGTGAGTGGTTTTTGGAGAGTATTAATTTAAATTGTATAAATTTACTTTAGTGTTATAACTTGAATTAACTTGTAAACCCGTAAACAGTTCATACAAGGTTCGCTTTGCGAACCGTAAGTTGCGTTGGGTTCGTATCGCCGAGCACTACGCATATGTTATGGATTGGTATCATTCTGTAAAGTCTGGATTTTTATTTAATTTCAAACGCCAGTTTGGAATTAGATAAAATAGCGTGAAATCAAGTGATGGTTATCGTTATTGACAATGATCGTCCAATGTGAGTAAATCTCACTAACTCTGTTCAGTTTATATTTTTATAAACTGTACTTTATTTTTGATAAATATTGATTGATTGCTGTGTATGGACTGTTTAGATGGACTGTTAAATAATGGATTGAAAACACAGTTATGGTTATATATATACATACATACATACATATATATACATATATATATATATATACATACATACATACATACATATATATACATATATATATATATATCGTTATTAAATATTAATTCGGTTGATCAGAATATTTCTTCTTGAAGTGAAAGTGATGTTATCTATATTGTTTAACATCTGTGATGCAGGGAAACAGGTTGGAGGAATCCAACTGGATTCCTCAACATTTATTTTACTGTTTTTCATATATTTTGATATATGATGTGATATGTAATCTGTTATGGATTATGTGTGTTAGAACGATGTTGACCATTGTTATTCGATATTTTTAATATCATAAGAAACCCTGGGATGTAAAAAGAAATATTTCAATGTATATTGAAATAAAGGAATTTTATAAAATCAACCGATTTTATAAAAGGAAATATTTTTGAAAATAAAGTATTTATAAAATCATAGGATTTTATAAAGGGGAATATTTATTTAGAAAATAAATAGAATAAAGGAATATTTATTTATAAAATAAATAAAATAAAGGAATATTTATTTAGAAAATAAATAAAATAAAGGAATATTTATTTAGAAAATAAACAGGATTTATAAAAAAGGAAGTTGACAAGATATAAAAGAGTTAATCGAATTTAGTTATTCGAAGTCGAGTTAATCGAATATGGTTAGTCGAATAGAGTTAGTCAAACATAGTTATTCAGGATAAGTTGCCATTTTGCACGACTGCTAGCGTAATTCGCAGGGTTGCAGATAGCCTACGGCAGTCGGATGTTTCCTGAGGGAATCAGGCGTAACCATTGTGATCGCTGCGATCTAGAGTTAAGCGAATGGAGTTAAATCGAATATTAGTTATTCGAATAAGAGTTAAGCAACTAGAGTAAATCGAATATTAGTTATTCGAAGAAGAGTTAAGCAAATAGAGTTATTCAATTAGAGTTAATTGAAATAGAGTTAAACAAGATTAGAAACTGACTAAAGATAGTTAAGTTGAATAGTTTTCTGAGTATCGATCTGATGTTGGTTTCGGCCTTCGGGGTTTATACTTAGAGAATTGTTCTCTTACTAGTTTACGGTTAGGGACTAATAGTTGTGGAATGGTAGTGATGCGTGAATAAGCTATGGAAATGTTTCCAATGTTAATAACGTATATTTTCTAAATGTAGAAAATAAGGAAATATGAATATATATATATATATATGGTTGATGATTGATCAATATAATTTCCATTTGGAAATAATATCGTTGTTTGCACACGTGTTTTTCTTTAATAGTTAAATCACAGACTATCAAAGTTTTGACCATTTTAACGTTGTTAATATGGAGATACCGGTTGGATTATTATCCGAAGAACCACTCCGTATCAGAATAAGCGTTGTGAATCAAGTATGCTGAATATATTGAAGACAGAGTAAAGTGCAAGGGCTATTGTATAAATCTTAGATAACAATTGCCTAAGATGGATGTACTGAATAGTGCCTTCGGTTTGTCCAGTCCCAGGACAACTTGTATGGAAAAAGGTCTGACAGAGTATATCTAATAGATCGTGTAAGTTGATCTCTTCAAACGTATTCACGTTTGGTGGCGGAGGAATTTGTTTCTCTTAGTTGTATACCCGTGTTATTTTTGGATAAATCAATTTGTGATTTGGCGGGTATGACGATGTGACATTCTAAGTGAATGAAGATGTGGCATGTAAAAGATAAGCGTAGCTTCTAGCCTCACATCCGGTAAATGACAGAAATCGGGCAGGTAACATGGCTATGTAGGTCGCACCTGTTAGGGTGTATAATCACCTGATCTAGAGTTTCATTTACTTCTAAAAATCTATTGTCGATGTTGTCCCATTCGGGAAACGGTTGCCGATCCCAACCGTTGATGATATACATTCGATACACTCAAGCGAAATGAGTGGTCGGTCATGTGTGGCCGGGTTGCAAGATGTTCTTGTTGAACCCAGTGTATTCCTCTCTAGAGGTACACTAGCGAAAGGTGGTTCCATACCTTGTCATAGTTGGAAATCCATTACCCAATACGTGCTTGCGGTTTTGATTGTATACTATATATGTAGAACATGAGATGAAAGCGTTTCTGCTAGATGATTATTATATTATGGTTGATAGACATTATTATAATATCAAAGGGTTTTTGATATAAAGATATTTTGGATTCTCATAAGGGAAAAACCCGTTCCGTTATATGGCGTGGTCTTATGAGATATCGTTTACTTGTTTAAACCGTGTTTTACTCATACCAGTCCCATGACTGACCTGGAGTTTATTTTGTTTTGTTTTCCCTAAACTCTTGGGTGGCCAATTTTGTACGGGCAGTCAAGTAGTCGAGATTTACAGATATACTGGAAGAGCTTGGAGTAGGAGGCTTCAGGATCATATAGCTGTTGTTTATTTCCGCTGTGTTGTAAGTGTTGTACTTTGGGAATGATATGTATATTCAAGTACAGATTTATATTTCAAAATTTGATATATATTATATGTTATTCGTTCCGCTGTGATATTCGTGTTACTCTGATGTTGTATATTCTTCTTCTTCTTCTATTCTAAGTTTCTATCTTATCTATTCTCACCCTATAATTTCTTTCATTAACTACCAGTATTTTTCGAAGTTTGGTTAGTCATCATTGACTTTATGGCGATAACCAAAGTCGACAAAAATCGGGTTGTTACAATAAATCCCTGTGTGATTTATTTTTCGTTATTTCCCAGTTATTTCTCTTATGTGGTGATTGTGATTGGCTTTTGGATTGGGTTAAGATTGTCTTCGATATTGATTGGTTGTTTTTGCACATTTACCACGATCTCGTCTTTCGCTGATTTGGGGATTTTGATTTGAGCGGTCTTGAATCAAAATTTCTCCACAACATTTCGTATCAGAGCATTGGTGTTGGTAGGTAGCTGTAAAAATTTCGAAATCAGATTCAAATAGTGTCTCAACAGTTCGTCCAAGTGGTGTAGCTCCTTATATACGTGGGTCGTATGCTGCTTTTGGTTCACAATTGGTTATTGACAAGTGGAATATGCGATAATGATTTCGAAAAGTGGTAATGGAAGATGAAAGCGGTTCTTAGGCGGAATTAGGTACATTGGATAGTGTTTGATACACATTTATTGCCAATAGACATCTCAGATGTGGAGAGAGAAGAAATGGAAGAGTGGGCATTCACTACACTTCAACTTGCCATGGGGGAGAATGTTATTTCTGAAATTAGACGTGAGATGACTGCTAAAGGTATTTGGAACAGGTTGGAGGAGTTGTATATGAAGAAATAACTTACAAATCGACTGATCTTGTTGCGGACTTTCTTTACCTACAAGATGAAGGAAGGAACTTCGCGAAAGGTGCACTTAAATGTGTTTGATGATTTGCTAATGAAGATGAAGGCGGTATATTTGAAGATTGAGGAGGAGTAGAAGGCGATGCTATTGTTATGTTCATTGCCTGAACGCTATATTGGGTTCTCAAATAGTTTGATCTATGGCCGGGATACATTGACTCTAAATGTTGTCAAGATGGGTCTTCTTAGTGAGGAATTGCGAGATCAGATGAAGGAGCTGAGTGATGGTAATAGTGGTGCTGGTAATGGTCAAGGTTTATTTGCAGAGAAAGAAAAGACACGGAAGAAGGGAAACCGGGGGCGTTCTAAGTCAAAGAAGCCCGGTGGAAGATGAAAATCGAAGGAAAGAAATGGAAAGTGCTTTATATGTAAGAAACCTAGTCACTGGAAGAGTGATTGTACGGACAAGGGGAATAAGGAAGTAGCATCTTCATCAGTTGTGGTGGAGAAAGATGTTGGTGAGGAAGACGTAGATGTTTTGTCAGTTGTAGCATCGGATGTTTCAGGCAGCGAATGGGTGCTTGATTCGAGGGCTTCATATCACATGACGCCTAATAGGAACTGTTTTTCTTCTTATGTTGATCAGGAAGGAAAATCAATTTTTATGGGAAATGGTGCAGTTTGCATGTCGAAAGGCATTAGATCCGTGCAAATTCGGATGTTTAACGGAGTGGTTCGTTCTCTCACTAATGTGCGCTATGTTCGAGGACTACAGAAGTCACTTATCTCTTTGGGACAGTTGGATTCTTTAGGTTGCAAGATCACCATTGAGAGTGATAGTTTGAGGGTTTCGAAGGGTGCGCTTGTGGTTATGAAGGGTGCTAAAACTCACGGTATTTATTTGCTTCAAGGAGTGACCGTGGAAGGCAAAACTTGTGTCAGAGTTGATAGTTCTCGTGGTTTACATGCAACATGGTTGTGGCATTTGAGATTGAGTCATGTCTCGGAGAAGAGTTTAGATGTTATTCGTCGAAGGGAGATGATTGATGGTGAGAGTTTCAACAAGTTGGAGTTTTGCGAGGAATGTGTCATGGGGAAGTAAACTAGAGTGTCATTCGGTGAAGGAAAACATGATTCAAGAGGGATTCTTGAGTATGTGCACATAGATGTTTGGGGACCAGCGCCTATAGCTTCTTTAGGAGGGGCAAGATATTATATTTATTTCATTGATGATTTTTCTCGAAAGGTTTGGGTGTATGTAATGAAGGCCAAGTCGGAGGCATTTGCAAGATTCAAAGAATGGAAGGCGCTTATTGAGAATGAGAGTAGAAAGACTTTGAAGGCGCTTAGGTCCGAAATGGCGGCGAGTACAGTTCCGGAGTGTTTCTGAATTTTTGCAAGCATCATGGGATTCGGAGGCATTTTACTACACCAGGAGATCCGCAATCTAATGGAGTGGCGGAGAGAATGAATCGAACTCTACTAGATAAAGCTCGATGCTTGAGATTTACATCGGGTTTGTCTAAGGGATTTTGGGCCGAAGCTTTGTCAATAGCGGTGCATGTTATTAATCGAATTCCGTTCTCGGCTATTGATAACAAAATTCCGGAGGAAGTGTGGAAAGGGAAGTGCGTTGATTTGAGTTATCTTCGGGTATTTTGCAGTCCAGTTTATGTCCGGGGAATGATAAGCTCTCACCTAGAGCTTTCAAAGGGATTTTTCTCGGTTATATGGATGGCGTCAAAGGCAATCGGATTTGGAATCCGAAAACGAAGAAGGCTATGGTTCTCGTCATGTTACATTTGATGAGTCAGCTATGTTCAAGGAGAATGAAGGCTCATCGAATATTCCGGATTTGGTTCATGGTGAATCAAAGGAGAAGGAAGTTATTCCCACTTTCAGGCCTAGAGAGCGTAGAGTTGTTGGAGGTGCTTGCGAGGTGAATGCGGTTGATGTTACATCACATAGTCCACCGGTACCCCTAGTATTGTTGGTGATGTGCATGAGCCTAAAGAAGATTCAGCTCAAGGTGGAGCTGAAGAAAGACGAGGTGATGGTATTGCTATCGGGTTGGTCACCACTCTATAAGGCCACCCGAAAGATAGGGTGATTAGAACTATCTTAGCTTTTGTGAGAATTTGGACTATGCTCTTCATATAGTCCAAAATGAGCGATCAACCTTGATGACGTCATGGATTCGAGTGATAGCTTGAAGTTGATTTGCGCCATGGAGGAAGAGATGCAATCGTTGATGAAGAACCAGACTTGGGAGTTGGTTCCACTTCCTCAAGGAAACCGTGCTATTGGGTGCAAATGTATATATACGGTGAAGGATGACGGAAGATACAAAGCTATGTTAGTGGCTAAGGGGTTTGCACAAAGGAAAGGAGTATGATGAAATCTTCGCATCGGTTGTGAGGCATACTTCTATTCAGATATTTCTTGCCATAGTTGTTATTCACAACTTGGAGTTGGAGCAACTAGTTGTAAAAACCACATTTTTGCATGGAGACTTGGATGCAGACATCTACATGCAGCAACCGGAAGGGTTTGTTGTAGAAGGTAAGTCAAAACTAGTTTGCATGTTGAAGAAATCATTTTATGGTTTGAAGCAATCACCTAGGCAATGGTACAAGAGATTTGATCATTTTATGCTTGAAAGTGGCTTCCATCGAAGCATCAAGGATGCTTGTGTTTATTTCAAGAGGTTAGGAAATGATTGTTGGGTGTATTTACTCTTGTATGTGGACGATATGCTCATTGCTTCTAAGGACAAGGCAGAAATTAATAAGTTCGAATTGAAATTAAAGGCGGAGTTCAAGATGAAAGACCTTGGAGAAGCAAAGAAGATTTTGGGCATGGAGATTGAAAGGGATCGAAAGCATTTTGAGTTGAAATTAACTCAAAAGGAATACATTAGAAAAGTGTTTTGCTGGTTTAGCATGGAAGATGTAAAGGCGTCAAATACACCTTTACCTTTGCATGTAAAGCTTTCGAGTAAGGGATCACCTATCGAGGAGAAAGACAAGGCTAATACGGAAAAGGTGTCATATGCTAGTGCAGTGAAACGACCCGAACTTCCCCGGTCCCCGAAGAGATGAGAAAGAACGGATTGTTTTGAGAACACGACAAAGTAGAACGCATACAAAAGAACATTTCATTGTATATTACAACAATACATTAGATTACAAGAATATACAGAGTAAAAACACATAAATATTACACAGAAATATCAGAGATTTAAATTACATTTAAATACATCGCAGCGGAAAATAATACAATACACAACTAGAAGGAGATATACGGATACAAAGCTTTCCGGATATCATTCCAGCTGTAAACCAGGATCCTGTGAATAAAAATCTGCAAAACCAAAACTACTAGCTGCCCGTGTCAAAATAAGGGCACCCAGAGTTTAGGTTAAAACAATAAACTCTAGGTCAGTCATGTGACTGGTGTGAGAACTAAAACAGTTATTCTTTATTTTTAAAGTTGGGTAAATCAAGGGACCACGCCGTATAACATGGAACGGGTTCCTCCCAAGAATACCAGTGCATAAAACAAACAACGCAATGCTAAATAAAGAAAAATGAAGCTGTTATAAGACCCAGGTCCTATCACACAATGCAACGCAAGCCGGGGGATAGGGTTTTCCCTAATAACAGCCAAAGAATGCTTGATACGTTTAAAACAAATCATTTGATACTATTATAAGTGCATAGTGTATAAAACAACTTCAAATCATAAGTATCAATCATAGGCGACATGAGCGTCCCATGCCACTACGTCGCCATATATAGGTTTACAATCAAAACCGCAATGTCGTATTGGAAGTTGGGTTATCATTTATGGTATGAACCGAGGCAAGGAGCAAGATCCTCTACCGATTTGTGACTCTCTAGCCCGAGCCACAGGCAAGCGCGCAGGCAAGCCTTGGATCGTCAGGGTCGGTCCACCGATGTGGATTATTATGCCTGAACACTGCGTTTCCCCGCCCTTTGGGGCGTAAGCCTGGCCCGTCAGCCGACCAGAAGCATCGACCGAAACCGATATCACGAGGCGCCTCGCTTTTCAACGAGTAATAATAAGCAACATCCACATGAGTTCAACTCGTCAGCCAGTTCAAACACTGACGCCACTCCTAACTAGAAAGAAACGCATGTCCTCCCTGATGTCCTTCTCCCGCTTTTGGTTCATACCGGGTGTGATACTCGCGAATCAACGTTACACAAAGCTACGCCACACAAGGTCGTGCTTTGATCATCAACCACAAGACTTTGCTTTTCAACAAAAGCCTTGATCCATGCAACTCAGCATGCCACATTGTTAGTCCATACTGTACCACTGATTTCTGCCAATATATAACCTCTAGGCTCGTACGTCTCAGAGAAGGGTGTATAGCAAGAGAATAAATTCTCTGCCACCAAACAGATATATATTTATCTGAGATCACCAAATACAGTATAAAGGAATACAACGTCAGACACACTATCCATTTACAAGTCCATTCTGGGTCTAAACAAAACCGGAGGCACTTTCCTCGCATATCCATCCATCTCCAAGTACGTCTGGACGACCACCAACTATTTCCATCCTCTTGGGTGTACAGCCCAATCAGGATCGTCAGTAATTATCCTAACGATGTGAAGACTTCTGGTCTTCAAACACCATCTTCATCTTCGACATATCGTCGAATTGATTATTCAGAATGGGTATAAACCCGGCCTTTCCGAACAACCCGCGTATATTAAGAATAAATGTTACACAAACCCAACATACGCCTCATTCCAATTCATCAGTCACTAACCGTAAATTAATCAAGAGAATAATTCCCCAAATATTAACCCCGAAGGCCGAAATCAACATCAGATCAATATCCAGAAAACCATTCTGCTTAGCTAACCGACAGTTAGTTTCTAAATTTCACATTCATAGGGAAAGGTTCCCATTAATTTTATCCAAGATAAATTTCTTGAATTTATTCTTTAATCTATTTTTGAATATCAATTCAAACTAGTCGGGATTAGCGAACCTTACTGAAGTAATCATTTGTTTTAATTTCCCAATCCCAACCTATTCATCCCATGAAGTAAAACTGGTTATACTTCATATCTAACACCACAGTGTTATCAGTAAATTCAATTACCATTTCACGTTTAAATCTAATTAAAGATTTAACTATCGCCAGGAGTAAAACTGGTGATACTCCATTCTTGATCTTTTCAATCTAATTAAAGATTCATTAGTTTTAATCTGTGACTGGGTTAAAGAATCAGTGTCATTTAAAACACGGTTCACGATAAACCCAAAATCACATTTCCATTAATTATCGGGTTAAAGAACGAGTGCTATTTAAAAACACCATTCACGATAAACCCAAGAATCAATATCAATTCAATTCTAATTAAATATTGTTTAATTGGTACACTTCATTAAATCTAAATAAAAATATTTAATCTTTCCTCAACTGGGTTCAAGAACAGTGTTAATGAAGACACCATTCACGACAAACCCAAATCACATTTGATATTCAATACAAGGCTCTGAATAGAAAATATATCGGCTTATATTCAATATCAAATTCTACGATTAACAAATGTCGTATTGGAAATAACGATATAAATATATATCTTTCAAATTTCCCTAACAACATCCGTATAATCACGAATTCCAACATCGAAATATTCCGAAGACAATTTCGATTCAAATCCACTCTAATGCAATCATTGGAAATTCTAGTTATTTTTAAAACCCTTTTCAAATTCAATTTATTTATTTTAAAAATAAATAGAATTATAATTCTAGTTCAAAACTAGTTTACTTCGATAAAAATCTATTTTTATCTTTTCAAATATGGAGTTTTTCATCCCAATTCTTCTCAAATCATTTCTTATGATTTTACACAAATTATTACTATTTTTAATAATTTTATCAAGGCCCGTACAGTCGATTTCCATCAACGGCCATCGAACTGCACTTACAGCGACCTTTTTCGAATTTGATTTGGACGTATCTCCAAATCCAACTGTTAGATTTCAAATTTCTAACATTCGTTAGAAAGCTCTTTTCGATACGAACCCAACGGTTCCGGTTTTAGGAGAATCCGACGGTCGGATCTCCCGTAATGTCCGTTTGAAATAAATGGTCGAAATTCACGAACTGCCGCGGCGCGGCGCGTTCTATTCAGGCCATTATATTATATATATAATATATATAATATATATTTCGTCGATTTCTATTTAAAACGAATTATATAAATAGTTTTAAATTCGTTTCAAAAGCAATTTCAACTTCCATTTCAATTCAAATCAAAATTGAATTCTTCTTTATAAATTCGTTTTAAAATTCATTTCTATACAATTCAAATTTCAATTCAATTTGAATTCATTTCAATTCGCTTTCAATTCAATTTGAATTCGTTTTCAATTTAATTCAATTCCAAAGTCATTTTCTATTCGATTCAATTCAAATTGGTTTTCTATTCTATTCAATTCAAATTGGTTTTCTATTCGATTCAATTCAAATTGGTTTTCTATTCGAATCAAATTCGTTATATATTCCATTGAAATCAAATTCGTTATATATTCAAATCAAATCAAATTCGTTTTCTATTCAAATCAAATTCATTTTCTATTCAAATCAAATTCGTTATATATTCAATTGAAATCAAATTCGTTTTATATTCAAATCAAATCAAATTCGTTTTCTATTCAAATCAAATTCGTTATATATTCAATTCGAATTCAATTCGAATTCGTTTTCTATTCAATTCGATTTCATTTTATATTCAATTGAAATCCAATTCGTTTTATATTCAATTCGAAGTCAAATTCGTTATATATTCAATTCGAATTCGTTTTCTATTTTCAAATATTCTATTTCAAATATTTCTTTTTCAAATATTTCCTATTCAAATATTTCTATATTAAAATATTTCGTTCAACACATGACTTATCTCAACGGATGAGTACAGTCAACACATGAACCTTTATTTTATATTGATAAAGATGTAAATTTTATTATTAAAATATTTCGTTCAACACATGACTTATCTCAACGGATGAGTACAGTCAACACATGAACCTTTATATTATAATATTCTTTATTCTCTAAATTGGAATGAGGCCCAATCAATCACCATATAATGTTAATTATATGGATTTTCATACATCACACGTATATAATAGCATTGCAAAATAATCAACCATCAACCAAAGTGCACTACACTGTATAAGCATCAAATATAGATATCTAACGCTTATAACAGCCTATCAATCAATCGATCGACATATTTAATCAATCAGGATGAGTGAACTTCAAATTTCATCCCAACACCCGTGTGGGGTGTAACGGCCCGCAAATCCGTGCTATCTGAATTGACTAATAACACCACACGTCCAACCCAAATTGCACAGAAATACGAATCATTATTAGAAAGAAGTTAGAAGATGAGAAGTAGGAAGAAAGAAATATTAGAATAGAAGAAAGCCGGAGATCACAACTCACAGCGGAACGAATAAAATATATTATATAGCATAAGCTTTGAAATACAAATCTGTTTGGTACAAATATACATACCATCATCAGAGTACACATAACATTTGATTCAGCGGAAGTAACTCTAAATAACTAACTTTGAAGCCTCCTGCTTCAAGCTCCTCCAAGTGTATCTGTAAAAGCCTGAAAACACTTGACTGCCCGTACAAATTTGGGCACCCAAGAGTTTAGGAAAAACAAAACAAAACAAACTCTGGGTCAGTCATGGGACTGGTGTGAGTAAACTCCAACCACTTGTTTAACTTTCAAAACCCTTTTCGAAAGAAAAGATAATAGTAAGACCAGCCCATACATAAAACATGGACGGTTTTTACCTTACTATAACCCAAAACACTTTGATATCAAATCCAGTGATATTATAATAATGTCTACATCAAGTAAATAACCAAATAGCAGAACGCTTGCATCTCACGCTCCACATATATATTATAAAATCAAAACCCGCATGGCGCTTATTGGAGATTGGATTTCCAACATGACAAGGTATGGAACCACCTTCCGACTGTGTATCTCTAGAGAGGAATACACTGGGTTCAACAAGAACATCTTGCAACCCGGCCCACACATGACCGACCACTCATTTCGCTTGAGTGTATCGAATGTATATCACCACGGTTGGGATCAGCAACCGTCTCCCGACTGGGACAGCATCGAATAGAATAAGAAATTAAATGAACCTCTAGATAGGTGATTATACACCCTAATGGGTGCGACCCACATAGCCATGCTGCCTGCCCGATTTTTGTCCTTTCCCGGTTGTTGAGGCCTGAGGCTACGAATACTTACCATTCATTGATAGCCCAATTACTTTGAATGCCACATTGTCAGATCCGTTAATCACTAGTTGAGTTTGCACAAATATTCTGGATATTATGCTAAGGGATAAATCCGTTACAACCATATATGTTCATACAGACCAACCCATTTGATCATTGGAAATACTCTGTCAGACATTCGTCCATATACGTTCGTTCTGGGACTGAACGAAACCGAAGGCACTATTTCTATAAATAGAAAAGCCCTTGCACTTTACTCCGTCTTCAATATATTCAGCATACTTGGTTTGCAACGCTAATGCCGATACGGAGTGGTTCACGGATAATAATCCAACCGGTCTCTCCATATTAACAACGATGGTCAAAACTTCGATAGTCTGTGATTTAACTATCGAATAAAACAAGTGTTCATCCAAACATATCAAACAAATCACTGGGCTCCTTAATTAATATTTCATTAATTAAATCTCTTCTCCATTTCCCCTATCAATATTTGTTAACCAAATATTTTCAATAATCATCTCGGCCTCTTATGCCATTTGGAAAACGTTTCCAAATATCAACTTCTTTTATTTTCTATATATTAGAAAAAATCTCTATTTGCAATTGGAAACAATTCCAATCACTTATCTCTATCCCTTTTTGTTTACAACATTCGATTTTTTATATCCACTTACCTATCGAATTCAATATGTCGATACAATGATTTCTAATTATCAAAATCTCTTAAAAATATTCTAACTCCTTAAATTTTCGGAAAATTTCGCCATAATCTCCCCTGTATCGGGAGCATCGGGAAATTTCAAATAGCTTCCCGGTATCTTCCTCAATCAAAAAGAAAAAGGAAAAGCCAAGCGGCTTGCCGATACGGCGCATAAAACCCATATATGAATTTAAACATGTACCTTATTGTCGAGCACATAAATTTAAATCTTCATATACTTCATATCCAACCTGCTTACACATGTTCACCTGTTTTCAATTCAATTCAATACCATCTAATCGTTTGAATTCAGTTTCGCCCTTTTATTCTTTAAATCGGCCATTTTGCCTATTTTACTCCTTTGTTCGAACATAGCATTTTCAAACAAAATATTTAACTTGCTCATAACCAAATTGCGTTTCAATTTCATTTTATTTCCCTTTTTGATTTCAAATATAAATTTCCAAATCAAATTTCCTTATTCAAACCCCAATATCCCTTCGAAAACTCATTAACTAATTTCTATTTAGTTTAGTTAATAAATCAAAATCTGGTTCCTGTTTCAAAAATCATATTCATTTACACAACTTGAATTCACATATATTTTACAACTCAACTCTGAAATTTTCTAAATAGAAAATTCGGATTTTATTTGCTCAAAAATCCTTTTATAAAATGAAACAAACCGTTATGGTTTTTAAATAGTTTTGGCGCTGTTTTTCTGAAAATTTGATTTTTGACATAACTCAAAATCTATACGACGAAATTCAGATTTTTCTCCTTCATTAGAAAGCTATTATCAAATCGGTCCTGACGTTTCTTGTTTCAAAGAATTTCGACTTCAATTGAGTTCTGTGTATTCAATTGAAGTTCGAATCGCCAATTTACGAACTGCAGCGCTGCGGCGAGTTCGTTTTAATTATATATATATATATATATATATATATATATAAACTTTTAAACTTTGTTGAAATGAATTCAACTCCATTTTAACTCTATTTGAATTCCATGATTCAAATTCCAATCTCACTTTTATTTGAATTCTATATTCAAATTCCAATTCCTTTTTCTATTTGATATTCAAATTCAATACTTGAATTTCTATTTCAAATCTCTATTCGAACTTCATATTCAATTCTATTTGAGTTATATACTCAAACTCTATTTCGATTATAATTGAAGTTTATATTCAATTCTTCTTTGAATTCTAAATTCAAATCCAAATTCCATTCTCTTGAATTCGATATTTCAAATTTCATTACAATTCTACCTTGCAATTTCTATATTCAAATTCATTTATTCAAATTCTATTTGAATTGCTATATTCAGATCCCATATTTGAATTCTATTTGAAATTCAAATATTCAAACTCCAATTAAATCCTATTTGAAATCCCAAATGTTTCAAATTCCATTTTTTCTTATTTGAAATCCTCAATATTTCAAATTACATTTCTTTTATTTGGAATTCCATTTTTGAATTTCCTTTATTCCAATCCCATTTGAATTCCTTTGAATTCAAATTCTATTTCAATTCCCTTGAATTCAAATCCCATATTTAAATTCCTTTGAATTCAAATCCCATATTAAATCCCTTTTGAATTTCTATAGTCAATTTCTCTTTCAATTATATTTTGAATTCAAATTTCATTGCAATTCTATTTTTGAAATTCTATTGTCAAAGTCTATTTCAAATTCTCTTTTGAAAATTCTATTTTGAAATTCTATTTCAAATTCTATTTGGAAATTCAATTTCCAATTTTCTATATCCAAACTCCATTTGAAAGTTCTATATTCAAATACACTTTGGATTTCCTATTTGAACTTCGATTTGAATTTCTAATATTCAAACTTCTTTTCTTTTCTATAAAAATTCAAATATTTAAACTCCTTTTCTAATTCTACTATTCAAATCTCATTTTGATTTCTATTATTCAAATTCTACTATTTAAATGCCCTTTTGAATTTCCTTTATTCAAACTCTATTTGAATTTCTATATTCAATTTCAATTTTGAAATTTCTTTATTCCAATTTCTATATTCAAATGTTACACTCAAATTTTATTTGCATTATATATTTAAAAATTCCATTCCAAATCCTATTTGAAATTTCTTTTGTATTTCAAATATTTCAACTCCTTCGTAATATTTAAATTCTATTTAAATTTCTACTTAAAAATTCTATTTCAAGTTCTATTTTGAAATTTCATTTCAAAATTCTATTTCAAAATTCCCACTTTGAAATCCTATATTTTAAATTCTACTTGAATTTCAAATTCTATTTGAGAAAAACAGAATTTCCCTTTTTAAACCTCAAATATCATTCTCATGATATTTTAATAAATTAACAATTGGCCCAGTGATATTTAAACAATCAAATCACCCAATTTTCAATCATTTGATTTTTAACACATCATATATGAATATATATGAAATCAAACAAACAACAAACAATCAAATAATATATTTTGAGGAATCCAGTTGGATTCCTCCAACCTGTTTCCCTGCATCCACAGATGTTAGCACATAAATAATACCCATTCTGCTTCGTGGCAGAATATCGCGGTATAGAAGGTCATCCACTAATCATAGCGTGGGGCGTATAGGGTAATCATCCGCTATGAAACTGCGGGCATCCGCTAATGAGACTGCGGGAATTCAACCAATCAATCAACCCAATATATATATATAGCCTAAATAACTAATATATATAAAGCAAGCAGAAAAATCCAAACAAGCATCAACAATTATTTTTACGAAGTAAAAATAATTAAAATAAAAGGTGAGTGAGATTTACTCACCTCGAATTTCGTTTGCAGAATATCCAGTTAAAATTTCCATAGCGTCTCGACTTGTTCTCAACTGAATTCATTCCGTACCTACGATGATTTATTTATTTTTAATTTAACGGTTAAACGACTATTATTATAATATACCTTACCGACATAAAATAAATAAATATTTCTTTGAATTTATATAAGATGTATACCTTATTGTTTTTGCGAATAACTCGACCAACTTCCCGACGGCTCCAAAGGATTGCTTGCCAAAACAGGCCCAAAAACCAATTTACATCACTTTGGCCTTTCGTTGAACATGTCACCGATCAATTTCTTTCACAAATCAGCCCTAAAACTTCCCCATCTCACTATGACATGTCACCGATCAACTTGCAGGCAATTCCATCACATCTATCTCCTCACCGTCCACTACACTGCTCAATCACCCACTACCGAACACCTTACGTTTCACTCTCTCACCCTCCTTTCATCTTGTAGAAATCGAATTCTAGTTTCTACCCTGATGAATCTGCAGCGCACCCCATCCAGCTAACGGCCTCCCCTGACATCGTCGCACCCACTCTCAAGGTCGACGCCCCCTTCCAGCAACCGTACCCTCAACAAATCGCGACCTCCCCTTCCTACAACTCGCGATGTCAACAATCCCACCAAACCTTGTCATTGCACCCCTTTCTTCCTTAACCGCAAGCATCGAGACTCAGGGATCTCGTGGTCTTCCATCGCAATTTCGATTCCGCTCCCTCTTCTTTTTTTTTTCTTTTCGGTGATTCGATTTTTTTATTTTTTTACTGGAAAGAGGATGAAGGGAAATTGAGTGAATTTGTGGAAATGGCTTAAACTGGTTTCGGTTAATCCCCGAAAATGGCAAGAACAAAGAAGCGATGGCTCGTTTTATAGATATAGCGAGAGACATTTCGTACTGAAGCCATTAAATTTTATGTCTGCTAGACATTGAAGGTGGGAGGCAGAAATCGTTGCTCGATGTATAAAATAGGTCTGCGCGATTTTTTTATCTAGGGTGGCTGATGTATATGAAAATATAGGTCGGCTTTGTAAAACAGTTGAAAGGATTTTGATTTTGACATTGAACTGACTTAACAAAATTTTTAAATCAAATATCTCGCGTTAACGGACACCATCGCAATCACTGATATATTTAGGGTTAACCACTATTTTAAACACACCATAACAGGTTCTGAAGCGTAATTCAATCGTCTGGAAAAATCAATTTACATGGATGATATAATTTAAATCTATTTAAAATCTAAATTGGTTTCAATAAATAATTAATTACCATCGTTCTAATTCCAATAGAATTTATATGGATCGACCGAACCATTTTGATTTAGTTTTAAATCTGAATTATATCCTATATCGATTATTTAATCGATAAATTCAATATAAAAATTCTTTTATATTATCAACACAATATGTAAATGATATTAAATATTTAAAACTAATCGTTTAAAAACCTGGGTCGTTACATTCTTTCCCCCTTAAAATAATTTCGTCCTCGAAATTGCTAAGGTAGGAAAAATGGTACAAATCCATTACTTTCAAAATCTCACTTATGTTGAACCTCATCTCCTCATATTTCTATGACTTTAATTTCAACCAAAACTTTTGGTTTCCATTCATATGCATTCTAATTCATATTCATTTCAATTTATTTCAAATTGATTCTAGTCCATTGATTCACTTCGACCCATTTAACTAGCTTAAGTTAAATTTCAATTCCAGAATTCAAATCCCAGGGTTTTCATTTTAAATCCTTTGAAATACATAAATATATACTTATATTTATTTTCATCTTAATTCAAAACATTTGAATTTTCAATCTACTTGTTTTCTTTCAAACAAATTTCCATCAAAAACTTTCTAAGGTAGCAATCCATCACTTAGAAACTCGAAAATGAACACTGATGATGTTGCAATCATCATCAGAATTATTTCCCAGCCACTGAATTGAGTTCAGTGCTTAACAATTTCAAAATTCATCTAAAATGATTTTCTTTCAAATCCTTCTAAAACAAATCTATATTATTTTAATATACTTTGAAAAATATTTTTCAACTTCCCAGGATTTTGAATTCTTAATTCTGGTTTGAATTTTATTCTAATTCATCTCATTTGTATATTTAACTCCTATACAAATTCAGTTTGGTTATAAATAACCATTTCAATTTTTTATAATCTTATCTGATTATAATGTTAACATTCAACACATCCATATAATATAATGATTTCAAAAATCATTCTTTCTATATCAAAATATAATTTTGGGTAAAATTATTTCATCTACCCACTTGAAAACAATATCATGTTCAATCTTCTGTTCAAGCGTTTAGAAATTCCTATCGACTTCGTGGCGTCCCACTATCCGACCAGAATTCATAAACCACTCAACAGACTAGCCAACACAATATAAAACAACTTTTTATATCAACTAACAAATACGCTCTCTCGCATATATATACTCAACTCATTCTAGGGTACTACTGACCCTATCTCTAATGAGCACAACCCTATCAAGCCTAGGTATTCGCTCAACCTAAGCTCTGATACCACTGTAACGGCCCGCAAATCCGTGCTATCTGAATTGACTAATAACACCACACGTCCAACCCAAATTGCACAGAAATACGAATCATTATTAGAAAGAAGTTAGAAGATGAGAAGTAGGAAGAAAGAAATATTAGAATAGAAGAAAGCCGGAGATCACAACTCACAGCGGAACGAATAAAATATATTATATAGCATAAGCTTTGAAATACAAATCTGTTTGGTACAAATATACATACCATCATCAGAGTACACATAACATTTGATTCAGCGGAAGTAACTCTAAATAACTAACTTTGAAGCCTCCTGCTTCAAGCTCCTCCAAGTGTATCTGTAAAAGCCTGAAAACACTTGACTGCCCGTACAAATTTGGGCACCCAAGAGTTTAGGAAAAACAAAACAAAACAAACTCTGGGTCAGTCATGGGACTGGTGTGAGTAAACTCCAACCACTTGTTTAACTTTCAAAACCCTTTTCGAAAGAAAAGATAATAGTAAGACCAGCCCATACATAAAACATGGACGGTTTTTACCTTACTATAACCCAAAACACTTTGATATCAAATCCAGTGATATTATAATAATGTCTACATCAAGTAAATAACCAAATAGCAGAACGCTTGCATCTCACGCTCCACATATATATTATAAAATCAAAACCCGCATGGCGCTTATTGGAGATTGGATTTCCAACATGACAAGGTATGGAACCACCTTCCGACTGTGTATCTCTAGAGAGGAATACACTGGGTTCAACAAGAACATCTTGCAACCCGGCCCACACATGACCGACCACTCATTTCGCTTGAGTGTATCGAATGTATATCACCACGGTTGGGATCAGCAACCGTCTCCCGACTGGGACAGCATCGAATAGAATAAGAAATTAAATGAACCTCTAGATAGGTGATTATACACCCTAATGGGTGCGACCCACATAGCCATGCTGCCTGCCCGATTTTTGTCCTTTCCCGGTTGTTGAGGCCGGAGGCTACGAATACTTACCATTCATTGATAGCCCAATTACTTTGAATGCCACATTGTCAGATCCGTTAATCACTAGTTGAGTTTGCACAAATATTCTGGATATTATGCTAAGGGATAAATCTGTTACAACCATATATGTTCATACAGACCAACCCATTTGATCATTGGAAATACTCTGTCAGACATTCGTCCATATACGTTCGTTCTGGGACTGAACGAAACCGAAGGCACTATTTCTATAAATAGAAAAGCCCTTGCACTTTACTCCGTCTTCAATATATTCAGCATACTTGGTTTGCAACGCTAATGCCGATACGGAGTGGTTCACGGATAATAATCCAACCGGTCTCTCCATATTAACAACGATGGTCAAAACTTCGATAGTCTGTGATTTAACTATCGAATAAAACAAGTGTTCATCCAAACATATCAAACAAATCACTGGGCTCCTTAATTAATATTTCATTAATTAAATCTCTTCTCCATTTCCCCTATCAATATTTGTTAACCAAATATTTTCAATAATCATCTCGGCCTCTTATGCCATTTGGAAAACGTTTCCAAATATCAACTTCTTTTATTTTCTATATATTAGAAAAAATCTCTATTTGCAATTGGAAACAATTCCAATCACTTATCTCTATCCCTTTTTGTTTACAACATTCGATTTTTTATATCCACTTACCTATCGAATTCAATATGTCGATACAATGATTTCTAATTATCAAAATCTCTTAAAAATATTCTAACTCCTTAAATTTTCGGAAAATTTCGCCATAATCTCCCCTGTATCGGGAGCATCGGGAAATTTCAAATAGCTTCCCGGTATCTTCCTCAATCAAAAAGAAAAAGGAAAAGCCAAGCGGCTTGCCGATACGGCGCATAAAACCCATATATGAATTTAAACATGTACCTTATTGTCGAGCACATAAATTTAAATCTTCATATACTTCATATCCAACCTGCTTACACATGTTCACCTGTTTTCAATTCAATTCAATACCATCTAATCGTTTGAATTCAGTTTCGCCCTTTTATTCTTTAAATCGGCCATTTTGCCTATTTTACTCCTTTGTTCGAACATAGCATTTTCAAACAAAATATTTAACTTGCTCATAACCAAATTGCGTTTCAATTTCATTTTATTTCCCTTTTTGATTTCAAATATAAATTTCCAAATCAAATTTCCTTATTCAAACCCCAATATCCCTTCGAAAACTCATTAACTAATTTCTATTTAGTTTAGTTAATAAATCAAAATCTGGTTCCTGTTTCAAAAATCATATTCATTTACACAACTTGAATTCACATATATTTTACAACTCAACTCTGAAATTTTCTAAATAGAAAATTCGGATTTTATTTGCTCAAAAATCCTTTTATAAAATGAAACAAACCGTTATGGTTTTTAAATAGTTTTGGCGCTGTTTTTCTGAAAATTTGATTTTTGACATAACTCAAAATCTATACGACGAAATTCAGATTTTTCTCCTTGATTAGAAAGCTATTATCAAATCGGTCCTGACGTTTCTTGTTTCAAAGAATTTCGACTTCAATTGAGTTCTGTGTATTCAATTGAAGTTCGAATCGCCAATTTACAAACTGCAGCGCTGCGGCGAGTTCGTTTTAATTATATATATATATATATATATATAAACTTTTAAACTTTGTTGAAATGAATTCAACTCCATTTTAACTCTATTTGAATTCCATGATTCAAATTCCAATCTCACTTTCATTTGAATTCTATATTCAAATTCCAATTCCTTTTTCTATTTGATATTCAAATTCAATACTTGAATTTCTATTTCAAATCTCTATTCGAACTTCATATTCAATTCTATTTGAGTTATATACTCAAACTCTATTTCGATTATAATTGAAGTTTATATTCAATTCTTCTTTGAATTCTAAATTCAAATCCAAATTCCATTCTCTTGAATTCAATATTTCAAATTTCATTACAATTCTACCTTGCAATTTCTATATTCAAATTCATTTATTCAAATTCTATTTGAATTGCTATATTCAGATCCCATATTTGAATTCTATTTGAAATTCAAATATTCAAACTCCAATTAAATCCTATTTGAAATCCCAAATGTTTCAAATTCCATTTTTTCTTATTTGAAATCCTCAATATTTCAAATTACATTTCTTTTATTTGGAATTCCATTTTTGAATTTCCTTTATTCCAATCCCATTTGAATTCCTTTGAATTCAAATTCTATTTCAATTCCCTTGAATTCAAATCCCATATTTAAATTCCTTTGAATTCAAATCCCATATTAAATCCCTTTTGAATTTCTATAGTCAATTTCTCTTTCAATTATATTTTGAATTCAAATTTCATTGCAATTCTATTTTTGAAATTCTATTGTCAAAGTCTATTTCAAATTCTCTTTTGAAAATTCTATTTTGAAATTCTATTTCAAATTCTATTTGGAAATTCAATTTCCAATTTTCTATATCCAAACTCCATTTGAAAGTTCTATATTCAAATACACTTTGGATTTCCTACTTGAACTTCGATTTGAATTTCTAATATTCAAACTTCTTTTCTTTTCTATAAAAATTCAAATATTTAAACTCCTTTTCTAATTCTACTATTCAAATCTCATTTTGATTTCTATTATTCAAATTCTACTATTTAAATGCCCTTTTGAATTTCCTTTATTCAAACTCTATTTGAATTTCTATATTCAATTTCAATTTTGAAATTTCTTTATTCCAATTTCTATATTCAAATGTTACACTCAAATTTTATTTGCATTATATATTTAAAAATTCCATTCCAAATCCTATTTGAAATTTCTTTTGTATTTCAAATATTTCAACTCCTTCCTAATATTTAAATTCTATTTAAATTTCTACTTAAAAATTCTATTTCAAGTTCTATTTTGAAATTTCATTTCAAAATTCTATTTCAAAATTCCCACTTTGAAATCCTATATTTTAAATTCTACTTGAATTTCAAATTCTATTTGAGAAAAACAGAATTTCCCTTTTTAAACCTCAAATATCATTCTCATGATATTTTAATAAATTAACAATTGGCCCAGTGATATTTAAACAATCAAATCACCCAATTTTCAATCATTTGATTTTTAACACATCATATATGAATATATATGAAATCAAACAAACAACAAACAATCAAATAATATATTTTGAGGAATCCAGTTGGATTCCTCCAACCTGTTTCCCTGCATCCACAGATGTTAGCACATAAATAATACCCATTCTGCTTCGTGGCAGAATATCGCGGTATAGAAGGTCATCCACTAATCATAGCGTGGGGCGTATAGGGTAATCATCCGCTATGAAACTACGGGCATCCGCTAATGAGACTGCGGGAATTCAACCAATCAATCAACCCAATATATATATATAGCCTAAATAACTAATATATATAAAGCAAGCAGAAAAATCCAAACAAGAATCAACAATTATTTTTACGAAGTAAAAATAATTAAAATAAAAGGTGAGTGAGATTTACTCACCTCGAATTTCGTTTGCAGAATATCCAGTTAAAATTTCCATAGCGTCTCGACTTGTTCTCAACTGAATTCATTCCGTACCTACGATGATTTATTTATTTTTAATTTAACGGTTAAACGACTATTATTATAATATACCTTACCGACATAAAATAAATAAATATTTCTTTGAATTTATATAAGATGTATACCTTATTGTTTTTGCGAATAACTCGACCAACTTCCCGACGGCTCCAAAGGATTGCTTGCCAAAACAGGCCCAAAAACCAATTTACATCACTTTGGCCTTTCGTTGAACATGTCACCGATCAATTTCTTTCATAAATCAGCCCTAAAACTTCCCCATCTCACTATGACATGTCACCGATCAACTTGCAGGCAATTCCATCACATCTATCTCCTCACCGTCCACTACACTGCTCAATCACCCACTACCGAACACCTTACGTTTCACTCTCTCACCCTCCTTTCATCTTGTAGAAATCGAATTCTAGTTTCTACCCTGATGAATCTGCAGCGCACCCCATCCAGCTAACGGCCTCCCCTGACATCGTCGCACCCACTCTCAAGGTCGACGCCCCCTTCCAGCAACCGTACCCTCAACAAATCGCGACCTCCCCTTCCTACAACTCGCGATGTCAACAATCCCACCAAACCTTGTCATTGCACCCCTTTCTTCCTTAACCGCAAGCATCGAGACTCAGGGATCTCGTGGTCTTCCATCGCAATTTCGATTCTGCTCCCTCTTCTTTTTTTTTTCTTTTCGGTGATTCGATTTTTTATTTTTTTACTGGAAAGAGGATGAAGGGAAATTGAGTGAATTTGTGGAAATGGCTTAAACTGGTTTCGGTTAATCCCCGAAAATGGCAAGAACAAAGAAGCGATGGCTCGTTTTATAGATATAGCGAGAGACATTTCGTACTGAAGCCATTAAATTTTATGTCTGCTAGACATTGAAGGTGGGAGGCAGAAATCGTTGCTCGATGTATAAAATAGGTCTGCGCGATTTTTTTATCTAGGGTGGCTGATGTATATGAAAATATAGGTCGGCTTTGTAAAACAGTTGAAAGGATTTTGATTTTGACATTGAACTGACTTAACAAAATTTTTAAATCAAATATCTCGCGTTAACGGACACCATCGCAATCACTGATATATTTAGGGTTAACCACTATTTTAAACACACCATAACAGGTTCTGAAGCGTAATTCAATCGTCTGGAAAAATCAATTTACATGGATGATATAATTTAAATCTATTTAAAATCTAAATTGGTTTCAATAAATAATTAATTACCATCGTTCTAATTCCAATAGAATTTATATGGATCGACCGAACCATTTTGATTTAGTTTTAAATCTGAATTATATCCTATATCGATTATTTAATCGATAAATTCAATATAAAAATTCTTTTATATTATCAACACAATATGTAAATGATATTAAATATTTAAAACTAATCGTTTAAAAACCTGGGTCGTTACATGGGGTTTCAAACAATCAAACACAGATTTTAGTTGTGCAGTTGGGCGATGTGTAAAATTTATCGACCCAATCAATGTCCTTGAAATAGGTGTACATAAACAAACCGTCCGGTTTGTAAAATGAATATTTTATTTTATTCACTTCCACGTTAAAACTATATTTTTAACGATAAAATATTTTATTTAACCTATGAATGTTCTATTCAGTTCATTTATTCAATAAAATGATATTTTATTTTTCTATCATATTTTAGAAAATTTCGGCGGCATAACGGCACGATACTAGAAACGGGACAAGGCCTAGCCTTATCCCCGGTCTAGTGAAGGCCCACGCCCTTCACACATCAATCAAATCAATTCATTTCACCAAACAATTCAATTTCAATCAAATAATCTAACTAATTTTTGCAATCAAACAAACAAGTCCATGGTCTATGGACGATTGTGTCGGGTGCTACTAAACACCGTCTGCATCCTAGTATATATATATATATAACTAGAAAATGAAATTGAAAGGTGAGAAATTCTCACAGAATAGCTAATCCAACTCCACGATTCTTCTTAGGTAGAAATCTTCGTCGTTCTTGCTTCTTGTCGCTTTCGTTGCCCGCAGCCACTATATATATAAAAATCACATTTTTATATTGTTATTCAGTATATAAAAATCGAATTTTTTACTTCGCTATTCAATATATAAAAATTGAATTTTTACTATGCTATTCAATATATAAAAATCGAATTTTTACTTCGCTATTCAATATATAAAAATCGAATTTTTACTATGTTATTCAATATATAAAAATCGAATTTTTACTATGTTATTCAATATATAAAAATCGAATTTTTACTTCGCTATTCAATATATAAAAATCGAATTTTTACTATGCTATTCAATATATAAAAATCGAATTTTTACTATGTTATTCAATATATAAAAGTCGAATTTTTACTATGTTATTCAATATATAAAAATCGAATTTTTATAGATTCGACTTCATATTAAAAATAGGATCTTTATTCCTAAGCTAATCTATCCACGAAAAAAAATCATATACATATTTCCTAACCCTTTTATAAATTAAAGATCTAAAAGAAAACAATACTTTTAATAAGTAAACTGAAATTAAACAGAGAACTAACAATCGGAAATGGGTTAGGAGGCGCCGGAGTCGAGGTTGGCTGGCCAAGGGGGTCAGGGTGTCGCGGAGCAGTCGAAGGTGGAGTGTGGGCTCGATCGACTGGAGGAGGGGACGCGGGTAGTTAGGGTTCGCAAGGGAAGAGGGGTGGGGGGGGGGCTCGCAAGATCAGGGGAGGTGCGGTTTCTCATCAGGAGGAGGGAGGGTTGGAGGCTAACGTTGGCGGAGGAGGTGCGTTCATCAGTGGGGGTGCGGATTCGAGGAGACGGAGTTCGAGAGGAGGGAGGACATCGCGAGGGGGGCCAGAGAGAGGGCGCCACCGATCGACGATGGCTAGGGTGAGGCGCCCCTCCTACGGCGTCGGAGGGGGCGAGGGCGGTGAAATCGTCGATCTCCCTCTATCCCCTTTTTTTTTCTTTTTTTTTAAACTGAAGATGGTCAACGGTCAGGGAGAGAGGAAGGTAAAGGGAAGTTATATAATAATATATTTATTATTTTAATTTTCTTCTATAAAGTACCCTTTTATTTCGAAGTCGAAATCAAGCCCACTGACTGTCGTCTATAGCGTTTTACCCCCATTCCGAACACAATGGGATATGTATCGCAAGCTGATTTGAACGTTTCGATCCGTTTCCGTTAAAATCAACGTATAACTCTATATATTGAATTTGAACGCGCATTTCAATTTACTGGTGTAACAACCCGTATTTCGATAACAGGTTAAGATGAGAATCAAGGCAGAATTTAATTTTAAATTCTGAATCAAGTAAAACGGGCTATGCCATTGCGTTCGTCTCGGAAAAATACGCGAAATAGAGTCTGAGTTTTCGAGAATCGGAATCCGTATGACAAAGTTATGATCCGACGAAGTTTTCAGAAAATTCAAGTTCAAAAACGAGTTCTAATTTCGAAAATTAGGTGTGGAAGGCTAGGCGGAAAAAATTCCCGCCAGGCTCCCCAAGTCGACAGCCCTGTCGACTTGGGAGTCGACATGGCTTGACCCAAGTCGACAGCCCTGTCGACTTGGGGGTCGACCTATGGTGGTCGGGCAGTTTTGCCTGGTGCACCTATTTCCTGTCTTGGCTAGGTTTTTGGGCCTGGTTTGAAATCTGATGGTTCAGGTTGGTCCTAGGGTTAATCTAAGGGTCTTAACTAATCCTAATCTTTATAAATAAGCCCCTAACCCTCTCCTAAATCCTCATTATTCATTCATGCAACTAAACTATGGCAAAATTGCTCCTCTCATGGCCTCCACTCAAAATCCTAGCCTCCACTTCATTCCTATGAGAGGTTTCATGATCATGTGAGTGTTAGAGAGTCCCTATGTTAGTATGAGAGCTTCTCAAGTTGATTTCAAGGCTAAAGCTTTGACCTTTGTTCATCAAGATGGGTTTTTTTTATTGATTTGGAGCTTTCATCTTTAGGTTTTTGGATGATGGCATGCATAGGCGTTGTCTCAATCTTTAACTTAATCGATTTGTGCCTTCATAGCAATGTAAGCACTTTCCCTACTCTTAGATATTAACTATGAAGTTAAATGTTCATGTTGCAAGTTTGGGTTTGATCATTGAGTATGATACATGCTATCATGTCATGCAAGTTTATGAAGTCATTATCTTGATCTTGTGGGCTAAAAGCTACAACCTTTATGTTGAAATGTTGCATTATGCAACATGAGAACCCTCATAACCTTTATGTCAACTTGCATATGAAGTCATAACCCTTATATGATGATATATGCGAGTTACTAGTCGTCATTCCATGTCTTTTGTCACCATGATTCGCTTATGTGCCAAGTTTGGGTTTATGCATGTTTTTTAGGCTTAAGAATGTAACATGCAAGTTAATGAACACATTTCTGCCTCATTTGCCACCACGATTAACTTGTGGCTTAATATCCATTTTTGTCATGCATTTGCCAAGTCTCTTCTTTTAATCCATTACGTTGTTGCGAACGTATATGCGAGTTTAAAAGCGTTGGGTTATGTTATGGGTAATTTCTAATGACATGAAATACAACTTGAAAACATGACTTGAAATATAACATGGAAGTTGACATGTGAGTATGCTTGAAAATATGAAATTGGGAATTTACCTATTAAGTTAGGTCTACCCATACTATGGAATTGGGAATTTACCTATTAAGTTAGGTCTACCCAAATCCTTGAAAACTTGTAATATGTGTTGGAAACATAATGGACATGACACTTAGATAATATAAGTGTGGCCAACTCGAGGTTGGGTTGAGTTTGCAACGTAAAACTACCCGGAACCGACCGGCCTAACTAGTAGTTGCAAACAGTAGGACCCAATGTGAGAAGTTGGTCATGTTGTGCTTGAACCCGAGGTTAGACCAAGTTGTGGTGTAAAGCTACCCGGAACCGACCGGCTTAACTAGTAACCACAACAAAGTCTAATGTGAGAGGTTGAGGTGCATTAAGTAATTAATGCCACATGATAGGGTTAAGTTAATTTGATTAATGACTCTTAACCAAATATGACATGGACAATGGGTTAAGTAAATTGATTAGGCCAATGATACCTAACAAAACATGACAAGGTTGGGTAGGTTAAGTAACTTGATTTGTCTAATGACACTTAACCATTTTTATATGACTAGTGGACGGGGTTAAGTTAACCAACACTTAATCAATCCAACACGATAACTTGGTAAGGTTAAGTAAGTTTTCTTAATGACGCTTAACCGGAAAATACAGTTAATGGATGGGGGTTAAGATTGAACTCAACTAGTCTAAACATGGAAATCGGATGGGGTTAAGTTATCCTAGACTTAATTAATCCCACTTGGTAGTTTAATGGGGTTAAGTTAAACACTTAACTAATCTAACATGATGATTCGATGTGGTTAAGTGACCTATACTTAACCAATCTAACTCGTTAATTTATTGAGGTTAAGTTAAGCTATACTTAACCAATCTAACGTGAAAACATGATAAGGCTAAGTCACGAATCGCTTAAATACGCTTGACCGATTTGACTCAATATCAAGTTAATATATACTTAACCAACTCGAGCATGGCTTGTAGGGTTAAGTCTTGAACTTGGATACTTAGCCAATTTTGACATGATTTGTAGACGGGTTAAGTCATGAACTTAAGTGACACTTAATCCATTATGTAAACCCTAGTTCTGAGGATTAGGTGGATAACCGTAGTTAACAAGGATAATGGGAATAAGGCTAAGTGGTAAACCTTAGTTGAAGAATAACTAAGTAATGATTCTTAGTCAAGGAAATTTAGACCAGTTCATAGATAGATGAGTAACCTGATACGGTAGGTCATCGTTTAAGTATACGAGTAGGAGCAAGTATCTGATTTAGATAAAGGCTCCAGCGAACTGGGTAACGAAGCAGCGGCTTCGGGGAACGTGAGGATATTCTTGGTATCCCTCTATGAGCTGCCAGGTGATCATACTAGGCTCATGAGAGGTTAAGGTCTGCGTTAGAAGAACCAAGAGTATGCCTTGGTTGCTATACGAGCGACCTAAAGACGGGGATGGATAGGGGATAGTCGACGATACACGATCGTACCCTAGATAGCATTTCGTCAGGCTACCTACCATCTTTGGTCAAGCGTGTACGTACGGAAAGGCAGAGAACACCCAAAAGACCATAATTTCTATCTAATTATGGTTGCGGTAAGGCTAGGATTAAGGGTTGGCCAGTAGTGTGTTCTCATACAGGATTTATCCTTTCTTGTCTTTCACTAGTTGAGGGAGTGGTCTCGTGGGACCATAGCCACGTATAGAAAAACAGACCTTAGCATCTGCATCGGCAGATAAATCGAAAGCTCCCGACCGAGTCCTGTATTTCCTGACCTGCCCTGTGACAGGACTCGGATGGCACGATGTGATACATGTGCATACAGTCATGGAAAAACGATTCACGATGAATGCATGGGAAAAAGGGCGCGGTTGACGGTTAGCGTAAATCCTAGTGGCCCTGGGTGGTTGAACCAAAACCGAGATACGAAAACGTGCAATAGGTAAGCATAATCCCTAGTAGTCCTAGGTAGCATAAGTCCTAGTTGTACAAACGATGATTCATGTTGAAAGACCCTAGTTAGATATAGGGTGACAGCCCAAAACGATCTTAAGGATCATGGAACTATGTTAAAGTAGTATAGAATCTCATGGGAAAGCCCGTATGGTCTACGGCAAGGGACTGAACATTTACATGGAATAAAACATACGAGTTGAGTAACCTATATATGCGATATATTAGGTTGACATAGACCATTACACGACTTTTGAGTATGGGTCATTCATGGTTAACACATGATACGGTGGGGATACTAGTACGGTAGGTGCAGAGCTAAAAGACAGGATAGATACCATGGGATGTTATACGTGATAGATATCTTGGGGATATTATACTTGACAGGAACTTGACGATGGGATACCTTGTTTTATCTTGACACCGTAATTTATCATGACACCTTAGTTTATCTGAGTTCAGTAGTTCATCCTGTTATTTTGATTTAGCTTATCTATCTTGTCATCATGCCTATGTTCATCTCAGTTTCTCATGTCAGTTAACTTTACTAATTTTTATGCTGATAGTAGATAGGGCTTACTCAGTCTTTTTGACTGACCCGTTTTGTTTCGCCTCTTTTCTTCCGTTTCCCCCCCAGGTTACAGGGAGGAAATACTGTTGTTTAGTTCGGACTTCTTCTGCTTAAAGGTCATCATGGATGGCTTGGACTTTTCTTGGCTATGGCTACTTTACTGTTTTTACTTGGGGAATAATTTATGAAAAAGTCTTTATGCTTCTTTACTATTGCAAGACAGGTTTTGATTTACTCTGATGTAGAAGGCTTTAGACCTTAATTATTGATGTTTATGAAAGTTCGATTTTACTTCCGCTATTTTATATGTTCTGTCTTGTGATATTTCTGTGCATGTTTACCAATAATGCCCCTCTAAAGCTAGTGCATTCCTTTGCGAGTGACCCTAGCGGAGGCGGGGTGTTACAACTGGAGTCACATACGGACTCGAAAAATTTCAGAAAAATATTTTCTACCTTCGTATTGACGATACGGTCCTAACAAAACTAGTTTCGTCGAATTCTGAGACCGTTTGAAAAATGGCCATTTTCCAGTCGATTAAAATCAACTGAAACTGGTCAAACGCGTTTTCCTTTGCCACGCTCACATATTGATTCGAAAAATTATGAAAATTGGAATCTAGCAATAACTTGACATCACGGATCCAACAAAAGTGGTTTCGTCGAAATCCGAGGTCTTTGCAAAATGGCTATTTTCAACGGTCGAAATTCCATAGCGACTATTCAGAATTTTCAGCAGGACATATCTTTTGATTCCCGCTATGAAATTTTGATTTTTCGAATTCGTTGGAAAGATATTATCAAATAGATCCTAATGTTTTTGGTTTCACTAAAATCCGGATTGTTTTGCACCCGGTACATTCAATTGAAGTTTGAAATCGAATTATCGAACTACCGCGCCATTTTCAATTCTATTTATGATTATTTATAAATATTATATATTCTAACGACGACGCATATAATATATACGTTCGAATTATATTCAAAATAAATTTTCCGTCGATATTATTTAAGATAATTCATTTTAAATAATCAAAATTCGTTAAAATTGCCAAAATAAAAATTTTAAACTGGCCCAGATTTTTGGGTTATTACAATCTCCCCCACTTAAAACTTTTCGTCCCCGAAAAGGAACAAAGTCGAAAGTGGTTTGATTAATCAACTCTACGTTCGATCTGGCTTCCATTCTCCAACTTTTCAGTTTCTGAGAATTTTCAAATTTCCAAAAATTTGGCTAACACCCTAAATTTTCGAAAAATTTCTCCATAACCTCCCCTGCACCGGGAGCCACGGGAAAATCCCGAAATTGCCATATAGGCCTTCTGATCTCAAAAAGAAAAAGAAAAAGCCAAGCAGCTAGCCAATAGGCTCATAAAATCATCATCACCCAAACAAAACAGTAAATTATGTAGTAAACATGTACCTATTTGTCGGGCAAACAAATTTTATTCTTCGGCTCTTGCCTCCTTGCTATGACCTGTTCAATGTAAGTACAAGTATATGCAAGCAAATGCGACCAATTTCAATACAATTCATTATTTGATCAAATTAGGCATAATGGTTCAAAATTATCAAACAATTAAACAAACAACACAAACATCAATCAATTAGTGGATTAACGTTTCAAATTCATAATTTTGATATATATAAAGAAAATCATGTTTTGATGCCAAATCACAACAATGTATTTTAGCTATATTAGTTTTGGTTCTCACACCAGTCTAATGGAAATATATAGAAAATCACACCTTCGAAACTCGAACATAAATGTTGATGATGCGATCGCTATCATCAATATCATCTTCGGGCGACTAGAGTGTGATGCTATATCTATCCAATATATTAAAACTTTGAATATACGTTTGCAAGGCGTATATGCAAATTCTTTATATACTGAATTGTCCAAAATCAATATAAATAAATTATTCAAATACGTGTAAAACGATTTAAATTTCAAAACAGAATTGTTTTCATTTGAAAAATATACTCTCCACACTCGTTCTAGGATACTACTGATCCCATCTCTAACGAGTCATTCTCATTGGATATTGCTAATCCAATATCTGATGAATTCTTTCGTACGGTTCTAATGTGTCTTGTTCTCTGCTTTGTAAACCAAAGCTCTGATACCACGATGAAACGACCCGAACTTCCCCGGTCACCGAAGAGATGAGAAAGAACGGATTGTTTTGAGAACACGACAAAGTAGAACGCATACAAAAGAACATTTCATTGTATATTACAACAATACATCAGATTACAAGAATATACAGAGTAAAAACACATAAATATTACACAGAAATATCAGAGATTTAAATTACATTTAAATACATCGCAGCGGAAAATAATACAATACACAACTAGAAGGAGATATACGGATACAAAGCTTTCCGGATATCATTCCAGCTGTAAACCAGGATCCTGTGAATAAAAATCTGCAAAACCAAAACTACTAGCTTCCCGTGTCAAAATAAGGGCACCCAGAGTTTAGGTTAAAACAATAAACTCCAGGTCAGTCATGTGACTGGTGTGAGAACTAAAACAGTTATTCTTTATTTTTAAAGTTGGGTAAATCAAGGGACCACGCCGTATAACACGGAACGAGTTTCCTCCCAAGAATACCAGTGCATAAAACAAACAACGCAATGCTAAATAAAGAAAAATGAAGCTGTTATAAGACCCAGGTCCTATCACACAATGCAACGCAAGCCGGGGGATAGGGTTTTCCCTTATAACAGCCAAAGAATGCTTGATACGTTTAAAACAAATCATTTGATACTATTATAAGTGCATAGTGTATAAAACAACTTCAAATCATAAGTATCAATCATAGGCGACATGAGCGTCCCATGCCACTATGTCGCCATATATAGGTTTACAATCAAAACCGCAATGTCGTATTGGAAGTTGGGTTATCATTTATGGTATGAACCGAGGCTAGGGGCAAGATCCTCTACCGATTTGTGACTCTCTAGCCCGAGCCACAGGCAAGCGCGCAGGCAAGCCTTGGATCGTCAGGGTCGGTCCACCGATGTGGATTATTATGCCTGAACACTGCGTTTCCCCGCCCTTTGGGGCATAAGCCTGGCCCGTCAGCCGACCAGAAGCATCGGCCGAAACCGATATCACGAGGCGCCTCACTTTTCAGCAAGTAATAATAAGCAACATCCACATGAGTCAAACTCGTCAGCCAGTTCAAGCACTGACGCCACTCCTAACTAGAAAGAAACGCATGTCCTCCCTGATGTCCTTCTCCCGTTTTTGGTTCATACCGGGTGTGATACTCGCAAATCAACGTTACACAAAGCTACGCCACACAAGGCCGTGCTTTGATCATCAACCACAAGACTTTTCTTTTCAACAAAAGCCTTGATCCATGCCACTCAGCATGCCACATTGTCAGTCCATACTGTACCACTGATTTCTGCCAATATATAACCTCTAGGCTCGTACGTCTCAGAGAAGGGTGTATAGCAAGAGAATAAATTCTCTGCCACCAAACAGATATATATTTAGCAGAGATCACCAAATACAGTATAAAGGAATACAACGTCAGACACACTATCCATTTACAAGTCCGTTCTGGGTCTGAACGAAACCGGAGGCACTTTCCTCGCATATCCATCCATCTCCAAGTACGTCTGGATGACCACCAACTATTTCCATCCTCTTGGGTGTACAGCCCAATCAGGATCGTCAGTAATTATCCCAACGATGTGAAGACTTCTGGTCTTCAAACACCGTCTTCATCTTCGACATATCGTCGAATTGATTATTCAGAATGGGTATAAACCCGGCCTTTCCGAACAACCCGCGTATATTAAGAATAAATGTTACACAAACCCAACATACGCCTCATTCAAATTCATCAGTCACTAACCGTAAATTAATCAAGAGAATAATTCCCCAAATATTAACCCCGAAGGCCGAAACCAACATCAGATCAATATCCAGAAAACCATTCTGCTTAGCTAACCGACAGTTAGTTTCTAAATTTCACATTCATAGGGAAAGGTTCCCATTAATTTTATCCAAGATAAATTTCTTGAATTTATTCTTTAATCTATTTTTGAATATCAATTCAAACTAGTCGGGATTAGCGAACCTTACCGAAGTAATCATTTGTTTTAATTTCCCAATCCCAACCTATTCATCCCATGAAGTAAAACTGGTTATACTTCATATCTAACACCACGGTATTATCGATAAATTCAATTACCATTTCACTTTTAAATCTAATTAAAGATTTAACTATCGCCTGGAGTAAAACTGGTGATACTCCATTCTCGATCTTTTCAATCTAATTAAAGATTCATTAAAACTCCACTTAGTTTTAATCTGTGACTGGGTTAAAGAATCAGTGTCATTTAAAACACGGTTCACGATAAACCCAAAATCACATTTCCATTAATTATCGGGTTAAAGAACGAGTGTTATTTAAAAACACCATTCACGATAAACCCAAGAATCAATATCAATTCAATTCCAATTAAATATTGTTTAATTGGTACACTTCATTAAATCTAAATAAAAAGATTTAATCTTTTCTCAACTGGGTTCAAGAACAGTGTTAATGAAGACACCATTCACGACAAACCCAAATCACATTTGATATTCAATACAAGGCTCTGAATAGAAAATATATCGGCTTATATTCAATACCAAATTCTACGATTAACAAATGTCGTATTGGAAATAACGATATAAATATATATCTTTCAAATTTCCCTAACAACATCCGTATAATCACGAATTCCAACATCGAAATATTCCGAAGACAATTTCGATTCAAATCCACTCTAATGCAATCATTGGAAATTCTGGTTATTTTTTAAAACCCTTTTCAAATTCAATTTATTTATTTTAAAAATAAATAGAATTATAATTCTAGTTAAAAACTAGTTTACTTCGATAAAAATCTATTTTTATCTTTACAAATATGGAGTTTTTCATCCCAATTCTTCTCAAATCATTTCTTATGATTTTACACAAATTAATACTATTTTTAATAATTTTATCAAGGCCCGTACAGTCGATTTCCATCAACGGCCATCGAACTGCACTTACAACGACCTTTTTCGAATTTGATTTAGACGTATCTCCAAATCTAACCGTTAGATTTCAAATTTCTAACATTCGTTAGAAAGCTCTTTTCGATCCGAACCCAACGGTTTCGGTTTTAGGAGAATCCGACGGTCGGATCTCCCGTAATGTCCGTTTGAAATAAATGGTCGAAATTCACGAACTGCCGCGGCGCGGCGCGTTCTATTCAGGCCATTATATTATATATATAATATATATAATATATATTTCGTCGATTTCTATTTAAAATGAATTATATAAATAGTTTTAAATTCGTTTCAAAAGAAATTTCAACTTCCATTTCAATTCAAATCAAAATTGAATTCTTCTTTATAAATTCGTTTTAAAATTCATTTCTATTCAATTCAAATTTCAATTCAATTTGAATTCATTTCAATTCGCTTTCAATTCAATTTGAATTCGTTTTCAATTTAATTCAATTCCAAATTCGTTTTCTATTCGATTCAATTCAAATTGGTTTTCTATTCGATTCAATTCAAATTGGTTTTCTATTCGATTCAATTCAAATTGGTTTTCTATTCGAATCAAATTCGTTATATATTCCATTGAAATCAAATTCGTTATATATTCAAATCAAATCAAATTCGTTTTCTATTCAAATCAAATTCGTTTTCTATTCAAATCAAATTCGTTATATATTCAATTGAAATCAAATTCGTTTTATATTCAAATCAAATCAAATTCGTTTTCTATTCAAATCAAATTCGTTTTCTATTCAAATCAAATTCGTTATATATTCAATTCGAATTCAATTCGAATTCGTTTTCTATTCAATTCGATTTCATTATATATTCAATTGAAATCCAATTCGTTTTATATTCAATTCGAAGTCAAATTCGTTATATATTCAATTCGAATTCAATTCGAATTCGTTTTCTATTTTCAAATATTCTATTTCAAATATTTCTTTTTCAAATATTTCCCATTCAAATATTTCTATATTAAAATATTTCGTTCAACACATGACTTATCTCAACGGATGAGTACAGTCAACACATGAACCTTTATTTTATATTGATAAAGATGTAAATTTTATTATTAAAATATTTCGTTCAACACATGACTTGTCTCAACGGATGAGTACAGTCAACATATGAACCTTTATATTATAATATTCTTTATTTTCTAAATTGGAATGAGGCCCAATCAATCACCATATAATGTTAATTATATGGATTTTCATACATCACACGTATATAATAGCATTGCAAAATAATCAACCATCAACCAAAGTGCACTACACTGTATAAGCATCAAATATAGATATCTAACGCTTATAACAGCATGTCAATCAATCGATCGACATATTTAATCAATCAGGATGAGTGAACTTCAAATTTCATCCCAACACCCATGTGGGGTTTCAAATAATCAAACACAGATTTTAGTTGTGCAGTTGGGCGATGTGTAAAATTTATCGACCCAATCAATGTCCTTCAAATAGGTGTACATAAACAAACCGTCCGGTTTGTAAATGAATATTTTATTTTATTCACTTCCACGTTAAAACTATATTTTTAACGATAAAATATTTTATTTAACCTATGAATGTTCTATTCAGTTCATTTATTCAATAAAATGATATATTTTTTTCTATCATATTTTAGAAAATTTTGGCGGCATAACGGCACGATACTAGAAACGGGACAAGGCCTAGCCTTATCCCCGGTCTAGTGAAGGCCCACGCCCTTCACACATCAATCAAATCAATTCATTTCACCGAACAATTCAATTTCAATCAAATAATCTAACTAATTTTTGCAATCAAACAAACAAGTCCATGGTCTGTGGACGATTGTGTCGGGTGCTACTAAACACCGTCTGCATCCTAGTATATATATATAACTAGAAAATGAAATTGAAAAGTGAGAAATTCTCACAGAATAGCTAATCCAACTCCACGATTCTTCTTAGGTAGAAATCTTCGTCGTTCTTGCCTCTTGTCGTTTTCGTTGCCCGCAGCCACTATATATATATATATATATATAAATCACATTTTTATATTGCTATTCAGTATATAAAAATCGAATTTTTTACTTCGCTATTCGATATATAAAAATCGAATTTTTACTATGCTATTCAATATATAAAAATCGAATTTTTACTATTCTATTCAATATATAAAAATCGAATTTTTACTTCGCTATTCAATATATAAAAATCGAATTTTTACTATGTTATTCAATATATAAAAATCGATTTTTTACTATGTTATTCAATATATAAAAATCGAATTTTTACTTCGCTATTCAATATATAAAAATCGAATTTTTACTATGCTATTCAATATATAAAAATCGAATTTTTACTATGTTATTCAATATATAAAAGTCGAATTTTTACTATGTTATTCAATATATAAAAATCGAATTTTTATAGATTCGACTTCATATTAAAAATAGGATCTTTATTCCTAAGCTAATCTATCCACGAAAAAAATTCATATATATATTTCCTAACCCTTTTATAAATTAAAGATCTAAAAGAAAACAATACTTTTAATAAGTAAACTGAAATTAAATAGAGAACTCACAATCGAAAATGGGTTAGGAGGCGCTGGAGTCGAGGTTGGCTGGCCAGGGGGGTTAGGGTGTCGCGGAGCAGTCGAAGGTGGAGTGTGGGCTCGATCGACTGGAGGAGGGGACGCGGGTAGTTAGGGTTCGGAAGGGAAGAGGGGGGGCTCGCAAGATCAGGGGAGGCGCAGTTTCTCATCAGGAGGAGGGAGGGTTGGAGGCTAACATTGGCGGAGGAGGTGCGTTCATCAGTGGTGGTGCGGATTCGAGGAGACGGAGTTCGAGAGGAGGGAGGACATCGCGAGGGGGGCCAGAGAGAGGGCGCCACCGATCGACGATGGCTAGGGTGAGGCGCCCCTCCTACGGCATCGGAGGGGGCGAGGGCGGTGAAATCGTCGATCTCCCTCTTTCCCTTTTTTTTTTTTTAAACTGAAGATGGTCAACGGTCAGGGAGAGAGGAAGGTAAAGGGAAGTTATATAATAATATATTTATTATTTTAATTTTCTTCTATAAAGTACCCTTTTATTTCGAAGTCGAAATCAAGCCCACAGACTGTCGTCTATAGCGTTTTACCCCCATTCCGAACACAATGGGATATGTATCGCAAGCTGATTTGATCGTTTCGATTCGTTTCCGTTAAAATCAACGTATAACTCTATATATTGAATTTGAACGCGCATTTCAATTTACTAGAGTCACATACGGACTCGAAAAATTTCAGAAAAATATTTTCTACCTTCGTATTGACGATACGGTCCTAACAAAACTAGTTTCGTCGAATTCTGAGACCGTTTGAAAAATGGCCATTTTCCAGTCGATTAAAATCAACTGAAACTGGTCAAATGCGTTTTCCTTTGCCACGCTCACATATTGATTCGAAAAATTATGAAAATTGGAATCTAGCAATAACTTGACATCACGGATCCAACAAAAGTGGTTTCGTCGAAATCCGAGGTCTTTTGCAAAATGGCTATTTTCAACGGCCGAAATTCCATAGCGACTATTCAGAATTTTCAGCAGGACATATCTTTTGATTCCCGCTATGAAATTTTGATTTTTCGAATTCGTTGGAAAGATATTATCAAATAGATCCTAATGTTTTTGGTTTCACTAAAATCCGGATTGTTTTGCACCCGGTACATTCAATTGAAGTTTGAAATCGAATTATCGAACTACCGCGCCATTTTCAATTCTATTTATAATTATTTATAAATATTATATATTCTAACGACGACGCATATAATATATACGTTCGAATTATATTCAAAATAAATTTTCCGTCGATATTATTTAAGATAATTCATTTTAAATAATCAAAATTCGCTAAAATTGCCAAAACAAAAATTTTAAACTGGCCCAGATTTTCGGTTTATTACATGCAGTTGGAAGTTTGACGTATGTCATGGTGTGTACAAGACCCGATATTGCAAATGCCGTCGGGATGGTTAGTCAGTTCATGGCTAATCCGGGGAAATCGCATCGGGAAGCAGTAAAGCTTATCTTGAGATATTTGAAAGGTACAGCTTCTCATGGTATTGGTTTTGGGAGTAGTAAAGAGAAGAATTGCATATTGGTTGGTTACTATGATTCGGACTATGCTGGTGATAGGGATTGAAGAAAATCAACTTTGGAGTATGTCTTCACTCTTGATGGTACAACCATAAGTTGGAGATCGAGATTGCAGACCGTAGTTGCTTTATCCACTACGGAGGCAGAGTTGATAGTTGCGGTAGAGGCAGCAAAGGAAGCACTCTACTTGAAGCGACTGTTGTGTGACTTGGGGTTTGAACATAACATTGTTGATGATCGATATGATAGCCAAAGTGCTATTCATTTGGCGGAAAATTTGGCATTTAGCTCATGGACGAAGCATATTGAAGTGAGGGAGTCATTTCTAGTAGCCATGGAAGAAAACAAGCAAGAATGACTTCGAAAAGTGCACAAAAAGGATTATGCGGTAGATATGTTCACTAAGGCATTGCCGATTGGTAAGTTCGAGCATTGCTCGAACTTAATTCGCTTGGAGAGGTGCTAGGTACCATGGGGTGGCACGGTTGAGAGAGAAGCTTGTCCAAGGATGAAGAAGAGTATCAGTGAGAGGTTAAAGTTCTATCTTCTTGGTATGTTTGTCTTTTGGTGAGACTAGTTTTGGAGTTGGGTGTTTTCAACACTTTATCAGCCGGTGGGGGCTTTGCCTGAACTCGTTGATGGAGTGCAATGGGGGGTGGATTTGTCGGAACTCATTGCGAAAACATTCAAGCTTGGTGAAGGTAGATATGATAATAATTGGAGCTATCGGTTACAAGTCATGGTTTGGATACCATTAGGTCATGGAGTTGAAGATAGGTGATTTTGCATCAAGGTGGAGTGTTAAAATTGGTGATGCTAAATCAATAGAAGAAGATTTTTCTTATGGAAAGAAATGATAGGTAACTTGGGTGCCAAGTATACTTGGAGGTAAAGAAAACTTGGGCATGAAGTAATAAATAACTTGGGTGCCAAGTTTACTTGGAGATCAAGTAACTTGGGCATGAAGTAATTGGTCCTATAAAAGGGGCCTAAAGGGTTGAAGGAAAGACAATTGAATGGAATTAAATTCAATTCATTCATTCTATCTCTCCTAATTTCTTCAACTCTTTATCCCCAAATATAAAATTCTACAATGAATTGAGTGACCATTGTTATCAATCTCTTGTACTCTTCATTGGTGTTAATAAAAGGCCCTCTCTGTGACGGCCCGCCCCGCACCAGCCGGCATTTCCCCCGAAAGTGCGTTGTACACATGCCCGACTAGCACAGAACGGTCGCCAAAGAAAGGAACAAAGAGAATGAACTAATCAAAAACCTGTAGAATGTCTCACAGCGCATGGAACAAAATATAATAATAATATACTTGACATAAAACAGGCGAGACAGTGTATAAGCTCTTTACTAAAACCAACATCAACATCATCATCAGAGTAGCGAAAATCCAAAATACAGCTTACTACAACTTTCCAAATTACTGTCTCTAAACAAAAGAAAGAAAGGTACACCACTAATGCCCAAAGTAGTGACCGCAGCAACACAGGGAGAATATCTATATATATGTATCATACGTGGAAGCCTCCTGCTCGTCTCCGGTACAGCTACTCGTGCATACCTCCTAACCTGTCTCTAGTCTGCTCGTGAGAGCACCCAGAGTAATAAGAAGAGACATAAAACTCTGGGTCAGACAAAAAGTCTGGTATGAGCGATAAGCAGCTAAACAGAACAATAACAGGTATACTAAACCATACCTGAACCTGGACTTGCAACCAAAGAGTAAGCACTACATACCGTACAATACTCTAAGGTGCCACTAACATGTGGTATAAAGAATACGGGGGTGGGGGTGTGCATGTCAAAATGACGGCAAACAGGTCAAGCATAGCAACCATCTTCACATCTCTCGCTCAGTGCGTAAAGCATACGATGTCCACCACTGTCAATCACTAGACCCATCGAAGTAGTGACGGAGTTCGACTTGTACAACTACCGCTACTACCAAGCTTACCCCATGGAGTCATGACCAAACCTTTACAAATGACCCCACTTAATTGGTCTATAGCTCTTTAGTCGTACCTAGGCCACTGTGGCCCTGAATCCGTTCAAGTACCTTCCATACATAGTGATCCAAAGTCATAGACATCGACAACTCCTTAGCACACGTCCCGCAGCAAAGCCCAATCATGAAGTGAACTCGTTGGTTCCCAACTGGATTCTGAGTACAAACTTCCTACTTGGACTACCTTTGCATCTCGGGTTTTGGTCGAATTGGAGTTGGTCTTCAGAAAAGTCGTCGCGTAATTGCAGCTCTAATCCGGTTCGGTTCGGTTGTCCTTCCCTGGTTCGGTTCGGCTTGCTCCACTTCCTGGCCATCCGGTTCGGTTCGGAGCTCCACCATCGGTTCGGTTCGGCACTTTCATGTCACTTGGGTTCGGCTATCTCACTATCTTGATTCGGTTCGGTGCTTCTGCCTTGGTTTGGTTCTGCCTTTCTTCCCTCTAGTTAATCCGATCTGATCCCATGTCCAGCTTTAGTCCATTACCAACTCCAACCCTTACGCGAGAGGCCTTCCTTTTTGCCAAGCTCTCTTCTTGTACTAGGTTCTGATCCGGTTCAGCTCTCTTCTCAGTTCTCCGATCCGACCCGAGCCCCCTAACCCGATCCGATCTGAAACCCTGCACTGCTTCCTGTAACTTTCCAGCGACTGTTTTATGCCATACGACGGCGTTTTCGACCAATCTAACACTTCTAGACAATCACAAAACATACCATACAGTCATAGCAACATGTATAATCATTCACAAACATCAAAACAACAATATGATAAGTTAAAACGGATCAAACATAGCCAAAATCCCATATTTTCCTTTAAGCATGTTTAAGCAAAACTAATGATAGGATTAGTAAAACTTAACCAAACTAACCAAATTTTCTAACAGAGGCCCAAAACAATATTTCGAAATTTATGAATATTTTTCCAGAATTTATTAATGTATAGATTCGCTAATCAACACTAATTACCCCTAATTAACCGTAATTAGTGAGAAACTTTGCAAATCACTCACCTTGGCCACAAATAAAACTTAGATCTGAAATGAATCTCTGTTTGGCACAAATATGGATGTCTAACAACAGCTCTAACCTTGCTTTGGTGCTATCTCTCCTTAATTTGATGTAGTTTAAGCTAAAACTTGATTAAGAAGTGATTAGAGGTGTTTTTAGATGTTGGAGGCCATTGTTAGGTGGAAGAAAGGGTTTGTGGCGGCTGGAAAATGAGTGAAAAACCGAAATCCTAACCCTAGCAGCCCTTAAATACCTCTAATCCCAAAATCCCCCATTGGGCCTAGCTGCTAATCACCCGGTTAAGCCCAATTAGCTGTTTTTAACCCTCTAAATCTTAATTCAGCCATATCTCCCAAATGGTAAGTCCGTTTGGCTATTATGACCACTTTACGGAAAGGTAAACCATCAAACAAATCTAATGGAAGTGGTTTTAGGTCAAAATTCCTTTCCAGTCCAAAGTTATGGCCAAAACAGTATCAGCTAGGGGCAAGACGGTCATTTAAAAATTGACAAATATCATGAACATGGGAAATGACCCCAGTAGTCGTCTCCCAAAGTTACATGACCATACGACTTCGTATGTGAAAGAAATAAATACTCTACGATCCTTCGATGCGTAGAATGCAGGTCGTTACACTCTCTCAAGTGGACGTACACTAACAAGTTGTTAGTGGAACCACTATAAATCTCTGTGTGATTTATTTTTCGTTATTTCCTAGTTATTTCTCTTGTGTGGTGATTGTGACTGGCTTTTAGATTGGGTTGAGATTTTCTTCGATATTGATTGGTTGTTTCTGCACGTTTACCACAATCTCATCTTCTGCTGATTTGGGGAATCAAAATTTCTCCACAGCATATGATTCTAGCATGTAAGGCTTTGCTAGTAGTGAAACTAAGAGTTTTCTTATATGCAAAAAGGAAAGAATTGTTTTCCTCCTAATCATATTTGAAGATTTTTGTGTACCTGGTTATGTTTTGGCTCGAATCGGCCAAGTAAACAATTGGTCTTTGAAACTAATAGGCTCATAATGGCCTTAAGGATGCAATAATTTGTTAATGGATTATCCATAATTTGGGACAAAAATTCTGAGAATAACAATCCTCTAAATTGAGACAAACAATCCATTTTATAGGATGGGTAAACTTTAGGAATGCATAACCCTGCAGTGATTGACTAGTCACATTTACCCATATTGCATTCATATGATCATATTATGTTTTGTTCCAACCATTGTGGTTGTAGGTTCATGATGTAAGTTTAGATTATCATATTTTGATAAGATAATAGGATGTGGGAATTCGTACTGTTATGCAGTGTCGCAATCTGAGCAAAAAAAATTCTATGAAATTTGTTATTAGTTATCTCATTAGATATATCCCCTTAGTTCGAGGTGATATACTATTATTTACAATGGAATTTTTATCTGGTCCGAAGTTTATGTTTTCTCTTAAACTTTCAAGTGCTCATTTAAGTAGGTCGGGAATCAGGTATTCAGGTTAAAAAAATAAGCGTCTAGAGATTTGTAGAAGGTAACCTAAAGGTAGAATGGTTGGCGAGGCCTAAGCTGTGGATGAGGATAAGACAAGGTAGTTTTGAAGGTTCAGTATAGGATGTATTAAGTCTTAAGGATAACCGTCTAGAGAATTCTTAAACCAGTTTAGTTCGAGAGGATTAACCAAATATTAACACAATATCCTGCATTGCATAAAGAGAGTACGAGAACTTGCAAAATTTTGTTAAAGGATTGAAATCTGAAGCCCTCAAGGTGGTGATCAATGATGAAGAATCATTGTTAATGGCAATATAAGCAGGGTTAAGAAGAACTATGCTTCTAGAGAAAAATGATTGAAAGGCATACCAAAGTATGAAGGACTTCCGTGAAAGGTCTATCGACTACATCCGTATAGAGGAAGGCGAATTCTTAGATCAAGTACACGGAGACTCAAATTATGATACGAAGAGAGTAGGAGATAGCTCCCACCACCCTACAAAAATGAAAAATATTTTCAGCTTCACCACGAGGATTCTCCTTACTTACACCACTTGTTGGATCTTTGAATCAACAAAGGATGAATTGGCCTATGACATGGCTAATAAGTGGAGAAACCATGGAACAATCAAGGAAGGGCTTATTATTGCTTCCATTGCATGAATGGTTATCATACCGAAGAGTGCAAAAATTTGAAAAATGAAATAGAAAGGTTGATTAAGAAGGGTAGTTTGGATAGTTTTCATAGATGTGTTAGGATAAACCAAGGTTCATACTCAAAACCCGAATGAGAATCCACTGGTATGTTGGGTCTTAAGCCTATTTGAATGCTAGAGGGATGAAGTGTATCTTTAAGATCTATAAAACTAACTTACGAATTTAACATTCTACTCAAATAGCAAATAGAAAGAAAGGAGTAATAAAATGAAATGCAATAAAGTAAATAACACCTGGATTTTTAATATGGTTTGGATTAACCAATCCTACATCAGGTCCTATACTCCACGTGCAGAATTTCACTATAGCTACTTGCTTTCCATGGGTGGTAAAGTCATCTTTACAATCTTGATTTCACCGCCTATAAAATACACCTTCTCCTTTTCACAAACAACAATAGACTTTTGCAAGTAGTCATAACTTCAATATGAATTCTTGCAGATTTGATGCAATGATCCTATAGACCTCCAGCAACAATATATATTTGAATTCTTCGAGGAAAGATGAAATTCGAGAGAGAATGGTATGAATTAAAGATAATGGAAAGAGGATTCAATGGATTTCTTATGCAAAAATACGAAACAGAAAGAGTAAGAGAATGAAGTGAAAATTGAATGGAAATTTTGTTTTTCAGAGCCTTTATATAGTGGTTGAATAGATATGTCTTTTGGTATAGAGATGGAAGGAAAATCCTTTGATTTGAATTTTGAAAAATGAAACACCCAACGGTCACTATATCAACATACTTTTGACTAGATGTCAACATACTAGTGTTGTAAAAGGATCTGCAACACCAATAAGTGTTGCGAATTTTAGATTCTTCAAATTATCTCTTGTTTGTGAGTTCTTGTGATTCGATTGAGGTCAATGGTTAATGCCCTTCAACTATATTTCCATTGGGTTTTTCGTATGGGTTTCTAAGTTTCAACCAATTACTGGTCACTTCAGATATCTCTGTCCTTTCAACATTCTTCCTTGATCGGTTTTGTTCTTTCCTTGTGTTGATTATTCTTTATGCATTGTTGACCTGTGTTTCGCCAAGGATGTCAAGATTCATGACCAAATCACTCAACATATGACTCATCTACACTCATCCACCAAGGGGTCAAGTAAAGTGGTCACAACCAGTGCATACATTTGGTTAAACTAAATTTGGTTCGACAAAGCTGGGTGGTGTACCAAATCCTGTTTAATATTGGTGTTCTCGGTTTGACGAAGCTGGGTGGTCTACTAAATTCGACATATGTCGAACCAGACTTTATCTTCAACTAACATATTCTTCTGCGTTGTGACCAAGCCAATGATCTCGACTTTTTCCGGGTCGACCGCTATGTGTCCCTACTGAATCGGGCTTGAACATCTTTTATAAATATCCTCCAAAAGACACAGGATACTTAACTAACATAGGCCTAAAATAGCCAGACCTAGCTTAGTTAAGGTTTAACAAAGCCCATTAGCATAGAGATCGAGGAAGGAGAGATCTAGAAAGAATACAATGCATATTCTTTTCCTAGTAAAACACTAACTTCCTTCTTTTTGAAGCCATAACAAGAAGAAAATTCAAACCCACTTATAAAAATCTCCATCTATAATTCCAAACTCCAATTAAAAACTGAAAGCAAGTTGTGAAATCAAGCTATAAGCGGGTAATCCTCTTAAAACCGCAAAATTGTTCCATTTTAATCTCCTTCTTGTGAAATTAAGTTATTATAAGTTGAGATTTTTCTTTGCATGTTACTGTCAATTGATTTTCCGGTGTTTGAGCTCCTTCAAAAGCCCTAAAAGCTCTATCTTATTGTAAAAACTGCTATATCCGAGAAATAAGGTGATGCAAACTCATATTTTCTAATTTAGCAGTATTTTTGTTGTTTTATGTGTTTGATTTTTCAAATTTTCTTGAAGCCATAAGTTTTTATCCAATTTGGTTTCAACTAAGAAAAACAGCCCAAAATATATCTTTGGACTGTTACATTTTACTTGTTTCTTGATTTAGTTATGCCATTCTTTTTTTGAATTGAAGTACTATTGTTGGACATTGTGCATGTCAAGTTTGAGCATAATCCAAAGTCACTGGATCACCTGAATCTCTTCTGAAAATGTAACTTGAAGAGGTTTTCTAATTTAGCTTTAGGTTTTACACCTGAATAATGAATCAGATGTCTATATTTCAAAACCAAACGTCTGGTTCTTGATAGGGCTTAATACCCAAGACAAGAGTCGGATGTCTGGTATAGTTTCCAAATGTCTAAATCATGTAATGGACATATTATAATATGTGTGTTAGACGTCTGATCTTGAATCAAGACGTTAGGTTTATGTGTTTTAGACATCTGATTTTGGAACCATACATCTACTTTCCTTAAGGAAAGATTTTTATGCACATTTTAATATTATGTGTGTTTGTCCAGTGAGTTTCTTCTGTTGTTGATGGATATATGAAATTTCTATGAAGTTTAATTTATGGCTTTGATCCTGGTAATGCAGACCTACATTGTACACAATACATATCTCAGATTTGTAGATCTGAGTTGATTTCTAAATCTTGGTTTCATGTTGAAATTTCGATGCATTCGTGACACATGCACGTTTTATAAAGTGGTTTTATAAGTAATTATGTATATAAATTTTCCTATCACTATGAGATAAATAGGTTTTCATTGTTTTATTTTAAAAATACAATCGTCTCAAGGTTATACTATATATATATATATATATATATTTCAGATTATAGGGATATTAAAAGAAATAATTCAAATGTTTGTGAAATCTTTTTATAAACCTATTTTCTCAAAAATCAAGCATTATATATATATAAAACTACAAAATTTTTGCACACTTTAAAAAGGAGAAAACGAGATTTAAATGATACAATAAATCACAAGGTATAGGATACGTATATTAATTATATCGATTAATTCCAGACTCATTGATTGAAGTTATATGTTTTTCAGTGTGAAGCAGGTTACTTGTAGTAAAATGATTAATGGAATATGCAATATGGGATGTTTTGCTTTCACTTTTTTAGTGAAGCTTGTGACACAAAGTTGTTGTATTTCTGCCAATACTTTCTTCGGTGTGAAGCTAGACTCGGGGAGAGTCTTATATATGTGTATTCCCTTGATCGATATGGTTAAGTTACATTCCACCGGGGGGGTCGTAGTGCTAGGCGCCAGAATACATATATATAATTGGCGAAGCACGGGGGAGCTTATTTGTTTATGTACATGCAATATTATGTTATTTTGGATCTGAGTTGTTGCTTTGACGATTTTGATGCAATTGTTGTTAAATCAATTTGATGCTTTTGATGACTTTGTTGTTGCCTAGTGTTTGGATCCAAACCATTTTGATATGTTGAATTTCCATCTATAGCCTAGAAGTTACTTTGTTGCATTTTAAATTTAGTGATCACTTCTATGTTGAATAAACTCTTCTAAATTTTAAATGTTGATATTTGAAAATTTTCTTATGTTGTTCTTTGGAGTTTTAATGGTGATTTATATGTGCTTTGCATAAATCTTAGCACTTGTTGATAGAACCAAATTTCACTTGTTGTTATCCCAAGTGCTCTTGTGACCCTATTCGATGATGATGTTAATTTATCTTGTTATTCATATGTCATTCTATGTGTAGGTAACTCTTCTTATTTCAAGAAGAGTCATTCCTTATGAAACTACATATCATTATCACTCTCTCACTGTTTAAACTAGAGTGACCCATGTATTTAATAGCTCGGGACAAAATGAGTAATTTTCAGGCCAGCTTCCGTGTAAATGTCTTCTCTTCCAGGTTTTGATCACGGATCTTTATCATATTTTCAAACGCCTTAGTTGGCATTTTAAGTAGTTGTGTAGTGTTGATTCTTATATTCTGATCTATGTATATATTGCGATTTATGTAACCACTATTTTGTGATACTTTTTCAGTATTGTGGATAGTATCTGTATATTTAGCTATGTTTGTTGTTTAGTGACTCATGTTTGTTTATTATAATTGTGTTTTGTTATAGATAAATTTTATAGCCATCATAGTATCATATAGATAGGATTAAGTATGGCGATCCACTTATAGTAAGTGATGTGCACGTAAATATGCACATTTATATTCACACATTTATTCTTATTTTAGTTAAATAAATAACATAAGTGGGATATTTTTACATGTTTTAACCAAAAACCCAAAATTCTCAAATTATCATGCATTCATCTTCATATTGGGAAAAAACGGTTATTTGTGCATGTATTTATTTTTGATAAAATTTACTTGTTCATTTCATATGTCTTGTGGGAATTTAGGAGCAAAAATGAAGTATGCACATGAAGTTTACATAGAGATATGCATGCACAAAGTGGATACAAAGGAATGAAGATGGAATTCATTCACACACAACTTAGTGGAGGACCCTACCCATTATCACCCTTTCTTTAATAGAGCAATTAGAGGCTAATATATTGGCAAGTCAAGAAAAAAAGGCTTCATACAATCTTAATGAATCATTAGTTGCTAAAGACAAATGGAAGATTCATGAAGGCGTATTATTGGTAGTCCCCAATTAAAGGATTAGGGTTTTAAGGTTTAAGCATGTATATATACCCCTTTATGTCATGTAAATAAATCCTCTCCTTTAGTTAGTTAGTTTGTAGGATCAAAAACAAAAGCTCTTTCTTTATTTCATGACTTCTTAGTTATTTCCCTCTTATGTAATTTTTATTTCAATGCAATTTGATTTCTTGTTCATTTAATTATTGTTATTTACTTTATGCATTAGCGTACTTTAATTTTTAGCAAATAGTTTACTTTATTTTTGTTAATTAGTTCTCTTTTTCCTTTGTTTTTAATGTTGCAATCTACTTTCGTTGTCATGATTACATATATTAGAGGCTAATCCCTTTCAACTTAGGGGTAATGAAGCTCTCTTGATTATGTAGATGCAACATAATTTGTTATTCATGCTCTCCTTTTGGGCTCATGTCATGTTGTTGTTATTGGTATTATGTGTTCATTATTGAGTTCGATAGCCTATGTTGTTTACACAAATAGGCTATGCTTAGTCATATATTCGCTAATTACCTCTTCATCTACATATGATGATGGTGACTAATTGGAGATTGAAATAAAAATTTGATGGTCTATAGTTCTAATTAATAGTTCATAGGTCATGCTTAAAGTATATTTCACTTTCAACATGTTCAATTTTTCATGAGAACTAGTAAGGTGATTTAGTGGGCATGTTATAGTTTGATAGTTTATTTTGTGCTAATTAATAGCATGAATAAGCTATACTTATGATATCATATCAACTAAATTCATAAATGACCAAAAAAAATTAAAAAAGAATCATGGTTTCATTTTATGTTGATTCATGTGATTTAAAGAGTGGAATTATTTCTAAGTTGTCATTTAATCTCATAATTTTTATCTATCATAGTTTGTTAGTTTAGTTTAGCTATAGTTGTAGTTAGTCTATTTTGGCTTTGTTTTAATTTGATTGAGTAGAATCTAAATTATTTCTTTTTCCGTGGATCGACCCATATTTGCTACGTACTACGAGTATACGTCGTGCGCTTACAGTTTTATACACTTCGCGATCGATTTCTAATCGATAGAAACTTCGTCGTCGAACAAGTTTTTGGTGTCGTTTCCAGGGAAAGAATCTGATTTTAATTTATTATTCAAATTAATTTTCTGTGTGTTTTCAAAAAAAAAGAGTTGTGTTTTGTTCCATTTTGTTTTTGTTTTACTTTTGTTTGTGTGTTATTTCTTTTCGTTTGTGTGTTTTTAATTTGTGTGTATCTGTTTGTTGATTAATTTCATATTGTGTTAGTTCTTCTCTTTTCCTTTCTTTTAAAAAAAAACATTGTTGCTTTTGTACACTGTTGGTGTTTGCATTGTCTCGGCCATTTTACTTTCTGGTCTTTCATTTTTTGTTTGCATTTTGTAGTTTCTGTCACTATTTTCATTGCAGATAAAAAAGAGAAGTAAAATCTTTGCATTCATACTGTGTTTTTGTTTCTGTTTTCCACATACAAATTCTGTTTTTCCCATTTTCCACTACAACAGCCACCCTCTTCACTCCTCAAACTACTGCTACCTCTGTTGTCCATTCACCATTGCCAACACTATACACATATTGTCCACTTCTGCCTCGCCCGACCACCAGCTACACCCGAGATCAACAGCCAAGCCAACCTTCACCTCAGACAACCAGTCGACTGCATCACCACTGCAAAAATAAAAAACATTCACTCTCTATTCGCTGAAGTTATATCAAAACCTCACCATTCACTACCTCATGAATGCAAACCTCGATACCACCATCCATACCATACTCCACCATCTTGACATTCCAGTCACTACTTTCCTCCAAGACATCAACCATCCATCTCACTCTCCAAACTTGACATACCCGAACCTCCCATCATGAACCGCACTTCACCAAAACTCCAATCCGTAACATCAAGCAAATACCACCTAACTGCTACCACCCATTCGAGTCATACCCTTCACTCAAACTCCATACTGCAATCACCCCAAACATTCTCTGCCTCCAAAACTCTTTTAACCAAACAACAGACTTTACATTATCACCTCACTATACTCATCATATTCATCCACAAACTGCCTTGCCTTTCCACAATCAAAAACCGCCTTGCCTTTCTACAATCATCAAACTACACCAAAATCCAAGTCTGCCAATCATTCAACTGCAACAAGCACCTCTAAACAGCTAACTCAAATAACAATATTCTATCATCTTGTTCAACCCTCATCCAACATCCTTCGACTATCAACTACCAGAACATCCTCCTCACCACACCACCGAAACGCCATTCTCCTTGCAAACTGAGGTCATCAAACCTCTACGTTTACCATTCACCTTACTGCCAACATTCTTCCATCAAGTTACACCGACAACTGCTCATGTTAAACCCCACTTCAACACCTTCCACATACACCCCTCCATCACAGATTCAACCAAGATACTTTGCACACCAAAACACCCCTCGGTCCAAGCGAGACATCCCAGATCGTAATCACGCCCAAACAAAAAATCGTACCCTAAACACATCTCAAAACTACAACCACCCCCTCACATAATCCATTCAGCTCCAGTACACTCCACCGATCCACGACAACCTCATCACTTTAAACCCACGAACACCCCAAATTTCCAATCCTCCCGACTCGCCTTCGAAAATTACAAGCTTCACCGAACTCCCCTCAAACCAGCTCTGACCCGACATAATTACGCTTTTAAAATTGTGAAATCGATATTTATGAAGTTATTATTTTTGAATTTGGTTCGGATTAAACGTATCGATAATTGTTGAGGTCAATTTCTTTTTTTTTTTAACAAAAAAAAAGATCAGCCTTGGACTTCAAAACTTGGGTGAGCTGCTTGGATTTGGGTTATCAACTCTGTTCTTATTATTTGTTTTTGGCAGTTCAAGTCGAGATTATTTGTTTCATTGTTTAGAGTTTTAGTTTTTGCTTTCTTTTCGTTTCTATTTGGGTGACTTGAATTTAGTTTAGTTTCTTTTTTTAGTTTATTTTGTTCTTCAAAAAAAACATAGCAATTTTTCCCCTCATCTTCCTTTTTGAAGAAAAAGCAAGTATCGGTTTCATCTCTTTTCAGGTTGCTAAAATTAGAGGATAAGATTGCTCTTCTTAGCTTGCTTGCTTTAAAAAAATTCCACTAAAAATAAATTGCTAATAAAAATCTACACGCTCTGGTATCATATTCTAACCCTTATTTTTATTTACTTGCATTATTGTTTGCTTGCATTTGCATAAAAAATCAAAAATCAAAATAACAAATCATTCGTAGTTGCATTAGTAATTAACATTTAATTTCTGTTTTGCATTCACCTTATTTTTTGTTTTATTTCTAAGGACATCATTATATTTTGACAAATTGGTTTACTTCTAATGAATTATTTCTCGGTGTCTAGATACCGGCAGAGTAATAATCGTTTATAAATATTATGGTGATTCATAAATATTATAGCGGTTGTTTGTGAATGTACTTACTTAAACCTTCGGTTGCATTGCTAGATTGATTCCTGGTGCACCAATAACTCTTGACCGTTAATTGGTTGAGAATTCTTTTGTTGAAATTAATCTAACCGTCATTATAAAATTTTAGAAAATGTGTAAATAAGTAATTTGAATTCATATAGTTGCATTAGTTTCATGCATATATAAAAACACAAAAAAAAACATTCAAAAATCCAAAAAAATAAAAATCATAAATTCGAAAAAAATCTTTCTCTTTTGTGAATATTTATTTCCTTTTCTCTGTAAAAAATAAAACCATTTTCTTAAAAATGTCTTAATTTCCTTATTTCCATGGATTTTACGAGAGTTGTGAAAATCAATATACACTACACCAGAAAATGCCTTTAATAGCGTTGTAAAAACGCTACAATAACTTGTAGTAGCGTTTCGATAAACGCTACTATACGGCATGCAACTAAAAGTCTGAAAGTTTTTGTTGCGTTTTAGTAAACGCAACCGAAAACGTACATATTGTAGCGTTTCTGAAACCCTACAAAAAGTTTTTTTGGCAGCATCCTAAAAATGCTACTAAAGTGATACTTGCATCATTTTTCAATTTTTTTTTTTAGCGGTTTTTCAGTCCTACTATATGTTTTTTGTAGTGGTTTTTCAGTCCTACTATATGTATTTTGTTGCGTTTCATTTCAGCTACAATATCTTTTGTCAATTACATTTGTAGCATTTTTCAATGCTACTAGAAGTAACTGATGTACACCACATTTTAAATGTGGTTATTTACTGTTAATAGCTTCTAATATTTCCATCAATCACTTATATATACTAGAAATATTAAAACAAATAATTATAGGAGTATCGTTTTCAAACTAAAATCAATAATCGCCATATTTAAATACTTAAAAAACACATTACTCGTAATATCAAATATAACACCCATAATCATCTCAATAGTAGTATTTCGACAAAATAAGTGAATCCACATACCACAATTTCTTACAAACAAGTCTACCCGACTAATACAAACAAAATAATAGTTGAAGTCTTCTTCATAGCTTAATAACCACCGGTTCTTTGATGCGAGCATTCTTCACTTTGAAAATCTAATTACCTGCACATAAGTATAACGATCAATTGTAAGAATTACATACAAATATAACGGTAAGAATTACCGGCTCTTTCAATCTAATGGCGGTAGTCTTAACACTTGCATAAAAATCATTGCAGACATTCTCAAAGCCAATTTTGACTTCACCCAGACATTCATCTTATTTTCTATTGTTTTTCGAAATCAACCTATCAATATTAAAATGGTCTGAACATCTAGAGAATTTAATAACAACAGAAGTGTACTAACTTCAATATGATGCATCAGGTATATGAATTTGTTAATTGTGTATGATAAAATAAGTAAGCATATGTTATTCAATAATAAAACAGACATTCTCAAAGCACAACGACAGCTGCTACTGCAGGCATAGGCCACCGCCCAGTCATCAAGAACCACTTTGAAACTTTAACTTTTCAAAAATCATTTCCCTTCAAATTTTATCCTCATAGTTAATTTGATTTCCCCATTAACAATTATTTGTAAATAACAACAATATCTTAGACGACATACAAAATACATAATGGGATATCTTTATAGATTTAATCTTAACAATGATTATTTCAATAGTGTTGAAACTTACTGGTTTGATTGGTTTGATCACTCTGTATCAATACCTTATCAGAACGAGAGAGGGCCTTCTTTGGTATTAGTTCATTAACTAAATATGTTTGGCTTGTGGGTTTTTGGAGCGAATATAGCCTTGTTCAAGAGTCGGGGAAGTTACAAAAGCGGAAAGGCAAGTAGAAAAGCCTTGCCAAGTTATATTCATTACAACACTCTATCAGGTTCTTCAATATCGTCATATGCAATTCTGCTGTAAGCAGTTCTATTAAGATAATATGTTTACAAAATACATTTTTTACTTACAATTGCGTACTTTTAATAAATATACAGACATCATCAGAATAGTGTTTTTCCTTCAGTAGATTTAAATGTGTGTTGATATTACTTTTATTGCTATTACTATTTAGTGCATGACAACTAACATGGTTTCATGAAGGGTCGTAAGACAGATGGTTTTGCATTTGCTCGCATATGGTACACACAGAGAATATTGTTAAAAGAATATTATTTTAAAATTATATATTTTATTTAATATTATTTTGTTATATACATTATCTTTGTTATAAGTATTATTTTAATGTACATACAAAGAATATTGTTATATATGTTATTTGAATGAGTATGTACCTAAACCAATACCCATACATAGCCTCATACCTAATTATTACGTATAATATTTAACGCATATACATATTATATGTGTAGTTTATTTTATATGTGTGTGTGTAAGCTGCATAAATCATAGACTGTATAATTGCATAATTTCATTCATTATAAAACAATACTAACAAGACAAAATTAGTAATAAAGCCACAAAAATTGCATACCTCTAAATCATCCAGCCAACCATTTGCTCAACTTCATAAATCTCTACCAATAAAGGGTTAAATGGTTTACAGGGTCACCCATCTGAAGAAGCATACTCACAGACTCCAAATGCAGCCACATTCAAAATTCTCATGATATATAGCCTAAATGCCAAAATGCATAAAGTTCATGAGCAATGATTTTAAGACAAATTATTAAAAGCTGCTTCTTGATGGCAGATATAAATTCTGGAAACTGATATTGTGTATGGAAAGAACTACAAATCAGTTGTATTAATAGTCATCCAGGGGAAAACAGAAAGGAAAATAACAGTCAGCGTAGGAATTTTGCTCAACTCTTGAAAAATTAGGGATCGATATTTCATTATATTTTCAATCACCACAGATTTTTTAAAGAAATTTCAATCAGTGTGTAGTTGCATAATACAATTATAGCACCATATGAACTGTCTTTTTAAACAAATAGTAAAAAACACACTAAACGCACCCTTTTGTCGCGTTCATATGCTTGATCCAAGAGATATGAACTGTCTTTTTAAGAAGTCTGTGTTTGGTGTCCTTTGAGTTGGTATTTTTAAAAAATCTACTTGTGATGGAAGTTTACGCAATATGAGTGCCCAAACACTAATGGACATGGGGTTCTGAATGCAATATATCTACACTGATCAATAATTGTCTTTGATCTACACTGATTAACAATTGTCTTTGGTCTAGTTAAACATAAAATATGTTCATCCAATTTTTTTAAATTAGAATAATACCATGGATGATTGATGCTAAACCATAGTAAAATTTGTCTATTTTGTATCACTAAATAGACCAGAAAAGTAAGTAAACTCAAGTCAAAATTAGAGCAAGGATGTTCTGGTTACTTAATCAGATCATGATTCTAACAACTTTATAGAATCTGTTGCATAAGCAATGTTTAATCTACTGAAATGCCCTGGTACTGCTAAAATATACTAGAATCTCTGGAACCTGAATTGACTAGAACACATATATCTGATTTTGGAATAGAGCAGAGGATCTAATCCATTAGTTGCATCTCTACCATGAGCTTTGAGAAAGTCAATGAGTTGAGTACAAAGAAAGGTTCACCAGATCCATCTTTGAGTGTGTCCCTTGCTAAAGAAAGAGGTCCAGTTGTGCCTAATAGCTCTGTCTCCTGAGAACATGTTATCTTTATTTTCAGCTTTACTTTAAAATCCTTCAAGAATTTCAGCATTACCTGAAAAAAATTCAACATGCCATCATAAGACCAGAATACATCTTCACCTTTTATGATCTAAACCATTCAATATTATGATCTGACCATCTAAATGTTTAGATCTGGATAATTAATTATGTGGATCGAAGCATGAATGCAAATACAGATAATATGAGATATCAAACCTCTAGCATGTAGTTGATTGCAAGAACAACTTCAGTAACTCCAACTTCTTTCAAAGCTTCAATCCGATCATCACAAGCTTCAAATAATGAAACAACATAATCTATATATACAATATGTATATCTATAAGAATATGTTATTACCTGATGTAGGATTATTGGCTTGTTAGCGAAATCGACTAATGGTTTACGGACACTCAGGGTTCAGCTGATCATATCTAATTTGACAATTCAGTAACAGGTGATAATAAAATAAAACATATATAAGCCAAAAAAGTAATTTTACAAATAGGGAATTTGTTAAGCTTGGATTCTTCTGAACAGGTAACAGGTGCTAACTCTAAACTTTCTGAAACTGAGTCAATAAACATGAAGTTTCGTACAAACTTTTCTTGTCACAGAAATTTACACATATTTTACTTGTCAAAGAAAGTTAATGCATATTTTTTGTGCCACGAAAGTTATTGTATCATCGGAACCCAAGGACTCTAGTTTTATGGAGAACTTTTGCTAGAGAAAATACTGTGACTTGTATTGGCAACACAGGATGTAGAAAATAAATATCTTTCTTGGCTTCTTATACAAAGTGATACACCGGATGATGCATGCCCATCGCAGTACTATGTTTAACACAAATTTTTTATGTTATTTAAAACCAATTAATCCTTTCTTACTTTGATAAATCTCTGCTAATCAGATTTCAATTTTAATATTTTAGTTCCTAAGCTTTTATATACAAGCTAAAAGCTTTATCATTTGATAAAATATTCTAATACTGATGCTCAAAGCCTCAATCCATCTCCTTTTTAATAAAACTGACCAAGCTAAAATATATTGATTGCATACTTAAAGTTCAAAAAATTTATTCGTGAATCAGCTTATTTAATCAAATCTTTACATCCGAAATTGTTCATTGTTAAAACCTTAACAGTGCCTGAGCTAGCTTAGCCCAATACTTAAACCATACAGGCTTCCATCATTGTTTTAAAAAACCATACAGTGTTTTTTTTTTCTTCTGTTTTTTGATTCAAATTGTAAGCACATATATTCTAATTAAAACAAATATTCTATTCGAATTCAACACACTCATCGTGCAAAATATTTGTCACCTAACTATGAACTATATTATTATAATTTAACAACTCTTAACCTCATCTATAAATAATGCTGGAGATAATTTTATGTTACATACTAAAATTTCGGTATTTGGTATTTTAATTACCATGTTTAGGGCAGTTATATAGATCGCCAGGTCTTCCATTGATCATGAATGTGTCTTAAATATTAGCTGCACCACCAGACAAAAGAGATTCATTTTCAACATCCACCACATTTGCATTCTACCACTCCCCTGGGGCACCATAGACAGTGGCTTATAGAGTGGAGACATGAGCGTGCCACCAAAGAATTCCCCTTATTCTACAATGTTGAAATGGTAAGTGAAGCTTTTTCTAGGTACAATTGAACACTGTGTTATTATATCTGGTCCGTCTGCCCAAGCTGTCAGCATCCGAAATACACCATGCCTACATATATTGGATCTCACAAACCACAACTTAACTAACAAACAAACTACCGTATTCGCATCATCAGAATCGACCTGTCACCATATAACATAAAGTTGTATTTGTATTTCATAAAGGTGCATATGACAACGAAGTCCAAACAAATTACCTTGAGGTGCAGGGGGATACCTCCATCCATTGGTCCATGGGCACTGTCATGCTGGAACCAAAACCCAAAAAATATGTCGAGGTTCTATCATATTAAGGAATAGGACATTCCACCTAAAATAGTAATAAAAACATGCTTGGTACTTTGGCTGAATATAATAATGAATCAGATGCAGTTGCCATCTGCATATTAAATATAATGCAAACATCTACAGGATACCATCACATAACTAATAAAAGAGTACATAATGCATACATATAATTTCTCCATATATTAAATGACAGACTAAGAAGAGCTGTTGCACACTCAAATCACATATGCTTTTATGTTCGATAGGTATCCCTGTGCTAAAGATACTCGAAAGCTTTCCATCCATTATGCTTTTATATATGAAGATTAAGTATACATAAATTTAATCAAGTGTCATAAAAACTTATTAATTCATTAAATGCATGGTATTCAATAAAAACAATTACTACGAATTTAATTTCATTACAAGAAAGATTAAAATCAACTGTCAGGTCGTGGTAGATTAAAATAATAAAAACTAAATTATTTCACAGCCAGCATTAAAAGAAAAAAGAGAGTATCGAGTTAAATTTATACTATTAGGATGCACAGGGTATGTGTTTACTCAGGTCGTGGTAGAACATACTCTTCTACAGCTTTAGTTGGTAGAGCTATAAGGATTCATCTCACAGGGTATGTGTTTATGATGCATTGGGCTGATGACCTTAGGATCAAGTTAGTGGCCTAAGTATGGAATACTTTGGACACTACAAAACTGTGTATGTTTAAAGTAGGATAAAAAAATGTTACTATGGGCTGATGACCTTAGGATCAATGTTTACTGTGAATTGAACTAAGCATCAATAAAGCTCACAGTAATTTTCATATTTAAAGTAGGAGATAACATATCTTCTACCATATGCTCTCCTAAAGGGAGGCATCCAATTAATTAATGTAAGCAGTAGTGAATCTACATCCCTGGTGAAAATCAAAACACTTTTGCCGTCACAATTCAACATCAATTAATTAAGTGATTTATGTTGATTTTTTGAGACATTATATGTAAAATAAAAGAGGTCGAAAATAACTTGGTAACAATGAAAACGGAGCGTGAATGACGAGTTGAAATTTTAGGCTTTTGGTAAGAATACACTTGTTTTTGACTATGCAAATTTTGAAATGCTAAATATCAAATATTAGGGCATATAACAGGACAGAGACCACAAGGTTACAACTAAGTGCAGTATTATGATGATCAATTGTAGAGGGACAAGATTAGAACTGCAATAATCAACTGTAGCCGCTACAGTAAATAAATAAATAAATCACTCATAAATCAACTATTTCAACTTTCGCACCGCTTGAAAGAAATGCACAGATGTTCAATTAATCATCTTCTATTTAAACTGAAGGTTCACTTTAAATTTGGATCATCCAAAACCCGATGTGATTATAAATATAATATATCAGTTGAAGATACTTCTATAGAAAGAGTTTTTTTCCTTTTTTCTACCTCAAAGTGGGAAAGAAAATAGATAGGAACCAAAATTTAATTTTCATTGGTTATACTGCTATTTTATCTTGAGAATGCCGTCAAACTAGAAGATTATGATTAAATCGCCATATAACTTGGTCTACGTATGTACATGCATAAATTTTCTTTATTTAGCTTAGTTTTTTATACTTGAAATATAGTTTTCTTACACAATAGGCAATTATAAGCTTAAAAACTGCAGTCATATAATCAACCAGGTATGGCTTGGAAGATTTGCTGTTTTAATTGGTGTTGTAATCCGAATCTTATACGACATTTCTATCTATAGATAAGAATGCATGCACAAACTACTTTTTTCCTTAATTTAAAATGCTTTAATTACTTCCCTGATTGCTTTTCTCTTTGTAATTGCAGTGATTTCGATAAAATAACAATTAGTTGTTGCAAATAGTAAGAAAAACATTTTATTCACGATAATAACTATTTTTTTTAATACAGAATGCTTTAATCACAATTTCAAATAACAATAATATACAGACTTTTGAACTATATTTGGTAATAATATAGTTGTTTTTCTTTTTGAAATTTCAGACTTTTGAACTCCTCCAAATATAGTTGGCTAAGTCAACAAATAATTTTATATCCCTTCAAATAATAATCAAAGATCAATATAAAAACATTTTTAGTACCATGGAACCAATTAAATATTCTATGCTTATATATAACCACAAATTAATTTAAACATATACATATTAGTACCATGAAACCAAATAACTATAGCTGGCTGAGTCAACCAATCATTTTATATCTCTTCAAATAATAATCAAAGATCAGTATAAAAACACTATTTTGAGTACCATGAAACACATAAATATTCTTATGCTTATATATAAGCACAAATTAATTTAAACATATACATATTAGTACTAGGAATACAGAAACACTCTTTTCATATTATGAAACTGCATAAAAATCTATTTAGTATATAACACACACACACAGAGAGAGATTTCGATAGATATTGTTTTGTTCCCTATTATTTAAGATCAGTGAAACAAGGCTGAAAAGTTATATTTTAAGACATTGAATTAAAAATAATGCTAACAGCACAATACATGACATGTAAATATTAATAAAAGGATAGATCCCAATAATCCAGAAATGTATTATTTGAGCATGATGTAATTAATTTCTTCATTTTAGGTTAGAAGCAATTATTCTTTATTCCAACTATTTGCTTTCATCATTGTACGAGTCTCTCAAGAAATAATTTTATTATTATTCAATGTATGTTGTAAATTCTCTTTAACAACAAAATGCATTTAACTCAAATAAAGTGATACCTTAACAGTATACAGTATTGCCGCCATCATAAAACAGTCCAAACTAAGAGAGTACAATCATCACAGCCACAGTCGATAGTCAGCCTTGTCACCATGGCTTTATCGTCTGCCTGCATCTTGTACTACATATGTACAAAAAAGAAAACCATTAGAAGAGAAACATTCATATAGTGATCAGTTATGTATACTTAAGTACAAATGCATGCATATTTCTGCAGATTCTCAAAAAATATGAGAGCAAGTACTTTGTGATTCATTATAATGTGGACAAGAAGATTAACATATAAAATGTATCCACATAATGCAGAGAATTGGAATGTGGTTAACAATAGAAAAAATAAAATATAGAGCTACCTTTATATCGATAACCCACAAAATTTGTTAAATGAGTTTAAAACTCTTAGAAAAATTGTTTTTGTCTTAGTAAAAGGAAAGTTAATGGTGAGGACATATACTAGCTTTAGGAAATTTGTCAAAAACTTTATGATAATTAGCATTAGATAACTATTAGAGGTAGTTATATGAAATTCCACTAATAAACAACTTAAAACTTACATATTAATTATGTAAGTATGCAACTATGCAAGTACTAATAACACAACCAAACAGATAGCATATCCAAGAAACTCAACAAAAAAGTATCCGACTATCTAGTAAAATTATAGTAATCACACAAACATATCAAGCACTTATAAACACAAGCAATAAAGACAAACTTGAAATATCTATCATAATAGGTCGAGTTGGTCCCTGCACATTTATTTTGTTAACTTATTACAATCAGCTATATCCTAAATTGTATACACACACTCTTATAAATAATGATACGAAACTGAGATTAATGTTCTTGCTTGCACTGAATTAAGAAAAATCCAAAACCAAAAAGCCAAAAACAAATTTACGAGATGCTTTCCAGCGAGAGCCAATGTAAACACTACAAATTATTTAATTATTTCGCTGGAAGCTGTTCTGAATATAATGGCAGTAAGAAAAACAAAAATACATGCAGTACTCCTCTTTGATGTTGCCTGATGTGTATCCGTGGTACAAAGAAAAGGCAATCCTCAAAGTGCTATACTTGTAAGCACATAAAAAGGAAATCTTAGTCCTGGTAACAACATCAACTGGATCTCTAATTCCAATAAGTATAAATAACAAATTAATCAGTAATAGTTTTATTGACAATTTATTATCTATCTACCTAAATAGAAAAAGAAAAAAAATGAAAGCTATGAAAGAATAATAAGATAAGCTATTGATTATGGGTGACTACATTATGGCCAAAATCGATGGTGACATCGACATCTCAAATCGACGGTAATAGACGATGGTTCAAAACAAGATGAAGCAACTTCAAGTGGGGTCGATTTTTTCTTACCTTGGCTCCAATTTAATGGTAAGTGGCTCCGATCTAATGCAGTAAAATCTAATTTTGGAGGCATAAGTTTTGAGGCAACGGTTAGGTCAAGTGGTGAATGGTATGCTAGATTAACAATCTGGTCTTTTTTTGGTTAGAGATCGTTCGATAGTAAATGTTCTGAAGATTAGAGAGAAGTTAAGAGAAGATAAAATTTAGGGTTTCTTTGAGAGGGAACCAGCAACAAGCAGGGAGAATGAAAATTGGACGGCATGTTGAGAATGAGAAAACGAAGCCAACCTAATCCTATACTGGAAGTTTGGAACCCTATAAGGTCAACAGAACAGCAGCATATGATTTTAAACGCAGCTATAAAATGCGACCGAAACTACGATTTCTTGTAGTGATAATCCATATAATTTTACACCAAATTCATATTGATATTTTAATACCAACTATTATACAAATAATTTGGATTTTGCACCACAAAATTTTCAAACTAACGATCAACCCTTAACTTTGGAAACGAGTATTGAATCTTTACTAGAAATTCAAATAATGAATGAATAGTATATTTCATACTTGTGTAATAATTCAAGTCAAAGTTTTCAGGATAATCAAAATTCAAATGCAATTCCAAATGCAAATGATTTTGATTATCACCCTTGCTGTTACGACCTGGGGAATTCGATGTCCGAATTCCAACAATAATACATACACCTGTATTACTTGTCAGAACTCAAGTATCAAAAACACCAGATGGTTAATGAAAGAAAATAGAGGGTGAGATAAGAAAGAAATAATAGAATAGAAGAAAAAGAACACAACAACATCAGAGTCTCACATCGCAGCGGAACGAAATATAGTATAAAAATAAAACTTTATTGAGGGCTCTGAAATAGAAACTTACAATCCTCAAAGTACAGCAATAGAGCTGGACAGTTATAATAATATGTCCTCATATACAACACACAGCGTAATAAATACTAGATATCATACGTCTGAGTTCCTCCAGCTTATCTTCGGACTTCACATCACCCGATAACCTGAACCTGTACAACCCGGTCTAACCCGAGCATTTACAAACGCCGGATCAGTCTGGTGAACCAATGTGAGAAACCTCGCTAAGTTCAAAAACATCACCCAACTTGATTTTAAACTCAAACCATTTCTTTTTGAAATCATATCTTATTCTGATATTATGATAATGTCTAAATACAAATAAATATCAATTTAGCGGTACGCTTGCATCTCACGCTCCATATATATAGTATATAATAAAAACCGCGGGCTCTTATTGGAGGTTGGATTTCCAACTATGACAAAGTATGGAACCACCTTCCGATAGTGTATATCTAGAGGCGAATACACTGGGTTCAACAAGAACGTCTTACAACCCAGCCACAAATGACCGACCACTCAATAGCTTGAGTGTATCGAATGTATATCACCAACGGTTGGGAGCTACCCACCGTTTCTTGAAAAGGGACAACATTGAAATAGATAAAAGAATGAAATGAATTTTCTCTAGATAGGTGATTTATACCCTACTTGGGAGCGACCCACTTAGCCATGTTGCCTGGTCGATTTTTATCATTTCCCGGTTGAAGAGGCTTGAGGTTTAACACTATCTTTAGAACACCACCCAACCACAAATGACCGACCACTAATTAGCTTGAGTGTATCGAATGTATATCACCAACGGTTGGGTGCTACCCACCGTTTCTTGAAAAGGGACAGCATTGAAATAGACTAAAGAATGAAATGAATTTTCTCTAGATATGTGATTATACACCCTATTTGGGAGCAACCCACTTAGCCATGCTATCTGCCCGATTTTTATCATTTCCCGGTTGAAGAGGCTTGAAGTTTAACACTACCTTTAGAACACCACATCAGCATTCACTTTAAATGTCAAATCGTCAGATCCGCCAAACCACTAATTGACGTCCACAAAAATACTCTGGTCGTTAAGCTAAGGGAACGACCATTCTCCGCCACTAATAGAAATATGTTTGTAAAAATCAAAGTACGTGATTCTTAAGAAATATTCTGTCAGACATTCGTCCATACAAGTCATCCAGGAACAAGATGAACCGAAGGTATTCTCCTGCCACATCCTAGGTACCACCCTATATATTAGTGGCAAGTAGTCCTTGCAAATCCATAGATATCAACCACGATAGGATTACAGTATATCCCCGGCCTCTAAAAAAAGATTTTAAGTAATTCTACCGTTTTATAAATATCCATGGTCTTCAATTTCTCCATCTCGATCAATATCTGATACCTTCAATATTTCATATTTGTTAGTCAGAATGGTTTTTGAATACAAATTCGATCCCAGTCTTCCCGTACCTACAATCGTATAGGCTAGATTTGATAGTCGGTTATTTAACTATCAAATAAAACAACTATTCAATCATAAAAATAAAAATAGATTTACTAATCCAGTATTCAGCATCACTTGGCTTCTTTAATTAAAATAATTAAACAAATGGTTAATTTACAACTTAAAACTCTTTTCGATATTTCAATATTCATCAGCCCTGACCGTAAATTGGTAAGCGAACAATTCCCTAAGTATAAACCTCGAAGACCGAAATCAACATCAGATTAATATTAAGAAAATCACTTAACTCAACCAATCTCCGATTAGATTCCAATTCTTATCTTAACTCATTATCAACCCATACTATTCCATTTCTAATTCATTCGACCATTTTCCACTTTGAAAATATCGTTTTAATTCCATCTCTTTCACCTACTCTCATCATAAAGTATCATCAATTTAAAATCAACGTTTTAAATCCACATCTCTTTTATAAACCTTGTTTATATAATCTCAAGTTTTAATATAAACCCCTTCTTATCTCGACTTCTTCTTACTTAATTCAATTATTAAGTAAACATTTAATTTAAGCCATCGTGTTCACTTAAAATCCCTTTTATAACTTAGTTATAAAAAAATGGGTTTTAATATAAACCCGTTCATTAACTCCTTTCAAACCTTAACTGTATTTTATTTTGAATCTGAATACTTACTTAGATGAATTTCATTTAAATAATAATCACTTAGATCCTTATTAATTAAAATAATAATTTTACTTCGTTATTAACTACCATAGAAGTAGTTAATTTTTTTATTAAATAATAAATTTCCTTTTAAAGTCTTGTTAAAATTAAACAACTATTCATTAAGTTATTTCATTTGTTACTTGACGATAAACTATTTTAACTCGATAATCAAATCCCAATTGAAACGGTCGACTTGGTTAACTCAAAACACGATTATTTCTTTAACTGATTGCAATTAATTTCACCTTTAAATTAATTAATAATATAATTAATTTAAATAACTTCATTTAATTGTTTCTTAGAACAATTAATCCAATTTTGAACCATTACTTTAAATTCTGCTCAACTGCTTATAAATCTTATTAACATAAGAATTTGCATAAAAAATCATTATATAATTATTTATAAACTTAAATAACTAAAAATAAATGTTATTTCCTTTTCATAAACTTTCATTCAAAATAATAGATTTCAAAATCTATTTTCAGTTATAAAATAAATTTTATAACTTCATTCTTGTCGATTCACCTAACGGTAAATTCATATTTCTAAAACGATTGATTATCAAGCCATCTGATGCCAATTACTCAACAAATACTGCCATTGGTTAATATCGCAACAAACGTTGAATTACGATTCAACAGTCCATAAACAAATCAATCATTTAATTGGGTTGGTATTACAGTTCATATAATAATAAAATGAAAATAAATAATAACTTTGAGGAATCCAGTTGGATCCCTCCACCTGTTTTCCGTGCATCCAAATACGTTATCTCAAACAATATTATTAAATTCAATAAACAAATATAATGTTCCCAATAAATAAATAACGGTAATCCGGTCATCCATACTATACTATATTATGTTTATATTATTATAAACGTAACCAATAAGGTAAGTTACCTTGTTTGGAAATAATCGTTAAAAATAACGATTGGTTCAAAAATCAAACGAACATTTAATTTAATCAGTTCAGTTCAACATATATATATATATACACATATATATATATATAGCATCCATCAAACAATTAACAAACATAACATACAAACAATAAACCCGACTTATATAAATATAAGTGGGTAAACTGAGTGAGTTAAACTCACCTTGCTTCCATTCATTTCTGAAACGGCTCGGTTACCGTTAATGTGACACCCCACGTCCGTCAATGTCACTCACTAAGGGAATGCATTAAGTTTCATGAAGTGTTATAGGTAAACAGAAATAGAAATATTACAAGACAAATATAAAAGCAATAGCGGAATTTAAAATTTTATTTCAAACATAAATCATAACATCATGGTCCAAAATACCATAAGTCTGAAACTACATAAAACCCATTACAATAATATAAAACTTCTGTCTTGTACCATCAAAGTACAGAAAATACATAAAAAGCATAATTCCCTAAAAGAGACAAAGCCATGGTAGTTAAAGATAGAAACTGAGCAGTACTTCAAAAGCTGCTCCAAGCAAGATGATAACCGAGTCCTGACTAAGCCGAACCTAGGGGGCGGGGGGAGGGGGGAACGGAGGAAAGAAGAGGAAACAAAAAGGGTCAGATATAAAGTCTGGCAAGTCCAGTTACTTTTAGCAAGTAAATAAATAAAAGTATCATGACAGACATATAAGATGGAAAAGAAAGATAACATCATGTGTGACAAGGTAAACATGGTAGAGTGTATTGCCCTTCTAAAGATTTCTCCGCACCAATACTAGTATAAAAGATATGTAACAGGATTACATACTCCCTGATTGCTTAACAGAACTAGGATGATCGCAACAGAAATATAATGGTAGTTTTGGATGTACTCTAGTAACGGGTTTTAACCCAAATAGAATTATCCGGTACCTAAACAGAAATAATGGGTGTTAGCCCAGACAGAAACATAGGTACCCCACAGAAACTGACAGGACTAGATGCACCCTATTTACTACCCCCCAATCGATCGGTTTCATATTCCGTAAATACCCTGTGTCGGCCCCACTGTAACAACCCAGAATTTCTGAACCAATTTAAAATTTTTATTTTAGGAATTTTAATGAATTTTTAATATTTAGAATGATATATATTAAATAATAACGATTAAAATTTATTTAAATCGAAGTTAGAACGAAATTTTTTATTTTAATTATAAAAGGAGTTAGAAATAGCGGGGTAGTTTGAAATTTTGAATTTGAACTTTGACTGACTATACAGGATGCAAAATAAATCAGATTTTAGTAAAACCAAAAATATTAGAATCTACTTAGAAATATCATTCCAACGAATCCGAAAAATTGAAATTTCATAACGAGAAATCAAAAGTTATGCCCAGTTTAAATTTAAGAATACTCGCTATGGAATTTATATATATATATTAATATATTAATATTAGAAATAGCCATTTTGCAAACGACCTCCGTTTTCGACGAAACCACTTTTGTTGGAACCAGAATATCAAATTATTGTTAGATTCCAATTTTCATAATTTTAAGAATTTATATGGGAGATGGCAAAAGAAAATGTGTTTTGTTAATTTCAGTCAAATTTAATCGATTTGAAAATGGCCATTTTTCAAACAATCTCCAAATTCGATGAAATTAATTTTGTTAGGACCATATCGTCAAACCATAAGCAGATATGTTTTTCTGTAATTTTTAGAGTCTGTATGTGGCTCCGGTAAATTTAAATGTATGTTCGAATTAAATAATTAAATGATTTATATTTTTAAATAAAGAAAAGTGGTCTGAGACAATCAAATGGGCTGACGGGACCTAGTCCATTATGTCCGGAATAGGGGTATTTGGTTTGGAGAAACTCTCGTTGGGATGGATTTGGGGTAGGTAGGAATAAAAGGGCTTTTTTTTGTTAATCAAAGAATTAAATAAATTAAAATATTATAAATATATAATAATACTCAAACCCTAATCCTCAAATGAAGACAGCCACCATCTATCTTCTTGAATGGCCGACGTGCTCTAAACTTCTTCTCCTCTTTTCTTCAAATCCACACAACGAATGCCAACACTTCCAAAGACAAAATCAAAGAGCTCCATGAGCATTATAATCCCAACGGCTATGATCAAGTTTTGAGCTGTGATGTGTGAGAAATCATGACGCAAAGGCCCGAAGCTTGAGGGGTTTTTCAGAACCGTCGGGGGCGGCGAACTCAACGCTACGACGGGCGGAGGTGGCGCATGACCTAGGCTTCGACGTGAGGTGTTCAGATGTGGCTCCAACGAACTACATGGTGGTGCGACGTGGAGGATTTAAGATCGATATTGGGTGGAGCAGGTTTCTGAAGGTCACGGGATGATGAAGGATTAAGGAAAACAAAATGTAATTAATTATTAAACTAATTTTTCTATTTAATTGTTTAATGTTTGAAGTATCATAACTTATGCAAACGGAAATGAAATTCAATGATTTCAGAACCATTGGAATAAAAAAAATGAGATCTATCTCATGGAACAAACCATAGCTGAAACGGAGCGATCTAGAATTTTGGAGAATTCAAAAACCCCAATGTGAGATTTCTATTTTAAAATTAAAATTAATTAATTATTTCATTGTGAAATTTATATTCATTCTATATAAAATTCATGTTGGTGTTGTATATATCTATTGTAATGTTGATTATTTGTGATTGCGATGAACTACTGAACTGAATTGTGTGTATTCATGTTTGTCAGCATTTTTGTGTATACAATAAAAACCATATTTTTATTGTATATATAAAATATATATAATATTCATCTTGGTTATAAAATAGATGAAAACAAAAATATCATGTTTGAAATAAAATTGATGAAACAAGTTTTACACATTTTGTTGAAATAAATTTAGCATTTTCATTTGCTAAGTTGGATTCGAAATTGTAACAAATAAATTATTCTTTTATTTGTTATTAAAATGTAAACATATAAACTATCCTTTTATATGTTATTAGAATACATAGAAAATGTAAACATATAAACTATCCTTTTATATGTTATTAGAATACATAGAAAATGTAAACATATAAACTATCCTTTTATATGTTATTAGAATACATAGAAAATGTAAACATATAAACTATCCTTTTATATGTTATTAGAATACATAGAAAATGTAAACATATAAAATATTCTTTTATATGTTATTAGAACACACAGAAAAAGATAAACAAATAAAATATTCTTTTATTTGTCAATAGAGTACATAGGAAAAAGGTATGGAAATAAATGTGTCATATTTGTTGAAATAAGAATTGACAAAATAAAATTGTCATTTCGTTGAAATTAGAATTGACAATATAAATTTGTCATCATTTGTTAAATTACAATTAACAATATAAATTTGTCATCTTTTGTTAAATTAGAATTGACAATATAAATTTGTCATATTTTATTGAATTAGGATTGATAATATTAAATTGTCATTTATTAGAATAATGACATGTCATGTTATAAAAATTACATTTAGTTATAAATCCTATGCATTAGAGAAAATAACATTTTTAGTTATAAATGTTATGCATTAGAGAAAATAACGTTTTTGGTTATAAATGTTATGCATTAGAGAAAAGTAACATTTTTGTTATAAATGTTATGCATTAGAGAATTGGATAAAATCAAATTATCATTTTGCTCGTTGGATTGTTAAAAATTAACATTGGCTTGTTCACAAATAAAAACATTGATTTTTATTTGTCAAATGTAACATTGATTGGTTCACAAATAAAAACATTCATTTTTATATGAAGGATAAATATTTGTATGCAAATAAATTTACATTATAATTGTCATTCTTGACAAGTTTGAATAGTTGAATTATAAGTGTCATTCTAGGCATATTTGAATAGTTGAATTATAATTGACATTCTTGACAAATTTGAATAGTTGAATTATAATTGTCATTTTTGACAATTTGAATTAGAATTATCATTTTTGGCAAAATATAATAATTGGACAAAATACTCATCTTTGTTAAAATAGTTTAGATAAAACAAGATATCATTTTTGTTAATTAGAAATTGTTAACAAATAAAATTATCATTTTTATTTGTTAGGTTAAATTAGAAATTGCAACAAATAAATTATCCTTATTTATTTGTTATATTGAATACAAATCGTTAACAAATAAAGTTACCATTTTAATTTGCTAAGTTAACATAGAAAATGTATACAAACAAAAATATTCAGTTTTGTCAATATAATTTAGTTAAAGAAAAAGATTCATTTTTGTCAATATAGTTAGTTTAATAAGAATATTCATTTTTGTCTACATGGTTTAGTTTAACAGAAATATTCATTTTTGTCATTATAGTTTAGTTGAACAAAACATTCATTTTTGTCAGTTAGTATAGCTGAAGTAAAAACATTCATTTTCATCAAATTAGAATTGTTGAACAAAATATCCATTTTTGTCAAAAAAACATTTGTTGAAACATAATTGTCGCTTTTGTCAAATTATAAAGGTTGAAGTCAAATTTGTCGTTTTTGTCAAATTATAATAGTTGAAACCAATTTGTCATTTTTGTCAAAATGTAACCGTTGAAACAAAATTGGCATTTTTGTCAAAATATAATGGTTAGAATAAAAATTACATTTTTGTCAAATAGATTCGTGTCAAAACAATAATCGTTTCTGTTAAGTAGAAATTGTAAACAAATAAAATTATCATTTTATCTGTTAAGTCAAAATTGTAAACAAACGAACACATCACTTTTATTTGTTTTGTTGAATTAGAATTGTCGACAAAACAAACACATCATCTTTATTGTTTTGTTGAAATAGATTAGTTAAATCAAAATATATATTTTTGTCAAAATATTCACTTTTGTCAAAATAGATTAGTTGAACCAAAATATATATATTTTTGTCAAAATATTCACTTTTGTCAAAATAAATTAGTTGAATCAAAATACACATTTTTGTCAAAATGAACATTTTTGGCCAAATAGATTAGTTGAACCAATATATTCATTTTTGTCAAAATATAATAGTTGGAACAAAAATTACATTTTGTTAAATACGATGGTTGAAAAAAAAAATTACATTTTTGTTAATTAGATTTGAAATAAAATAAAAAATCACATTTTTGTTAAATAAAAGAGTTAAAACACAAATAGCGTTTTGGTTACATAGGTTTGTGTCAAAACATGAATAGCATTTTTGGTAAATACATTTGTGTTACAACAAAAATATTCATTTTGTTAAATTAGAATTGTTAACAATATGAAATATCATTAATATTCATTTTGTTAAATTAAAATTGTTAGCAATATGGAATTGTCATCTTTTTATTCATTTTGTTGAAATAGAATTGTCAACAAAATGAGTGAATCACTTTTTAATCATTTTGTTGAACTAGAATCGTCAATAAAAATAAATATATCATTTTTTATGCATTTTTTTGAAATAGAGTTTGTATGCAAATTATAAAATCATTTTTATTGTCAATATACACATTTGAATTTGTGTATATATTAAAGTGACATTTTTATTTCAAATATACACATTAGAATTTGTGTATATATGAAAGAGACATTTCTATTGTCAATATACACATTAGAATTTGCGTATATATTAAAGTGACATTTTTATTGTCAATATACACATTAGAATTTGTGTATATATTAAAGGGACATTTCTATTGCAAATATACACATTAGAATCTATGTATAAATTAAAGAGACATTTTTATTTTCAGAATATATATTAGAGTTTTTATGCAAATTAAAGTAAACATTTTTTATGTGTGTCATGTCATACATTGAATCTATATATACAAATAAAATATTTCTTTTAATTGTTAAAGTATAAAATAGAAATTGCACTCTAATAATGAAAATAAAATTTATCTTTTTTATTTGTCATTAGCAACGGTGTCATGTAAATAAAATACATATGTATTTGACTTTATGAACATGTAGATATGATATGCCGATAAAAGATTCTTTTATTTTGCGTGTTAAATACGTTAGAGGAATCGTCGAATAGTGTATATATATATATATATATATATATATATAAACTAAAATTAAACGAATCGCGCACGGTAGTTTGCGTTTTGAAATCGTAACTTTAAACGATTATACTGAAAGATCCGACCGTCGGATTTTCCCAAAACTGGAACCATTAGATCCGCTTTGGGAAGATCTTTCCAACGATATATATTTCATCAAAATCCAACGGTTAGATTTCGAGAAATGCGTAAATCAAGATTTGACAAAAATAGCACCAGGGTCGCCTATTGACCCGAAGCGTCGTTAAATAAAATTGGGCTATTTTTATATAAATAAAAATAGCGATAAATAGTTATAAAACAATATTAACGATATGAAATAATTCTAAATTATAATTATGCGAGAATTATTTGAAAAGACCGAGTTCAATCTCATTTCAAATAATTATACGACGATTGAAAGTCGAAGACATTGAAAATGGTGATTGAAGACCGGCGATCTTCACATCGAATGGACAACTACTGATGCCCGACATTTGTAACGACCCGTATTTTGGCCATTAAATATTTAATTTAATTTATTATTTTAAATATTATATTCGGAGTATTAATGTATTTTCAATATTTAATTCGTTATTTAAAACGAAGTTTGAACGTTAATTTTATTTATAATATTAAACGAGCTCGAAATCGCACTGAATTTCATAGTTTCGAATTTTGAACTTTTATTGAATGTACAGGATCCGATATAAGTTGGATTTCTGTGAAACGAGAAACGATGGAACCGTGTTGATGATAATTTTCTTATAAAAGAGAAAAATTCATATTTCGTGTTATAGATTGTAAGTTATGGCTAAATCAAATTTTGAAATGGTCGATGTGAAAATCGTTATTTAAATATCGACCTTTAAAATAGCCATTTTGCAAACGGACTCAGATTTCGATGAAATCAGTTTCATTAGAACCGTATCGTTAAATTATTATACGGTGTTGAATGGCGTGGCAAACCGATGACGTATGTGACCACCACAGCCATAAACGCTAGTTCAATTTATATAGCGAGTAATTTAATTAATAAAGGGATAATTGGACACAACTTGAACAGAAGATCGAATTAGGCCACGAAATCAATTCCGTTGAGTTCGTATCGTCGATTAGAGTCAGGATAGATATATAGTTTGTTACTTTTAGAGACCGTGAAATTGGGTGTCCAGGCATTGCGGTGCGCGTAAAAATGACATACCGGGGAAACAGTCTCAGAATGCGACGAAACTGGTATCGTTGTGTTCGTATTGAAAAATTATTGTAACACCCCACCTCCGCCAGGGTGGCTCTTGCAAGCACTCTGACTTTGGAGGGGCGTTAAAACAGGTAAACATGCATAATGGTATATCAAGGCAGAACATAACATATGTATTTATGTAATCAGAGTAAATAAGATAGATAAAACAGCGGAAGATTTTAAACCATTTCAAAACAAGTCAGGTACAACAAAGTATCATCTTTCCAAATAAACAAGTCTAGATAAAACATCAACTGAAAAACTGAAATATATAAAGTACTATCCCCAAAATGACATGGTAAACCATAGCATGCTCATTGTCCAAACGTACATGAGCTCAATCCAGCAAGCAAGCAAAGCGATCCAAGCAAAGCACCAATGTTCCCACCCTGAGAACCTAGGGGGGGGAACGGAAGAAAAGAAGCGAAAGGAAAACGGGTCAGTCATAAAGACTGGTAAGCCCTATCTACTATCATCATAAAAACTAGTAAAGTTAACTGGCATGAGGAACTGAGATGAACATAAGGATAATTACATACTAGCATGGTGAATATCTAACAGATAGTTCAAAGGAGTCATCGCATAATCAAGGTGAAGTTTTTCACCACAGGTGTACCAGCATTCTAACAAGTCATGTATAAACAAGAATTTATCCCTTGGCCTAAACTTGGCCCAGTATCAGGTGTTTGACTTAAATCAAGATCCAACTTCTTGGTACCAATTCTAGTATAACGGGATTAGGTGTTACCCCAATGTTTACATCGAAACTGGACGGAACAGAATGGTCCATACAGAGATAGAGTTTGGGAAAAATGGGCTTTTACCACCCTAACAGATAAAGTACAGAAACGGAATGCTAACAATAATGGGCCTTTACCACCCTAACAGAACAGAGTACAGAAACGGAATACTACAATTAGGTGTACACTAGTAGTGGGCCTTTACCACCCTAACAGACGGTACCACGCAGAAACAGACGGGTGTTACCACCCAACAAAACAGACGGTACCAACAGAATCAGACAGAGCTAAGTGTACCCTAAATCCTACCCAAGCGATCGGCTCCCTAATACATAAATACCCTATGTCGGCCCCACGATAGGGTGTATCACTCCCTATAGTGGCAACCAATTGGCACAGGCATATTTACAGATGTCACGGCGTCTTACATCCTCAGAGGCAGACCGGGATCCATGCACGCACATGACCCGGTTGGAACGCACCATCAACACCCATCGCCATTATCAGAATGAACCACTTATAATTAGTTCAGTAAGCGTGCCCGGACCCTACCTACAGTTGGGTCAAAGTTTTGATACCAAAAAGGGTTACTGACTAATATGGGTCCCAAACAACAAATGACACAAGTATTCCCCCTTGTGTCCCCAGACTATCAGATTCAGATTAACTTATTAGCAGAGTTCAGACATACAAAGTTCAGACGATCAGTTTTCAGACTAACGGATCAGATAACAGATTTACAAACTTGCCTAACTTGGTGTGGGTCCTACAGATCCGCAAAACAGGTTCGTTTAATTTATCAATCAAGTTAGTTTATCCAGACTAGGTATCAAATTGGTTCTCAGCCTTATCAAATTACTGAGTTGGATTGGTTAAGTATAGTTCAACTTAACCCTAATCAGGAGGCATTAATTAACTTAATGCGCTTTAACCTCTCACATTAGACTTGGTTGTGGTTACTAGTTAAGCTGGGCGGGTCCGGGTAGCTTTACACCACAACTAGGTCTAACCTCGGGTTCGAGCACTACATGACCAACTTCTCACATTGGGTCCTATTGTTTGTAGCCACTAGTTAAGCCGGGCGGGTCCGGGTAGATTTATGCTACAAACTCAACCCAACCTCGAGTTGGCCACACTCATATTTTCTAAGTGTCATGTCCATTATGTTTCCAAAACATAATTACAAGTTAACATATCATGTCTTGTTATAAAAACCATGTTCATGTCATAATGTTACCCAACCCCAACGTAATCCCATCGTTTACATAGTCGCAACAACGCATAAAGGATAAAATAGGGAACTTGGCATAACCATGACAAAAAGATGTTGAAGCCACAAGTTTAACATGGTGGCATATGAAATGTTCATATACTTGCATATTGCATTATTAGGCCTCAAAAGCATGCATAAAAACAAACTTAGCATATAAGTGATACATGGTGGTAAATGACATGTAGAAATGACCATAAGTTCGCATTTAGCCTCACATGCAAGTTATCATAAGGGATATGATAACTTACATGTTGCCAAAATGCAACCTTTAGCATAAAGCTTGAAGCTTTAGGTTCATAAACTCAAGGTAAGCTTGCATAACATGATAACATGAGTAAAACGATCAACCCAAACTTGCATAACATACATGGCAAACTTGCATATCATAACATAGCAAACTTGCATAACATAACATGGTAAACTTGCATATCATAACATGGCAAACTTTCATAGCATAACATAGTAAACTTGCATATCATAACATGGCATACTTGCATAACATAACATGGTAAACTTGCATATCATAACATGGCAAACTTGCATAACATAATATAGCAAACTTGCACAACATAATAGCGTGTAACATACTTAATGTTCAAACCCAAACTTGCAACATTCATTTAACTTCATAGTTCATATCTAAGAGTAGGAAAAGGGCTTACAATGCTATGAAGACCCAAAAAAAAATATATAGATTGAGACGAAGCCCTTATGCAACAATAAAACCCAAATATGAAGCTCCAAATCAATAAAAACCCTTGCTTTATGATGTAAAGATTGCAACTTGACTTGAATGCAAGCTAATAATGCTCATTTAAACTTGAAATCACTAGAATGAACATGAATCTCTCATAGGAATAAGCTTAGAGATTTTTAAGAGAGAGTGGAGGCCATGAGAGGAATAATTTTGCCATAGTTTAGTTGCATGAATGAATATTAATGATTTAGGGGTAGGTTAGGGGCTTATTTATAGAGATTAGGATTAGTTTTAAGCCTTAGGATCATCCTTAGATCTAATCTCAACCTTAAAAACCGAATCTGGCCCAAAGACCGAGCCAACACTCAAAACAGGTGCACCAGGCAAAACTGCCTGTGCTGTCCATGTCGACACCCAAGTCGACAGGGCTGTCGACTTGGGCCTAACCATGTCGACTGCCCAGTCGACAGGGCTGTCGACATGGGTGGTCTGGCGGGAAATTTCCCCCCTGCGCCCGGTTGCCCTAATCTCGAAATTTAAACCTGAATTTTAAATCTGTTTTTTGCTTTGGAATTTTCTGAGAACTTCAATGGGCCTTAATCGGGTCATACGGATCCGATTTTCGAAAACTCGGACTCTATTTCGCGTATTTTTCCGAGACGAACGCAATGGAACAGCCCGTTTCCCTTAATTCAGATTTTTAAATTAAATTCTGCCTCGATTTACGTTATAATAGGTTATCAGAAATACGGGTTGTTACATTCTCCCCTCCTTAAAGGATTTCGTCCTCGAAATCTTCAAGTTAGGAAGAACGCATCCTACAATCCATCATCCATCTACTCAAATCATCATTCACGAGCAATCATTGTCCTTAAAGATTCTAATGTGGTATGAACATATGCAAAAGGTGTGTGTATATGTTCTTATCTAATGCAAAGATCATCAATGCAAAGTATGTTAGTGAAATGAATCCATTATGTATGCAAATAGTCCTAATCATATAATACTATATGTGTGCACAAACATTCGTCCATATGCAACATCCATGTGCTGAATTAACCATCTTGCAACCATAAGAATTGAAAATGTACACACGTCCATATGCAATATGAGAGTGTATTTCAAGCCGATCTAGTGCCTAGTGTGTGTTTATGCATCCACGAGCAACCACTAGCAGCCACTTGCATCCACTTGCAACCATCAAACACAACATGTCTCAAACACATGTTTACATCCATAGGATTCCTATCTCAACAAGATACAGTCGAGTGATGGAAGCGAGTACAGATAAAACAAAAACTTGGTACATATACTTACAGACTACTAGTACAGATCAGATTTCCCCAAAGGATTCCTAGGAAACTAAGCATGGTAGAAACCCAGAATGTATTCGTCATAGTCACCCTCATGCCCAACACAGATACTCTCAAACCACAATTGATAACAAACAGATGAGTTATAACTCTCAGGGAGTTTGAGACTATTACCAGATCAGAAGCAAGACTAGCATTAAAGTACCGAGTTTCCATTACAGAATCAAAATACCAGAAAAAGAGTTTCAAACTGAAAATCAGACAAGGAAAATTAAACATCCTACAGACAAATTATTCTAGCCCTAATATATTCACTCGCCATGCGAGTATTCACCGTTCCTTCCGATGTAGTCCCTTTCTTCTTCGGGCAGTCCCTAGTGAAGTGTCCCATCTCTCCACAGTTAAAGCAAGTGCCCTTCCTCTTTCTGCAATCCTTGTTTAGATGAGTTGAGCTTCCACAAGTAAAGCACTTCTTTTCCTTCTTATCTTCAGACTTCTCCTCCTTCTTTTGCATTTCCTTTTTGGGCCCCGTTTTCTTGTTTTGAGACTCATTCACCTTGACCTCCTTCTTTGCACTCTTGTTCTCTTCATTGAGTAGGGCCATATCTACCAAACTCTCAAACGTGGCCCCCATGGGCACATGAGACATAGCTAACTCCTGTAACGGCTCATTCAATCCTCTAGCAAAACGAAGAGCCTTCTTCTGAGTAGTACTCACCATATCCAAGCCAAAACGAGCTAACTGATTGAACTTGTTCACATATTCTTTGACAGACATGTCTCCTTGCTTCAAATCAATAAACCTCTCCATTTGCAAATTCTCTTCAGCAGAAGACAGAAACTTAAGCCCGAATCTTGTCCTGAAATCGGCCCAAGTCTCAACGGGCCTAGTCGCGGTGGTGATCTCCCACCAATAAGCGGCTTCATCCTTCATAAGCCAAACCGCCAACAGGATCTTTCTCTGATCATCTAATCCAAAGATAGCGAATAAATCCTCGGTCTCTTTCAACCAATTCCGGGCCTCTACAAAAGTCTCGGTACCTAGAAAATTCATGCCACCCATTGCTTTGAAGTCCTTGCAAATCTTCGTGAACTCTACTGGAGGATGCTGAGGGGGAGGAGGAGGAGGAACCTCAGCGACAGGAGGAGGAGGAACATTAACCACCGGAGGAGGAGTAACATTTGCGGGGCCGGCTTCGGTCGCCCTAGCCTCCATAAGTCTCCTATACCAAACAGGAACTTGCACTCCCTCTGGGATAACAAAGTTATCTACCATACTGAAACGAAGGAAAAGATAGATTCAGAACGAGGAAACTAAGAATAGATAACTAAGGATTGTGCTAATGGCTTTTGGGGAATAGCCTTTTTTTTTAAAATACTAGACTTTTCTTTGGAAAATACTTTATACTTGATTTGAAAATAGTTTTTCAAAAGCTTTTGTTCCTTCTCGTAAACCATATGCTCTGATACCAAATGTAACACCCCACCTCCGCCAGGGTAGCTCTTGCAAGCACTCTGACTTTGGAGGGGCGTTAAAACAGGTAAACATGCATAATGGTATATCAAGGCAGAACATAACATATGTATTTATGTAATCATAGTAAATAAGATAGATAAAACAGCGGAAGATTTTAAACCATTTCAAAACAAGTCAGGTACAACAAAGTATCATCTTTCCAAATAAACAAGTCTAGATAAAACATCAACTGAAAAACTGAAATATATAAAGTACTATCCCCAAAATGACGTGGTAAACCATAGCATGCTCACTGTCCAAACGTACATGAGCTCAATCCAGCAAGCAAAGCGATCCAAGCTAAGCACCAATGTTCCCACCCTGAGAACCTGGGGGGAGGGGGGGGGGAACGGAAGAAAAGAAGCGAAAGGAAAATGGGTCAGTCATAAAGACTGGTAAGCCCTATCTACTATTAGCATAAAAACTAGTAAAGTTAACTGGCATGAGGAACTGAAATGAACATAAGGATAATTACATACTAGCATGGTGAATATCTAACAGATAGTTCAAAGGAGTCATCGCATAATCAAGGTGAAGTTTTTCACCACAGGTGTACCAGCATTCTAACATGTCATGTATAAACAAGAATTTATCCCTTGGCCTAAACTTGGCCCAGTATCAGGTGTTTAACTTAAATCAAGATCCAACTTCTTGGTACCAATTCTAGTATAACAGGATTAGGTGTTACCCCAATGTTTACATTGAAACAGGACGGAACAGAATGGTCCATACAGAGATAGAGTTTGGGAAAAATGGGCTTTTACCACCCTAACAGATAAAGTACAGAAACGGAATGCTAACAATAATTGGCCTTTACCACCCTAACAGAACAAAGTACAGAAACGGAATACTACAATTAGGTGTACACTAGTAGTGGGCCTTTACCACCCTAACAGACGGTACCACGCAGAAACAGACGGGTGTTACCACCCAACAAAACAGACGGTACCAACAGAATCAAACAGAGCTAAGTGTACCCTAAATCCTACCCAAGAAATCGGCTCCCTAATACATAAATACCCTATGTCGGCCCCACGATAGGGTGTATCACTCCCTATAGTGGCAACCAATTGGCACAGGCATATTTACAGATGTCACGGCGTCTTACATCCTCAGAGGCAGACCGGGATCCATGCACGCACATGACCCGGTTGGAACGCACCATCAACACCCATCGCCATTATCAGAATGAACCACTTATAATTAGTTCAGTAAGCGTGCCCGGACCCTACCTACAGTTGGGTCAAAGTTTTGATACCAGAAAGGGTTACTGACTAATATGGGTCCCAAACAACAAATGAAACAAGTATTCCCCCTTGTGTCCCCAGACTATCAGATTCAGATTAACTTATTAGCAGAGTTCAGACATACAAAGTTCAGACGATCAGTTTTCAGACTAACGGATCAGATAACAGATTTACAAACTTGCCTAACTTGGTGTGGGTCCTACAGATCCGCAAAACAGGTTCGTTTAATTTATCAATCAAGTTAGTTTATCCAGACCAGGTATCAAATTGGTTCTCAGCCTTATCAAATTACTGAGTTGGATTGGTTAAGTATAGTTCAACTTAACCCTAATCAGGAGGTATTAATTAACTTAATGTGCTTTAACCTCTCACATTAGACTTTGTTGTGGTTACTAGTTAAGCCAGGGTCCGGGTAGCTTTACACCACAACTAGGTCTAACCTCGGGTTCGAGCACAACATGACCAACTTCTCACATTGGGTCCTATTGTTTGTAGCCACTAGTTAAGCCGGGCGGGTCCGGGTAGATTTATGCTACAAACTCAACCCAACCTCGAGTTGGCCACACTCATATTTTCTAAGTGTCATGTCCATTATGTTTCCAAAACATAATTACAAGTTAACATATCATGTCATGTTATAAAAACCATGTTCATATCATAATGTTACCCAACCCCAACGTAATCCCATCGTTTACATAGTCGCAACAACGCATAAAGGATAAAATAGGGAACTTGGCATAACCATGACAAAAAGATGTTGAAGCCACAAGTTTAACATGGTGGCATATGAAATGTTCATATGTTCATATACTTGCATATTGCATTATTAGGCCTCAAAAGCATGCATAAAACCAAACTTAGCATATAAGTGATACATGGTGGTAAATGACATGTAGAAATGGCCATAAATTCGCATTTAGCCTCACATGCAAGTTATCATAAGGGATATGATAACTTACATGTTGCCAAAATGCAACCTTTAGCATAAAGCTTGAAGCTTTAGGTTCATAAACTCAAGGTAAGCTTGCATAACATGATAACATGAGTAAAACGATCAACCCAAACTTGCATAACATACATGGCAAACTTGCATATCATAACATAGCAAACTTGCATAACAAAACATGGTAAACTTGCATATCATAACATGGCAAACTTGCATAGCATAACATAGTAAACTTGCATATCATAACATGGCATACTTGCATAACATAACATGGTAAACTTGCATATCATAACATGGCAAACTTGCATAACATAATATAGCAAACCTGCACAACATAATAGCATGTAACATACTTAATGTTCAAACCCAAACTTGCAACATTCATTTAACTTCATAGTTCATATCTAAGAGTAGGAAAAGGGCTTACAATGCTATGAAGACCCAAAAATATATATATATATATATATATATATATATATATATAGATTGAGACGAAGCCCTTATGCTACAATAAAACCCAAATATGAAGCTCCAAATCAATAAAAACCCTTGCTTTATGATGTAAAGATTGCAACTTGACTTGAATGCAAGCTGATAATGCTCATTTAAACTTGAAATCACTAGAATGAACATGAATCTCTCATAGGAATAAGCTTAGAGATTTTTAAGAGAGAGTGGAGGCCATGAGAGGAATAATTTTGCCATAGTTTAGTTGCATGAATGAATATTAATGATTTAGGGGTAGGTTAGGGGCTTATTTATAGAGATTAGGATTAGTTTTAAGCCTTAGGATCATCCCTAGATCTAATCTCAACCTTAAAAACTGAATCTGGCCCAAAGACCGAGCCAACACTCAAAACAGGTGCACCAGGCAAAACTGCCCGTGCTGTCCATGTCGACACCCAAGACGACAGGGCTGTCGACTTGGGCCTAACCATGTCGACTGCCCAGTCGACAGGGCTGTCGACATGGGTGGTCTGGCGGGAAATTTCCCCCCTGCGCCCAGTTGCCCTAATCTCGAAATTTAAACCTGAATTTTAAATCTGTTTTTTACTTTGGAATTTTCTGAGAACTTCAATGGGCCTTAATCGGGTCATACAGACTCCGATTTTCGAAAACTCGGACTCTATTTCGCGTATTTTTCCGAGACGAACGCAATGGCACAGCCCGTTTCCCTTGATTCAGATTTTTAAATTAAATTCTGCCTCGATTTACGTTATAATAGGTTATCAGAAATACGGGTTGTTACAATTATTTTAGGATATCAAGATTTCAAGTTGATTTGATTTATCTGGTGATCATAAAAAGATTAAACGTGTGTCTATTTCTGGTTTTATAAAGGAAATTTTTTCATACAACCTCAGATTTCGACGAAACTTGTGCCATTGGATCCGGAATATCTTTTTACACCAAGAATAGCCTTTTTATCAGAAAACGGAGATTGTACGTGGATTTTATCGCGTTAATTTGCGGTGAAGTTTCGTTTGATAATATAATATAATTTCTTAACTAAATATATACCCTTACAACAGCTTTTTCCCTCACCATTTCTGCAACCACATCGCAAACACGTACAACCAACCCTCAAAAGGGAATGAAAAACACCAACTGGCCATGTAAAATAGGACAACTACAAATTAAAATAACATGAAAAAGTAATTCCTTGCAAGCCAACCCAACCATTACTTGCCGTCCACACTATTAGTGCCTTCCGCTTCACGTAAACTTGATTCCCGCGCCTTTCCCACTTATGAATAATACTTTTTCCCTGTTCTCTTTTGCTATTTCAGCGAACAAAATTCATCCCTCTATCCCACTTAATCCCAAAATTCATAAAGAAAACCAAGGATTTGTTCAACATAAAACGTGAGGAGGGACTCGAGTATGTGATGATGAGCGGTCACGATCCTCTTTGGTTCGTCGAGATGGAGTGGAGAGTCGGCGTAGTCAGGTGGTGCTCGTGTTGTCGGCGGTAACGAGGTGAAGGCTGGTGAAGTCGGGATGGTGATCAATGGTCTGTAAATGGAAGGGCGTTAGTGGGGTTTTGTGTGTAGGCGTGAAGTATACGGCGTGGCTTTTGGGTTGAAGCTGAGGAGCGGGTCTTTGGGAAAAACAAATATGCGAAGGGATGCAGGCAAAACAAAATATGGATGGGCTATATGTTGAGAGGAGTAATAGCAGTACATGCGGTTTGGAGAGAGAATGCATGGGAAGGGTCAGGTGAGTGCGGTGAGATGTGAAGGAAGAAACAAAAGTTTGAACTAGCAGTTAAGGAATGAATGAGTTAAAAGGAACAGGAAGGGGGCGACAATACAATGGCAGTGGTAAAGTAGCAGCTGTGAGGGTTGGTGAAGGAGCTTCTGATATTACGTTCCAATCTGGTGAGTTCCGATCTGATGGGTTTAAGCGATGAATGTTGTGAAGAGGGAGCTGTACGTAGAGAATCAAAACAAATCATGGCAGTAGTAACGAAGGCGATGAAGAACGTGAGCTTGGCAATGAGCTGTGTGATGCCGAGTTCGCTTCAGATAGTAGGAGCGATGCGTGAGTACAAACAGGAGGAGGAATGGAAGCCGGAACGGTATAGGATCTGAAACCGTATGCTATTATTCAAAATAATATATATGATTTAAAATAAGTGGAGTAATCAAAAAGGTATTGATCGATGCAAATAAACATGAGCAGCTGTAAAGAACAGAATAGAAAAGTGGGGTAAGGTACGAAGAGCAACATTTTAATGGAACAGCATGGTTCAACGTGAAGGGGTCTGGCACAATTTGGTAATGTGTGAAATAACAAAGGGAAATGAAGAAAATATGGGATCAACACTTTTATTTTTCATGAACAGTAGATATATTGGGACGGTCTAGTTCTCAACGTGAAGAACAGGGGTAAAATTTGGGCATTTTCTTGAAGAAGAGAATCAGGAGACTCATTTGTTTTACCAGGGGTTTACCATTTAAGTGAATAAGGATTGGGTACAAAAGGGAATGTACTAGGAACGATATAACCAGTTGGACTTTCGGTTTATAAAGAGAAAAAAAAAACATTGAGAGATCATTACATACGTGAGCAAAAGGAGGCATATAAGTGGTATCCTGGGACAGCATTAGTTTTGGGTTTTGACCTCTTTGGATTTCTAATGTGAAAGTGTGGGCCGCAAACCAGATGGGGAGAATTGTATTCGGCATGGTGAGGTTCAAATCGGACAGTGCAACCGCAAGTAAATGAAATACAGTCAGCCTGCAAAGTTTGTGAAGGATCTGCCAACTCTTAAGTAAGAATTTATTTGGTTAATGGTTGGTTAAGAAAATTAAATATTAAATTATTTATAATCATATTTTATAAATATTATAACTTATATATATCAACAGACTGAAACAAAATCGTGGTGATGGACATACCCTCATGGAGCTAATCTGGACAGGATTGAGATCAACCGGGATTTTTTAGTTAAATTAAACATCTGTTTAATTTAATCAAAATCAACCGTTTCAACGATAAATCAGATCAAGGTGAGTTAAACTCACTCAGTATTTTCCCATTTATATTTTATATAAATTGGGTTTTTATTTTGTGTGCTCTGCTTGTTGACGATTGACTGCTTGCTGATTTATTTCGTTGATTTAACTGATGGAATTAAACCGTCGTTTAATTTCAATGAAATACCAAATCGTTATTTTAACGATTGGTTCCAATAAAGGTAACTTACCTCATTGGCCATGTTTATTAATAAACGTGTAATGGTTTGAATTGTTTGACCTGTTTGAATTGTTTGAATTGTTTTGAACTGTGTAGAGATAACCGTTTGTATACAGAGAATAACAGGTTGGAGGGATCCAACCAGATTCCTCAAATATATTATTTATTTTCATATTATCATATGAACTGTCATGATTGAGTTATTGATTTTAGTAGTGATCATTGACTGAAAAGTCAACATGTGTTGTGTTTTAACCAATGGGCTATATTGGTTGAGTAATCGGCAGTAAATGGCCTAAAAGTAAATCATTTTGTTCATATTGATTCACCGTCAGGTGAATCGATAAAGATGATGTTACAAAATTTATTTTATAACCGGAGATAGATTTTGAAATATTTTTTTTGAAAATAAGTTTATAAAAAGGAAATAAATATTTATGTTTATAATTAATTATAATTTGATTTTACAAAGTAAATTCTGAGATTAATCAGATTTGTAAATATGGGAATAGAATATAACCTTAACGGTTAGAATTTGGAAAATCGGTTATTGAAACTTAATTAAATGGAATTATTTAAAATAATTCTATTATTAAGTAATTTAAAGTGAAAATGGATTCGAAAGGGATTAGTGAAAGTAAAATTGATAAAAGGAGTGGTCGTTGAATTTGGTAACGAAATCCGAATCAAAAAGTGAAATGGTTCAAAGAGGTAAAGGTTAACAAAAAGTGATGGTTATATAAAGAATTACTTAATCATGGAAATAAGAAATAATGGTGATATCAGATAAAAGGATTACCAAGAAGTAAGAAGGTTTTTCTGAAACCGTATTTTGAATAAAATAGTTCAATGGTATTTGTATTGGGATTCGAATGGAATATTGGTTTTGAATTACAACTTATATTTATTTTAAGGTATGAACGTTGTTGATCAAGGTCTGAGAGGTAACTAAAATACCCCAACTTGAACGACCTCGGGATTATCTTAGAATGATGTGAGTTGTAATGGTAAATGTGGTTAGTAAACTTTATTATTTCATTAGTGAAATGATAACGAAATATTTTTTGTGAAAATATATATAAAATGATGATTTCAAAGTAAAAGAGGGATAAAGGAGATGGCGTCAAATTATAACGATATTCACAAGGTTAGAAGGAAATACAAAGCTGAGTATTGAAATAGATTTATTCTATAAATAAGCGTTGGTTATTGTTTTCAAGTATTGAACCAAAAGATATTTCATAACGTTGTTTTCGAGTAATAAGTGAATTGATTTCCAAGTGAAAATAGAAATTGAATACTATATAAGATTTTCCTAAGTATTAAAGAGAATTTGTTTAAGAATACTCTTATGTTAAATAAGAAGCGAGGAAACCATATTTTTAGTATCGAAAGATTTAAAAGTTTTAAGTATACTTTTATTTTTAATCAGAAGGCCAAGTGGTGTTGAATACCCAACCAGTGAACTCACTGGATTGTCATGTTTGAAACACTGTTTATTTTGATAGTTAAATCACCGACTATCAAATCTGTCCAATACGATTGTTGGTACGGAAAGACCGGGATCGAATTTATATTCAAAAACCATTCCGACCAACAAATACGTGAAGATATTTGAAGATGATCGAGATGGAGCATTGAAGACCGTGGATTTTCGTAAACGAAAGAACTGCTAATAATCTCAGGTCTACAGCTAGAGATGTACTGTGGTTCTGTCGTGGTCGAAATCTACGGGTTGCAAGGACTTCTCGCTACTGATCCATGGGGTGATTCCTATATGAGATGCAGTAGGAGAGTACCTTCGGTTCATCCTGTTCTTGATGACTTGTATGGACGAGTGTCTGACAGAGTATTTCCAAAGTATCACGTACGTTGATTTCTTCAAACGTGTTATAGTTGGTTAGCTCCCAACTAGAGTATTTTTTTGTGGACGTCATTTGGTGATATCTGGCGGATCTGACGATGTGGCATTCAAAGTGAATGGTGGTCAGGTATTGTGAAGGAAATTCAAACCTCAAGCCTCATCAACCGGGAAATGACAAAAATCGGGCAGGCAACATGGCTATGTGGGTCGCTCCCATTAGGGTGTATAGTCACCTATCTAGAGAAAATCCTTTTGTTTCTTAAATCTATTTCGATGATGTCCCTTGTCGGGAAGACGGTGGCTAGCTACCACCGTTGGTGATATACATTCGATACACTCAAGCGAAATGAGTGATCGGTCATGTGAGGGTCGGGTTGCAAGACATTCTTGTTGAACCCAGTGTATTCGCCTCTAGAGATACACTATCGGCAGGTGGTCCTATAACTTGTCATAGTCAGAATCCAATCTCCAATAAGCACCCGCGGTTTTGATTGTATAATATATACGTAGAACGTGAGATGCAAGCGTTCTACTAGTTTCTATTTACTTGTATTTAGACATTATTATAATATCATACAAGATATTGGTTTCAAAAAAATGTTTTGGGTCATCGTAAGGTAAAAACCGTTCGGGTTTATGTGTGGATTTGGTCTTACGATTATCCTTTTCTTTGAAAGATTTTAACTTTAAAATCAGGTTGTGTGATACCCTAAATACCGTGCTAGTTTTTCTCACTTTGGTTCACCAGACTGACCCGGTGTTTTGTAAATGCTCGGGTTAGCCCAGGGTGTACAGGTTCAGGTTATCGAATGCTGTAAAGAGACGAGCTGGAAGAGTCCAGACGTATGATATATATAACTACTATTCCGCTGTGTTGTAAAGGGGAACAGGTTATTATAACTGTCCCGTGGTGTGATCTACTCTGATATTGTAAGTTCTGTTTAAAGCTCTCAAAAAAATCATTTCTTTATTGTATTTTGTTCCGCTGCGATGTGAGACTCTGTGTTGTGTTGGTTCTTCTTCTTCTTCTATTCTAATATTTCTTTCTATCTTATTTCATCCTCTAATTTCTTTCTAATAACGTCCAGTGTTTTCGGTGTTTAGAAGGTCGGCATGAGTTACGGTAAGGTATTTATGTCGATTTTCAGGGCCGGAAATCCTTTGGTCGTTACAGTGGTATCAGAGCTATTGGTTTAGTGATAACCTTGGCTCTGTGGCGTAACTCGATAGAGATAGGGTTAGTAATACCCTAGATTGAGTTGATAATATATATATATATATATATATATATATATGAGAGCGCGTATTTGTATTTGAATATAAAATTATTTTAAATATTTTGTAAATAGGGTAAATGAAATAATTTTGCCTAAGTATAGTTATATATAGAAAAGGATTTATTTATCGAATCATTGAGATATCTGATTGTTGGATTGATTGGGATGGAATTTAAGACCCAAGGTGGAAATACGACTTGACTTGGTTGAGTCGAGTTAAATCAGAAATGGATACGACATCAGAATTAAATAAAATACCTTTGAGATTTGGTAATCAAATAAATGATTGGATAAAGAATCGATCTGATATTTATCGATAAGTGAAACCAAAGTGAAAAAGAAACAAGAAAATATTCATGTTGAATCTGAATGGTTTGGTTGGATTGTTTTGCCTTGTTTGTTTGTTTATTTGATTGTTGGATGGATTGTATAAAACTCACAAATAAATTAAACTTAAAAGTTGAATAAATTGAATGGTTAAATAAGTAAAATTTGGTATAATACGTTGGATTGGAAACCAAAGGATTTAACCTAATAAGAATCAAAGTGTTTGATTTGGGAATTTGTGTAATCACATGTATATCATTGGAATATTGTCCCACATATTGTTACTTACCTGGTAATGCAGTTAAGTACAGGTATGAGATGGCTTTGAATTGGATTGCGTAGATTGCTATAATTGAAAATTTTGCTTGATAAATGCCGCAAAAAGGTACGTTTACGTCAAATATAAATTTTTTGGGTTTGGATTTTGAGTTTTGATTTTGGATATTCCGACCATGAGAGTCGATGTATACATATTTCTTGAACCTGCAATATTGCAGATGTCCCTCCGTGCAGGGGAGACTCTGCCGAAATTTTTCCAAATTTTAAGGAGTTAGATTTTTTTTAAAGATTTTTCGAAATTTTGTTATTTGGAATTTATTGGTTTTCAAAACCAATTAAATTAATTCTGGAAATAAAACCATGCTTTTAATTAAATATTTTTGTAAAGATAATGGGTTTGTATCGTTCTTTCTTACCTTAGCAATTTCGAGGACGAAATTATTTTAAGGGGGGAAGAATGTAACGACCCGTATTTTGGCCGTCAAATATTTAATTTAATTTATTATTTTAAATATTATATTTGGAGTATTAATGGATTTTCAATATTTAATTCGTTATTTAAAACGAAGTTTGAACGTTAATTTTATTTATAATATTAAACGAGCTCGAAATCGCGCTGCAGTTCGTAATTTGGAATTTTGAACTTTAATTGAATGTACAAGATCCAATATAAGTCTGATTTTTGTGAAACGAGAAACGATGGAACCGTGTTGATGATAATTTTCTTGTGAAGGAGAAAAATTCAGATTTCGTGTTATAGATTGTAAGTTATGGCTAAATCAAATTTTGAAATAGTCGCTGTGAAAATCATTATTTAAATATCGACCTTTAAAATAGCCGTTTTGCAAACGGACTTAGATTTCGACGAAATCAGTTTCATTAGAACCATATCGTTAAATTATTATACAGTGTTGAATGGCGTGGCAAACCGATGTCGTATGTGACCACGACAGCCATAAACGCTAGTTCAATTTCTATAGCGAGTAATTTAATTAATGAAGGGATAATTGGACACAACTTGAACAGGCGATCGAATTAGGCCGCGAAACCAATTCCGTTGAGTTCGTATCATCGATTAGAGTCAGGATAGGTATATAGTTTGTTATTTTTGGAGACCGTGAAATTGGGTGTCCAAAATGGCATTGCGGTGCGCGTAAAAATGGCCTACCGGGGAAACTGTCTCAGAATGCGACGAAACTGGTGCCGTTGGGTTCGTATTGAAAAATTATTCTAGGATATCAAGATTTCAAGTTGATTTGATTTATCTGGTGATCATAAAAAAATTAAACATGTGTTTATTTCTGGTTTTATAAAGGAAATTTTTTCATACGACCTCGGATTTCGACGAAACTTGTCCCATTGGATCCGGAATATCTTTTTACACCAAGAAAAGCCTTTTTATCAGAAAATGGAGATTTTACGTGGATTTTATCGCGTTAATTTGCGGTGAAGTTTCATTTGATAATATAATATAATTTCTTAACTAAATATATGCCCTTACAGCAGCTTTTTCCCTCACTGTTTCTTCAACCACCTCGCAAACACGTACAGCCTACCCTCAAAAGGGAATGCAAAACACCAACTGGCCGTGTAAAATAGGACAGCTACAAATTAAAATAACATGAAAAAGTAGTTCCTTGCAAGCCAAACCAACCATTACTTGCCGTCCACACTATTAGTGCCTTCCGCCCCACGTAAACTTGATTCCCACGCCTTTCCCACTTATAAATAATACTTTTTCCCTGTTCTCTTTTGTTATTTCAGCGAAAAAAATTCATCCCTCTCTCCCACTTAATCGCAAAATTAATAAAGCAAACCAAGGTTCAACATAAAACGTGAGGAGGGACTCGAGTATGTGATAATGAGCGGTCACGATCCTCTTTTGTTCGTCGAGATGGAGTGGAGAGTCGGCGTAGTCAGGTGGTGCTCGTGTTGTCGGCGGTGACGAGGTGAAGGCTGGTGAAGTCGGGATGGTGATCAATGGTCTGTAAATGGAAGGGCGTTAGTGGGGTTTTGTGTGTAGGCGTGAAGTATACGGCGTGGCTTTTGGGTTGAAGCTGAGGAGCGGGTCTTTGGGAAAAACAAATATGCGAAGGGATGTAGGCAAAACAAAATATGGATGGGCTATATGTTGAGAGGAGTAATAGCAGTACATGCGGTTTAGAGAGAGAATGCATGGGAAGGGTCAGGTGAGTGTGGTGAGATATGAAGGAAGAAACAAAAGTTTGAACTAGCAGTTAAGGAATGAATGAGTTAAAAGGAACAGGAAGGGGGCGACAATACAATGGCAGTGGTAAAGTAGCAGCTGTGAGGGTTGGTGAAGGAGCTTCTGATATTACGTTCCAATCAGATGGGTTCCGATCTGATGGGTTTAAGCGATGAATGTTGTGTAGAGGGAGCTGTACGTAGAGAATCAAAACAAATCAATGCAGTAGTAACGAAGGCGATGAAGAACGTGAGCTTGGCAATGAGCTATGTGATGCCGAGTTCGCTTCAGATAGAAGGAGCGATGCGTGAGTACAAACAGGAGGAGGAATGGAAGCCAGAATAGTATGGGATCTGAAACCGTATGCTATTATTCAAAATAATATATATGATTTAAAACAAGTGGAGTAATCAAAAAGGTATTGATCGATGCAAATAAACATGAGCAGCTGTAAAGAACAGAATAGAAAAGTGGGGTAAGGTACGAAGAGCAACATTTTAATGGAACAGCATGGTTCAACGTGAAGGGGTCTGGCACAATTTGGTAATGTGTGAAATAACAAAGGGAAATGAAGAAAATATGGGATCAGCACTTTTATTTTTCATGAACAGTAGATAGATTGGGACGGTCTAGTTCTCAACGTGAAGAACAGGGGTAAAATTTGGGCATTTTCTTGAAGAAGAGAATCAGGAGACTCATTTGTTTTACCAAGGGTTTACTGTTTAAGTGAATAAGGATTGGGTACAAAAGGGAATATACCAGGAACGGTATAACCAGTTGGACTTTCGGTTTATATAGAAAAAAAAACATTGAGAGATCATTACATACGTGAGAAAAAGGAGGCATATAAGTGGTATCCTGGGATAGCATTAGTTTTGGGTTTTGACCTCTTTGGATTTCTAACGTGAAAGTGTGGGCCGCAAACCAGATGGGGAGAATTGTATTCGGCATGGTGAGGTTCAAATCGGACAGTGCAACCGCAGGTAAATGAAATACAATCAGCCTGCAAAGTTTGTGAAGGATCTGCCAACTCTTAAGTAAGAATTTATTTGGTTAATGGTTGGTTAAGAAAATTAAATATTAAATTATTTATAATCATATTTTATAAATATTATAACTTATATATATATATCAACAGACTGAAACAAAATCGTGGTGACGGACACACCCTCATGGAGCTAATCTGGACAGGATTGAGATCAACCGGGATTTGTAGTTAAATTAAACATCTGTTTAATTTAATCAAAATCAACCGTTTCAACGATAAATCAGATCAAGGTGAGTTAAACTCACTCAGTATTTTCCCATTTATATTTTATATAAATTGGGTTTTTATTTTGTATGCTCTACTTGTTGATGATTGACTGCTTGCTGATTTATTTCATTGATTTAACTGATGGAATTGAACCGTCGTTTAATTTCAGTGAAATACCAAATCGTTATTTTAACGATTGGTTCCAATAAAGGTAACTTACCTCATTGGTTACGTTTATCAATAAACGTGTAATGGTTTGAATTGTTTGACCTGTTTGAATTGTTTTGAACTGTGTAGAGATAACCGTTTGTATACAGAGAAGAACAGGTTGGAGGGATCGAACCGGATTCCTCAAATATATTATTTATTTTCATATTATCATATGAACTATCATGATTGAGTTATTGATTTTAGTAGTGATCATTGACTGAAAAGTCAACATGTGTTGTGTTTTAACCAATGGGCTATATTGGTTGAGTAATCGGCAGTAAATGGCCTAAAAGTAAATCATTTTGTTCATATTGATTCACCGTCAGGTGAACGGTGAATCGATAAAGATGAAGTTACAAAATTTATTTTATAACTGGAGATAGATTTTGAAATATATTATTTTGAAAATAAGTTTACAAAAAGGAAATAAATATTTATGTTTATAATTAATTATAATTTGATTTTACAAAGTAAATTCTGAGATTAATCAGATTTGTAAATATGGGAATAGAATATAACCTTAACGGTTAGAATTTGGAAAATCGGTTATTGAAACTTAATCAAATGGAATTATTTAAAATAATTCTATTATTAAGTAAATTAAAGTGAAAATGGATTCGAAAGGGATTTGTGAAAGTAAAATTGATAAAAGGAGTGGTCGTTGAATTTGGTAACGAAATCCGAATCAAAAAGTGAAATGGTTCAAAGAGGTAAAGGTTAACAAAAAGTGATGGTTATATAAAGAATTACTTAATCATGGAAATAAGAAATAATGGTGATATCAGATAAAAGGATTACCAAGAAGTAAGAAGGTTTTTCTGAAACCGTATTTTGAATAAAATGGTTCAATGGTATTTGTATTGGGATTAGAATGGAATATTGGTTTTGAATTACAACTTATATTTATTTTAAGGTATGAACGTTGTTGATCAAGGTCTAAGAGGTAACTAATACCCCAACTTGAACGACCTCGGGATTATCTTAGAATGATGTGAGTTGTAATGGTAAATGTGGTTAGTAAACTTTATTATTTCATTAGTGAAATGATAATGAAATATTTTTGGTGAAAAAATATATAAAATGATCATTTCAAAGTAAAAGGGGGATAAAGGAGATGGCGTCAAATTATAATGATATTCACAAGGTTAGAAGGAAATATAAAGCTGAGTATTGAAATAGATTTATTCTATAAATAAGCGTTGGTTATTGTTTTCAAGTATTGAACCAAAAGATATTTCGTAACGTTGTTTTCAAGTAATAAGTGAATTGATTTCCAAGTGAAAATAGAAATTGAATACGATATAAGATTTTCCTAAGTATTAAAGAGAATTTGTTTAAGAATAATCTTATGTTAAATAAGAAGCGAGGAAACCATATTTTTAGTATCGAAAGTTTTAAAAGTTTTAAATATACTTTTATTTTCAATCAGAAGGCCAAGTGGTGTTGAATACCCAACCAGTGAACTCACTGGATTGTCATGTTTGAAACACTGTTTATTTTGATAGTTAAATCACCGACTATCAAATCTGTCCAATACGATTGTTGGTACGGAAAGACCGGGATCAAATTTATATTCAAAAACCATTACGACCAACAAATACGTGAAGATATTTGAAGATGATCGAGATGGAGCATTCAAGACCGTGGATTTTTGTAAACGAAAAAACTGCTAATAATCTCTAGTCTGCAGCCAGAGATGTACTGTGGTTCTGTCGTGGTCGGAATCTACGGGTTGCAAGGACTTCTCGCTACTGATCCATGGGATGATTCCTATATGAGATGCGGTAGGAGAGTACCTTCGGTTCATCCTGTTCCTGGATGACTTGTATGGACGAGTGTCTGACAGAGTATTTCCAAAGTATCGCGTACGTTGATTTCTTCAAACGTGCTATAGTTGGTTAGCTCCCAACTAGAGTATTTTTTTGTGGACGTCAATTGGTGATATCTGGTGGATCTGACAATGTGGCATTCAAAGTGAATGGTGGTCAGGTGTTGTGAAGGAAATTCAAACCTCAAGCCTTATCAACCGGGAAATGACAAAAATCGGGCAGGCAACATGGCTATGTGGGTCGCTCCCATTAGGATGTATAATCACCTATCTAGAGAAAATCCTTTTGTTTCTTAAATCTATTTCGATGTTGTCCCTTGTCGGGAAGACGGTGGCTAGCTACCACCGTTGGTGATATACATTCGATACACTCAAGCAAAATGAGTGGTCAGTCATGTAAGGGCTGGGTTGCAAGACGTTCTTGTTGAACCCAGTGTATTCGCCTCTAGAGATACACTATCGGCAGGTGGTCCTATACCTTGTCATAGTCGGAATCCAATCTCCAATAAGCACCTGCGGTTTTGATTGTATAATATATATACGTAGAGCATGAGATGCAAGCGTTCTACTAGTTTCTATTTACTTGTATTTAGACATTATTATAATATCAGACAAGATATTGGTTTCAAAAAAATGTTTTGGGTCATCGTAAGGTAAAACCGTCCGTGTTTATGTGTGGATTTGGTCTTACGATTATCCTTTTCTTTGAACGATTTTAACTTTAAAATCAGGTTGTGTGATACCCTAAATACCGTGCGAGTTTTTCTCACTCTGGTTCACCAGACTGACCCGGTGTTTTGTAAATGCTCGGGTTAGCCCGGGGTGTACAGGTTTAGGTTATCGAATGCTGTAAAGAGACGAGCTGATATATATAGCTACTATTCCGCTGTGTTGTTAGGGGAACAGGTTATCATAACTGTCCCGTGGTGTGATCTACTCTGATATTGTAAGTTCTGTTTAAAGCTCTCAATAAAGTTATTTCTGTATTATATTTTATTCTGCTGCGATGTGAGACTCTTTGTTGTGTTGGTTCTTCTTCTTCTTCTATTTTAATATTTCTTTCTATCTTATCTCATCCTCTAATTTCTTTCTAATAACGTCCAGTGTTTTCGGTGTTTAGAAGGTCGGCATGAATTACGGTAAGGTATTTATGTCGATTTTCAGGGCCGGAAATCCTTTGGTCGTTACAACATTGGTTGGCTCCCAATAAAGGGTTAAAAGTGGTAATTTGTCCGGACGTACTTGTTGATTGTCCGGATATGCGAGCACCTCTCTTTCGAATTGGACATACGGGACGACGATTAAGGTGTCTCCGGTTTCGTTCAGACCCAGAACATACTTCTAAAATGGATGTGTGTCTGACATTGAATTTCATTCCATGTAAATTAAATTGATTTCTATTTAATATATATCTGTGGTGGCGGAGAATTTATTCTCTTGCTTAACACCCTTCTCTGAGACGTACGAGCTTAGAGGTTATATATTGGTAGTTATCGATCGCATGGCGTGGATTATCAATGTGGCACACTAAGATGTAAATGATCAAGGCTTTTGTTGAAAAGAAGAGCCTTGTGGTTGATGATTTAAAGCATAGCCTATTTCGGCAGAGCTTTATGTATAGCGTGACCTCGCGAGCCTCACACCCGGCTAAGAGTCAGAAACGGAGCAAGGGAACGCAGGGAGTGCACACGTTTCTTTCTAGCTAGAAGTGGTGTCAGCGACTTACCAGCCCTGACATTTTACTTATGTAGATGATGGAATTTTCGAGGCCTCGGATTTATAGGTCGCCAATGGCCGTATTATAGGTTCAATAGGACCGGGAAGCATGTGTTTAGGAATTGCCAATCCACTAATGTTATTTGTGGACCCATCCTATAGGATACAAGGGTTGCCCATAGGTGTGATCCTGAGACATTGCTAGAGTGTCTCGAATTGGTAAGGAGATCGTTCCTAGCCTTGACTCTTGATGGAAACCCAATTTCCAATACGACATCATGCGGTTTTGCTTGTAGAACTAGTATGGCGACATAGTATACGGTAGCTATGTCGTCTATGATTAATACATTATGATTGAAATGTTTTTGAAACATATATATACACTAATAATAATATCAAATCCGTTTTATCGTATCAAGCATTTTTGACTATTATAAGGTAAAACTCTATCCTCCGGCTTGCATTGCATTGTGTGATGGGACCTGAGTCTTATAATGGTTTCATTTTTCTAAAAAGCATTGCGTTGTTTAACGATTTACTTTATTTCATGCACTGGCAATCCAATGGAGTAAACTCGTTCCGCGTTAGCGGCGTGGTCCTGTGATTTTCCTTCTTATTAGGTAAGTTCAGTAAGATTTCTGGTACCAGTCCCATGACTGACCCGTTGTTTGTTTCACTTTGCAAACTCGGGTGCCCTCTTTTCCATACGGGCAGTCGAGTAACTTATTTTGCAGATATATTGAGTAGGATTCTGGATCGAAGCTTAGAGCTGTGTCCAGAGCATTGATAGTCTTCCGCTGTGTTAATTTAATTGTTCCGCTACAGTGTATTACATTTATTGTAATTTAATCTTCCGCTGTATTATTATTTAATCTACTCTGATATTCTGTACTCTGATGTAACATTATTATGATGTAATAAAGGTCTTCTGTTATTGTTCTAATGTACTGTATTCCCAAAGTTAACGTATGCAGGTTTTGAACGGTTTTAGTTGATTTAGCGATCGATTAGGTCCGGGCAAAATTCGAATCCTAACACCCACAGTAAAGTGCATTACTTCCTAAAGTGGCAACCTACAGAAGGACACCACAACAGGGGTGTCGACACCCATGTCAACACCCCTCCAGATCCGAGGCAGATTCAATTCCGCATATGTGGACTAGTTTTCTGACCAGATTCGTTGACCTTAGGCTATAAATAGGACCCTATATCCATTGTTTTATTCATATAATTCAATGGCGATAACGAGGTGCTGCTCCAACACAGTTTGATCTAGCCTACTTCTTCTTTATCAAACAAGTTATACATATGCAAGGATCTGTGATTCAACATCTACAATCATTCTTCAGTTTCTTAGATCCAATCATAGTGAGTCAATGTTATTTTTAGATGTAAACACATAAAAGTTATCTTAACATGTCTATTAATTGGATCTAAGCCTATGACTATTTGAATTATATCAGATCTACCATTATTCGTATATCTAATTCACTGTTTAGATCTCATCATGCCTGTTTATGATATTCCTATTATGTTAGTTTGCCTAATTATGTCACCGTATTAGAATTATGTTAGATTGCCTAATCATGTCACTATGCATATTCTATTAGTACGATCAATTCCATCATCTTATGCCATTTTTATTTCTATATCTGTTCTTGTTCTCTTCTCTCCCTTCTTCCCTTTTTGTTTTTATAGTTAGGCTACCTTCGAGCCTAGGCCTATCGCTGAAATACGTGAACGCATGAAATTGGGAATGATTAATTTGGGGCATAATTCTTGTTGTAAAACATGATTAGGAATTTTAAGCATAATTTGTACCATGAGCCAAAACTTAGAATTTGGGGAATAATCTAGATCTTGATCTAAATTTGGGGCATAACTTGTATTGTAGAACGGACGGGGAATTAGGGCATAACGAACATGATAATTGGTCAAGAATGAAAATGCCTAGATTTACAGTAATTAGAAACTGTAACGACGCTTAGACACAAGGTTATATTACACTTGTGGTAGATGTCTATCCGGAACCGCCCGGCATATCCAGCGTCCACAAGTGGTAAATCTAATACGAGGGGTCTAAGTGGATAAACATGTAATGTGATAAGACACGAGGTTAAGTCCGGCTTGTGGAAGAAGTCTGCCCGGACCCGACCAACATATCCAGCATCCACAAGTGGTAGGCTTAATGTGGTAGGTCTAGCGCATTATAACCATAAATGAATAAATAGTAATGAACTTGCAATACTGAACCTATTTGAATCCATAGGGATTACATGAACATGTTAACTTGAGTAGGGGTTAAGTAAACTTGCTGAATCAGTGGGAGGGTTAAGTAAATCTTGGGGCATTCGGTAATATTCATATATAGGCCCACAAACTTAACCTGTAGGGTTATCCAATCTTGTTAAACTGGTAAACATAACCTGTTGAATTCCTAGTAGTGTGGATGCAAGCCTAGGGGGAGGCTTGTATCATATGATGTGTGGCATCTGTTTCAGTCAGTAACCCATATATGTATCAAATGAGTACTCGGAAATAGGTCGGAGTTGAGGAACGCTTACTGAGCTGATTATAAGAGGTCACTTGGAAAAAGGTGTCTGATGGCGCGTTCCATCGGGGTCATGTGCGTGCATGAGTCCGCATGCACGGGAAAATAAGACGCTGTGACATCAGTAGATATGGTTGTGCACATCCTGTAATGAAGGGTTGCCAATTTAGTGAGTGATACATTCTATTGTGGGGCCAGCACAGGGTATCTACGAAGTTTGGGAGTCGATCGATTGGGGTAGTAATTAAGGTACATCTAGTCTCGCTTGTTTGGGAGCCCGTTATTATCCTTAGGGGTAACACTGGTAAGTTCAGTTGGGCTGCCTATTATTGTATAGGGGGAAACCTCTCACTAGAAGTACGCCTAAGTCTATCATCTTGTACTTGTTGGGGATCATCTTGTTTTTGTTATACTAGTGATGGTGCAGAGAAAAGTATTAGAGAAGCGCAATGCCTGTTCTGTTCAGTTTATCCTATTTACCTTGCCATACCGGCCTTATATATTGTTATCTCTCTCCAACTTATATACCTGTCATGATGCTTTTATTTATTTATATGATAAAAGTAACTGGACTCGTCAGACTTTATGTCTGAACCATTTTGTTTCCTCTTCTTTCTCTTCCGTTCCCACCTCCCCCCCCCCCCCCCAGGTTCTCATGGTAGGAATACTCAAGCTTGATCAGGATTCTTCTTCCATTCTGGTTGGAGCTGCTTAGACGTACTGCTTGATTTCATATCTTCTCTACTATGGCTATATTTTGGGGATTATGCTCTTTTTATGTATCATTGTACTCTGATGATGATTTTGTACAAGGCAAAAGTTTTATGTTTTCAGTATTTCAAACTTATGATGTAACCGTGTTTTGGGACCACGATGTTTTCTATTTTATAAAGTTTTAATTTCGCTGTTATTTTATATCTGTCTCATAATGTTTCTTTTTTTGTTTACCTATAACGCTTCACGAAACTTAATGCATTCTGCTAAAGAGTAACATTAACGGACGTGGGGTGTCACACCTTTGCTTGAGTCTCAGATAAATTCTTTGAGTCATCAATGATTCTTTTGCACTTCTAAACAAACTAATTTTTCCAGTATACCAATTTGGAAATGGATTCAAAATGCCTGACCTAGTCCATTATATGTGCCTTATTCCGCTCTGAGTTGTCCACTTTACAACTCCTTTGATCTTTCTCTCAAAACTGAGCTCTAACCCAAGAGTCCAAACTTCGTTGTGTCATAAATTCCCTAAGTAGAAACTATTAATGAGCCACAACATCCAACACAATCCTACATATCTCCTCTCTACTATATATGTTACATACCCTAACTAGTTTCCCATTTAGGTCCCTAGTACCTAATCCACTTGGGTTATGGTCAACCCAACCTACTAGGGTCATAGACGACATAAACACTTAGTAAAATCTTGGCTAATCCACTTATGACCACTAGTAAACTCTTTCTTGATGCTTAGGACTCCGACCTATCAATCTTAGCTTTTAGTTCTTTACTTTTATGCACCATGGTATATCATTGAAGATGATCCATCTAATGACAACACTTGGTTGGCCTGATTCAACTCAAAACTTCATAAAACCATCACCAACATGTACTCTTTACAACCGTGTAGGCCGCTACATAACTAAAGTAACATATTTGGATCGTAGCCAACCCTGTGGACTGGAATCGACCCAAAACCCTTTGTAACGAACTGGGATTTTCGACTACGGAAATCAACACAAACTACCATGTTGACTATTCAGACATCGGAAATACCTGATCATTAATAGAAAGAAGTTAGAGGGTGAGAATAGATAAGATAGAAAATTAGAATAGAAGAAGAAGAAGATTACCACAGAACAAATCAGAGTAATACGAATCTCACAGTGGAATGAATAAATATAATATATAACATAACTTTGAAATAAAACAGTATATATATACAATAACATTATCAGAGTTCAACACTTACACACAGCTGAAATAACGATAGCTATATAATCCTGAAGCTTCCTGCTTCAAGCTCCTCCAAGTATATCTGTAAAGACCTGAACTACTTGACTGCCCATACAAATTTGGGCACCCAAGAGTTTAGGGAAAACAAAACAAAATAAACTCTGGGTCAGTCATGGGACTGGTGTGAGTAAACTCAAATCATTTGGTTTAACTTTTAAAAATCCTTTTCAAAAGGAAAGATAATCGTAAGACCGATCCACACGTAAACACAGATGGTTTTTACCTTATGATAACCCAAAACAGTTTTGGAAATCAATACTTCTCTGATATTATAATAGTGTCTAATCACTTGTTATGACAAGGTATGGATTCCGACTATGACAAGGTATGGGACCACCTGCCGATAGTGTATCTCTAGAGGCAAATACACTGGGTTCAACAAGAACGTCTTGCAACCCGGCCCACACATGACCGACCACTCATTTCGCTTGAGTGTATCGATTGTATATCACCAACGGTTGGGAGCAACCCACCGTTTCCCGAAAAGGGACAGCATCGATAATAGATAAAAGAATGAAATGGATTTTCTCTAGATAGGTTATATACACCCTAATGGGAGCGACCCACTTAGCCATGCTGCCTGCCCGATTTATGTCATTTCCCGGTTGATGAGGCTTGAGGTCATAACGTATCTTCGATATACCTGACCACCATTCACTTTGAATGCCACATAGTCATACCCGCCAAATCACACATTGATTTCCCTAAAAATACCACGGGTATAAAGCAAAGAGAAACGAATTCCTCCGCCACCAAATGTAAGTACGTTTGAAGAGATCAACTTACGTGATCCGTTAGATATACTCTGTCAGACATTCGTCCATTCACGTTTGTCCTGGGACTGGACAAACCGAAGGCACTATTCTGTAAACAAGATAGCCCTTGCATAACTCCGTCTTTAATATTTGATCGTAACGCCAACGTCCATACAGAGTGGTTTTCAGATGATGTATCTGATCCCGGTGTCTCCGTATTAACGACGTAAAAATGGTCAAAAACTTCGATAGTCGGTGATTTAACTATCAAAGAAAAATAGGTGTACAACCAACGATCTTATTTCCAGATAGAAATTCGATCGATCAAATCATCAACCCACATTTATCTCTTTCTATTAAATTATCTTTAATTTATCCATTTCCCCATTTCTATATATTTGTAAATTCTCATTTTCTAACTTTAGAAACGTTTCTGGCTCTTATTTGAAAACATTTCCAAACTCCTTTATTGGATTTAAACTGATGTTTAAATAAAACATCGCTTTGCCCATTCAATCCATTTCACTCACTAACTGAATTCACTTAACCAATCTTATCGAACCTTAACCATTCCTTAGTTAAAAACGAAGTCAATCAAGTTGGGGTATAATTACCTCTCAGGCCTTAACTGAACAACATTTCTAACCTCGAAATAGACAAAGTTCATCTTTTAAATCTTCAATAAACTTCCTTACGTAACTCTCGGATTCTATTTGCAAATCCACGTCTTTTACGAAAATCCTTTGATTATAACGCTAGTGTTATAATTTCATGCTTTCGAAACATATTAGCTTAAATATAACTTTCTTTATAAATTTAGATAATTAAACAAACAACTAATTTATTATTAAATAAACCTTGATTAAAACGGAAAGTAAATAGTACTTTCCCAAATTCGATATAATCGAATTTCAACGTATAATTCTCTCTCGAATACTTCCCATTCGATAACTCTCTTTCGAATAATCTATATTCGATAATTCTTCCTTTCGAATAAACTATATATTCGATTACTCTTTCTCTTCGAATAACTTATATTCGAATTACTCTCCTTCGAATATCTTATATTCGAATTATTCTCCTTTACGGATTCTATTTAATCCCTTTACATTTCGAATATCGAAATGGATTCATCGTTCCTTTGAAACCAACTCCCAATTTCCCCTTTGCCATTCACTGTTGCATTCACAATCTCAATTATCCACTGATAATTATATTTTAGTCCATTTATAGACTTTGTTTATAAATCACAACACTTGTTTTCATTATTAAACAAGTTATTTATATCTAACCATTTGAAATCGCAATTCTGCATAACTTCTATTCCAAAAATACACTTTCTTTTATAAAAGTGTTTATTCATAAAATATTTGTCTAAATTCATTATTCACACCAAATGTGAAAAACGTTTCTTTTACATAGTCTATTAAGTTTGACTTCATGTTTGAAAACAATTCTCAACTTCAATTTCAATTTATATTTCTATTTACAGAATTATTTGTATAAAATCTCCTTTTAACTTCTAACACTTAAAATCTTATTTAAATTTTCCTTTTACAAATGCAGACTTTATATTCCATAAATTATCGGTGTTAAACCGATTTCTACTTCCCTATATAAGTTCAACTTATATATTTCATTTATCAACAGATAAATATTTTTATTTAATTTATAAATTTTTATTTATAAATTAATCGTCTCCATTTATCAGTTTAAAGACATATTTCTATTTAAACCTACCGTTTTATAACTCCCTTTATTTTCCAAATATTTCCTTTTCAATTCTGTTGGTTTTGCAAATATTTCCTCTTCAATTTTATATGTTTCACAAATATTTCCTCTTCAAAATATTCTATTTATTTCATATAGTTCTTCTTTTACTTCTTATTATTTCTATTAAGTATTTTAACCCAACGGTCCTTTACACTTCCATATAACTGTTAATAAGTTCTATAAAGAAGTTCCTTATTAAATTTTTAAATATCTCTTTTTATAAAATCCATTTGATTTTATAAAATTATTTAAATTAAATATCCACTTCACAATTTCCTTTATTATAAAATTCTTTGATTTTATATAAATATTCTTATTTCATTTTATGCTTTGAAATTTTCTTTTTACCTTTCGGTATTTCTTTTGGCATTTTAAAAGGACCCAATAACAATGATCAAACACACATAATCAACACAGATTATAAATCACATCATATATCACAATATATGAAAAACAGTAGAATAAATGTTGAGGAACCCAGTTGGGTCCCTCCGACCTGTTTCCCTGCATCCACAGATGTTAATCAACATAAATAACACGAGTATGAAATATTCTGATAAACAGAATCAAGATTCGATTAACGATTTATATATATATATCATTATTGATATTTTCAACCAATTTAACTAGCAGTTCAACCAAACAGCCAACACACAGCAAACAACCATCATTTATAAATTCTAAAAATACGTTATAAAAATATAAGTTGAACAGAGTTAGTGAGATTTACTCACCTTGGACGGTTATCGTCAAATAACGATAATTGGTCATTGATTTGATTCAGGCGTTTAATTTCACCATAAATCCAAACGAGCTTCAATTCACTCCCGCTCAGTTCCAAGGTATAACCACCGTCCGTACGATCCTGACGGATCTGACCGTTCGAAAAACTGATCACGTATGCAAAGATATCCATTTTATAAGTTATACGATGATTTAATTTAAATTAAAACTAAAATTTTAACCTTGATTGGGCTTACCTTTTACCAAAGGCCCATATCCCTTTTTATAACTACCTAGGCCCGCTTGTTCAATCTTCTTCCTTCATCTTCAATCCCGTCGCACTCCAGATATTCAAACACCATTTCCCCGACTTCAGATCCAAACCGCTCCCTCCATTCTCCACTACGAATCAAACAAAAATCACCACCCGATTCTCCATCAAAATCTCGTCCCTCCCACATCATTTTTGTAAAACTCGAAATCCTCAATTCAATTTCTGTCGTCGAGCTACACTGTAGCTGCCGCGACAAATGGTATCACCGGAATCCACCAAGGTTTGCTACTAGGTGCGAATCTTCGCGCTGTACTTGAAACCAATGTTCGTTTTATGAATTAAAGCCTCAAATTTGCTAAATCCTTAACCCTAGGTTGGTTGAAACTCACGCTCGTCCCAGGCGAGAACACCAAGCTTGCATCGCACACGCTGAAACTCATATAGGTGGGAATCTCTTCTTGTAAGGATCCCAACTATATTTGTTTGAAAATTTTAGGATTTTTCTATGAATTTAGTTTGATTTTTGAATTGGGATTTTTCACTGTGGGGTTTTGTTTTGTGGCGGCGTAGTTTTGATTGACCATGAGGAAGTCTGACTTAGGGTTAGGCAAGAATTGAGATTATTTATAGAGTGGTTTTTATATTTTTTTATTCGATTATTTTATTTATATTTGAGCTATCTCTATTTTCATTTGTGTTTAAAAATTCCTATGAGCACATACAATACCCAAAAATCACGGAAATGGACATGCAGCTACAGTTCGACATTGCGGACCCAACGAAACTGGTTTCGTCGAATTCCGACTCCGTTTGCTCACACAGCGTATTCTTAAAGGTCAATTTATCGACTGTATTTCACATTAAAATCCCGTACGGCCACATATTGACTCTAAAAATCATGGAAATTGATATCTAACAATAATTTGACATCACGGATCCAACAAAATTAGTTTTGTCGAATTCCGAGGTCGTTTGCAAAACTGGCTATTTTTAAAGCCCAAAATAACCCCTTTTTAAATATTAAATATTTAAAAACAATTAAATTAAATATTTAAAAATAAATATTATCGTATATATTCACAACAAAATATCACACTGCTACACTGGGATTTATAACTTGATATTTCTAATCCAGTGTTACATCGATATACGATTTATATTTTAAAATCCATTTTAAAATATAAATAAATCGATATAAATTATAAAGAATTCCATAGCGACTTTTCTAAAATTTTTTTTGAACATAAATCAAAATCTACACGACGAAATCCCGATTTTTCCCTTCCACTGGAAAAATATACTTCACCAGCTCCCAACGTTTCTTGTTTCATAGAAATTTGACTTAAAATGGCTTCTGTATATTCGTTTAAAGTTCAAATCGCCAAATAGCATACTGCAGCGCCATTTCGAGCTCGATTTTAATTATAATATTATTATACGTTCAAACTTCGTTTAAATAATATATTCGTTATTCTAATTAAATTCTAAACTGAATTAAATATCACAGATGATCTAATTCACACCATTTTGTGAATTCCACTATTTCTGACTATTTCAGAAATTAAATATATTATTATATTATTTACATTAATTAAATATTCAATATTATTTAATTTTGGTCATTTAAATAACCAAACCATTATTTAAATAATTAAATAAATTATTTATATACCGTAAAAATACGGGTCGTTGCACCCTTGCTCTAACCAAGGTTTGTTCCTTATGGAAAATTCCTACTCTTTTGAAAGCCTATCCTCTAAGTCACTTACACTTACGACAAATTTTACTCACGATATGTTATGATCTCCAACCTAATTCCTAAAAGATGCGCAACATTAACACACAAATCAAGCATAGCATCTAATTCAAACAATACAATGTTTTAAATAATAAGTTCAATCAATTTCAAACATACATGATTATTTAATCATATTCAAACATGAATAAATCAAATCTAATCTCAGATCTAGAATAAAACATGGTTACTTACTCACTAATTACACTATATCTAATATTTATTATTTATATGCATAACCAGGTTAGCTAAGTGTTTCTAGATCTAAAATAAACTAGGTTGTGCACATTTAGGGTTAATTTGTTGACTTTATGTTTAAATCACCTAATTACTACATATAATCCAATACAAGTAAGTGAGAGATCAGAACTAGTAATCAAATAACCAAAATCGATGAAATCGATGTAAGATCTAACTTGGATATAAGGGATTTGATGTGAATGCAACCAAAATGAGGATATCTATCCAATTAGTTAGCAATTAGAGATGATCTAATATGAAGATAAATGTAAACTTGTGAATTAGGTAGATCTAAGGTTAGGGATGATATAAAATGAGAGCAAAATGTTCAAATAATTCCCTTCAGTTACTATTTACAGTTAAGGGTGCCTAGGATAACAAGCTTGTTAGTTTGAATCACGCTATCAAATTTTGTCCAATTGCCTAAAAACTTAAATTGACATATCTCTCTAAATGTTTATTGTGAAGACCTTTTCCAAACCAGATTTAAACTTATTTTAAAATCTAACCATTGATCTTAAAATTTCTTATATTCATTTGAAAACCCTTTTAATTTTGAACCCAACGTTTTTCGTTTCGGGATCAAGTCCGATCTGAAACGCAAGGATTTTTGGGTCGTTACACTTATTTTATTTTGTTATATAGCCATCTGCAAAATGAGAAATCACCATCTGAAGCAATGAAACTGGTTAGAGAAACAAGTTCGACTCCTATAAAAAACATAGATAAAACAAGAATTTTCAAAGGTAACATGGTTACATAAAAATTCAAATAAATAACAAACATATAAAACATTGTTAAGTACCATACTTTAAAATATTAGAGTCATTCGACCTAAAATGAAGTAACGCTCCTCCACATTAGGAATTTCTCCTCCAAATTTTCCAAATAAGCATAAATAATCAAGGTATCCCGCGTGCCTATCATTGTGCAAACAACCTAAAATCCAATCCAGTATTCGAACAAGTAAGAGAAAAACAATTCCTTACCTAGCTTGGAGAATTCTAATAGTATAAGATACAATAGTCAAGTAAAGACGATAAATGGACCTTACCACTCAAAATGTTTTAGTTATGTTGTCTTTATACTATTCTTTTTCTCCCATATACAACCACTATTGTAACAACCCTAAAGTTTGAGTAATAATAATTAATTAAAGAATTAATTTATAATAAATTGGTAAAATTATTAGAATTTGGCTATGCGAGTTGCATCATTGAGTCTATGAATTTTTTTTATATAACTTGTCAGAATCTGAGTTAGTATGGAGAAGATATAAGGAAACAACATTTAAGTTTAAAATAGAATTAACAAAATAATAAACCAAAAAATGTTACAGGTCGACTCGACCTAGCATAGGACGTCCTGTAGGTTAACCTACGAAGGTTCGAGGGTCGACCTGCGTCTTATACCTGGATGTTATTTCATCTAGGTACGAGCCAAAGAAGTTTGGACAAACTTTTAAATAAATGTGGCCAACTTATGGACGTAGATGGCTAATTTGAGGGCTATTAACAAGCTTGTAAAATGTAAGGACAAGATTAAAACTTAAAATCTAATGGTCTATGATCCCTAAGCTACACTACAAATAGACCCTTAGACCTGGGAATTTTCCTCCTACTCGTATTTTTTGCTTATTGGGTTCATTGCCTGAGGCTGGACCTAAAAAAAATCAAAGAGAGAATTTTCTAAATAAAAATATTAGACATAATATGATGGGATCTACAAAGGCCATAGAACAAAATTAAAGACCACGAGTGATTATGTAATTATTCAGACTTTCGGTAATTTAGGAAAATAGGGTTTATAATAGTTGTAGATTTTCATGTAGTTTTTCTTGCAATTTCCATATAGTATTTCTTACAGTTTTTAATAGTTTTCCTATAAGTTGGTGCTTTTGTAGGTTATTTTTCTATAAATTATTTTCTATAAGTATTTCTTTATTCCTTCTTACAGTTTTATTTTTTATATAAGTTTTGTAAGATAGATTTACCGTCTTTTTTATTTCTTGTAGGTTATTTTATACGTGTCAATTATTTAAGTTTTTGTAATTACTTAAGTTTATGCCTAAAATATTCCTAGATCTGAAAATGCTTGTGTATTGATGACTGGTTTAATTCTCTTTTTACATGTGGAAAATAGAATTAAAAGTAATAGTTGTGCAAATATGAATTAAAATAAAAAAGAACTAAATTTACAGAAAAATGTGCGTAAATTATAGAACTGTAATTAAGAAGGAATTAGGTAGTTTAATGAGAATTTGCAAAAAAATGTAACATTTGTAATCTGGATAGAAACAGAGAATTGACATAATATTATGATAATTGTATCAACATGTTAATAAATCATAATGGGAAAATTTGAGATATTTGCAACTAGAATTATAATGCGGGGGTTATAATTGAAAAGGAAAATGGAAAGGCTTATTATAATTGAAATTCATATTTGGGATTAAGTTTAATAGGCATGTAATAGTAGCGGTCCGTTCTGGCAGCAAATGCTGATTAGGGAAAGTAAGTGACCAATAAAGTTCAATAGGTATGTATTGGTCCATTCTAGCAGTAAGTTTTGATTAGAACAAATAAGTCATCGATAAATAAAGCCCAGATCAATGTGAACCAGACATGGGCATAAATTAGAATATTTGTTTGCTAGAACTTGTATCGGCAACATTCTCTTTTATATTTATTACTGATGGTCTAACATAGGTAGGAGTGGAGGTTGGGCACGCTTCAAAAAAAAAGAATTAGAAAGGTAGAAAAAACCTTTATTTTTTATTTCGGGGACAACTCGATTCAAAGAAGAGCAACGTCCCTTATCCTTTTATTTTAGGTTTTATTCTATATCATGATTTTCCATGTCAAGAAGTTCCGTTTTGTAGTTAGGAGATTCCCTGGAAGAGATATGGGGTTTTGCTTTTTGTGGCAACATGCTATTGGGTGGTGGTCCCACTTATGGGGTCAAATCAATATGTTCTAAGAAGATATATTTGAATATAAATCTCATCGATCTCATAAGTATCACACCAAATTCCATCAATCGAATCACTTTTTCGAGAAATACGAGATATCTATGTCATCCTTTTTTTAATTTTCTTCCATTTTTCCTAGTTTATCATATATGTAACACACATGCATATATAAACAATTTGTATTGTTAAAAAAAGATTATCGATGAAATTAAATATAATATAAAAAATGACTGAAACTAAAATAACAATCCATATTGATCGATACATGTCTTTCACATACAACAATAAAAAGGAAGAATGTTGATAAGGGTAAGTATGGGGTCAACAGAAATGGGAGCGTTTATGGATGCGTTCCAACAGCGTCCGAGCATGCATAGACATCGACAGGGAATAAACCGCTATTACGTCCAAAAGCAATTTGTTATGTCTTTACTGATGGGTTATTAGGTAGGATAAAGCCTTAGATCCAAAGTAACATTTCACCATGTGAGATGGTAGATTCATAGGATAAAGTTGATTAACGGGTAGTATTAGGAAATTATTCTAGTTGTATTTCTTATATTCAATAATTAAGTAAGTGAAAACAATCAAACATTGGTACTTGTATATCTCAAGTATATTTCCTTGTATATTTTCAAATATATTTATCTTCAGTAGTTGTGCATGGACACTTACCCTTTTTGACACTAGAGCCATTATTGAGTCTATTTCTGTCTATATTACTCAATCATTCTAGTAACTACAACATTCACCAGACTTTATGTCTGACCCATTCCTCTTTCTTCCTTTTTCTCCCTCATCGGGCTCGCAGGACTGAGGTGATTAGTTTAATTTCTTGGAGGATCATTCTTAGAGTTTGTTTTAGATGTTGGAGAATGGAGTTCTGATGACAACAACCTTATCTTAATAATCATTATTAAATGATTACAAAATATATACTAACATCTTTATCTAGAATATATATACATATATATATATATATGCAGGATTTGAATACAGGATTTAGATACTGAAGACTGTACAGTTTTAGAGTTCCAAGTGATTTAGGATTCAAAGGGGATTCAAGACTCATAAGTATCAAGATATCAAGAATTCAAAGAGCTCAAGAAAATATAGTAATTGAATCTAGTTTATATGTAAGACTCTAAATAGCACTCCATTTTAAAAAATTTGAACTTTGTTTTCAAAATTCAAATTTTGATTTCAAGATATTTCAAACTACTTTTCTAAATGATTTCAAATTATTATTTCAAATATACAAGTTCATAAAGTTTTATAGTATAGTTTTAAATTAAATAACTTTATAATATGTTTATATTATATATAACTATGTTTTTATACCTTAGAAACTTCATTTGAAACATTACTTTTGATTCAAGAATTTCTATAATATATATATATATTTGTCTAAGCACTTTAAAATGATTTTTAAAATAAAATACACAACATAGGTTGACATACACATATGAGCATGTCGACATATAACGGTCGTATTTTTAATTTTCAAAGGAAATATCTTTTCACTATTTGAAACGTTTCAGAAACGTTGTAATATTTGGGACACTATAAAAACGGGTTTATTTTGAATTTTTAATCACTTATTCTTCTCCATTATCATCCTATCTTATACCACCATTAATATACATAAAGTTCTTGATTTCTACACTTATACTCTGCCGATTTCAACAAAATTTATATCATTCTTTTCCTCTTCTCATTCCCTATCAACTACTCTTTTTTAAAGTGCTATTGAAGAGTTCTATGGCTATTGTAATTGTCTGGGAATTGTTTGGGAAAGGGTGTGTGCCTTACATCCCTGAAAACAAGGAAAGAGAGTTGTGTCAACCTTATAGCCGTGAAATCAAGGGTGGTGGAATCGGTGTTAACCTTGTAGCCATGAAATCAAGGGTGTTGTACTTGAATATTGATAATAATAAAACTCTGTGCAATCTAGCGTTGCATGAGACTGGACGTAGGAGTAATCTAAACCAGTGTAAAAATCTGGTGTATTCTTTCCTTTTCTGCATTTTATGTTTACTTATTTCTGTGTTTGTGATTGTTTCTGTGTTTGTGATCATTTCTGGTGTGATAATCATTGTGCGATTTATATAGTAAATTAAGTTAGTTTGAGAATTCTATACATTCCTCATATACACTATACACACCCCCTCTAGTGTTGATTCTGCCTTAAGATCCGCATTCTGCATCCTTGACATTAGATGTCGGTGTATTCATCTTCTATTTTTACATCTTATTCTGTGGAGTTGGTTATAATATTGACTTTTGAGGGATGATTATGTTGTTGTATTCTAATTTGTGACTAGGCTCTTATTTTTATAAGACATATGGTAGTTTAATGGTTTGTAGTTGAATGAATAATTAGTTTTGAAATAAAATTTATGTTTTCAATTTAAAAATATTTCTGTTATATTTATTATTTAATTGTCTTATGAATTTTAATCTCGATGATATATGTATTTATGCCTACATTGCTCCGCCTTTCTTAGCATAACCCTACTTAAGGGAATGTTAAGGGGTGTGGGGTGTTGCATTTGGTATCAAAGCCTAAGGTTACAAGATTCCTAAAATATTTTTTTAGAAGATAGTTGTTTTTTAAAAGAAAGTAGATTTAAAAGAAAGGAAATTTTGAAAATAAAGTATATCTCTTCAAATCAAGTATAACCTTTTGTTGGTTCTTTTGAAATCTTAATCTCTATCTTTTCTCTTGGGCTGTATGGTGGGTGCCCTAATTCTCCCTAAAGGTGTCCCTGTTCCTGGTTGGTTCCATAGATATCTTAAGGCTATGATACCGACCGATGCACATGGGCCTGCACATGGTCCGACACCCGCTGTTGGTGCCACGTCTATAGTTCATCCTAACCCACTATTGACTATGTCTTCTATAGACTTTGCAAGTATTTCTCAAATCTTGAAGGTAGATCTATCTTGGGCACAGAGTGTTTTTTTGAGGCACGTATTTGGCTAAAGAGTACAGAGAGGATTCTTGGATTGTTGGAGCTTGAGGATCGTCAAATAGTTCACTTGGCCTCTTGGCAACTGGAGGAGAAGATGTCTTACCAGTAAGAAATAGTTAAGTTGAGGGTGAAGAGATCGATTGGGCCGGATCCAAAGACATATTTGAGAGGTGACTCTTGTCTTAGGTTGAGGAGGGTATTCAGTTGGAAAAATTTTCTTGCACTGAAGGAAGGAAATCTTTCGATAAAGGAATATATCAATCACTTCAATGAGTTGTCAAGGTTTGGGATGGATCTAGTCAATGCAGCTCCCAAGCAAGCTGTCAAATTTGCAAGAGCATTGAACCAAACCCTCCAGTGGTCGATGAAAATATACCCATGGGAGCAACATTAGAGTCATTAGTAGAAATGGATCTTATGTCAGAGGATGCAAAAGAAGAGGTTAAACAGGATAAGGAGAAAGTTTTTAAGTTTATAGTTTTGAAGAAGCAATGGTGGAAAAATAAGAGAAAGGCAACAAGAAGAATGCCGGAGAACCTCAGAAAGGGAAGCTCAAGAAGTATGCTAAGTGCCATGATTATGGATTGATGGTTCATTTTGTCAAGGACTGTAAGAATACAGTGAAAGGAAAGTGCTATAATTGTGGGCATCCCAGACAACTTAGTAGAGCTTGTCCCTTGAGGACATAAAAAGGGGATAGTATGCTAGTGGCTCTGGTACATGTCTTAGAGGTAGATCCATTTAGTGGTGGAGCAAAGAGAGAGATGAAAGTTCTAGTAAAAGGTTTGATTTCTATTTCTAACTTTCTGATTCATAATCTCTTTGACTCAAGAGCATCTCATTCTTTCATCTCTAGTTGTTTTGTCAATTGTTTGCACTCAGACATTTCTTTAGTCACTGATCACATAGTTGTTTTAAACTCCACAGGGGGTTCTGCACATTTATCCCTGATTTATAGGGGTTTGAAAACTTTGGTATTTGGCGGTGAATTCAATTGTGATGCTTATGTATTGGGATTCTCGGGGTATGGGATGATCCTAGAAATGGATTGGCTAGCCATGTATGGGGCTATTCTGGACAGCGAGAGGAGGGTCATTCAATTAGGGACATGTAGTTGTTGGACCCTCGAGATTTATTATGACCCATAGGGGTCAGTCATGTTAGGCTTTCTTTATTCCTATATTCATCAGTCAACGATATTGATTTAGTACTCATAGTGCGCGAGTTTCTAGACATGTTTGAGGTGAGAGGGATACCACCTAAGAGGGAGGTTGATTTCTAGATATATCTTAGTGAGAATGCAAAGCCCATAGCATTCCTCCTATGACATATGGCTTTAACGGAATGAAGAGAGCTGAGTAAGCAAATGAGTGAGCTGTTAAAGAAGGATTCATCAGGTTAAGTATCTCTAAGTGGGAAGCGCCAGTCGTCTTTGCTACAAAGGTGGATGGTCCTCTTCGACTTTGTGTGGATTATAGGGAATTGAACAAGCTCAAGAAAAAGAACTGCTACCCACTCCCTAGGATAAATGATTTGTTTGACCAGTTGGATGGCGCATCAGTATTCTTTTAGTTAGATTTAGCTATTGATTTTCATCATCTTAGGGTGGAATATTATAGCAATGACAAGATGACCTTTTGGATACTTGATGAATTGTTCGAGTGTTGGTGATGCCTTTTGGGATAACCAATACCCCGGTCTGTTTTGTGGATCTAATGAGCAGAGTCTTCCGGGACGTTCTTAATAAGTTTGTGGTTGTTTTTGTTGATGACATTTTATTATTCTCTAGAAGCGAGGATAGGAACGCCTTACATTTAGAAGAGGTTCTTCATACTCTATCAGCACATCAGTTAAAGGAAAAGTTTTTCGAAGTTCCATTTTTGGCATGAGGAAGTGTGTTTCTTAGGGCACATGGTTTCTAGAGAAGGGCTGGCTTTAGATCCTGCCAAGATGGTGGCGCTATCGAACTGGAAGGCCCCTAAGAATGCTACTGAGGTAACTAACTTTCTAGGTTTGGAGAGTTATTATAGAAAGCTTATTAAGGATTTTGTGTGGATTTCCCCACCGCTTACCCACCTCACCAAGAAGAATTTAGCTTTCGTGTAGGACGTAGACTGTGGGAATTCCTTCATGAGACTTAAGAAGGCTCTTACCAGTGCGCCATTTTTGATGCTTCTGGATGGTTCTAAGATGTTTACAATATACATTGATGCATGTGGAACAGACTTGGGTGTAGTACTGATGCAGGAAGGTACGGTAGTATGATATGGGAGTAGGTTGCTTAAGACTCACGAGAGGAACAACCCTACCCATGATTTGTAGTTGGCTGCGATTGTTTTTTGCACTCAAGCCATGGAGGCATTATCTACATGGCGAGAGGTTCGAGCTCTACAAAAATCATAAGTCGCTGAAGTAGTTGTTCTCATAGAAGGATTTGAATGTAAGGCAACAACGCTAGATGGATTTTTTGGCATTATAGAATTTTGAGATAGCATATACCCCTAGTAAGGGGAATGTAGCTGAGGATGCCTTCACTAGGAAGATAGCGTCTTTAAGTCGTGGGAGAGCTTGGAGTACATTTATACTTTCAGCTTTAGACCCTCTACATACTGTACACCTGGATTTTTAGCATTTTTAGGGATTTAGCCTACTTTGATGGAGCAGATTGGCTCGAGGCAGCGAGAGGATCTAGAGCTACTAGATATTTCTGATCATCTAGATAGAGGAGAATCCTTTGGGCATCTCTAAAAATATTTTATTAACGTTAAGGGTTGGCTGCAAAGAGATGGAAGATTTTGTGATCCCAGCATCAATGACTTAGTGAATGTGGTATTGGATGAAGCATACCTTTCGAGGATGACCACCTATCTCGATGGTGAAAAAATGTATAGGTACATGAAAAAAGTGTTTTATTAGAGCGGACTAAAGAAAGTTATCATTGAGTATGTGATGAAATGCTTGGTTTTACAAAGGGTAAAGGTGGGGCAACAAAAACCTATGGATTTCTCCAGCTATTAGACATGCCACAGTGGAAGTGGAAGAGTGTGTCTATGGGTTCTAGAAAGGGAAACACTAGTATTTGGGTTGTAGCAGACAGGATGGCGAAGAGCACCTATTTCATTTTAGTTAAGAGTAAGATAACAGTGGCTTAGTTAGCTTCTTTATACATCAGAGAGAATTTTAGGATCCATGGTATACCTTCCATCATAGTGAGTGACAAAGTCCTGATCTTTACTAGTGAGTTTTAAATGACCCTACAAGGGACACTAGGGACTCAGGTTAGATTGAATATCGCCTATCACCCTCAAACCGATGAGCAGTATGAGATGGCGAATACAGTCTTTAACGATTTGTTGAGTTTATGCGTCTTGGACTTTTGAGGTACATAGGAGGAGAAGCTACCTTTGGTTGATAGTAGCTTCCAGACAAGTATAGGGATGGCTCATTTCGAGGCACTCTATGGACGACCATGCAGATTGCCTTTTTGTTGGTAGGAGACAAAGATAGACTATTGTTTGGCCCAAATATGGCTAGGGAAACCACAAAGAAGATTGAGTTGATAAGAAAGAGGATGAACACGACCCACTATAAATAGAAATCTTATGACAACAAGAGGAGAACATACTTAGAGTTCAAGGTAGGAGACTTGGTTTTATTAAAAAGCCACCTCAGAGGAATATGGCGAGGTTTGGTTTGTTTGGTATGCTTGCTTCCAGTTACGTAGGACCGTTCACTATTGTGGATAAAATAAGGAGGATGACATATAGTGTGATATTGCCTGAGAGACACGCTGGAGTTCACGATGTATTTCATGGTTAGCACTTGAGGAAGTGCCTACATGATTATGTTGAGGTAGTTGAGCCTGGTCAGCTCGAGGAGGGTGAGAACGAGTGTGATGCATTGATTAGACCTATGCTAACTCGGATATTGGAGAATGAGGTGAAGCATTTAAGGAATAAGGAAGTGAAGCTAGTAAAAGTTCAGTGGGGAGACGACATCAGGGATACAATGTGGGAAGCTGAAGAGAAGATACACATTTCCTTTCTTTTCCTTTTCAATGATACGCTTTGAAATTTTCCATCATTAGTGTTTCCTTTGAATACGTTCTATATTCCATATCCTTAGAATTGGTATATCGTAGAATATAACCTATGGGTGATAGGATTTTTGTAGATACGTTAATTAAACATGTTATGTATGATGTACGCAAGTGGTTTCAAGTGTTTTCTAGTGTATGCAAATGGATGCATATACATATGCTAGACATTATTAGAGATCGACAAATAAGGACACTAAGTTTACGCATATGTGTAACAACCTGGAGAATCAGAACAAATTTAAAATTTTTATTTTGGTTATTTTAATGAATTTTGAATATTTAAAATGATTTATTTTAAATAATAACGATGGAAAATATTCGACGAAGTTAAAATGAATAAATTTATTTTAATTATAAAACGAGCCTGAAATGGTGCGGTAGTTTGAAATTTCGATTTCTAATTTCAATTGAATATACAGAATTCAGTATTAGTCAGAAATGGACGAAATAAGAAATATTTGAATCTGTTTAATCATATCTTTCCAACGGATGTAAGAAACTGAGATTTCACTTTATACGTTGAGAGATATGTCCAGTTTAAAATTCAGAAAAGTCATTGTGGAATTTATATATATTTTAATATATATAAAGCCCTTAAAAATAGCCATTTTGCAAACGACCTCTGTTTTCGACGAAACCACTTTTGTTAGATCCAGGATGTCAAATTATAGCTAGATTCCAAACTTCATAATTTTTGGGATTGATATGTGAGCGTGGCAAAAGAAAACGTGTTTTATCATTTTAAGTCAAATTTAATCGACTGGAAAATGGCCATTTTTCAAATGACCTTCAAATTTGACGAAGTTAGATTTATTAGCACCATATCGTCAATACGAAGCTAGAAATAATTTTTCTAGAATTTTCAGATTCTGTGTGTGGCCCCAGTAAAGAGAAATGTATGTTTAAAATTCAATATAATGATTTATATTTTAATTTAAATGGAAACTGATTGAAACGGTCGAATTGGCTTATGATACATATCTCATTGTGTTCGGAATGGGGGTAATTAGCTAGAGACGATAGTCGTTGGGTTTGAATCAGAGTTTGAGTGGAAAGGTAACCTTTTTGAGATTAAATAAATTAAATATATAATTAAAAAATTAAAAAGTCAACCCCTCTTCAACTTAACCCCCCTCCCCGTTCATTTTTCCCAATCTGAAGAAATAAAAGAAGAAGAAAAAACGTCGTAACCTCTAACCCTAGTCGCTCCCCTTGCGTCGATGCGCCACCGTTGGTGGACCTCCACCGATGACCCCCCCACTCCACCGCCGGCCACCCTGAACCCCCGCCTCCGGCCATCTAAGCAACTTCACCGCCGACAGCAGTCCGGCCGCCTCCACCCGCGACAGTTATTCCACCTGTGGAGCCCCTGCGAATATAAAAGGTATATAACCTTGTTTTGTTCTCATTTTTATATATATAAATTCAAATTGAATTTTATTTTTAGTATATTTATATGAATAGCATAAAAAAGTTAGAATTTTTATTTATAAAAAGTTAGATTTTTTATTATAAAAAGATAGGATTTTTATATATGTATGTTAATAAAAAAAATATGATTTTTATGTTGAAAGCGAGATTATGAAAATGAGATCTTTTTACATATATGTAGCGAATTAAAGATTTAATCTTTATGAAGAGAAAGACATGATTTTGATAGGAACAAAACTATAAAAAGTTGAGGTCTTTTAACTATAGAAAGTTGAGGTCTTTTAACTATAGAAAGTTGAGATTTTTAACAATAGAAAGATTAGATTTTTATATAGGAAGCGAAATAAAGATGTGATTTTTTATATGAATTCTCTTTGTTTAAAAATACGATTTTTATATAAGAATTAACATTATAAAGATATCGAAAACTGAATTATAAAAATATAATTTTTATAATATAAAAATGTGATTTTTAATAATAAACTACGTGATACAGATTGCGATGGTACTGTCGGAAAACAAATCTGAATTCAAACCATTCAGAGATAAGGAATGGAGGAGTGGATCCCAAAGGTGAGAACTTCTCACTTTTATTTTATTTTCTAGTTAAAATATATACTAGGATGCAGACGGTGCTTAGCAGCACCCAACACCCGTCGTCCACAGACCATGGACAACTTGTTTGTTTGATTGTATGTTGTTGTGAAAATTGTTTGTGATGAGGAATGGATAAATAAAATATTCATAAATGGAAATAAAACATTTTATCGTTAAAAGTATAATTTTTGACGTGTATATGAATAAAATAAATATTTATAAACAAATCGAACGATTTGTTTATGTACACACAGTTGACTGACATTGATTGGGACGATAAATTTTACACATCGCCTAACTGCACAAATAAAATACGATATTTGTTGATTGAAACCCCACACGGGTATTGGGACGATATATGACATACACTAATCCCAATAATTAGTTGTATGTCTATCGATTGATTGATAGGCTGTGTAAGCATTGAATATTTATATTTAATGCTTATGCAGTGTAGAATGCACTCTGAATGATGGATGATTATTTAACACTGTTGTTGTATACATGTATTGTATGAAATCCATATAATCAAATTATATGGTAATTGACTGTGTATGATTCCAGTTCAGAAAGAATGAATATTTTAAAATAATATTCAGTAATGGATCAAAAATGTGATTTTGATGTCCGATTTGGGATGGACACGAATATATTTAAATATTCAAAGCCGTGTTGATTAGATTGACGCCATTTTGACGTGAACGATATTTATATCGATTTTATTCATTTTTATAATGAATACCGAAAAGGAATTGATTTCAAAATATAATGGTTTGAAAATAATATCATTTATATATTGATACTATGGAATATTCAAATTTGATTAGAAATTGAATATGAAGTTGAAATCGTTTTGAAAACGAATTTAAAATGATTTATAAAATACATTTTAAAAGGAAATCGACGAAATATATATTATATATATATAATATAATGGCCTAAATAGAACGCGCTGTGCCACGGCAGTTCGCAAATTTCGACCATTGACTTCGAACGGACATTACGGGAGATTCGACCATTGGATTCTCCTAACAGAACCGTTGGGTTCGTATCGAAAAGGGCTTTCCAAAGAATATGAGAGATTTGAAATCTAACGGTTGGATTTGGAATTATGTCCAAATCAAATTTGGGAAAGGTCGCTGTAAGTGCAGTTCGATGGCCATTTATGGAAATCGACTGTATGGGCCTTGATAAAATTATTAAAAATATCAATAATTTCTATAAAATCATATTAAATGATTTGGAAAAAATTAGGATGAAAAATTCCATATTTGAAATGATAAAAATATATTTTTATCGAATTGAACTAGTTTTGAAATAGAATAATAAATCCAATATTTTAAAACAAATAAATTGGATTTGAAATGGTTTTAAAAATAACTAGGATTTCCAATATATGAATTGAAATGGATTTGAATCAAAATTATGCTCGGAATATTTCGATATTGGACTTCGTGATTATACGAATATTGTGGTGGAATTTGGAAGGTATATATATATCGTTATTCGAATACGATATTTGTTGGTTTCAGAATTTGATATTGAATATAAGCTGATATATTTTCTATTCAGAGCCTTGTATTTAATATCAAATTGGATTTTGGGTTTGTTGTGAATGGTATCTTTAATAATACTGTTTTAAACCCAATGGAGTTAAGAAAATTAGAATCTGACTGGAGATTAGTTAAGTTGAATGGTTTCCTGGGTCTTGATCTGATGTTGGTTTCGGTCTTCGGGGTTAATACTTAAGGAATTGTTCTCTTACTAATTTACGGTTAGAGACTGATGTGATTTTAGGTTTGTCGTGGATGGTGCCTTCATTAACACTGTTCTTAAACCCGGTTGAGAAAAGATTAAATCTTTTTATTTATATTTAATGAAGTATACCAATTAATTAATATTTAATTGGAATTGAATTGAAATTGATCTTTGAGTTTATCGTGAACGGTGTTTTAAATAACACTTGATCTTTAACCCGATTAACAATGGAATGAGATTTTGGGTTGTCGTGAATGGTATCTTTAATAATACCGTTCTTAGACCCAATGGAGTTAAGAAAATCAGAAACTAACTGGAGATTAGTTAAGTTGAATGGTTTCCTGGGTATTGATCTGATGTTAGTTTCGGCCTTCGAGGTTAATAGTTAGGGAATTGTTCACTTGCTAATTTACGGTTAAAGGCTGATGGAATCGAAAATGATTTTGGGTTTATCGTGAACCGTGTTTTAAATGACATTGGTTCTTTAACCCAGTTAAAGTCAGGATATGATTTCCCAAGTTAAACAATCGTTAATATTGATTTTTAGGAAGGTTAAAACCAAGTGGAGTTTTAATGCATCTTTAATTAGATTGAAATGATATCCAAAGGAAGATTAAAGAATAAATTCAAAGAATTTATCTTTGATAAAATTAATGGGAACCTTTCCCAAAGTATATGAATATTTGAATGAAGGAATATTCCGGATTGGAATGAGGCGTATGTTGTGTTTTTATAGCACTTGTTTATTATATACGCGAGTTATTCAGAAAGACCGGGTTTATCCCATTTTGAATAACTGATTCGACGATATGTCGAGGATGAAGACAGCGGATGAAGACCACAGGTCTTCACATCGTTTGGATGATTACTGATGTCTTGATTTGGGCTGTACACCCAAGACGAGGTAATAAGTGATGATCGTCCAGACGTACTTGGAGATCGACGGATATGCGAAGGTCTCTCCCCTGTATTGGACATATGGGGGAGGAATAAGGTGCCTCCGGTTTCGTTCAGACCCAGAATCAACTTGTAAATGGATGCGTGTCTGACATTGAATTTTGTTCTGTGTTGATTGATTTCTATTAAATATATATCTGTTTGGCGGCGGAGAATTTATTCTCTTGCTTAACGCCATTCTCTGAGATGTATGAGCTCATAGGTTATATATTGATAGATATCAGTCGCATGACATGAATTGTCTATGTGGCATGCTAAGATGCAGTGATCAAGGCTTTTATTGAAAAGCAAAGTCTTGGTTGATGATCAAAGCACAGCTTTAATATAGCATAGCTTTGTGTAGTGTTAATTCGCGAGGCTCACACCCCGGTATGAACCAGAAATGGGAGAGGACAGCAGGGAGAGCATTGCATTTCCTTCTAGATAGGAGTGTTGTCAGCGTTTTACCAGCCCTGACATTTTACTCATGTGGATGTTGCATATGTTGCTTATTACTTGATGGAAGTGAGGCGTCTCGGTTATATCGGTCTATCCAGGGCCGATGGAGTCATTTGGCTCATTTACGCCCCATAGGGCGGGGAAACACATGCTCAGGAATTATTACTTCACCATTGCACTTAGTGTGGACCGGCCCTGCATGTTGCCTAGGTACAGTTGCGGCTGAGTCCTGAGACATGGGCTAGATTGTCTCGAAACGGTAGGATTGCGCCTTGCCTTGGTTCACAGATGGAAATCCAACTTTCAATACGTGACAATTGCGGTTTTGATTGTAGAGCCAAGTATTGGCGACATGATATATGGTACCCATGCCGCCTACGATTGATACATTTATATTTGAAGTTGTTTTATACAGTATGCACTTATAATAGTATCAAATGATTTGATTTAACGTACCAAGCATGTTTGGATATTATAAGGGAAAACCCTATCCCCCGGCTTGCGTTGCATTGTGTGATAGGATCTGGGTCTTATAATAGCTTCATTTTTCCAAAAAATCATTGCGCTGTTTTGTTATATGCACTGATATTCTTGGGAGGAAGCCCGTTTCGTGTTATACGGCGTTGTCCCTTGATATATCTGATTTAAAGTAAAGTTTTAAATAACTGTTTTAGTTCTCACACCAGTCACATGACTGACCTGGAGTTTATTGTTTTAACCTAAACTATGGGTGCCCCCTATTTGCGCACAGTTTGGTTTTACAGATTTATATTCACAAGATCCTGGTTTACAGCTGGAACAATATTCGGAAAGCTCTATCTCCGTATATTATTTTCAGTTTTGTTTTGTATTATTTTCCACTGCATTGTAACTTGTAAATCTCTGATATTTAGTAAATGTGTAATATTTATTCATACTCTATATATTCTTGTATTCTGATGAAATTGTTGTAATAGACAATGAAATATTCTTCTGTTTGTGTTCTGATTTGTCGTGTTCTCAATTCAGTCCGGGCTTTCCTTCACGAGGGAGTTCGGGTCGTTTCAATATGGATGTGTGTGCAATTTTTTGTTTATTTCCATGATTGATAAATGGACAGTTACCATATGATTATGGCATATGGATGATGTTTACATCACGCATGTAGAACTACTTGTTATCATTATGATTTTTGCATATATTTAGATGCATGACACAAACATAATTGCGTAAAGTGGAGGTCAACTAAATCAGTAGACTACTTAATCTTTTGCCTTATTTAGGGATATATATATACAACACATGCAAAATAACACAAATTGCATTAGAAAACATAAGGACAATGGAAACAGTGGTTAATGGTTGAGTAGGTGGATATAGATATTAGTTGTAACTACTTATATCATTCTTTTGTCTTAGAGGTTTCAAGGATGAAATCCTCAAAAGAAGGGAAGAATGTAACGACCTTAAAGTTTGAATAGTAATAAGTAATTAAAGATTTAATTAATAAAATAATAAGTTAGTAAAATTGTCAGAATTTGGCTACGGGAGTTGGACTGTTGAATCTGTTTTTTGGTTAATTTTCATATATAACTTGTCTGAATCTGAGTTAGTATAGACAAAATATGAGAGTCATAGGTTTAAATCGGAATTAATACAAGAACAAAAAGAAAAAAAGTTGATCCAACCTAGCATAGGTTAACCCAACCATGAAACGTTTGACCTATAGGTCGACGTATGAAAGGTCAGGGTCGACCCACCTTTTGTACCTGGACATTATTTTGTCTGAACAAAATTTTAAATCGACATGGTTAATTTCCGGATGTTAGAATGACAAATCTGGGTGTTGTTAATGAACCTATGATGAGTAAGAAACAGATTAAAACTTAAAATCCAATGGCTTATGATCCCTAAGCTACAATATAAAGAAACCCCTAGACCTAGCCATTTTTCACACACTCAAATTTTCTCTCAATGGGTTCATCAACTGAGGCAAGACCCCAAAAATTAAATATTTCCAAATAGAGAATCTTTTAAGTAATAATATTAGACACCACGGGACAAGATCTACAAAGGCTATGGAGGAAAGCTTAAGACCACGAGTAAGTGTGTAATTATTCAGACTTTCGTTAATTTAGGAAAATAGGGTTTATAATAGTTATAGATTTTCATGTATTTTTTCTTATAGTTTTCTTACATTTTTCCTTATAGTTTTTCTTATAATTTTTAATATATTTTCTATAAGTTATTTTTTTGTTAAGCTATTATCTACAAGAATTTCTCTGTTCCTTTATACAATTTTCTTTTTTTATTTAAGTTCTATAAGATATTTTTATAGTCTTTTTACCTTTAACATATTTTGACCCGTCAGTTATTTGCAGTTTCTACAATTATTTAGGTTTATGCCTAAAACATACATAGATCTGTAAATGCTAATTTGTTGATGACTGATTTAATCCTCTTTTTGCATGTGGAAAATAGAATTAAAAGTAACAATTGTCTGAACATGGATTAAAAGGAAAAAAGAATTAAATTTACAAAAATGTGTGCACAAATTGTAGATAAATTAAGAAGGAATTAAACATAATTAGGCAAATTAATGAGAATTCGCAATAAATTATAACATGGGTTGTAATTTGAATAGAAACAGAGAATGAACATGATATTACGATAACCGTATGGACATGTTAATAAATCATAGTAAGCAACTTTGAGATATTTGCAACTAGAACTATAACATTGGGCTATAATTAAGAAATAAAATGGAAAGTCTTATTATAATTAAAACTTAGACTTGCGATTAAGTTTAATAAGCATGTAATAGTACCAGTCTGTTCTAGCAGCGAATGCTAATTAGAGAAAGTAAGTGATCAATAAAGTTCAATAAGTATGTAGAGCAACAAGTAATTAGGGAAAATAAGTAACCAATAAATAAGGCCTAGATCAATAAGGACTGCACAGGGGCGCAAATTAGATATTTGTTTGCTTGGTCTCGTACCAACAACATTCCTTTTCAAGTCTATTATTGATGATCTTATATAGGTAGGGTGGAGGCTGGAAACGCCTATGCTGATTGGGGTGAGTAGAAAGTCAAAAGAGATAGGGGCATGTGTGGGTGTGCTTCAGTGGTGTCCTAGTGAGAGGGGACATCGATAGCGGATAATAAGTCATTGTTGCATTCAAAAGCAATTAGTTATGTCTTCATTGATGGGCAGGATAAGACCTTAAATTCATAAAGGCATTTTACCATGCGAGATGGTATACCTGTAGGATAAAGCCAATTGATTGATAGTATTAAGAAATTGCCCTATTTCTTATGATCAATAATTGAGTAAGTGAAAACAATTGAACAATCGGTACTTCTCAAGTATATTTGTCTTCTGTAGTAGTGCACGGAAGCTTACCCTATTTCACACTAGAACTATTATTGAGTCTATTTCTCTATATATTACTCAATCATGCTAGTAATTACACCATTTACTAGATTTTGTGTCTGACCCACTCCTTTTTCATCCTCCCCCCTTCCCCCCACCCAATCAGGCTCGCATGGATAAAGTGATTTGTTCAAATTTCTTGGAGGATCATTTTGGAAGTTTATTCTTGTTGCTGATGTATTCATCTTATATGTTTATATATTATTCTTTGGAGTTGGTTGCACTATTGAACTTTGAGGGATGATTATGTTATTGTACTTTGATTTGTGACTAAGCTTTTATTTTCATAAGACATGTAATAGGTTTATGGTGTACGACTAAAATGAATAATTGATTTTGAAATAGAAGTTATTTTCAATTTAAAAATGTTTCTACTGTATTTATTATTTTATTATCTTATGGATCTTTGCCTCCGTGATATATGCCTTTATACCTATAACGCTCCACATTTCTTACCATAACCGTACTTTAGGGAACGTTAAGGGGTGCAAGTTGTTACATTTGGTATCAGAGCCTAGGGCTATAGGATTTCTAAAAAATCTAGAAGAAGGATATTTTCCTAAAGAAAGTAGACTTTCAAAACAAAAAGAAAATTTTAAAATAAAGCTTATCCTCTCAAGTCAAACATAGCCTTCTTTTGATTCCTTCAAAATCCTTATCTTTGTCTTATCTCTTGCGCAATATCGTGGATGTCTCAAATCTTCTGTAGGGTGCCTCTGTTCCTAGTTGGTTCCACAGTTATCTTGTGGCTACGATGCCAGCTGAAGCACAAGAGCCAGCGCGAGGTCTGACATCTAATATTTTGGTTCCTCCTAACCCACAAGTTGCAATTAACTTCCTTGTACTTTGCAAAGATTTCTCTAATCTTGGTGGTAGATTCTCAATCATAGAGAATTTTGTTGAGGCACGTATTGGCTAAGGAGCACGGAGCGGATTCTTGGAGCTTAAGGGCCATCGGGAGTTCAGCTGGCCTCTTGGAAACTAAAGGAGGAGGCATCTTATTGCTGGGAGATAGTTGAGGTTAAGGGTGGAGAGGTTGGTTGGGCCAGACTTAGAGACAAATTTCAGAAGGAATTCTTGTCTTGGGATTAGAAGGCTATTCAATTGGAAAATTTTCTTTGGTTGAATCAAGGAAATCTTTTGATAAAGGAATATATATCAATCACTTCATTGAGTTTTTAAGATTTGAGATGGATATAGTCAATACAACTCACAAAAAAGCTGTTAGGTTCACGAAAGGATTGAACCGACACATCCAAGGTGTACCCATGGGAGCAACATTTGAATCGTTGGTGCAATGGTTATTATGTCTGAGAATGCAAAGGAAGAGGTTAAAGATGGTAAGGAGGAAGTTTCTAAGTCTACAAGCTTGAAGAACAGTGGTGGAAAATAAGAAAGGCAACAAGAAGAATACTAGGGAACCTTTGAAAGGACAGATCAAGAAGGATGTTAATTTCCCTTCCCCATCAAACCTTACAACATTTCTGAGAGGGGATACAGTCATTCAACAAATTCCAAAACTAAATAGAAAATTCAGTCAACTAAATCCAACTTTAGTCAACTAAATAAAAAATTCAATCAATGTTTTTTAATTGGATTTTCCTAGCTTGAAACTTGATTTCGAAGTTAAATCAGTTGACTAACTTACTTAATTCGGCCGGTTGAACCAATATAACAGCTATGTTTTTCAAAACATGAATAGAACTCTCCTTTACCAAAACTTTCTACTCTTTGTTAATGGTTTCAAATATTTCCTTTGATCAAACCTCTTCATTAACAATTGGAACCCTTCATTTCTTATATAAAGCAAGTTATGTCAAAGACAATTTAATGAATACTACTTTCAAATCTTTCTATCTCACTTTTAACTTTATGTGCATTTATATATACACATTACTTTCAAAATGATCACTTGTACATTAATTCTTACATTCTTGTAATCAAATTACTTCCATATTCTTCATGAATACATTATATACCACTTGGAAGAAGATTATAGGAATGGTATACTGCAATGGATCATCACGTCAATTATAGCATATAAAGCCAATCCTACTATTACCCTTGTAGTTGAAGTCTTGTTTTGTCGCTCAAGTGAAGTCTCATTCGGATGCTTGGGCAAGTACATTGAAACCCTGTTCGGCTACTATGGTACTTATCCTTCCAAATTAAGTGAGGATATTGTTAGTTAAATTCCAGAAAGAGTCTAGGATTGGAAGTAGGATTGAAGGTTTGAACCAATATAAAATCATCTATCTCATTTATATTTTTCATTGCTATTACAGTTATCTTACTACTGATGTGATTGTTGCACTTCAATTTTGTATCTATATATTTTTCCATCATTGATCCAGGTCATAATGACTATTGATCGATGCTCACTGGCTTTTCAAAAATGATTCAATATAAAGTATTTTGGTAATCATAAGTTTAAAAAAACGTCCATGTCTTTGTATGGCATAGCATTAGGAGGTAATTTCTTTTAAAAGGTTTTGCTCGGCATTAAAGTTAATATGTGGCATAGTCATATGTATTTATAATTCATGTCTCACACTGGTTTTGCAAGCTTGATCTATGTATTAAAAAAGTACTTGGGATATATCCAAACAGTTTCAGGATTAGCTGAAGACGCTTGGAGTTTCCAGAGGAAAGCTAAAGATCTTTATTAATATATGGATAGAGTTTACTTTTTCACTGTATTTATTGTTCTTCAACATCTACAATGGAAGGTATTTATAACTGTATAGACTGGGCTTAGGTTAGACTCTGATATATATATTTTCAAATTTCACTATAGGTTTATGCATTGAAATAATACATGTTATTCCATTCGTGTAAGATTATATTCTATCTTTATTTTCTTTTACCCTTAAACCATCGGTTTTTCTGATATTTTAACGTTCGGCGTGAAATACAATGGCCATATTAGTGTCAGTTTTTTAGGGTTGAAAACTTTATTCGTTATAATTGATAATGAAGCTTAGGTTGAGCGAACATATGAGCTTGGTAAGGGTAAGTCTCATCGATGATTGGGTTACAAAAATCCTAGGATAAATATCTTATTAGAAATAGGGCATGAATCACCCTAGTAAGAATCTGGGAGTACTACATATGAGCATGTATTTGTAATTGACTACTTAAATGGCTCATGTTGATTATTCTGTTGAGCGGTCTAATAAATCTGGTAAATACATAGGATGCCATATGATTGACGGTGATTCCTAAATACCTAAACGAGGCAAACCGACGCACTGTTTTGAAAAGATCACATTTATGAATATAGGAGAATAATTTTGAACAGGAATTTTTTTTAAGATGCATCCTCTTTGAAAAGTTTGGCAAATAAGTCTGAATTTGCATTGTGGCTATCATATTAATCTCCTAAGTGTCGATATATATTAGCTTGGGAGAACAGTATCGTATACTTTGTTAATAATTTTTCTTATCATTGTAAGATCAAAGCGAGTTCAAAATTCAAAAATACTAAATTAACTTATTTGTATGAAAAAAATTGAATGAAATATAGCGTAATCATTATGTAATTCCTAGTGGTTTTTGGATATATTGCTTAAGGACATAATAGGTTTTTGTAATTCGAGGGATGGATTGTGAATGAATCCAAAAGTAGCATAAAGGAAATGTGAAAAAAAAGAAGCTCAAGAAAAATAAAATTAAGACATTATGTTGGCCTCTACTGCTTTAGTTGTGGTAAAGAAGGGCATTATCTAGTTTTTTGTGAGGATGAGATAATAAAGAAACAAAAGAAAGAAAAACCAATTTTGTATAATCAAATCGACCATTAGGGAGGTTTGCTTACTGTGAGAGGGTCAAAACCAATTTTTCCGAAGCCTGTAAAATGTAACGACCCGGAAAATCTAAACCAATTTAAAATTTTTAAATTGGCTATTTTAGTGGATTTTAAATAAATATTTTAAATAATAATGATGAAAAGTAAGTTGAATCGAAGTTGAAAATAAATATAATTACTTTGAATTATAAACAAGGCCTGAAATGGCGCGGTAGTTTCAAAATTTGAATTCAAACTTTGACTGACTGTACCGGGTGCAAAACAAAACGGATTTGAGTGAAACCAAATATATTTAAATCTGTTAGTGAATATCTTTCTAACGAATCTGAAAAAGCGAAGTTTCATAGCGGAAAGCAAAAGTTATGGCCAAATGAATTTTCAGAAAGGTCGCTATGGAATTTATATAGCCCGTAAAAATGGCCATTTTGCAAACGACCTCGGAATTCGACGAAACAACTTTTGTTGGATGTTAAACTATTGCTAGGTTTCAAATTTCATAATTTTTGAAGCTAGTATGTGAGCGTGGCAAAGGAAAATGTGTTTTGGTCAATTATAGTTAAATTGGATCGACCAGAAATGGGCCATTTTGTAAACGGTCTCAGAATTCGACGAAACTAATTTTGTTGGGACCGTATCGTCAAAACATAGTCAGATTTATTTTTCTGGAATTTTTCGAATCAGTTTGTGGCCCTGGCAAATTGAAATGTACGTTCAAATTGAATATTGAATGTTATATATTTTAAATTGAGGGAAAACTGACTGAAACATTCGAATGGGCCTTCAAAACATGTCCCATTGTGTTCGGAATGGGGGTAAAACGCTAGGGACGACAGTCATTGGGTTTGAAAAGGGGTTCGTGTGTGAAAGGGGGTATTTTCGAAATTTAAAAATACATAAATAAAAAAAATTCCCATTGGCCTATTCACTTTTTCTCTCCCCGTCATCTTCTCTGAAACCCGCTCCCCCCTTTGAAACCGACGGCGCCTACAGCTCCTTCCTTCCCTTCTCTTTTTCTCCTTCCACGCGCAGAATTAAATCCCCTCCAGTAGAAAATTTTGTAGCCCTTCCCTCGATCTTCAAATCCATGGTGGTCGCGCCCCTCCTCGTCGTGTCCTCCTCGAGAATCGAGCGCCTGAAGTTCCAGACTTTGGAGCTCCACCGCCGCCGCTAGAAGCCATCGCAGGGGGACCCACTTCTGGCGCAGGTGCGCCTCTCCGAGCTCTTTCATGTGGCGAAGGCCGATCGTCATACCGTGCTTTGGATTGCTCGAGAAATTGATACCTAGTTTTGAACACATTAGAAAGGTAAACGGCTGATTTAATTTTAAACTATATTATAGCAGTTTAAAGCGCCACGGTTTTTGATTTCACTGTAAAAGTTATATCTTTTTCGTTTTTTGACGAAATTCAGTGAAACAAGAGACAGTGGACTCGTGTGGACGTCTTCTACATTCTAGAAGAGACCGCATATTTTTCTGAGCCTTCTGCTATTTTTGGTGGAGTGGAACCCAATGTGTGATTTCTAAATTATAAACGATATGGAAAATGACGATGTATAAATTATATAGTCGATATATGACTTGTATAGGCGTTGTACACCTCATGTATAAGCGTTGCATAGGTTGTACGTTCGATGTATAAGTTATATACGCGTTGTAAAAATTATATATGTGTTGAAATAGAAGTGAAATGCTTATATAATATATATATACGCCCCTCGTCCACAAACCATGGACGATATTTATTGATTGTGATTGGTGTGAAAATTGGTGGATAGCGAATGGTTGATTATAATTGTTTGTGGTTGAAATTGATTGATTGTGGTTGAAAAATACCCGTTTGTGGTTGAGAATTATTTGGTTGAAACCACATAGGATTAGTTTGTGGAAATGGAAAATATATACATGCCGCCTGCGTGCGAACTAGATGCATGATTCCCCATTGTCAAAAGCTGCGAGGCTTTAAGGTAGAGCAAGGAGCCGTACTAGGGACGACCCCGGTTTTAACTACCCTGTCGTTATGCTGCCAAAATTTTGAATAGTATTCATGTGTTAGAATTATTTTCATGTGTTGAAACCATATTCGTGTGTTGAATTGAAATTCATTCGTTGAATAGAAATTCATGTGTTGAATGGTATTCGTGTTTTAAATATAAAAATCACCTTTTTATCTATATATATATATATAAACTATAGAAAACCTTCATGTGTTGAATAGAAATTCATTCGTTGAATGGAAATTCATGTGTTGAATGGTATTCGTGTTTTGAAATAAATTGTTTTATAATAAAAATCATATTTTTATCATCTATATGAACTATATAAAATAGCCGTGTTTTGAAAGAAATTGTTTTATAATAAAAATCATGTTTCTACCATCTATACGAACTATATAAAATAGTCATGTTTTGAAATAAATTGTTTTACAATAATAAAATCACATTTTTATCATATACATGAATAGTTAAAAATAGTGAAGTGTTGAAATAGAAGTCAGTTGGATAAAAATATCGTTTTTATCAAATGAATGAAAAGGAAATGGTTTTGAAGTCGAAGAATCGATAATATTTATATATATATTTATATATATAATTAAAATAAATCGAATAACGAAGCGACATTTCGTATTTTGAAACCGTGATTTCAAACGTTTGGTGCGGGAGATCCGACCATCGGATTTTCCCGAAACCGAAACCGTCGGGTTCGCTTTGGAAATATCTTTCCAACGACACCAACTTTGTAAAGATCCAACGGTTGAATTGTCTGGAATGTTTAATTCAAATCTAAAGAAAAACAGCGCCAGAATCGATTATATTTATATATATATATATATAATTAAATTAAATCGAATAACGACGCTGCAGTTCGTATTTTGAAATCGAAACTTCAAACGATTGTACCGGGAGATCCGACCGTCGGATTTTCCTAAAACTGGAACCGTTGGATTCATTTTGAAAAGATCTTTCTAATGATGTGAATTTTGTGAAGATCCAACGGTTAGATTTTCAGATATGTGTAAATCAAATCTGAAGAAAAACAGCGCCACGGTCGCGTTATGGCTTGAAGCGTCGTTTGAATAAATTGGGTATTTTAATTAAATAAAAATAGCGATAAATCGTTATAAAATATTATAAACCATATGGAATGTGAAATTTAGAAACTAACTGAAGGTTAGATAGATCGAATGGTTTCCTGGGTTTTGATCTGATGTTAGTTTCGGCCTTCGGGGTTAATATTTGGGAAATCGTTATCTTGCTAATTTACGGTTAGTGACTAATGAATTGGAATATGGCGTATGTTGTGTTTGAGTAGCACTTGTTTATTATATACGCGAGTTGTTCAGAAAGACCGGGTTTATCCCATTCTGAATAACTGAATCGACGATAAGAAGTCGAAGATGAAGACGGTGGTTGAAGACCGATCTTCACCTCGTTTGGATGGTAACTGACGTCCTGATTGGGAGGCATCCCGAAATATGGATAATGAGTGGTGATCGTCCAGACGTACGTGGAGATCGATGGATATGCGAGGTATATAATGCCTCCGGTTTCGTTCAGACCCAGAACGGACTTGCAAATGGATTGTGTGTCTGACATTTGAATTCATTCTGTGTGATTGATAGCCATCAGTTGCATGGTGTGAATTGCCTGTGTGGCATGCTAAGATGCAGTAATCGAGGCTTCTGTTGAAAAGCAAAGTCTTGTGGTTGATGACCAAAGCACCGCCTGTGTGGCGTAGCTTTGTGTATAACGTGAATTCGCGAGCCTCACACCCCGGTATGAACCAGAAACGGGAGAGGACCTCAGGGAGGACATGCATTTCTTCCTAGCTAGAGGTGGTGTCAGTGCTTAAACTGGCTGACATTTATATTATTTTCACCTATGTGGTTGTTGCTGTTGCGAGGCGCCTCGGTTATATCGGTCGATCCGGGACCGATGGAGTCATTCATTGGCTCGTTTACGCCCCAAAGGGCGGGGAAACGCAGTGTTCAGGAATTTTTAATCCACATCGGTGGACCGGCCCTGTCGCTCCAAGGGGCAGTTGCGGCTGTTCCTGAGGCTCGGGCTAGGCAATCTCGATGTCGGTAAGGACTATCTTTTGCCTTGGTTCATGATGGAAATCTAATTTCCAAATACGACCCCATGCGGTTTTGATTGTATACCTATATATGGCGACATAGTGGTATGGGGCATTAATGTCGTCTATGATTGATACTTATGATTCGAAATTGCTTTTGAAACATATAAACACTAGTAATAATATCAAATGCTTTTGTTTTATTCGTATCAAGCATACTTTGGCCGTTATAAGGTAAAAACTCTATCCTCCGGTTTGCGTTGCATTGTGTGATGGGAACTGAGTCTTATAATGACTTCATTTTTATAAAAAGCATTGCGATGTTTAAAAGAATTGTTTGTTTTAAAGCACTGGCAATCCAATGGAGTGAACCCGTTCCACGAAAGTGGTGTGGTCCTATGATTAGCCATATTATAAATGTGTTAAGTAGATTTCTCATACCAGTCCCATGACTGACTCGTAGTTTGTTTCACTTGCAAACTCGGGTGCCCCCTTTTCTACACGGACAGCCTTGTATTCATGTTTTATCAGGCTTTCTCTGGATAGCTGAAGATGGATTCTATCATTTATCTCTTTTTATGTTGTTCAGCTCCTATTGTACATTATGTTTTGTTTTTCCGTAGTAGACATTTATGTATAGCTGAACTGTATTTGTACTAAGTATGATCCTGTATACTGTGTAACTCTGATGATTACGTTTATCCAGTGTATTATTTGTTCATTATCTGGTGTATTTATTTATGTTCTGCTATTATCTGTTTATGTGTTATATTCCAAAGATTACCCTTGACACCGTCAGTACGGGTTTTGGGGTCGTCTCATCGTGGTATCAGAGCTTTGGTTAAGCTTAGTTCTGGAATATTACTTATGAACGAACTCGTCAGAAATAGAACCAGCAGTGTTCTAGGACGAGTAACTCATTACAGATAGGATCAGTGATATCCTAGTATGAGTAAAGCATAATGAAATACACCCCAGTAGACACATTTACATTGAAGTATTTGTCTCTATATTTTGAAATATCTTTTCTGTTGACCTGACACTTTGTTTGCTAATTGCAGACGCTCTAGAAAATGAGTGACAGGAACAGAAGAAATAATCGTATGGCTCGACCAGTTAATGAGCCAGTTGTGCTCCCGCAACCAGAATCAGATATAGAAGTTCTATTCAAGAGATTTCGAAATCTGCGTGGAACGCCATTCTTAGGCAAAGTGTCCATTATGGAAACACAAGCTTGGATTCGTTCTGCTGGGAAAATCTTTGACGGTTTAAAGCTGAGGGATGACCAGAAAAGATTACTGGCCTCCTGGGCACTCAAAGAAGAAGCTTTGTTTCGGTGGGATTCAATTATTAAAGAAAATCCAGAAGGTGATATCACCTGGAATAGGTTCAAAGTGATTTTCCAAGAAAGATTTACTCCTCCCGAAGCAACTGAGCGGTTATGTGATGAATTCTCTTATCTGATAAGAGGTGATATGACCGTCCCAGAATATCATAAGAAATTCAATGAACTTTCTCACTTTGCTCCTCATCTGATTCAAGATCCAAAGAGGACGAATCTTATATTTATTCATGGCCTGCAAAGGAAATATCAGAATAGTGTAATAAGGAATGTGAAGCTTCCTTTTTCTGAAATGATATACATGGCTTACTAGTATGAGGATCTCGACAAGAAAGGCATGCTACGCTACGAAGAGGAGGTCAGTCCTAGTAATAAAGGAGAGTCTGAAACTGATAGTCCGGAGGCCAGTACGATGTCTGAGGTCAGTAAGAAGCCTAAAGTGAATCGGAAAAGGGCCAGATCTGAGAAAGAATCAGTAATGACCGCCATATGCCTTAACTGCAATCAAAAGGGTCATCTTTCCAGGAAATGTAAGTCCTTGAAAATGCAGAAGAAGGAGGGTTCTAAATCAAAGAACAAGGTTAAAGAAAATAGAGAATGCAATCTTTGCCATCAGGTGGGTCACGTAAAGCAAGATTGCCAGCTATCAAAGGAATCTGAAACAGTACATATAAATGAAGTAGCAGAAACTTCTGAGCCCTCAGCTAGACAGGGAAGGCCTGATGTTTTAGAAGGCACGCTCAATGTCAAAAACATTCCAGTTAAAGTACTGTTTGATACAGGCACGTCACGAAGCTTCATTGCCAAGAATGCAGTTAAGAAGTTGGATTTGAATTTGAAAAAGATCAAAGAACCAATGACTGTTCATAATCCGGTTGGGGGTTCCCTCAATCTTAGTTGGGTTTGTGCGGTGCCTGTCTCTTTTTCCTGTTATAAGTTCCCTACTATCTCTATCGTCATGAATTTTACTGAATTCGATCTTATTCTGGGATTGGATTGGCAAACCAAATATGAGGCTGAGGTTAAATGCGCCGAGAGAGTTGTTAAGGCAAAGGCCCAATCAGGGAGATATATAACCATACCATGTGAAGGCCCGAATTCAAATAGAAAAGACTTTTGGTCGGCTCTAGATGTTTCTCCTGCTCAAATAGAAAATATCCCTGTAGTCACAGAGAATATCCCCGACCTCATCAAAGATATTCCTGTCGTAAAGAATTATGCGAACGTGTTTGAAGAAGCTGTTAGCTTACCTCCGCAGAGGGAAATTGATTTTAAAATTGCTTTAATCCCGAATGCAAGGCCAGTAGTGCATGCCATTCGGAGGATGACCCTAAAGGAGAAAGAAGAACTAGATAATCAAACACGACAGCTCGTATGGAAGGGTCTGATCAGGCCTAGTTTCTCTGATTCAGGAGCAGTAGTGGTGTTTGTCCCAAAATCTGACGGTACTCTGCGACTATGTGTGGATTATCGTGATTTGAACAAACAGACAATAAAGAATAAATATCCATTGTCACGAATCGATGATTTATTGGATCGTCTGAATGGAGCACAAGTATTTTCAAGGATGGACCTAGCTACAGGTTTCCATCAGCTTCGTATTGCTGAAGAGTGTGTTCCTATGACAGCATTCAGAGGTCCAGACTTATTTTACGAGTGGTTAGTAATGTCGTTCGGCTTATGTAACGCTCTAGCATACTTTGTCGATTTGATGAATAGAGTGTTTAGAGGAGTTTTGAATAAGTTTGTTCTGGATTTTATCGATGATATTCTAATCTTCTCTAAATCAAAGGCCGAACATGAAAAACATTTGGATCAAGTTCTAGAAATTCTGAGAAGGAATGTATTGAAAGCTAAACTATCCAAATGTATATTCTGGCAAGATGAAGTGAAATTTCTTGGCCACGTCGTATCGAAAGAAGGAATTACTGTGGATCCAAGTAAAATCACAGCTATTCAAAACTGGAAATAGCCTAGTACTCCCACAGAAGTCCGTAGTTTTCTTGGATTGGCTAGTTATTACCGGAAGTTCGTTAAAGATTTTTTGAAGATATCTAATCACTTAACGAAGCTTACAAAGAAGCACTCAAAATTCAAGTGGACTCCAGAATGTGAGGAGGCTTTTGAAGAGCTAAAGTTAAGATTAACAGCGGGTCCAGTGTTAACCATCATCGACGGCAATCAGGACTTGAAAGTCTGGACAGATGCCTCTAGAGAAGGCCTTGGCACAGTATAAATGCAAAGAGGTCAAGTTGTTGCTTATGCTAGCCGTCAGCTGAAGCCACATGAAAAGAACTACGTTACTCGTGATCTTGAGTTGTTGGCTATAGTATTTGCTTTGAAAATCTGGAGACACTATCTTCTGGGTGAGAAATTCGAACTATTTACAGATCACCAGTCGTTAAAGTATATGTTCACCCAGAAAGACTTGAATCTGAGGAAGCAACGTTGGCTAGAATTCCTTGCAGCATACGATTTTGAGATTCTATACACTCCAGGGAAAGCCAATGTCGTGCCCGATGCGTTAAGCCGAAAGAATGTAATGATCGCCATCTTTATTATTACGACTTCCTTGATTCACAAAATATCTATTCTTCAGAAGGATGATAATTTTATTAAGGATATGATCAAAAGGATTCAGAAAGGCGAACCCTCGTGTTTTCAAATAGATAACCATGGGGCCCTGAGATTGAAAGGAAGGATTTGTGTTCCCGACATTCCCGAGTTAACAAGGGAAGTGTTAGACGAGTGTCACAAGTCCAAGCTGAGTATCCATCCTGGAGTGGACAAAATGTATAACGATCTCAAGCGAACATTCTGGTGGAAGGCTATGAAAGGAGACGTTTCAATATATGTTAGCCGATGCCCTACTTGCCAACTAGTCAAAAGCGACCAACAGAAACTGGCCGGATTGTTGTAACCGCTGGACGTTCCAGGTTGGAAGTGGGAACATATTTCCATGGACTTCATAGATGGTTTGCCCAGAACCAGAAAAGGAAATGACAGTATTTGGGTGATCGTAGATCGCTTCACGAAGACCGCCCATTTCATACCTCTCAGATCAAACAGAACTGCTCAGAGTCTGGCGCAGATATACTTCAAGGAAATTGTTAGACTACACGGAGTGCCGATCAGTATAGTTAGTGATAGAGATCCAATATTTACTAGCAAATTCTGGGAGGCATTTCAAGTAGAACTGGGAACAAAGCTGAATCTAAGCAACGCCTATCATCCTCAGACAGATGGTCAAACTGAGAGGGTGAATCGTATTTTAGAAGATCAATTGCGGGCTTGTGTTCTAGATTTTGGTGGATCATGGGAAGACCATCTGCATTTGGCTGAATTCTCGTATAACAACAGCTACTAGGCGAGCCTGACAATGTCATTATTCGAAGCATTATATGGCAGACCGTGCCGATCTTCTGCTTGTTGGGTCGAACCTGGTAATAGGCTTGTATTGGGACCTGATATGATCCATGAAGCTGCCGACAAAGTCAATTTCGTTAAGAAACGATTACTCGCCGCTCAAAGCCGACAAAAGAGTTATGCCGATAAGAGAAGAAGGGATATATCATTTGTTGTTGGCGACTATGTATATTTGGAAGTATCGCCGATGAGAAGAGTTATCCGGTTCGGTAAAAATGGGAAGTTGTCGCCCAAATTCATTGGTCCGTTTCCTATTCTTGAACGGATTGGAACTCTCACTTATAGGGTTCAATTGCCTGATTGGTTGCCTGGAGTGCATGATGTATTTCACATATCTCAACTTCGAAAGCACGTTCATGATCCAGACTTGATCGTGGAAGAAGCAGCTCAACAGGATATTGAAATTACTCCAGAATTAGCTGTTAGAAGAGAGCCGCTAAAGATTATCGGCAAAGAAACCAAAGAGCTGAGGAACAAGTAGGTTCACTTAGTCAAAGTGCAATGGAGTGGAGATCCGCGAGATTGTACTTGGGAAACTGAGGAGAGCATACAAAAAGCCTATCCTAGGTGTCGGGTAGATATCTCTGATTGACTCCGGTGCAAGGTACATTTACCATACTTTGCATTACCATTTAGTTCTCTACTCTGTGGTTATTATCTTTCCATGGATGTGCACCTTTAATTCTATAGTCTGATTAATTTAAAAAGAGTGTATGAATTAATTTGTATGATTTTGAAAAGTTAAAAACAATTTGATTGATGTTTGAGTTGTGTGATGGTGGATTTGTTTAATTAAATTATTAGAATGATATTTAATTAAATCACACATTGAACTGATTTAAAAATAGGTAGAAATATATACATGTGCATTATATATGTTTGAACAGGTAAATGGATTAGCTGTTGAGTAAAGATTTTATTTGCGTGCCCGACAAATAGGTAAACCTTAATGAGTTGGATGCGAAATTTTATTATTATATCAACTCCTGTGAGTGCCATTGGATGCGGAGTGATGGTTATACTGTGTGTAATTAATAAATGTCGCTATAGGATAGTAACAATTAATTTTGAACTACACTGCATGGCATACTTCTTGAAGATGGCATACTTCTTGAAAATAGCATACTTCATCATATACCACACAAGCATTTGGAGCTTGTGTGACGACGTTGAAGATTAACCATACGAGCGAGGGGCTTGTATGGCGATGACTATATATTACAGGTTGAACTGATGACAGCTATGGACTATATTTTACAGGTAGAACTGATGACTGATATGGACCATATAAAATTGTAACGATAAATTGCCAGATTAATAAAAAAACCACACGGGTCTGGAGTTGACAATAACCACGTCTCTCTAGTCATTAGATACGGCACATGGATTATTTATTTCCCACACGGGACGAGGTGACGAGAATTTATTCTCTGGAGCAATTAAAATACACACTCCCTCAGGCTTTGACAGGGTGACGAGAATTTATTCTCTAGAGTTATTATCTATACACGCTCTCCTGTAAACACCAGAATATATCACTATAAATATGTGTATGCTTTATAGGATTTATTAGGTATCTAATACGGCCCAATAAATTTCCAAACCCCTCCCCGTACAAAGGAGGTTATGGCGAAATTTTTCGTAAATTCCGGGTGTTAGCCAAATTTTTGAAGAATTTGAAAATTCTCAGAAACTGAAAAGTTGGAGAATGGAAGCCATATTGAACGTAGTGTTGATTAATCAAACCACTTTTGACTTTGTTCCTTTTCGGGGACGAAAAGTTTTAAGTGGGAGAGATTGTAACGACCCGGAAAATCTGAACCAATTTAAAAATTTTAAATTGGCTATTTTTGTGGATTTTAAATATTTAAAATAAATATTTTAAATAATAATGATGAAAAGTAAGTTGAATCGAAGTTGAAAATAAATATAATTACTTTGAATTATAAACAAGGCCTGAAATGGCGCGGTAGTTTCAAAATTTGAATTCAAATTTTGACTGACTGTACCGGGTGTAATACAAAACAGATTTGAGTGAAACCAAAAATATTTAAATCTGTTAGTGAATATCTTTCTAACGAATCTGAAAAATTGAAGTTTCATAGCGGAAAGCAAAAGTTATGGCCAAATGAATTTTCATAAAGGTCGCTATGGAATTTATATAGCCCGTGAAAATGGCCATTTTGCAAACGATCTCAGAATTCGACGAAACCACTTTTGTTGGATCCGAGATGTTAAACTATTGCTAGGTTTCAAATTTCATAAGTTTTGAAGCTAGTATGTGAGCGTGGCAAAGGAAAATGTGTTTTGGTCAATTATAGTTAAATTGGATCGACCAGAAATGGGCCATTTTGTAAACGGTCTCAGAATTCGATGAAACTAGTTTTGTTGGGACCGTATCGTCAAAACATAGTCAGATTTATTTTTCTGGAATTTTTCGAATCAGTTTGTGGCCCTGGCAAACTGAAATGTACGTTCAAATTGAATATTGAATGTTATATATTTTAAATTGAAGGAAAACTGACTGAAACATTCGAATGGGCCTTCGAAACATGTCCCATTGTGTTCGGAATGGGGGTAAAATGCTAGGGATGACAATCGTTGGGTTTGAAAAGGGGTTCGTGTGTGAAAGGGGGTATTTTCGAAATTTAAAAATATATAAATAAAAAAAATCCCATTGGCCTATTCACTTTCTTTCTCCCCGTCATCTTCTCTGAAACCCGCTCCCCCCTTTGAAACCGAAGGCGCCTTCAGCTCCTTCCCTTCTCTTTTTCTCCTTCTATGCACAGAATTAAACCCCCCTCCAGTAGAGAAATTTGTAGCCCTTCCCTCGATCTTCAAATCCATGGTGGTCGCGCCCCTCCTCGTCGTGTCCTCCTCGAGAATCGAGCGCCTGAAGTTCCGGACTTTGGAGCTCCGCCGCCGCCGCTAGAAGCCATCACAGGGGGACCCACTTCTGGCGCAGGTGCTCCTCTCCGAGCTCTTTCACGTGGCGAAGGCCGATCGTCATACCGTGCTTCGGATTGCTCGAGAAATCGATACCTAGTTTTGAACACATTAGAAAGGTAAACAGCTGATTTAATTTTAAACTATATTATAGCAGTTTAAAGCGCTACGGTTTTTGATTTCATTGTAAAAATCATATCTTTTTCGTTTGTTGACGAAATTCAGTGAAACAAGAGACAGTGGACTCGTGTGGACGTCTTCTACATTCTAGAAGAGACTGCATATTTTTCTGAGCCTTCTGCTATTTTTGGTGGAGTGGAACCCAATGTGAGATTTCTAAATTATAAACGATATGGAAAATGACGATGTATAAATTATATAGTCGATGTATGACTTGTATAGGCGTTGTACACCTCATGTATAAGCGTTGTACAGGTTGTACGTTCGATGTATGAGTTATATACGCGTTGTAAAAATTATATATGTGTTGAAATACAAGTGAAATGCTTATATTATATATATATATATACATATATATATATACGCCCCTCGTCCACAAACCATGGACGATATTTATTGATAGTGATTAGTGTGAAAATTGGTGGATAGCGAATGGTTGATTATAATTGTTTGTGGTTGAAATTGATTGATTGTTGTTGAAAAATACCCGTTTGTGGTTGAGAATTATTTGGTTGAATCCACATAGGATTAGTTTGTGGAAATGGAAAATATATACATGCCGCCTGCGTGCGAACTAGATGCATGATTCCCCATTGTCAAAAGCTGTGAGGCTTTAAGGTAGAGCGAGGAGCCGTACTAGGGACGGCCCCGGTTTTAACTACCCTGCCGTTATGCTGCCGAAATTTTGAATAATATTCATGTGTTAGAATTATTTTCATGTGTTGAAACTATAGTCGTGTGTTGAATTGAAATTCATTCGTTGAATAGAAACTCATGTGTTGAATGGTATTCGTGTTTTAAATATAAAAATCACCTTTTTATCTATATATATAAACTATAGAAAACCTTCATGTGTTGAATAGAAATTCATTCGTTGAATGGAAATTCATGTGTTGAATGGTATTCGTGTTTTGAAATAAATTGTTTTATAATAAAAATCATATTTTTATCATCTATATGAACTATATAAAATAGCCGTGTTTTGAAAGAAATTGTTTTATAATAAAAATCATGTTTTTACCATCTATACGAACTATATAAAATAGTCATGTTTTGAAATAAATTGTTTTACAATAAAAAATCACATTTTTATCATATACATGAATAGTTAAAAATAGTGAAGTGTTGAAATAGAAGTCAGTTGGATAAAAATATCGTTTTTATCAAATGTATGAAAAGGAAATGGTTTTGAAATCGAAGAATCGATTATATATATATATATATAATTAAAATAAATCGAATAACGAAGCGGCAGTTCGTATTTTGAAACCGTGATTTCAAACGTTTGGTGCGGGAGATCCGACCATCGGATTTTCCCGAAACCGAAACCGTCGGGTTCGCTTTGGAAATATCTTTCCAACGACACCAACTTTGTAAAGATCCAACGGTTGAATTGTCTGGAATGTTTAGTTCAAATCTGAAGAAAATCAGCTCCAGAATCGATTATATATATATATATATATATTTATATATATATATATATATATATATACTTAAATTAAATCGAATAACGACGCTGCAGTTCGTATTTTGAAATCGAAACTTCAAACGATTGTACCGGGAGATCCGACCGTCGGATTTTCCCAAAACTGGAACCATTGGATTCGTTTTGAAAAGATCTTTCTAATGATGTGAATTTTTTGAAGATCCAACGGTTATATTTCCAGATATGTGTAAATCAAATCTAAAGAAAAACAGCGCCACGGCCGCGTTATGGCCTGAAGCGTCATTTGAATAAATTGTCTATTTTAATTAAATAAAAATACCGATAAATCGTTATAAAATATTATAAGCAATATGGAATGTGAAATTTAGAAACTAACTGAAGGTTAGCTAGATCGAATGGTTTCCTGGGTTTTGATCTGATGTTGGTTTCGGCCTTCGGGGTTAATATTTGGGAAATTGTTCTCTTGCTAATTTACAGTTAGTGACTAATGAATTGGAATAAGGCGTATGTTGTGTTTGAGTAGCACTTGTTTATTATATACGCGAGTTGTTCAGAAAGACCGGGTTTATCCCATTCTGAATAACTGAATCGACGATAAGAAGTCGAAGATGAAGACGGTGGTTGAAGACCGATCTACACCTCGTTTGGATGGTAACTGACGTCCTGATTGGGAGGCATCCCGAAATATGGATATGCGAGGTATATAATGCCTCTGGTTTCGTTCAAACCTAGAACGGACTTGCAAATGGATTGTGTGTCTGACATTTGAATTCATTCTGTATGGTTGATAGCCATCAGTTGCATGGTGTGAATTGCCTGTGTGGCATGCTAAGATGCAGTAATCGAGGATTCTGTTGAAAAGCAAAGTCTTGTGGTTGATGATCAAAGCACCGCCTGTGTGGCGTAGCTTTGAATATAACGTGAATTCGCGAGCCTCACACCCCGGTATGAACCAGAAACGGGAGAGGACCTCAGGGAGGACATGCGTTTCTTCCTAGCTAGAGGTGGTGTCAGTGCTTAAACTGGCTGACATTTATATTATTTTCACCTATGTGGTTGTTGCTGTTGCGAGGCGCCTCGGTTATATCGGTCGATCCGGGACCGATGGAGTCATTCGCTGGCTCGTTTACGCCCCAAAGGGCGGGGAAACGCAGTGTTCAGGAATTTTTAATCCACATCGGTGGACCGGCCCTGTCGCTCCAAGGGGCAGTTGCGGCTGTTCCTGAGGCTCGGGCTAGGCAGTCTCGAAGTCGGTAAGGACTATCTTTTGCCTTGGTTCATGATGGAAATCCAATTTCCAAATACGACCCCGTGCGCTTTTGATTGTATACCTATATATGGCGACAGAGTGGTATGGGGCATTAATGCCGTCTATGATTGATACTTATGATTCGAAATTGCTTTTGAAACATATAAACACTAGTAATAATATCAAATGTTTTTGTTTTATTCGTATCAAGCATACTTTGGCCGTTATAAGGTAAAAACTCTATCCTCCGGTTTGCGTTGCATTGTGTGATGGGAACTGAGTCTTATAATGGCTTCATTTTTATAAAAAGCTTTGCGATGTTTAAAAGAACTGTTTGTTTTAAAGCACTAGCAATCCAATGGAGTGAACCCGTTCCGCGAAAGTGGCGTGGTCCTGTGATTAGCCATATTATAAGTGTGTTAAGTAGATTTCTCATACCAGTCCCATGACTGACTCGTAGTTTGTTTCACTTGCAAACTCGGGTGCCCCTTTTTCTACACGGGCAGCCTTGTATTCAGGTTTTATCAGGCTTTCTCTGGATAGCTGGAGCTGAAGATGGATTCTATCATTTATCTCTATTTATGCTGTTCAGCTCCTATTGTACATTATGTTTTGTTTTTCCGCAGTAGACATTTATGTATAGCTGAACTGTATTTGTACTAAGTATGATCCTGTATACTGTGTAACTCTGATGATTACGTTTATCCAGTGTATTATTTGTTCATTATCTGGTGTATTTGTTTATTTCTGTTCTGTTATTATCTGTTTATGTGTTATATTCCAAAGATTACCCTTGACACCGTCAGTACGGGTTTTGGGGTCGTCTCATAAAACATGAAACATGTCTATAACATGTCTCCTTAAATATCTCCAATCTAATTAACTTAATTTTTTGTACTTTTGTCTCCTTATATCTCTACAATTTTAAATATTCTCTACCACGTTACTTTTTTATGTTTAGCTAAAACTTAAAAAAAAATAGTTTTTTTAATAAGAACTATGCAATCTAACGATCGGTTATCCACCGTTATGCGGTTATACTAGTATTACTGCACAACAGGGAGAAAACCGACCGTTAAGTGTTTAACACTGAAAAAATATATTTGTTAAAATATATTTTAATTAGATTTAATGATTAGAATTATAACATAGTTTAAAAGAAAATTGAAGTGAATGAAATGGTATGAATCCAACTAAACTATGAATTGTACACGTAAATCAACTTAATACTAAGAATATGTTAGCAATGTATTGATATGGATCACTCATAAACGCATACATACATTTAAACTAGTGCTAACTTGTGTTTCCCATCCGGACTTGCACTAAATTTATTACATATAAAAATGACGGTTTGTTGATGTTACTTCAAATTAACAAAAAAATTATGAAAAGAAAGACCAAATACATTGATTATAACTCAAAACTGAATATTTGAATATAAATAAAGTAGATGTATATTAATATGAATGAAGTCGCATTACAAGAAGTGATAGCTTACATGCAAAATTCATACCATTGGGTTTCATCTCAAATTAAAAAAAATCACCATACTCCTAATAAAAATGTCCCACAACCAGCTTTTCACCATTGAATTATATTATTATTATTTTTACAAAACAAATAAATTCAAAATGATATAATTGAGAATTAATTTTAACCCAGTATACATAATGACCTTCAAGCATATTTCATTTTTTGCATCACTTTCAAGTTACATATCTATAGGAACAGTATTATACAAATCATGCGGTTGCACAACATATTGCACTACCTTTCTTGCAGCACCAGTTTCAAAATGCCAGCACCGGCCACTATTTTACTTCTGATATTAGCTTTGCTGCCTCATTTTCTCCTTTTGTCCTCACCACTACTGCTCCTCTCTCTTGCTCTATTTTCATCACCAGTTTTGACCTGCAATTTATTTCATTAAATGTCATGTAAAATAAGATATTTTCAGTTTCCATATTGTTCCATAAAATGCTTGAAATATCAAGCAACACATAAGAATACCCAACTAAGGCGACATTTCTCAGAGAAGTAGCATGTATCCATCAAAGTTATATTGATAAAATTTTCAATTGATGGTAATAATGAGTTATATCCGCTAAGATTTATCATCTTTTAGGCTGACGTTGAAATGTGAAGAAATGGAAACAATGAAATTCTTAACTCAATTTTAATGCCCTCTCCTAAAATAATTTAGAACTTCTTTTTTTATTTGAACTATTAGAATATTAATCCACGAGGACCGCAACTGACATGGATTTGCATATTGCATAAAAAAATTCTCCCTCGTCTTTGCCTTTTTGATTTTTTATGCTTTCTGCATTGGTGGATAAAGTCTGAATTCGGGTGGCAATTCTTCTTCGGAGTAAAGACGATCAGAGAAGTAAATCTGCAATTTGCATGAACTTGGACTCGAAGGATCTTCGCGTAATTTGTCCCATATGCTCTTCTAGTGTAATCAGAAATATTTATCTGAATGTTATTCCACCAGTCTTCTAACTTAAGTGGCATAGTGTATATATAAGGTTTCACTCTTGTTACAGCACACTTGAAAGTTAAAAGATCGAAAATGTGACAGCACGTTCTTATCATCTAATATTTGAATCTCAAAGTTGAAGTATTTCTTCATGCTCTTTACGGCCATGATAAAAAATGGGAGTTTAATACCAAATCTTGCATTAGGATCTGCAGGACACGCGATAAACGATGACTATACATTTGGACCAGTAATTTCAAGTACATCAGACTGAATATCTTCATCTTGGGGCCTTTTGATCTGTCCATTTTCAGCTTCTTTATCATCCAATAATTTATAACTTCCAATATTCCTCAGAAGGACAAAATGGGAAAGTATTAATAACATAGCATGTCTGAAGAATTAAGAACTCAAAGCGTAGTTTCATTTTGTTTCCGGAAGAATACGTCCAAAATAACATTATTACAATTGATACTATGTAAAAAAGAAACATGCTAAAACTAATATTCGTACGTACAACTGATCTTTCTTCTATCTAAATTTCACATAACATACATAAAATCTTATTTTCTAGCTTCTAAACTTCCCAATATCATTCACATACACCCAACCTAAATCTGTAACTGCTCACCAAAAAAGGTTAAATTTACATATTTATGTGGTAACTTTTGTATAAGTAACCAGTTGGATGATACTGTTTTACATGTGCAGCTTCACTCTACATTGCAAATCCCATGCAGATGCATTTTTTTGATATGGGGAACAAAACTAAAAATATAAAAGTGCTTTGATTTTCTGTAAATTTATAGTTACATGTAAGAAAATCATTTGTGAGATAGTCTTGGGGAAGCAAAACACTATTAGCAAATTTCCTGTAGCAAAGTAGACGTTGCAACCATAAATATGGCTAGCTAGACATAAATCACTCTGGAATACCACTAATAGAAAATTAGTACCCTGTAAGACCTACAAAATAGGTAATAGAGTAACAGAGTTAAGGCTGGACAAATACATTATGCTGAATTTAAAATGCCTCTTGCTCTCCATTCGAAATCCTTAACTCTCCATTATACCATCCAAAATGGCCTATGATATCACAGTATGCTTTACATTGTCAGTAATGCATTGTTGTGAAAATTAGCTTAACGTAATCAAGTAGCATTGATGATTCCAAGCATAAACCTGTTATCTCTTCAAAGCTATGCCAGCTTTCAGATTTTACAACAGGAATAAATTATAGCGTTGAGCGCGACTTCTTTATGTTTAACATTTCATTTATTGTTGCTTTCATCTAATTGTCATCATCACTCTTTCTCAACAAAGTTTTAACTGCTCTTTTGAGACAAAATATGTACAAATAAATAAAAAGAACATAAATATTACATGCAAGATGCAACTTACGCTAATTATTTTAATAACAATGCCAACTTAAAGTTAGCCATTATATGAAAAGAAAAATGAAATATCAAAACCAATTAACTCTACAATGCAAAGTACTGAATTCAAAGCTTTTATTTCGATAAAAGTGGATAAACTCAAAGACTGAGCTTTAGTGCAACTTCTTCACTATATCTATGCTTCCAACATGTCAGCTATCATTATAAGCCAGCCAAGTAAATTTAATTAACAATTATAGTTCATTCTCTATCAATTCACCTCAAAGAAAATGAACAATTTTATAATTCATCATAAGTTTTGTGGTGTAATCTAATTATAACATAACCATGGTTGAATAAAAAATTCAAATTGTAAAATATTGTACAATGCGTCATCACTATTAAGAAAGATAATGATATCAAGGTTGTTATGAAAAGCTTATTAAGTCTTTTACATTTGCTTTAATGCTATATCATATTTCCATCAAAGGCATGCAAGTAATACAATATAATATACATATATTATGAACAGATTCATCAGTTGAGAAGAGATTAGAGTTGAAATTAACTGCGGTATTTAAAGCATTGAAATGGTGAAGAACAACACCAAACGGTTTAAGACCAAATTCTTTTTCGGTAGAGAAGAATAAAAAATAAACATCTTTCAACTTTTTAAAAAGAAAACTAAACAACAATGAAAATCATGTTCTTTGGAAGAAGGGCAAGAAAAAGGAGAAAAAACAACGAAATTGCAGGATTTCGAAATAAACTTTGAATCAAACAGAGCTACAACATGTATAATATCAAAATATATTACAAAACAATAACAAATATATACTCTTAACTTTGTAAGACAATGGATGACAATCTATGAGCTAAAACATTCGGATTGGAGTAATGACAACTCATAACAAACATAGCTCGTTTAGACCATTATTTCAAATCGTTTCAATGAAATGACAAAAACTGTTTTGTTGCAACTAAATTATGAATCACAGTTTCAAATTCAAAAGTGACTTTTAGAGGATTGTAGACTTTTAACGACAAATTCTCTTCTCTTCTAGTACTATAATAAATCAATACACTAATTCAAAATTTGACTAACAAAAACCAAATAAAAAATAACAAGAAACAAAACTAGAGATTAAGCTTGCATTGAAGGATGCTGAACAAAAAAAAAACATACCACAAACAATTAAGAATCACTTTTTATCGAGATTTAAAGCAATTAAAACTCATAGGTGGATAATAAATTAGTACACTAAATTTAAAATCGGACATCCAAAAAGTAATTTGAACTAAAAAAACAAAAAAGGGTTGATACCTGGATTGAAGGGATGTTCAAAAAAATCATAGATCTGATGAATGTGTAATGAAAATTTGAGATCATCTGCGGGTTAGGGTTCGAGAGGTGGGTTGTTGTGTGAAATGGTGGGCTCAGAGGGTTAGCGACATGTTAGGATTTGGAAGGCGGTTTGGAAAGTGAATTAGAAGTAGTAAAATAAAAAAGAACGGATTTTCGGGATTGAAAGTCTCAAGTTGAAAGAGGTAGAAAGAGAATACTCCGCTAGAAAGATGTACAGGAGGAAAATCAAATAAGAAAGAAAAGAGAGCAGAAAACAGCAAAAGAACACGAAGGCCTGTTTTTTGGCTTCAGAGAAATTCATTTTGGCAAGTAACAATAAACAATAACGATCGGTTTGACTAGTATATTCTATTTTAAGTGTAAAGACAAAGGACGTTTTCTACATGAGTGCCCTAGTCCAAAAGAGAAACCAAGAACTCCAGCAGGAAAGGAAAAAAGCTGCTATAGCTGCAAAGAATTAGGACATATAGTCAAGAAGTATCCTTCAAGAAAAGAGGAAAAGAAGGATAAGACATGAGCCTTTCAAACCGAACCCCAATTATCGATTTTATAGCTAGAAGGAGTGCATATGCTTACGGTTAATGCTGTGAATGAGGGCGGATATGGGAGGAACGTCCAATGAGAAAAAAATGTGGTTGGTTGACTGAGGTACTAAATGAAAAGCACCATCTACTTAGGAAAAGGTCAAAGGATGGCGTGTATAACAATCCTAGTATGCATATATTGAATTACTGTGTATGATAAACTATATTCTCTAGGTTTATCCCTTGATTAGTAGATCTCTTTTTAGTGGATTTTTCTCTTTACGCATTTCTTCTATCATACCAATTTAACAAGATATTTTGAATTAAAATTTTGAAAGATAATTTTAGGATAACTAATAAACATAATAATTAAAGTTTACTTACTTTTTCGCATTTATCACGGGAAATATGTCTGAAAAGATATAGTTTGAAACTATTTAATTGAATAGATTTGAGAAGTTTAAATAAGAAGTGAAGTTTGTTAATAATTTAAGAAATGGTTGTGACTTTATGAAAATGGTTTAAATAAAATATAATTTTTTTATAAAATATTATCATAAATATTTTAGAAATTAATAAGTACATGTGATATATGTAGATCGTCGCGATTCTGACCCAAGATTCGATTATAAGACTTTGAGATATCTACATCGATTAAAAAAGGATTTATCACTCGATTATTGATGGCATCATTTTTTAGGGTGTTTGGTTGGGTACTTGAGTTTTCTGTCATAATTGAGAGTTATGTATGTTTGATCTATGTATATTGCACGGAATATAGTTTAAAGATAATATTATGGCAATGATCGATGTATAGTAGTTTCATAAGTATACAAACTTGATCTATAAAGACATTCCAATTTTTGTCACACTTTGAAAGATCGACATTTTCAAAAATATATTTTATTATTTTGAATATGGTTCTATAGCCTAAATAATCTTGTTTTGATTACTTAAAGACGATAAGAAATTAAATTTTGAGTACTGTTTACATAATTGGTTTGTTAACGTCAAAAGTTGGTCACTTGTGACAATCAACCCCAAATCGTGTGTGGAACACACGAACAAAAATCGTAGAGTGCAGAAAAGTAAATTAAGACAAGGGATACACAAGATTTTTATAGTGGTTCAGCAAAAGACGGTGCCTATGTCCACTTTATATAATGATTTTCTTTTGATTACAAATACAATATGTTTTCTTTTGGGAGAAAGTGGGAGATGAACACAAGGTGCTTGTGTTGTAGAGAAGGAGTTGGCTATTTTTGGAGTTAGCCATAGAGTTTGAGCTTGAGAGGGGAAGTTCTGCCCAAAAGTCCCCTTTTCATTCTTGCTATGGAGGTATTTATAGATGAAGAAGTAGGCTGATTGAGATGCAACGTGGCCTGCCTCTTTTGCGGAGATCGAACATGTGGAACTTGATTATTCAGTGATATTGCGGCTGTGGGACCCGGTCTACTGCTGATTAATAGGATCCTCGACAATTGTGGCTTGTGTAGCATCTGAGATGAGGTGTATCAAAAGTAGAGCTTTGGCCGGAAGTGTTTGACTGCCTTTAATGCCTTGAGAGTCGGGGTAATGAATAACTTGTCTGAATATTTCCACGTAGATTTGGAGATATCTTATCGATCCGATCTTTAGGGAAATGTTTGACTCAGTCGGTCTGGAAGAGTGATTATGCCAGGGCATGAGATGCATTTGCTCGAGGGAAACCGGCTCAGACTAAATCTCGTTCGGTCTTTCTGAAGTAGGAGCCGACCGCTGGGGTCGGTCGATGTTGTTTTGTGAGCCTTTGGACATTGGGCTTCGATCTATTGAACTGTGATGGCTTTTACCAAATAGCTGATCAACACTTTGCCTCTCAGAGTACATCTTTCTTGGTAAAGGAGATGTGTTTTGAATATTATGTCGAAGCTTAATGCGTGTGTAGCTATGGTTGAGCCAAACCACGTTATTGCCAAAAATCCGATGATCCCGATAATTGTATTAAGGTCAAAAATCCGACAACCGGCGTAGGTCGTATTAAGGCCGGAAAACTGACAAACACTGAGGACTGTATTAAGGCCGAGAATGCTTTCGAAAGTAGTCTTCGTTGCAATATCCAATACCTGTAAGGATGGTGTAGGCCATTCTCGGTTTAGAGATGGTTATGAACTTGGTTGGGTGAGTATTAACCATACTCGGATTTAAAGAGCTGGCGAGCAGTAATAACACTTGGTTTAGAGAGATCGTGAGTATTATCTATACTCGGCTCATGGAGGTGGTGAGTATTATCTATACTCGACTTATGGAAGTGGCGAGTATTATCCATACTCGCCTTATGGAAGTGGCGAGTATTATCCATACTCGGCTTATGGCAAGTGTTAATCGTGCTTGGCTTATATAATTTCATCCGTACTCATCTAATGGATTTGGACGTATGTGGCAATGGGTAAGTGACATTTAAGTGTTTGTCGTATTCCTGTCCTGTGGGGTTTTGGTGAGGGGCGAGTATCTTGCATACTCGGCTTAAAGAAATCTGACCATACTCGGCTCGGGAGTAGGCTTAGATATGGTGGCAGGCATTGACCGTATCTTACAGACAGTGGCTCAGCACTGACTGTATTCCATCGGCCAGCGTTAGTCACGCTTGGCTTAAATCATCCAAACATAATCCATGTTTTAAAAAGAAAGTTTATTGCTGCTAAAGAGCTATTACAAGAAAATGAAAACAAATTCTAAATGGGTGATAACTAAATCTAGAGCACGTCTGGGAGTTCAATCCGAACCCCATATGTGTGTACTTCATCTCACTCATTTTATTGAAAGAAACAAAAATACATTTGAAAGGAGAAATCTAAATCTCATTAATTGATGATGATGCCGCGATTGCTGGGCTCAGGGTCCTTTTCGTTTCTAGGAGCTCGAGGATCGGCCTGAGGAGCTTAGGCAGAAGATTGTGGCGGCATGACCGGTGTGGTTTTCTTAACATACTCGGGCAGTTCCCCCGCCTGACCCTATCCTCGATGAGATCGCGCAAGTGCTTGCATTCACTGGTGTTGTGACCAACAATATTGAGAAACATGTAGTGCTTTTCAGAGTCGAGCTCTTTCTGGGTCGGCTCTCTTCGAGGAGGTTTTGGGAAAGGCAAAGATCCTCGTACATCAAGGTAGATGTCGAGCAGGGAGGAATTGATCTCGATGTACTGATCGTACTTGTTCTCTCCTTGGGGTCATATGTTGCATTCATTCTTTTCTGAAGCCTTTCCTCTTCCTTTATTCTGTCCATTGGTGTTGGATGGACCTCCGTCTTTGGTGGCAAGCACCTCAAGGCTCTCTATCTCAATGCTGGCGTCTTCTTGTCGGAAGAATCACTCGGCCTTGGCATAAAGTATTTGATGTCCTTAGGAGGATCTCTGGTTAAAGAAATCCAGAATTCTGACCAATTTTGAACACCTGCAATGGCGGCCATAAGCACCACCGACGTCACGAGTCGATTGACTAATGCTACGGCCGCATTGAAGCTTTCTAGGAAGTATCTGAGGGTTTACCGGGTCGTTGCTTGATGGAGGTTAGGAACATGACATCCTTTGGTCAAGAGATGTGGACCCTGAACTGCTCGATGAAGCAGGTGACCTGCATGTCCCAGCTGCTGATCGACTCCCTTGTCAGCTGCCGAAACCACATGCCAGCTATATCTATGAGGAAGAGTGGGAAGCACTTGTCCATAACACTGGTCGATGTAGAGAGTACTTCCATATGACGCATGTATCGCACAAGATGAATAGTCAGATCTGTCCGGCCGTTGTAAGGCTCTGTGGCCGGGAACTTGAAGTCTAGAGGATTGCGGGAGTTTCTGATTTCCCTGGTGAAGGGGTTGCGATGGATATCATCTATATCAATTGAGAAGAAGTGCCCCAGGTGAAATGTTTGATAATGCTTGTAAGCTTCTTCCATCATTGAGGAGTCGTTGTCATGAATCCAACTCTGCGTTGGGGAGAATCCCAGTACTAGGGTCCGCCGAAAGCATGCTCGGAAAGGCGGTCGTTGTTTGGGCTCGACCTCCGAGAATTGAGTGAAGGTGAGGGCGAGGGTCCATCGCAGTTTCGGGACCCGGTTCAGCCGTTGTTGGGATTGCTCGATCGTTATTAGACTGAACCATACCTACTCCTACTGGGTTAGTCCGAGTTTGGTTGACACCAAGCTGACCCAACATAGCATGTGATGTTTGTGGCTCTTCGGTGCCCCGCCCAAAGAGATGTTAGAAGGGTTTATAATAGTGTTTTCCTCCGCCATGTTGGGAACCGGTATATAGAGTGGTCTTCCTGGTTCAAAGGCAAGGCTCCACCAGCTTTTCGTTGGAGGGTAGGAGGCATAAGACGAGTCTGTTGTAAGATGCTGGGTTGTAATGGAAATGGCGCTAATCTCGATTGACCCAGCTATTGTTCAGCTGGTCCAGGGAATCGAGTTGTTCACCCGAGTGGAGGCAAAATGGTCGAATGACCTAGATTTTGATCGCAGTCCTCCTGAGAATCTGCAACTTTGGATGCGTTAGTTACAGGAAGTGGCACTCCTGGCAATGGTCGGTCGAGAGGTGGTGTCGAGCTAGGAGGAAGCAAAGGTATTGTCTGATCTGTGGCTTGTATTTGTGCAGACAGAAGATCAGTTACTGCCTTAACTCCGCTCGGTATAGTAAATGATACCGGAATGTTTGCTTCCTTATCCACCGAGCAAGAAGGTGATTCATCGCTTCCTGTTGTTGTTTGAGGAGTTCACCCTAAGATGTCATCTGGCCCTTGAGTTCGGCCATAATCTTGTCCATGTCGTCTCGAGTAAGATATCGGAACGTGTCGTCATGAGAGGAGGCTTCCAGACTTGCTTCTGCAACGTTTGTCTCTGCTCCATCAGCGTTTGTAGGATGGGAAGACATTGCATCCTTCTTCTGCTTGTTCGCCATTGATCAGAAATTACTGAAGGTTGTGGGGTCGGTCGGTGCATGCCCCTACCTGGCATGTCAAAGTGTTAATGTCAAAAGTAGGTCACTTGTGACAGTCAACCCCAAATCGTGCGTGGAACAAGTGAATAAAAATCACAGACGACAGAAAAGTAAATTAAGACAAGCAACATGTAAGATTTTTATAGTGGTTCGACAAAAGATGGTGCCTACGTCCACTTTATATATTGATTTTCTTTTGATTATAATTACAATATGTTTTCTTTTAGGAGAAAGTGGGAGATGAACACAAGGTGACTGTGTTGTAGAGAAAAAGTTGGCTATTTTTGGAGTTAGCCGTAGAGTTTGAGCTTGAGAAAGGAAGTTCTGCCCAAAAGTCCCCTTTCCATTCTTGGTATGGAGATATTTATAAATTGAAGAAGTGGTCTGATTGGGATGCAATGTGTCCTGCCTCTTTTACGTAGCTCGGACATGTGGAACTCGATCATTCAGTGTTATTGCAGCCGTGGGCCTTGGTCTACTGCTGATTAATAGTATCATCGAGAATTGTGGCTTGTGTGGCATCCGTGATGAGGTGTATCAAAAGTAGAGCTTTGGCCAGAAGTGTTTGACTGCCTTTAATGCCTAGAGAGTCGGGCTAATGAATGACTTGTCTGGATATTTCCAAGTAGATTCAAAGATATCTGATCGATCCGACCTTTAGGGAAATGTTTGACTCGGTCGGTCTGGAAGAGCGATTATGCCGGGGCACGAGATGCATCTGCTCGAGGGAAACCGGCTCGGACAAAATCTGGTTCGGTCTTTCTGAAGTAGGAGCCAACCGCTGGGGTCGGTCGATGTTGTTTTGTGAGCCTTTTAACATTGAGCTTCGTTCTATTGAACTATGATGGCTTTTACCAAAAAGTTGGTCAACATGGTTAAAAAATAAAAATATGATTAGAATTCAGATTCCGAATTATTAATGGTGTAACAAATAAGAATTGTGATTGAAAGTCGAGATATTGTTAGTTGAAATGCAATATACATACACATACATATATTAAGATACGACATGCATTCACACATTTACCTTAAGTAAAGAAATACAAATATCATATTCAAGACAAAATCAACCCAAATCATGACATGTCTTAAAGCACATGCCTAGATGGGATATTTGTGATGTAAGGGAGGAAGTCACATCTAAAAGTAATGAGAGAGGTTGCGATGTTGATGTTCGAGATATTTTACATTCTATTTAAGTGCTAAGATGTTATAATTCGCACCCAACTCCTCACTTATTCATACACCAATTTTCTTCTTCCTCCTCTTCTTGAACTTCTTTAACAGCTTTCCAAACTCGTGAGGATGTTATGCAATAATAATGCAAAGTTATGTTAAAAATAAAACAAAGTTATATATTGTAGAAATCCACCTTCGAGGCGACGCCAAACTGCTCCTCTACCTTCTTCAAATTCACAACCACCCACTTTCACATTGCTTGGACAAGCACGCCTATTTCAATCCACCATGTCCAAGTTTTCCCAGAAGGTGGAGCAATACCTAGAAGCTTTAGAGTAAATAAAGTAGAAGGAAGTTTTGCTAGAGTGTCACCAAAATCAATTCAGGAAGCTTTGGAAAAAGTTAGGCGGAGTAGGAATCAATTATGGGTTACTAAGTTAGATTTACTTATTTAAAACTTAAAATATTGTTATGCTTGTTTAATAAAGTAAATAAATAAGTGTGAATGAATATTGGATAGATATTGGTTAATTTAAAATGATTGATAACTTGGTTGCGATAAAGAGAAATTCCTAAAAACTAACCATCAAGTTAGTGATGGCTAATTAATTAGTCATAGTTAATAATTCAAGGAAAATAATCCATGTTTTTTAGAAGTACCAAACCTTTTTAGTTTAAATCAAGAAAGAAAAAGTATCATTTTAAATTTAAAATGAAACAGAGAAGATTAGAAAAAATTTGTAAAAATAAACTAAATGGTTTGATATTGAAAGAAATAGTTTCAACTATGAAGAATGATACAGAAAAATCATATGCTTTTTTCAAAAGAATTACCCAAAATGAAAAAATAAGCACTTTGCGACCTAGCCATTCACGATGTAACAACCCAAAATGTTAAACGGATATTTATGATTCCATATAAGTCAGGACTCTTTGAAATAAGAATTTTTTGGACTTTTGTAGCCATAGTTTTCATATAAGAATGAAAAACCAAGATTTTGTTTAGTGCTTAGATATGTCCAAATTAAATTTTCAAAATCATCGGGTTCAGTAGTTTCATAAAATATGGTTTTCAACTCCTTAAAATTGGACATTATTAATCTTTTGGAAAAATGAAACGAATTCCTATGCATGTTAAAATATTCTAAAAGAAATTCATGTTATAAAAATGGACATATATGCAATGGAATAAGTGCTCTTATCTATAACGCTTAAAAATCATTATTCACTTACGTTTTAGTGATGGAATTTGACAATATTTGGATAAATGTTTTAAACATGAGGTTTCCTTTCAGAATCTTTTAGAAAGGATTTAAAATGATAAAATAAGCATTCATAAAGAAAAATGGAGTTTTAATTTACTTATAATAAATATTCAAAGGTAGTTTTTAAATAATATTCGGAAATAAGATTAAGTAAATGAGATATTGTCTTTAAATACACTAATAAAATTGTTAGCCTACTTTGTGAACTAGGCTACACAAAGAGCAAACAGCAAGAAGGCCACCAACCGGTCCAGATCGGAAGGAGGTAGCGCAGGAAAGAAGCAAAGATCGAAGACGCAAGCATCACATCGGTTCGGATCGGAGAAACACTTCAACGACATCAGAAGAGAGCAAGTAATCCCATCGGTTCGGATCGGAGGAGTATGTCAGCAACATCAAGGGATAGCAAGCTGCCTCACCGGATCGGATCGGAGACCCCGATCTGAACCCCTTTGTCCCCTTGAACCTGTAATCGTTGTTGCGCATATCTCCTGAAGACTCGGACCAGGCCTGACCATTTCTCCCACGATCTCCCACTAAATCAATGCGTTGTCACCATCTTGAAGCCTCCGAACCCGACTCTCAAGGGATGGGTTCCACGCAATTCCGAACTAGAGCCACTTTGAAGAGATTTTTCACCTATAAATACACCATTTAGAGGCATTTGAAGGGATCTTTTAGCAAATTCTCAGTTCTTACTTCCTCCATAGCCGAATTCTACAATCATATTCAGATAAAAATCATCTCTTAAAGTTCATTTTTGAGAGATTTGAGTGAGTTTATGCATTGTGTTTGTGAAGTTGAGTGAGAATCATTGTTGTATTTGTATCCAAATCATCATTTAAAAAAAACAAAGTGGACGTAGGCTCCTTAACACCGAACCACTATAAATCATGTGTTCTTTACTGCTTTTTGATTCTATTTCATAGAAATCATAGCTAATTTGGGTGTTATAACCATTTTTTGGTCTAACATTTTGGTGCTTTCACTGAGAAACCCTTCGAATTCTCAGCCTTTTCGGGATTATCATTCTACTATTTGGACTTTCAAGTTCAAAGAAGTTAATCCCTTCTCTTTGACATCTTTCAATACTTGTTGACTAACCGTTGAAGAATCGAGTATCATGGCTAAGACCAAAGGAAAAGAAGTGCAAGGCGCTAGGGGAAATGATGCTAGAGAAGATCAGCAAGCCATCGTGATAACAAGGTTGCGTGCTCAAAGCTCTGGAGCAGACCACTCCAACCAGGAGGATCCAAACCGTATCGGAGGTGCCGATCTGAACCGGGTGGAAGGCACCGATCTGGTCCGATCTGATGAGAACAGGGGCAATCACTCTCTCCATCTGAACCGCCCCGAACAGGCTGCTGTGAACCGATCCGATCCGAACCAGAATGAAGCTGGAACTTCTACTCGAGCTCCCTCCAACGCTCCGATTCCAGCCACGATGACTAATGTTCAGCCTGATCCATCTGCACCCATTACTCAGGGAGATTTTTCCCGTTTTCTTGACATGCTTCAGAGCACTAAAGAAGCATTGGAAGCCCAAAGGCGTGACAACCTTCGCATGCAGGAAAACATGATCACCATGGGTAGAGAACTACAGGAGCTCCGGAGGCAGAGGACTCCTTCCCCACCACGCCGCATTGCTACAGATGATTCGTCTTCTTCGGAGGAGGAACGTCCTCGCGAGAGAAGGCCGCTCGAATGACCTCAGAACCTCGATCAATTGAATTTTGAATCTTTAGGATCCTGAGAAGATGCTGCTCATGTATTGGGCCCTGATGACCCAAGTCTGCAACAGCCTATGTTGCTACCTATGCGCGGATCCCACGTCTTACCCTGAGATCCTTATATTACTAACCCCACACAGCAACAACTTCTCCAACCTCTACCTCCAGAGATCGACCAGGAGCACAGAGAGCAACGTAAAGCGGCTGCCGCCAGAAACAGAAGGTTATCCCCTGATCAGGAACCCAGGGGTAATCCGAACATCAGATCTAGAGAGTCTGTGCAGACATTAACCAACGCCGATGTATGGGCAATGGTGCGCCAGATTATGTCTGAAAGCCGGCGGTATACTAATGAAGATTGGGGCATTGAGTGAAGTCATACCCCTTTCACAGATGACGTCCTGAATTTCCAGTTCCCCCGACGATTCAACTTGCCTCAGATGGATCGATATTCAAGAAGAACAGACCTAGGGCAGCACCTGATGAGATATGCATGGTTCATGAATGCGGCAGCAGCTCCAGATGCCGTAAAATGCAAAGCTTTTCCCATCTATCTTGAAGATGTAGCGTTAATGTTGTTTACCCGACTTCCTCCTCGGTCGGTGTCAAATTTCACAGAATTGAGTGAGCGTTTCATGAATCAGTTTTGACTCCATGCCCAAAAGTCCAAGACCGTCATAGAATTGTTACGGATTAAACAGGGCCTAGGAGAATCTTCGAAGTCATATTTGTATCGCTTCAACCTGGCCGTCACTGAAGTCACTGATCCCCATGAGCCCACTACCCTGATGGCCTTGATAGAAGGAGTAAATCCCGACACAGAGTTCAGGGATTACTTGGCTGGAAAACCAGCTCCTACAAGAGAATTGTTCTATGAAAAGGCTAATTTCCGTTTAAGGCGAGAAGAAGCTAAGGCAAATCGGAAGAGAAAGTCCGAAAGGGCCTCGAAGGAAGGTGTCCAGAGTAATGTCACTGTGAAACAATCTGATGACAGTTCAGGGAAGGTGGAGGTAAATGTTGGCAACCAGAGTGGTGGTAATAGCAACAGAAATGGGAATGGGAATAGAAGGAACAGAAACCGTGGGAATAGCTCTAATAAAAGACCCAGATTCCAGAGTTTTGAAAATTACACGCTGTTAAATGATACGTTGGAGAACATTTTTCTAGATACATACAGCATATTGCAGTACAAAAAACCACCACCCAGAGATTCTACTGAAAAAGAGATTGAAACAGGAAAGTTTTGCTTGTTTCATGGTACACACGGTCATTCCACCAATGAATGCTGTCATTTGAGGGATATCGTCGAAAAATTGCTGCGAGAAGGGAAGTTGGATGAGTACAAAGCCGCCCCAAGGGACAGGGGGACAAGCCCCGAACCAAGGCCAGCCTGCTTCAAAACCCACAGCTCAGCAAAAAGGTAAGAGGATCATCATTAACTCTATTATAGGCGGACCTCACCTAGTTGGTCGTAGTTTTAAAGCAATTGACCAGTACGTCAACGCCGCCAAGCATTTTGAAGTAGGAGAATGCAGCAGCCTTGAAGACGTCACTCCAATAAAATAGCAAAAAACGATGTCCGATGATGTCGTATTCCGCAATAGAGATGAGTTTGGAGTTCAATCTCCAACCGACGATCCACTAGTGATAACCACGACAATTGGCCCCGCTTTAGTCCATAAGGTGTTAGTGGACAACGGAAGCTCGGTCAATATCCTCTTCAAGAAAGCTTTCGAACAAATGAGGCTCGAAGCAAAAGACTTAAAGCCATGTCAAGGATGGATATGTGGCTTTAACGGAGTATCTACAGCTCCGATGGGTTTTGTGGAGTTACCAGTCACACTAGGGCAGGGAGACCGCCAGAGAGTGAGGATCCTGCCGTTTGTAGTTTTGGATTTGGAGTCACCTTATAATGCCTTCCTAGGCCGACCAGCCCTTGCCGAATTTAGGGCATGTATAGCGCCTTGGTATTTGCTGCTAAAATTCCCGACTAACTCGGGAGTTGGGACAATGAGGGGCGACCAAGCTACGAGACGAGCTTGTTACGTGGTAGAATTAAAGATGTTAATGAAGGGGCTGAATATAGATGCTAAGGATGATTCCAACCCTCCAAGGGAGGCCTCAGCATAGCAATCAAGGGGTCCTACCCAAAGAGAGTCGCCCTTAGACGTTCTCGAAGACATAGATCCCAAAGAGGATAGAGAACCCGAAGACAAGAAGGCAACTCCCAACGAAATAACAATCGACGTACCTATTGATGAAACGGATCCAACAATAGTACTAAAGATCGGCTCGCAACTGGATCCAGTTAGAGCGAGGGAATTGGCTGATTTCTTAAAGGCAAATCTGGATGTGTTTGCCTGAACTCACGCTGACATGTGTGGGATTTCGCCTACCATCATGAGCCACTCTTTGTGTATCAACCCAAAGCACCCACCAGTCAAGCAGAAGAGACGGATGTTAGGCCCAGAGCGGTCAGCAGCTTTGAAAGAATAAGTAGAAAAATTAAAAGGTAATGGATTCATTAAGGATTCAAAATATCACGAGTGGATATCGAATCCTGTCCTGGTCAAAAAGTCAAATGGGAAATGGAGAACATGCATTGACTTTTCTGATTTGAACAAAGCTTGCCCAAAGGATAGCTTTCCTCTCCCCATAATTGATCAACTAGTAGATTCAACTGCCGGGCATGAACTTTTATCCTTTATGGACGCCTATTCCGGGTACAATCAAATTCCCATGCACATACCAGATCAAGAGCATACAAGCTTTATCACAGACTTGGGATTGTATTGTTACGTGGTAATGCCATTTGGGTTGAAAAATGCGGGAGCCACATATCAGCGCCTAGTCAACCGCATGTTTTACAATCAAATCAGGAAAACCATGGAAGTTTACGTGGATGATATGCTCGTGAAGTCCAAGAAATCTCCAGATCATACGAAGGACTTGGCAGAAATGTTCAGCATGCTACGAAGGTATGGGATGAAGTTGAACCCTTTGAAATGTTCTTTTGGAGTGGCATCAGGCAAGTTCTTGGGCTTCATCGTGAGTTCCAAGGGAATCGAGATCAATCCGGACCAAATAGCAGCAATCCGGAACATAGAGGAGCCGCGGAAGATTAGGGATGTTCAAAGCTTAGCTGGCAAGGTTGCATCACTGGGCAGGTTCATCTCCTAGGCAACAGACAAGTGTGTACCTTTCTTCGATCTCGTAAAACGGGGAAAGCGAAATTTTGAGTGGACTCCCGACTGTGTGGAGGCGTTCCAGAATTTATTAGACTTTTTAGAAAAGCCTCCAATATCGTCAAAGCATGTAGAACATGAGGATTTGTTCATCTACTTGGCAGTATCATCTCACGCCGTCAGCACAACATTAGTATGTGAAGAGGATAAAGTCCAGAAACCTGTGTATTACGTAAGTAAAAAACTAGCTACTACAGAATGTAACTATCTGAAGATAGAGAAGCTTGCTTATAGCCTCCTGATTGCCTCCCGCAAACTCCGCCATTATTTCCAGGCACACCCAATAATTGTATATACCGATCAACCTTTGAGACAAGTGCTGCCGAAACCCGAAGCATCGGGGCGGTTACTCAAATGGAATATCGAGCTGATTTAGTTTGATCTGAACTTTCAGCAACGAAGATCAATAAGGGGGCAGGCCTTGGATGACTTCATAGCTGATTTTACAATTCCTGAAGAAGAAACGGTGGGTGACAAGATAGTTACTTTGGATCAAGATTTGGAGCTTAGTCCGTGGAGACTATATACGGACGGAGCCAAGAACGATAGAAAGTCCGGCGCCGGAGTTGTTTTAATAACTCCTGAAGGACGATCTATTTATTATGCATTACCGTTGGAATTTACAGCTACTAACAACGATTCTGAGTATGAAGCCCTGATTGCAGGGCTGAAACTCGCCAAATATTTGGGAGTGAAGAAACTAAATATATATTGCGATTCCAAGATAGTTGTATGTCAAGTTCGGGAAGAAGTTGCTGCTAAAGGACCTCGACTCAGTACTTATCTTAAAAAGGTAAAGGAGTTATTGGAAGGTTTGGAGCATTATAGCATAACACACATTCCAAGAACGGAAAATCAGAAAGCAGATCGATTGGCGAAACTAGCAAGTTTTGATAACCCTAAAGAAACCGAAATGGTTCCGATAGAGGTGTTGGAATCACCGAGTTTCGACCTAATGGAAGCAGAGCTAGCCTTGGAAGTCGAACCAGAAAGAGAATCCTGGATGACATCAATTAAGAATTTTCTCAAGGATGGAACCCTCCCATTAAAAAAGAGCGAAAGACGAGCTGTAATACGCAAGGCTGCAAGATACGTGTTACAGGACGACGTCCTTTATCGTCAAGGGTTTTCAATGCCCCTATTACGGTGTATCGCACACGACGACATTAAACGTGTACTGCAAGAGGTGCATGAAGGTGAGTGTGGAGATCACATTGGGGGCCAAACCTTAGCAAAGAAAGTGTTACGGTACGGATATTTCTGGCCTACCGTCAATAAAGACGCGACTGATTACTCACAACGCTGCGATAGATGTCAAAGATATTTCAAAGTTCCCAGAGCGCCTCCGACTCAGCTCAAGTCGGTGGTAAGTCCATGGCCGTTTTCCATGTGGGGGATTGACATTATTGGAGTGCTATCTATTGCCAGAGGAGGGGCTAAGTATGCGATCGTTGTCGTGGACTACTTCACAAAGTGGGTGGAAGCTAAACCTCTAACAACCATCACGGCAAGGAAAGTGATCAGTTTTGTGGTGAGAAACATTATTTGTCGATTTGGGATACCGAAGACCATCATAACTGATAATGGGACGCAGTTTGACAGCATCAAGTTCAGAAACTTTTGCCAGAAATACAAGATTGATAAACGATACACTACAGTAGCTCACCCGCAATCAAATGGCCAGGTCGAAGCCATAAACAAAGTCATTAAATCAATTCTGAAGAAGCGGTTGGAGCAGGCCAAAGCTAGATGGGTAGACGAGTTGCCATTAGCTCTATGGGCCTACAGGATAACCTTTAAGGCGGCTACTGGCCATACTCCCTATTCACTTTCCTTTGGGTCAGAAGCAGTGATCCCAGTAGAATTGGAAGTCCCCTCTCATCGAATTGCGTACTATGACCCGATGACAAATAGAGCACTCCTCCTAGAATCTCTTGATATGATTGAAGAAAAAAGAGATGAAGCCGACTTGCGTGCCTCGAGGCATCGACATCAAGTGGCACGTTATTATGATCGGAAGGTTCGCTTCAAAACCTTTGAACCAGGAGACCTAGTACTGAAACGAGTCTTCCCGCCTCTAACCCAATTGGGTCCAAAATGGGAAGGGCCATACACCGTCCAACGGAAGCTTGATACAGGAGCATTCAAATTAACGACCGTGGATGGTGAGGAGATTCCCAGAGCCTAGAACGCTTAGCACCTACGACGATATCTGAGCTAAACATGAAATGTCATTTCTTTTGTTTTCATAAGCTATGTAAAAAGGCACGACTTGCCTTGAAAAGTCTGTTTATGTGAACAAAGGATTATAAAGTGGATGTAGGCTAGAACTTAGCTGAACCACTATAAAAATATCGTGTGTCATTTACTTTCCTGCATTATTTATATATCCAACAATTATTCTATCATGACTGTGAAACACGAAATATTAAATTAAATTTGGAAAGTGGGGGATGACCCATGTGCAAGAGTAAATAAAATGAATGTCTGTACAATAAGACACAGAAGAATGGGAAGACGACATTCTTAACTCTAACTCTCAAGAATCGAGAGAGAGTATAAAGGACGGGAAGACGACATCCCCTGAGGCGTGAAGGTGCACCCAGATGAGGGACCGCCTCAACGGAACTCTAACCTGGTTATGAGACAGGAGAGTATAAAGATGACAGAAAGAATAGGCATCAATGACGAAAGGAATATGGCCCCGTCAGAGAGTCGGGGGCAATTGGATTTTTTAATTTGGTCAATTTTGAATAATTCTTGCTGGTTGTCCAAGATTAACTGGGGGCATATACGTGCATACACGTTCCCCTTAACAATGACTTTATTATATGACTCTAATATGACATACTTTTGTATTTTCACTTAATCGCTGAACTAACAACTATCAGACATTGCAGGAAATAAACTATTTTTATTTACAAACATGTGAGTTTGTACAAGGAAAACAAGCAGAAAAGAAGATGCGAGGTCCGCACTCACTGCAACAATGGCGGACCAATTAAATGCCAAAATAAAACAAAGCACTTCATCACTTGGGCTTTGGAGCGGACTTGGATTTTTTGGCAGCCTTCTGAGCATCGTTAGCCTCTTTTTTAGCATCGGTCAAAATGCGCTTTGGCTTTTTCTTCCCTGCAACTGAAGTGCTAGAATCGGTTGATTTTTTCCCAGGAGTCGGAACACTGGAATCAAGAGAAGACTTTTTAGCAAGCTCTTCTGTAATAGACCTAGTAGAAAGATTAACGACTAACCTTGATCCAGGATCCACCACTACAAGAGGCTTAAGGCTTTCGGGGTTCAGGTCTTCAACTTTTAGCTGCATACGTTTGTCCTGTTCGGCTTTCAATTCAGCCAAAGTGATGTCATCAGCGCTTTTTGAATCCCCAACTATAGCCACATCAGGGTCTTCCTCATGTCCCTCGTGGCCGCCATCGTCTTTTAAGGCATCTATCATCTCGTCATCATGAGGAGCATCAGCCTTAGACAGTTCGGCTCCCTCTCCTGACTCTATAGTGGCAGCCTTATCCTTTTCTCCTTGAGCCTTCTCCGCGGATTTTGCTCCGGTGGTGGTTCCCTGAGGCCCGCCAGCCTTCTCGGTCGGTTCAACACCTACAGAATGAGAAGCAACAGTTATCAACTCAGGAGAAAATAAAGGGTCCTCCATCGATTGCCCGATTATGTGATGAAAAGTGGAGACGACCTTGACGAATTGAGGTGAAAAGGTAGAAATACCTTCCAATGATTTCTCAGGTGGAGTAACTGCCGTCTCTGACGCTGACTCGGGTATGGGAGACAAAAGAGATACTTGAGGGATCCCCGGGTTCTCGGGATCATATCCCTCGACTTCAGAAGTTTCAGCAGTAGTAGAAGAAGAACCCGCCTCGAGGACATTCTTTTGCTTGGCCATCCGCTTCTCCTCCTCCATGGCAGCGGCAATGAGGCGGCGTCCCTCGGCCAGGCGTGCCGGCTCATCATCTCTTAGATATTTTTCCATAAGCTTGTCTTCGTCAACGGAGTCTATCTTGAGTTCCTCTTTCTCCCATTCGACAATTTGACTCCATACGTGAACCAAGGTAGTTGGATAATCTTCAATCCAAGAGAAGTTTCGGCGACAAATTATATGCGCAAAGAATTCAATCAGTAATTCGCCGAAACCGTACACTTCTTCCTGAGCCTCTGTGAGCTGCTTGCGAGTGTCTTCGGCGGACTTAATAACATTTCCATGTTCCCCTCCGCTAGGGCAGCCCTATTCTCGGCCTCCATCAACTTGGATTCCAAGTCAACGTTTCGCTTCTCTAATTCAGCATTTTTTCTCGCTAACTCGGTTTTTTCTCGCTCAAGGGTGTTATAAGCTAGTTGCATTTTGGCGTTATCCGACTTAGCATCTTCTGCTTGTTTCTTCAACTCAAGATGCTCTTGACTATGAGATTCGAGTAAGTCATGATAACGCCTCTGTAACTCTTCAAATTGCTGTTTAAAGTTGGTAGCGTCTCGTTGAGCGATGACAAGTTGGGCCTGTGTGTCCTCAAGGTCCTTTTCCAAAAAATTTAAGGCCTTTGCGTCAGCGTCTGCAGTCTTTTTCATAGAATCAACATCTGTGACTAAGGTTCGGATGATTCTGGATACGTTACGTGAATACTTGAACATCTCCGAATATTGTTTTTTGACTGCGTCAATCTTTGCTTTGGCCTCATCTGCCCACCTTGAGGAAATAGGCTCGAGAGCAGGCAAGAAAGTCAGATTCTCAAAATAGTGGTCGGGTAACTGCTTCTCCAGATATGTCCGCTTAACTTTTGATTCAGCATTCAGTGGAGGGGGTTCGCAGTATGTTAGCTCAGTATCCTTATCTGTAGTGGGCACGATTGCTACATTACCCTTTCTGGGCTGCTTATTAGAAACCTTATGTTTTCCCCGTGAGTCGGTATCTTTCGGCGGGCTTCTTTCCCGACTGTGTTTGTCCAGAGGAGAGGCTCGGTCTTTAGGCTATGACGTGTCTTCTCCTCGATGACTTTGATAGCTTTTATGTCGGTATGGATCCGATCTGACAGGGGAGCGAGAGCGCGAGGTGTGCGATTGATAAGAGTCATAGGGCCTTCTATCCTCTCTACCCCGGCTTTCACGACAATGATGCTCAACATTGGAAGGGGGCCTAGTCATGTTGCGACGTATTTTCCTGATGTCATAGTGAGCACGAGACATTGTACCTGCCCAACAATGTAAGTAGAATTCAGAATCAATATTCTCATGAGAAGTAAGTGCTGTGGAGTGTGGTGTTATCGTGTTAAGTGCATCCTAAGTGGTGTTCCCCCGACAAACCCGAGTCCGAAGCCAGACCAGTGTGAGTGGGCTCTTTAGCCTTAGCGGGAGTGGTCTCCTCTGAAGAAGTGAAAACTAAAGGATTTGTACCAAATCCTCTGAAGTGTAGATGGTCTCAGGTAGGGGGAGATCTCCTAAACCTTGAAATGTGGAATCATCGGTAGTGAGGACATCTCCTTGAGAAGCATCTATTGGCAGTTCTTTAGGAGACATTGACTTTTCAGGAGAGATAGCATCCTCAGGGACGACGTACCCTTCTCTGTGCTTTTCAGCTATGTTAGCCAATTCGTCGTCCTAAGTTGAAGATGGAGAAGGTGAAGTCTGAAGAGGTATCGTTGGGTCTCTCGAACCCTCGCCCGTTTCAGGAATAACGTCTACAGGGGGTATATATACATACGGGCCCGACCCATGACCTATGCTACGGGTAATGGATAGTAACCCGTGATGATGTAGATACTCATCCTTAAGAACTTCATCGATGGTTAGAAATTTTTGATCGCCATTGAGGAGCCGATGCATCTGATCAAAGTACACTTGACCCGGTATTTGTTTTGGGTTATCAACTATAAACAAAAGAGAAAGCAGGTTAATGTGTTGACATGAACATTCAGAATGGAGGTCTAGAAAACCGATGCCTTACTTGATTTTGTCCATCTCCTGGCGCACCCTGGCTGCTGCCTGATATAAAACCATTCTAGCTTAGAATCGCCGGCCTTGCTACTAAACGGAGCCGAAATAATTTTCCTTTTTGGGACTGATTCGAAATAAGAGAAGGAAGGAGTTTCCCGAGTCCGATGCTTGAAATTATAAAAAAAAGTGGACGTCATCGAAAGTGAGGTCTGTACCTAAAATCTCTCTGTATGCTATATATAAGGTGTATAAGTAAGCATAGGAGTTGGGATGCAACTGCATGGGGGCAATCCGCATCTATCTCAGAAAGTCGACAACAAAAGGCGGAAATGGTGGAATAGCCCCAACCATACACATCAATCGGGTAATTGCCATAAATCCTTCTGGGGGATTGTGAGGACGGTCAGTTTTCGATGGCAATAGGGTATCCCTTTTTAGTATCCCATGCTTTAAGCATATTCGAACAAGTCTATCGTTGTCAATCGTCGATTTAACAGAATCTTGAGGTAATTCCAATATGATGGCGGACTCAAATTCATCAGGAGCACGATTATCTCCAATCCCTCCTTCCTCTTCTATGCCCAGAGAAATTTCACTATCCGAAGATGTTTCGTTGTTATGCACTCCTATTTCATAATCTGGGCCCTCATCGTCCCATGCAGGGTCTGAAGACGAAGATATGCCATCAATGGTAATTTTCTCAGAAGTTTTTGCAACTTCCATCTTCTTTGCTAACCTAGATGATCATCTCTCGGCCATGATCACTAGACTATTGAAGAAATAATAACAAGGATTAGAGTAAAGTTGTTCGTGTCCCCCGTGTGTGTATGTCAACTAAAGTGTGTGATACATGTAACAAAGATACAAAATAAACACATGCAAGCGTGATGTAAAGATTGACTATTGAGTGACAATGTTTCAGAATAGTTCTTGATGTTTGTTATGTTCGTAAAGCGCTATCCTAACTGTTCATCAAGTTGAAAGTTATGCCAAGCATTGATTAAGATAGTTGGATAAGTTCTCGTGCATTGAGTTGGACTGTTTCGGTTCGGTTCGAGCATGTGCATTGGGGTCGGAACGGAGGGCAAAATAATGTTTCGATTTGAAGCAGAAATTTACACCTAGTAAGTAAAACCGGATCGGTTCGGATATAGGCCACCGGATCGGTTTGGATTGATTTGAATAATGATGCCTCTTTTCCTCCGATCCGACCCAGTCGAGAAGCTTTGTTTTTCCTTTTTTGTTCTTTCTTTTGCTCCGACCCGATCCGACTTTGTAAACATCTCTCCCTTTCCTTTATCCCAACGCTTCACCCCCCGAACCGATCCCAGTTCCTCTCCTCTTCTTCATCTTCCCCATTTTTCACCTCGCTTAACCAACACCAAACCCAACTCAATTTCACAAAACCCAATTAAAACTAAGCACTTACGTGCTCGACTATCCATTGAGTTCCTAATTCTCTCTCCGCGCCTCGAGTTGGTGATAGAACCACCAACGATGACGACGAGGAGGGAGGAGGACCAAGCGTTGAGGCCATGGCCAAATCGTTCAAGATTGACCACGAATTATTTCTGAAATCGATTAGAGCAAAGTAATTCGAGCTTTTAACCTACCAAGATGTTTAATTTGAAGAAGAACGAGAAAATTTCAGAGCTTTTAAAGTTCTAGGGTTTCGATGCTAAGTTTGCTTGGACGAGAGCAATAAAAAAGAAAGGAGGAAGAAAGTAGGAGGCAGATTTATATAAAACTAAGGTGACCACTCGTATTCCTATCCACTTCACCCTGTTCGGTCCGGAATTCAGGCCCACGGAGGTACTCTGGCCCATTAGTCCGCAGTTAAGCAATGCAGGTGGGAGTTCTATTCGGATCGGGGTCTGAACCGAAAGGGACCACATACACAGATTTACCACCTAGGGTGAATTCGAAGAAAAGTAAAGAAAAGGCTCACCTGAAAGAATCGCTGGACATTAAAAGAAGCTTTCAAAAATTGTTTAAAGATGAAGAAAGTAATTCATATGGAATGTGGATATATATATAAACAGCAAAAGCCTCGACTTTATGAAGTGACACGACACTACAAGTGAATGGAAGCGGTCATTTAATGGTTCAAATCCAAAGGATGTTTCGTGAACTACTTCGAAGCACACTTTATCTTAAATAAGAGTGTACTTCGAGGGGGCAAAGTGTTAGCCTACTTTGTGAACTAGGCTACACAAAGAGCAAACAGCAAGAAGGCCACCAACTCCGGATCGGAAGGAGGTAGCGCAGGAAAGAAGCAAAGATCGAAGACGCAAGCATCACATCGGTTCGGATCGGAGAAACACTTCAACGAAATCAGAAGAGAGCAAGTAATCCATCGGTTCGGATCAGAGGAGTACGTCAGCAACATCAAGGGATAGCAAGTTGCCTCACCGGATCGGATCGGAGGCCCCGATCCGAACCCCTTTTTCCCCTTGAACCTGTAACCGTTGCTGCGCATATCTCCTGAAGACTCGGACCAGGCCTGACCATTTCTCCCACGATCTCCCACTAAATCAATGCGCTGTCACCATCTTGAAGCCTCCGAACCCGACTCTCAAGGGATGGGTGCCACGCAATTCCGAACCGTAGCCACTTCGAAGAGGATTTTCACCTATAAATACACCATCCAGAGGCATTTGAAGGGATCTTTTGGCAAATTCTCAGTTCTTACTTCCTCCATAGCCGAATTCTACAATCATATTCAGATAAAAATCATCTCTTAAAGTTCATTTTTGAGAGATTTGAGTGAGTTTATGCATTGTGTTTGTGAAGTTGAGTGAGAATCATTGCTGTATTTGTATCCAAATCATCAATTAAAAAAAACAAAGTGGACGTAGGCTCCTTAACGTTGAACCACTATAAATCATGTGTTCTTTACTGCTTTTTGATTCTATTTCATTGAAATCATAGTTAATTTGGGTGTTAGAACCATTTTTTGGTCTAACAAAAATAAAGTATGCGAAGATAACTAGTACATTTTTAAGACCAATGAGAGTTAAATGAATTTGACCTAAGGTTGGAAAAGACCAAAAGAAATACTAAAAAATAATCGTATTAAGATTTGATTCAGTCAAATATATTGACCAGCTTATGGGTGATAGAATGGTAGTTCTAAATATGAAGTTTAGGAAACTAGTTGCTTGCCCCTAACTATTCTATCTGACCTGACGAAAGGGATAGTTAAATTATTTATTCAAAAACATTTTCTTAAGATAAAAGAAAATAAATTTGAAGTCTCCTAGAAAAATAACAAGAATATAACAAAATGAATAACATTCTTGTTGAGCCACATATTAATTTTGTTGAGTGAACTCATACTATCCACGTGAATTTAAAGGTAATATCATCGTTATTTGATGAATAATACAAGTTGTACTGAAGTTGGTATTGTATATAATTTGTAACAACCCGTATTTTCAATAACCTGTTATAACATAAATGGAGGCAGAATTAAATTGTAAAATCTGAATCAAGGGAAACGGGCTATGCCATTGCGTTCGTCTCGGAAAAATACGCGAAATAGAGTCCGAGTTTTCGAAAATCGGAGTCCGTATGACCAAGATATGGCCTCGCGAATTTTCACGAAAAATTCCCAAATTAAAGTATACTTAATTAAGTGAAATGGGTTGCGCAGAGAAATATATATATATATATTGATATATATATATATATATATATATAATTGAAAATTAAATAAATAAATATGCAAAAATGTTCAAAACAGCGAATTGGGAGAGGGGAATAACCGAACCGGCCGATTTTTGAGGTCGACCCGAGCTCGCTGGGTCGACTAGGGGTTAATCCAGGGTGTTTGGCTGTCAACCCGTGGGCCGATTCGCTCAAATGCAGATTTTGCATTTGGATGGTTCTCATGGTTCTTCTTTAATCTAAAGGCCCTAGATGGTTCCTACACTGGACTTCTTCCCCAAGACATGCTTTGATGGCTTGGATTGAATCTAGGTTTAATCCTATGGCCTAAAGCACTTGCCTAATCTATAAATAAGACCCTAACCTATCCTAAATCCTCATTATTCATTCATGCAACTAAACTATGGCAAAATTGCTACTCTCATGGCCTCCACTCAACTATCCTAGCCTCCACTTCATTTCTATGAGAGGTTTCATGATCATGAGAGTATTAGAGAGTCCCTATGTTAGTATGAGAGCTTCTCAAGTTGATTTCAAGGCAAAAGCTTTGATCTTTGTTCATAAAGATGGTATTTTTGTTGATTTGGAGTGTTCATCTTTGGGTTTTTGGGTGATGGCATGCATAGGCTTCATCACAAGCTTTAGATTAATCGATTTAGGCCTTCATAGCAATGTAAGCCCTTTCCCTACTCTTAGATATTAACTATGAAGTTAAATGTTCATGTTGCAAGTTTGGGTTTGATCATTGAGTATGATACATGCTATCATGTTATGCAAGTTTATGAAGTCATTATCTTGATCTTATGAGCTAAAAGCCACAACCTTTATGTTGAAATGTTGCATTATGCAACATGAGAATCTTCATAATCATTATGTCAACTTGCATATGAAGTCATAATCCGTATATGATGATATATGCGAGTTTCTAGCCATCATTCCATGTCTTTTGTCACCATGATTCGCTTATGTGCCAAGTTTGGGTTTATGCATGTTTTTGAGGCTTAAGAATGTAACATGCAAGCTAATGAACACATTTGTGCCTCATTTGCCGCCATGATTAACTTGTGGCTTAATACCGATTTTTGTCATTCCTTTGCCAAGTCTCTTCTTTTAATCCATTACGTTGTTGCGAACGTATATGCGAGTTTAAAAGCATTGGGTTATGTTATGGGTAATTTCTAATGACATGAAAATACAACTTGAAAACATGGCTTGAAATATAACATGGAAGATGACATGTAAGTATGCATAAAAACATAAGCTTGGGAATTTACCTATTAAGTTAGGTCTACCCTTTGGGAATTTACCTATTAAGTTAGGTCTACCTAAATGCTTGAAAAACTTGTAACATGTTTTGGAAACATGATGGACATGACACTTAGATAATATAAGTGTGGCCAACTCGAGGTTGGGTTGAGTTTGCAACGTAAAACTACCCGGAACCGACCGGCCTAACTAGTAGTTGCAAACAATAGGACCCAATGTGAGAAGTTGGTCATGTTGTGCTTGAACCCGAGGTTAGACCAAGTTGTGGTGTAAAGCTACCCGGAACTGACCGGCTTAACTAGTAACCACAACAAAGTCTAATGTGAGAGGTTGGGGTGCATTAAGTAATTAATGCCACATGATAGGGTTAAGTTAATTTGATTAATGACTCTTAACCAAATATGACATGGGTAAATGGGTTAAGTAAACTGGTTAGGCTAATGATACTTAACAAAACATGACAAGGTTGGGTAGGTTAAGTGATTTGATTTGCCTAATGACGCTTAACCATTTTTATACGACTAGTGAACGGGGATTAAGTTAACCAACACTTAATCAATCCAACATGATAATTTGGCAAGGTTAAGTAAGTTTTCTTAATGACACTTAACCATACAAGATGATTAGGGGATGGGGTTAAGTAATTTACACTTAACTAATCCGACACGGTAATTAGATGGGGTTAAGTAATCCACACTTAACTAATCTAAACACGGTAATTCGATGGGGTTAAGTTAAACACTTAACCAATTTAAACTCGGTAATTCAATGAGGTTAAGTAACCAATACTTAACCAACTTAACGTGATAATTTAATGGGGTTAAGCAACTTATACTTAACCAATTATACATGATGATTTGATGGGGTTAAGTAACTTACACTTAACCAATCTAATACGCGGACCTGATAAGGTTAAGTCACAAGACCTTTTTAGAATATACTTAACCATTATAGTACGATTAGAGGATGGGGTTAAGCCAACCTATACTTAACCAACCCGACTCGATAATTTGATGGGATTAAGATAATCTATGCTTAATCGATCTAGCAAGATAATCCGATAGGATTAAGTTAAGCTAGTACTTGACCAATTTGACTTGATAAGGTTAAGTCATGAGCCTCTGGGTACACTTAACCAACTTGTGGGACTAAGTCTTGAACTTAAATACTTAGCCAATCTTTGACGTGATTCGTGGGCGGGTTAAGTCATGGACTTGAATGATAACACTTAACCCAATAGACAAACCCTAGCTAGAAGAACTAGGTAGAAAACCGTGGTTAATCAAGGATAACGGGAAAGGAAGCTAAGTCGTAAACCTTAGTTAAGGGTAACTAAGTAATAATTCTTACTAAGGACATAGGACTAATTCTCAAAACGATGAGTAACCTGATACGGTAGGTCATCGCTTAGTATACGAGGGGGAGCAAGTTATCTGACTTGGATAAAAGCTCCAGCGCACTGGGTGCCAAAGCGGAAGCTTCGGGGGACGTGAGGATATTCTTGGGATCCCTCTGTGGGCTGCCAGGTAATTATACTAGGCCCATGAGAGGTTAAGGTCTGCGTTAGAAGGACCAAGAGTATGCCTTGGTTGCTGTGCGAGCAACCTAAAGACTGGGATGGATTAGCGTGGAGTCGACGATTCTTGTTTTTGCCCTGGATAGCGCATCGCCGACTACCTACCATCTTTAGTCAATCGTGTACGTGCGGAAAGGCAGGGAACCCCCAACAGACCATGTGCTTGCTATCGAGTCATGGGTGAGGTTGGCCCGTAGGAAAGTGGGCTATAGTGGGGCCGTGGAGTGGTTCTTATACATGATTTTTCTTGGATTGCCTTTCAGTAGTTGAGGGAGGGGTCACGTGGGACCATAGCCACGGGTACAAAAACAAACCTTGATATCTGCATCGGCAGACAATTTAAAGCTCCCGACCGAGTTCCGTATTTCTTGATTTGCCCTGGCACGGAACTCGGATGGCACATTGGGGAACATGTGCATCTAGACATGGAAAACGATTCACGATACATACGTGGGATCAAGGGCGCGGTTGACGGGTGGCGTAATCCCTAGTGGTCCTAGGTGGCCAAAACCCAAACCGAGACACGGAAACGTTCATTAGGTTGCATAATCCCTAGCGGTCCTAGGTGGCATAAATCCTAAGTGGACGCGCGATAGTTCATGGTAAGGAAACACAACTAGATCAAGGGTTGCAGTCCAAAACAACTTCAAGGATAAACCGTTTACATGGGAAAGCCCGTACAGCCTACGGCAAAGGACTGAACTTATACATGGAAAGAAACATATGAGTTGAGTAACCTATATATGCGGCATATTAGGTTGACATGGACCATTACACGACTTTTGAGTAAGGGTCATTCACGGATAACACGTAATACAGTTGGGGTACTAGTACGGTAGGTGCAGAGCGGATATACAGGATAGATGCCATGGGACGTTATATGCGATAGATATCTTGGGATATTATACTTGATAGAAACCTGACAATGTGATACCTTGTTTTATCTTGACATCGTAGTTTATCACGACACCCTAGTGTATCTGAGTTCAGTAGTTCATCCTGTTATTTTGATTTAGCTTATCTATCTTGTTATCATGCTTATGTTCATCTCAGTTTCTCATGTCAGTTAACTTTGCTAGTTTTTATACTAATAGTAGATAGGGCTTACTCAGTCTTTTTGACTGACCCGTTTTGTTTCGCCTCTTTTCTTCCGTTCCCCCCCCCCCCCAGGTTACGAGGAGGAAACACTGCTGTTTAGTTCGGACTTCTTCTGCTTGAAGGTCATCATGGATGGCTTGGACTTTTCCTGGCTATGGCTACTTTACTGCTTTTTCTTGGGGAATAATTTATGAAAAAGTCTTTATGCTTCTTTATTATTGCAAGACAGGTTTTGATGTACTCTGATGTAAAAGGCTTTAGACCTTATTTATTCATGTTATGAAAGTTTGATTTTACTTCCGCTATTTTATATATGTTCTGTCTTGTAATATTTCTGTGCATGTTTACCAATAATACTCCTCCAAACCTAGTGCATTCCCTTTGTGAGTGACCCTAGCGGAGGTGGGGTGTTACACGTGGTATCAGAGCAGAAGGTTACCAGAATGGGCAAAAGTTTTTAAAGACCTTCTGAAAACTATTTGAAAAAAAAAAACGTTTACAAAGAAGCATTTTTCAAGAAAATTTTCTTTTAAAAGAAAAAGGCTATTCCCCAAAGGCCATTAGCACTATCCTTGTTTCCTTGATTGAATCTCTTTACTCCACCTGTAGTCACAGTGGTTTTAACTGCGACTAGTCTTTTCTATCTACGGAAGTGCTTTCCATACGATGGAGGTGGTTCTCGAGAGACCAGTGGCCGCGTTATAAGAAAGGATCGTGAGAAAGAAGGATAAAGGATACGAGCTTAAGGATGAGCAACTTGTTGGTATGGCTTAGTCCTCAAAGGAGGGAGAAAGATGAACAATGAAACCCATGACGAGAGAGTACCTTTGGCATGGTAAAACGGGGCGGATAGTTAAGTATTATGGGACAAGGACAAGATCATCGGGAGGGCAGTAGTATGCTCTCATTTCTAGAGTACCTCGGAAGGAGGGTAACGATCTTGTTAAAGGTTTAGCTTTTCTTCTCTATCATCCCGTTAGGACTTCGTTGTTCGTATCATTTAAGTCTGCTTCGATAGTTGAGTCTCTGCACCTTAAGTACTAGCGTAATAGAGAATCCCATTTTTGTCTCAAAGTCCTATTGGAGAATCAGTCCATTTATACATGACTTGTTTGGATTTGGGAATGTCTATGCCAAGTGTTGAGTTTGGAAATAATGCTTATGTTTATAAGCTATGGATGGATTCTAGGGATGAAGTGGTTATCCAGTAGGGGGTGCCACTCTCGGTTTTGATAAGAGGGTAGTTAGACCTTTTGACTAGCCTTGGTAATGCCCTCGAAGTATCGGGTAACCTTTTTGAGGTTCTGTCATGACTAGTTACTTAGAATCCCTTGATGCCTTTATTGGAAATTTGAAGCCCGATCGAGTGGTGTTCGCCAATAAAACGGATGGTTTACTTCATTTATGCATGGGTTATAGAGATCACCCTAGTAAGTGCGCATGATAACCTGATTGACAACTATTTACTTTCAAGAGAAAGTTCTTCTACATGGAATGCCTTATAGTATATAAACGAGATCCAAGATTCACTAGTGAATTTTGGAAAGCTTGCATGAGATCATGAGTACGCAGTCATGTTTCCGTCAAGTATTCTAGGAAAAGGATAAGTGCAAGTGGAACGAGAGGCGACGAAGAAATGAGTTCCAGCTCATGTTATGGAAACAGGAATAAGAAGCTACAAAATCGCGAAGTTAAAAGACGACTTTGATGGTCAAAGACTAGATATGCGCATGATATCTCTTTTTGGGAGTATATCCTTGATCCTTGTTTTCTGTAGAGCTTACTTGTGGGCTATCTTTTGTGGACATCCTCTCGGTCCTATTCTCCGTTACAAACCCTGTAAGGAGTTTGTCCTGTTTATCTTCTCGACCCTGTTTCAGGGAATTCTAGGTAGAACCCTATGGATGTAAACATGTATTTGAAACATGTTATGATTGATATGGTTGCAAGTGGTTGCTCGTGGATGCGCGAATACACATTAGATACTAGCTCGACTCGGTCACATTTCATATTGCATATGCACGAGTATTTATACTTGTTTATGGATGAAATCGAATGTATTATCATGCGGTTGTTGCATATGAATGAATGATTGTGCACGCATATAGTATCTATATGACTAGGACTATTTGCATACATGTTGGATTCATGGCACTATACATATTTTGCATTAGAAAGATTATTCAGGCCTGATCATTAGCATTAGCTAAGGAACATGTACACACACGTTTTGCATATATTCATACAGCATTAGAAATCATCTAAGGACAATGGTTGCTTGTGGATGATGTTTTGAGTAGATGGATGATGGATGGTAGGATATGTTCTTCCTAACTTGGAGATTTCGGGGACGAAATCCTAAAAGGTGGGGAGAATGTAACAACCCGTATTTTCAATAACCTGTTATAACATAAATGGAGGCAGAATTAAATTGTAAAATCTGAATCAAGGGAAACGGGCTATGCCATTGCGTTCGTCTCGGAAAAATACGCGAAATAGAGTCCGAGTTTTCGAAAATCGGAGTCCGTATGACCAAGATATGGCCTCGCGAAGTTTCACGAAAAATTCCCAAATTAAAGTATACTTAATTAAGTGAAATGGGTTGCGCAGAGAAATATATATATATTGATATATATATATATATAATTGAAAATTAAATAAATAAATATGCAAAAATGTTTAAAACAGCGAATTGGGAGAGGGGAATAACCGAACCGGCCGATTTTTGAGGTCGACCCGAGCCTGCTGGGTCGACTAGGGGTTAATCCAGGGTGTTTGGCTGTCAACCCGTGGGCCGATTCGCTCAAATGCAGATTTTGCATTTGGATGGTTCTCATGGTTCATCTTTAATCTAAAGGCCCTAGATGGTTCCTACACTTGACTTCTTCCCCAAGACATGCTTTGATGGCCTGGATTGAATCTAGGTTTAATCATATGGCCTAAAACACTTGCCTAATCTATAAATAAGACCCTAACCTATCCTAAATCCTCATTATTCATTCATGCAACTAAACTATGGCAAAATTGCTACTCTCATGGCCTCCACTCAACTATCCTAGCCTCCACTTCATTTCTATGAGAGGTTTCATGATCATGAGAGTATTAGAGAGTCCCTATGTTAGTATGAGAGCTTCTCAAGTTGATTTCAAGGCAAAAGCTTTGATCTTTGTTCATAAAGATGGTATTTTTGTTGATTTGGAGTGTTCATCTTTGGGTTTTTGGGTGATGGCATGCATAGGCTTCATCACAAGCTTTAGATTAATCGATTTAGGCCTTCATAGCAATGTAAGCCCTTTTCCCTACTCTTAGATATTAACTATGAAGTTAAATGTTCATGTTGCAAGTTTGGGTTTGATCATTGAGTATGATACATGCTATCATGTTATGCAAGTTTATGAAGTCATTATCTTGATCTTATGAGCTAAAAGCCACAACCTTTATGTTGAAATGTTGCATTATGCAACATGAGAATCTTCATAATCATTATGTCAACTTGCATATGAAGTCATAATCCGTATATGATGATATATGCGAGTTTCTAGCCATCATTCCATGTCTTTTGTCACCATGATTCGCTTATGTGCCAAGTTTGGGTTTATGCATGTTTTTGAGGCTTAAGAATGTAACATGCAAGCTAATGAACACATTTGTGCCTCATTTGCCACCATGATTAACTTGTGGCTTAATACCCATTTTTGTCATTCCTTTGCCAAGTCTCTTCTTTTAATCCATTACGTTGTTGCGAACGTATATGCGAGTTTAAAAGCATTGGGTTATGTTATGGGTAATTTCTAATGACATGAAAATACAACTTGAAAACATGGCTTGAAATATAACATGGAAGATGACATGTAAGTATGCATAAAAACATAAGCTTGGGAATTTACCTATTAAGTTAGGTCTACCCTTTGGGAATTTACCTATTAAGTTAGGTCTACCCAAATGCTTGAAAAACTTGTAACATGTTTTGGAAACATGATGGACATGACACTTAGATAATATAAGTGTGGCCAACTCGAGGTTGGGTTGAGTTTGCAACGTAAAACAACCCGGAACCGACCGGCCTAACTAGTAGTTGCAAACAATAGGACCCAATGTGAGAAGTTGGTCATGTTGTGCTTGAACCCGAGGTTAGACCAAGTTGTGGTGTAAAGCTACCCGGAACTGACCGGCTTAACTAGTAACCACAACAAAGTCTAATGTGAGAGGTTGGGGTGCATTAAGTAATTAATGCCACATGATAGGGTTAAGTTAATTTGATTAATGACTCTTAACCAAATATGACATGGGTAAATGGGTTAAGTAAACTGGTTAGGCTAATGATACTTAACAAAACATGACAAGGTTGGGTAGGTTAAGTGATTTGATTTGCCTAATGACGCTTAACCATTTTTATACGACTAGTGGACGGGGATTAAGTTAACCAACACTTAATCAATCCAACATGATAATTTGGCAAGGTTAAGTAAGTTTTCTTAATGACACTTAACCATACAAGATGATTAGGGGATGGGGTTAAGTAATTTACACTTAACTAATCCGACACGGTAATTAGATGGGGTTAAGTAATCCACACTTAACTAATCTAAACACGGTAATTCGATGGGGTCAAGTTAAACACTTAACTAATTTAAACTCGGTAATTCAATGAGGTTAAGTAACCAATACTTAACCAACTTAACGTGATAATTTAATGGGGTTAAGCAACTTATACTTAACCAATTATACATGATGATTTGATGGGTTTAAGTAACTTACACTTAACCAATCTAATACGCGGACCTGATAAGGTTAAGTCACAAGACCTTTTTAGAATATACTTAACCATTATAGTACGATTAGAGGATGGGGTTAAGCCAACCTATACTTAACCAACCCGACTCGATAATTTGATGGGATTAAGATAATCTATGCTTAATCGATCTAGCAAGATAATCCGATAGGATTAAGGTAAGCTAGTACTTGACCAATTTGACTTGATAAGGTTAAGTCATGAGCCTCTGGGTACACTTAACCAACTTGTGGGACTAAGTCTTGAACTTAAATACTTAGCCAATCTTTGACGTGATTCGTGGGCGGGTTAAGTCATGGACTTGAATGATAACACTTAACCCAATAGACAAACCCTAGCTAGAAGAACTAGGTAGAAAACCGTGGTTAATCAAGGATAACGGGAAAGGAAGCTAAGTGGTAAACCTTAGTTAAGGGTAACTAAGTAATAATTCTTAGCTAAGGACATAGGACTAATTCTCAAAACGATGAGTAACCTGATACGGTAGGTCATCGCTTAGTATACGAGGGGGAGCAAGTTATCTGACTTGGATAAAAGCTCCAGCGCACTGGGTGCCGAAGTGGAAGCTTCGGGGGACGTGAGGATATTCTTGGGATCCCTCTGTGGGCTGCCAGGTAATTATACTAGGCCCATGAGAGGTTAAGGTCTGCGTTAGAAGGACCAAGAGTATGCCTTGGTTGCTATGCGAGCAACCTAAAGACTGGGATGGATTAGCGTGGAGTCGACGATTCTTGTTTTTGCCCTGGATAGCGCATCGCCGACTACCTACCATCTTTAGTCAATCGTGTACGTGCGGAAAGGCAGGGAACCTCCAACAGACCATGTGCTTGCTATCGAGTCATGGGTGAGGTTGGCCCGTAGGAAAGTGGGCTATAGTGGGGCCGTGGAGTGGTTCTTATACATGATTTTTCTTGGATTGCCTTTCAGTAGTTGAGGGAGGGGTCACGTGGGACCATAGCCACGGGTACAAAAACAGACCTTGATATCTGCATCGGCAGACAATTTAAAGCTCTCGACCGAGTTCCGTATTTCTTGATTTGCCCTGGCACGGAACTCGGATGGCACATTGGGGAACATGTGCATCTAGACATGGAAAACGATTCACGATACATACGTGGGATCAAGGGCGCGGTTGACGGGTGGCGTAATCCCTAGTGGTCCTAGGTGGCCAAAACCCAAACCGAGACACGGAAACGTTCATTAGGTAGCATAATCCCTAGCGGTCCTAGGTGGCATAAATCCTAAGTGGACGCGCGATAGTTCATGGTAAGGAAACACAACTAGATCAAGGGTTGCAGTCCAAAACAACTTCAAGGATAAACCGTTTACATGGGAAAGCCCGTACAGCCTACGGCAAAGGACTGAACTTATACATGGAAAGAAACATATGAGTTGAGTAACCTATATATGCGGCATATTAGGTTGACATGGACCATTACACGACTTTTGAGTAAGGGTCATTCACGGATAACACGTAATACAGTTGGGGTACTAGTACGGTAGGTGCAGAGCGGATATACAGGATAGATGCCATGGGACGTTATATGCGATAGATATCTTGGGATATTATACTTGATAGAAACCTGACAATGTGATACCTTGTTTTATCTTGACATCGTAGTTTATCACGACACCCTAGTGTATCTGAGTTCAGTAGTTCATCATGTTATTTTGATTTAGCTTATCTATCTTGTTATCATGCTTATGTTCATCTCAGTTTCTCATGTCAGTTAACTGTACTAATTTTAATACTAATAGTAGATAGGGCTTACTCAGTCTTTTTGACTGACCCGTTTTGTTTCGCCTCTTTTCTTCCGTTTCCCCCCCAGGTTACAGGGAGGAAACACTGCTGTTTAGTTCGGACTTCTTCTGCTTGAAGGTCATCATGGATGGCTTGGACTTTTCCTGGCTATGGCTACTTTACTGCTTTTTCTTGGGGAATAATTTATGAAAAAGTCTTTATGCTTCTTTATTATTGCAAGACAGGTTTTGATGTACTCTGATGTAAAAGGCTTTAGACCTTATTTATTCATGTTATGAAAGTTTGATTTTACTTCCGCTATTTTATATATGTTCTGTCTTGTAATATTTCTGTGCATGTTTACCAATAATACTCCTCCAAACATAGTGCATTCCCTTTGTGAGTGACCCTAGCGGAGGTGGGGTGTTACATAATTAGTCTATTTACTATGAATCATTTTTTTACTTTATACTAACTGGTTTGGGTTTACAATAGACAACGTCATAGAGAACATTGTTTTAACCCAACAAATATATGTTCTATAATATAAAATCCCCATCAAGGGTTGAAATTATTCTAATAATAGTTTATGTAAATGTTAAGAAAGTTAAAATTGAAGAATAATAGAATATAAAAGCATTTAATTAATTAAATGGATTAAGAAGATGAGGCTTAACAATCATGTATATAAACATGTATATCTTTTATCAATATAGATTTGGAGAAACAAAGATCAAGTCTGGATGGTTCCGACCACTTCGAACCAAACGTACGCATCTGAAAGTGAAGCCTGCTTGAAGACAAATTCTTGAAGTTGGAGAATTTTAGAGTAGAAGGATTGTTTGTAGATAATCTCTAGATAACTACTGGAATAGACATAAGTAACAGTGGTCCTTTATTATGGGATCTTTATATTGCAAGGATTACTTTATACTAATCATATAAGATGTAGTAGAATGAGTGCCTTCAGTTTGCATGCTCTTGGGAAACTTATATGGACGAGTGGCTGACATGGTATTTCTATCATCACATATACTGGTTTTTAAAAATGTTTATCTTTTTGGTGTTGCAGGAGGCAACCTCTCTTATACTTGAAACTCTTCCTAGAGGTGTATGAACTATAGGGTTGTATTTGTTTGGGAAGTTAACTATTTTATCATTAGAAATGATGATGTGGCATTTTAAATGGAATTTTCTTTATAGAAAGTAAAGTGTGGCCAAACGAGCCTCACATGTCGGATATGATACAGGATAACTACGCGGTTCATAGGAAATATTAATTAGGCATCAGATAATTAAGGATAAAAGGCGCTACTACCTTACAGTATAAATGAATACGCTGACTCATAGTAGCATAACAATATAAAGATATAGTGGTGATTTGATATTCTTATTAATTGACGCTCTATGGGAATAGCACATGAGTCATTGTATGAGAAACCATCGGGTACTACGATTGCAATACGTGGAATCTACAAAAAGAAGAAAAAAGAAATTAATACTCAATCATGTTGATAATTCAATTCCAATTCCAGCTTTATGACTTTGATTGTATTCCTAAAATATTTATAATACCATGCAAAAATTTCAATAATGCCTTGGTACTATATACTATATCGACTTGTCCAAGTATTGGTACTTTCTTTGAATACACATCTATTTGAAAATTGTTCACAAACCAATGCCATTTAGATAAAGTCAAAATATTTGGATATATAGTATTCCATTCATCATAAGGTAAAATTCTTTTGTGTTAATGTATGACATGGTCTTATAAGATACTCTTCTTTTGAAAGGTTTTGTTCAGCATCAAAGTCAATCTACGACATATATATATATATATATATATATATATATATATATATAGTTAATGCCTCATGTTTGTCTACTAAGCCTGATCCGGGTATTCAATATAAAGTCATATATGATTGGTTTCACGATTAGTTGAAGATTCATATAGGAGAGATATAGATCTTCATCAACATACAGGTGTAGTTTACTCTTTTTGTTGTGTTTGTTCTTCTTAAGCATCTGTAGGGAGAGGTATTTATAACTGCCAGGTTGGGCTTAGGTTAGCTCTGATATATGTATTTTCAAATTTCCATTGTAAAGATTATATATTGAAATGATAAATTTAATACCATTCATGTGAGATTGTATTTTGTCTTTATTTTTTTTACACTTAAACAATATTATTTTACAAAAGTTGAATGCTACGCATGAAATATAGTGACATATTAATGTCGGTTTTTAATAGTCGAAAGTCATGCTTGTTAAAGCTTTCCTCCTTAGTGAAATCTACAACTATAAAAGGTGGTCTAGGTGGAAGAGGAAAAAGGAATAATAGGAATAAAACGGGGAAAAGATTTGGTGATTCTTCATCCAAGAAGTCTAAGAAAGGTGAGAGGGAGGAATAGCCATTAATTTATCTTCAGCTTTGTATAACTTGTGTAGTTGTTTTCTAATTTTTGTTGACCTTATTTGTGTGTATAGCCCTTAAATTTGCTGTTTAGGACATAAAACTTGTACTTGATTATTTCTAGGTTCTAGTTTTGAATAAAATTATAGTTTTCCTTTTATCTAGCTTCATTTGCGTAAGTGCTTGAGTTTTATGCTTTCCATTCAGTGTACTCACAAGTAACTACATGTTGTCCACGCTTAACCTATTATTAGTCGCTCGTGAGTTCGAACATTAATCGACGGACCACTCTTAAAGGCTCCTTTCAATTATAGGTTGAAGTTGCATTAATCATTAAGCACATGGCTTAATGGTTGAGCATGACAATCAACCCTTTAAGCATTTATGCTTCTGCCTCCATTGTTGTGTGGCAGAGTTAATGTGGACATAGAGTATCATCCATTGGTTTTTATTCTCACCTATCGATATTCAGGTAGAATTAACAAATGAATGGTTATATTATACTCAGTTTTGGTTTATATTCAAAACCAAACTTCAAGTATTAGAGTTCCTAATGATCATATCGCATTCATCTTAGTTTGACTTTATTGGTCCCTAAGTCTGTAAAACTTTGTGATAGTTTTGTTTTGGTGCTTAGAAGAATTGCAAATTTTATTATGAACTGAATTGTTGTACAAACGTTACATAGATGTGTTTATATAATACACGAAATAACAAATTGGCTGAAAGATAAATGCTGGCCCATATACCAGAAGCCCAAAAGAGAAAATAAGTTCGGTTTGGATAAGATAACCCGTATATTTTACACTCCCCCTCAAAGTGAACTAGGGTTTCTCTTGTATCATTTCATCGCCGCCACGAATAACTCTGAGCTCCTCTCTTAATCTCTCGAAGTTGTTTCTGGAGAGAGCCTTAGTTAAGATGTCCGCCTTCTGATAAAAGGCTGGTACATGATTTATCATCAGTCTCCCTGAGCTGGTTCTCTCTCTGATGAAGTGAAGATTTGTCTCTATGTGTTTGGTTCTCAAGTGTTGAATTGGGTTGACAGAGAGTGAGACGGTACTCCGATTATCACACCGGAGAGTCGATGTCTTCGTGAATTGAAGCCCTAATCATTAGGGTTTCTACCTAAATTACTTCGGCTGTAGCTGAAGCTATAGATCTATATTCTGCTTCTGTGCTAGAGCGAGAGACTGTCGATTGCTTCTTCGTGCACCAGGATACCGGATTTGGACCCATGAACACGCAATATCCAGATGTGGATCTTCGATCGTCTGGATCGTTTGCCCAATCTGCATCACGGTAAGTATTAAGGTTGATATCTTGGCTTGCTTTCATGATTAGACCATGCTCTTTTGTGCCTCGTAAGTAACGTAGAATACGTCTTATTGCTCGCCAATGTTCAGATGATGGATTTGCCATGAACTGACAAACTTTATTCACACTGAAACAGATCTCTGGCCTAGTTATAGTTAAGTATTGCAAGGCTCCCACGATGCTTCTGTATTGCTTTACATTTTCTATGCTGTCACCGTCATGCTTAGATAAGCGTAGGTTGCTAGTCATAGGAGTAGGGAGAGGTTTTGCATTGCTCATGTTTGCTCTAGCTAAGATTTCAGTTACATATTTCTTTTGAGAAAGGAAAATCTCCGATTTTGACCTTCTCTGAATTTGCATACCAAGGAAATAACTTGCCTCCCCCATGTCTTTTATCCCAAAAATTTTATCAAGCTCTGCAATTATTTTATTGATCTCATTGCTGTCATTCCCAGTCATTAAGATATCATCTACATACACAAGTATGTACACAGCACTCTGATTGTTGTTTTTCACATATAAAGAGTTGTCTGACCTTGTTGCCTTGTATCCAAAACCCTCCAGTGTGTGTTTCAATTTGGTGTACCAAGCTCTTGAAGCTTGTTTTAAACAATATATGGCCTTGTGAAGTTTACACACATGATCTTCCTTGCCTTTACACACATAGCCTCTTGGCTGTTGCATGTACACTTCTTCACTTAAGTCCCCATTTAGAAATGCATTGCACACATCTAGTTGCCTTATATTCCAATTGTTGTGCAATGCCATGGATAAGATGATTCTAATGGTAGTAGGTTTTACCACTGGAGAGAAAGCTCGTTAAAATCAGAACCATACTGTTGTGTAAAACCCCTTGCAACCAGCCTTGCCTTGTACTTGACTGTGTTGCCTGCAGCATCCTTCTTCAACTTATAAGTCCACTTGCAGGTTACCACATTTTTATCTTTAGGGATGGACACCAAACTCCATGTCTGATTCTTTATCAATGCTTCATATTCCTCATCCATAGCCTTGCACCATTGTTTATATTTGACTGCCTAGTCATATGTGTCTGGTTCACTGGTAGGTCTGTGGTCATTCTGTAGTGCAGCATAGATTTTAGGCTTGAAAATACCACTTTTTCCTCTAGTTGTCATGTGATGTCATGTCTGTGGTTCTTGTATTAGTGTTTCATGACTGCTGCTTTCTGATGTGCTATCTTCATTGTTGTCATTTTGATTGTCATTGTCTTCCAAATCATCATTTTGGTATTGATCATCCTCATTCATTTGTTCACTTGAACTGTATCCAGACCTGGTGCTAGATACAGTTGGAGTGGCTGATGTGCCATGTGTTTGTTCTTGCTCTTTTGTGTCTGTTTTCCATTCTGACAGCTTGGGGATAGGTCCAATTGTTGTTTTTCCCTGATTAATTTCTTGACTGTCTGCATTTCCTTTTTCTGCAAAAGGAAATACAAGTTCATCAAAGACAACATGTCTAGAAATTATGATTTTTCCCTTCTTATCCATGCATATGTACCCCTTTTGATTGTTTGCAAACCCTAGAAAGGTACATGGGCTGGATCTAAAAGAGAGTTTATGATTGTTGTATGGTCTGAGACATGGATAACACATGCATCCAAAAGATTTCAGAGTGTTATAATCTGTTTTATTCCCATATAACATCTCATGTGGACTTTTGTATTGCAGAGTTTTTGTTGGCATTTTATTTATTAGATATACTGCAGTGTTAAATGCCTCAAACCAATATTTCATGGGTAAGGATGCCTTAGATAGCAAAGTTAATCCTGTTTCAACAATATGTCAATGTTTTCTTTCTACAATACCATTCTGTTCAGAAGTGTAAGGGCAATTGGTCCTATGTATGATGCCTTTATTAGTTAAAAGCTCTTTAATAGGAAAGAATTCACTGCCCCCATCAGTCTGAATAATCTTGATGTTATGATTATATTGTCTTTCAGTAAAATTAATGAACTGTGTCGTAACATTATTAGTATCAGATTTGGCCTTGAGAAAGAAAATCCAGGTGTATCTTGTGTAAGCATCAACAATGGATAGATAGTACCTGTAGCCTTGCCTTGAGCACAAAGGTGCAGGACCCCATAGGTCTGCTGTCACTAATTCAAAAGGCCTTGTATAAACAGTTTCAGACCTACTGAAAGGTAATATGTGGCTTTTGCCAACACAACAGTGTGTGCATGTGCTAAAAACAGGTAAGTGATTATAAGGAATATTATTGTCTTTTAATGTTCTCACAACAATTTCGTGGCTAGGATGTCCTAATCTACAGTGCCAAAAGTTCAAATCATTTTTGGCTTTATTACAATCATTGTTATCATGCCCATTTTCACTGGGAACATCACTAAATTGTATACTGGCATTACAACACCAAGATTTATCATTTTTCAATTTTGATTGATTGTTGCTGAACTTGTATAAACCACTGTCCAAATTACCCTGTAATAGCACATCTTTACTTAGCATATCTCTAATTAGACAGTGATTGGGGTGAAACTCAAAATATACCTTGTTATCTTTTGCAAATTGTGATACACTAATGAGATTTTTTTTAACATCTGGAACTCTAAGTAAATTGTTAAGGATGAGATTTCTCTTACCTTTAACAATGCCTGTCCCAACATGAGATATATTCATAGTTTCACCATTGCATGTCTGAATAACTTGTGTACCTGAGTAGTTCCTATTTCCAAGATTGAGGTTCTGCAGGTTGTTGGTGATGTGGTTGGTTGCCCCTGAATCTGGGAACCAATCCTCACTGTTTGTGTCTTCAATCTTGCTGGAATCATCACTTACAGCTGTAGAGATTTCACCACTTGATTTGCTTTGTTGGTTGGCCTGTGCCATATTGACATTAAGTCCTCTTGTGCCTGGTTGACTTTGTTGAGAATTGTTGACATTTATATTAAATCTGAAATAACATCTATTTGCTGTATGCCCAGGTTTGTCGCAAATCTGACATTGAACACGATTTGCATTGTTGGATCTTCCTTTACCTCTTCCTCTTTGGTTTGAATTTCCTCTTTGACCTGAGTTGTTGCCTCTTCCAAAGCCAGGTAAGTTTCTTGTCTGATTGTTGTTCACATTTCTTGAATTTGATGCAAAATTCACACTGTAGTCAATTTGAGATGCTCTCTTTTGCTCGACTCTACCTTCATGTGCAAGTAGTGCAGAATATACAGTCTGAATGTCAGGTAAAACAGGTTGAGTGGCAATGAAGGTAACTAATGATTCATACTCTTCATCTAATCCATTTGTTAGCGTAAGTATTTGTTCACTGCCTAAAATGTAGTGTCCCACTGCCTTTAGTTTGTCACAAAGTGTTTTAACCTTTGCTATATACTATCTCATGGTCATCTATCCTTTTCTTGCATTTTGAAACTCCCTCCTATAATGCATGATTCGAGCAGATGATTGTGAGTTGAAGATTTGTTGTATGGTGGTCCATATTTCATGGGATGAGTTGCATCCTATGACTTGTGATAGTAAACTCGTATTGATAGATGAGAGTAACCATGAGGATAATAGATTATCCTGTTTTTGATGATGTACATACGCTGGATTACTGATCGTTTGTCCATCTTTATCCAGGATCATGGCTGGAGGCATGGGTCTTGTTCCTTTGACATAATCTTGAAGGTCGTATCCCTTCAAGGCTGTCTCAATTTGGAACTTCCATAAGAGGAAATTTTCTTCATCGAGAGGGGTGGTTATCACTTGAGTCTGTTCTTGATGTGGCAGATGAATTGTCGTCACCTGGTCCGGCCATGGCGATAGTACAGATCAAGAATTGCTGAAAGGTGAGGCCACCTATACAAATGAGTGGCAGTTTATGCAGGGAAAGTTGGAAAAAGTGGTGGAGGCAGTTCTTGTTTCTTTTGAGATTCAAGAACTGGTACTCTTCGGTCAAGAAAGCACCAAATGATGAGATCCAAGATCTCTGATGGCCAGAAAAGTCGTTGTAGCCGCTGTGAATGTAAATTCCGGCTTGGCACGCACGACTTGATAAGAACAGCTGCTACAAGGTCAGAGGGGTTGCTCTCCGATGATGAGTTTCAAAAGAAACTGAGGAGACTAAAACAGCACTTCTCTCAACTTGTTCAGCGATGAAGGTAAGGGTTGAGTATGATATGCCGTTAGGCTTTATTCTGCTCTGATACCATGTAAAACTTTGTGATAGTTTTGTTTTGATGCTTAGAAGAATTGCAAATTTTATTATGAACTGAATTGTTGTACAAACGTTACATAGATGTGTTTATATAATACACGAAATAACAAATGGGCTAAAAGATAAATGCTGGCCCATATACCAGAAGCCCAAAAGAGAAAATAAGTTCGGTTTGGATAAGATAACCCGTATATTTTACAAAGTTCTAAGACAAGGGCCGGTTTATGAACACTTAAATGGTGTATGTTTGTATTTCTATAATCCGTTTGTCCATGGAATGAAGTTAATTTATGGACGGTCCATTAATGCTCGTATTAAGTTTTATTCCCAAAGTCAATGTGTTTTGAGTCTTGGGATAATGAGTATATGGTTGATTCACATCTACCTTTTAGTTTATACTCAGATCGTCGAATCATGAGTGAGAGTTAATTAATAAGCTATCGAATCACGCTTATATTTGGAAACTCCGATCATGGATTTAGATAAATCAGTTGATGTCAAGCTCTAGATACTGTTAAATTTCCATTTCATTTTTGCAGATGTAGTTCGGTCGTATCAGCATTTTTATACTATGTATTAACAAGTCAAAGGCATAAGAAGCTAAGGAATTTTATTGCAATTATAAAAGAGTTGGTAGTGTCTACCTTATTATATTACTTTGAGCAAATTGCCAAAAAAAAAAAAAATCAAATTGAAGACAAATGAATGAAATAAATGCTAACTTACATAGCAGCATAAATGTTCGTTAGTCAACTCTCCTAGTACTTTGTCACCATCTATAGTCGTTAGCTTGAATACTCAATCTTTAAACCCCTATTAGATGACATAAGTTCCTCTTATCTTGGGGCCAAGTAAGCAGGCTTAGGAAGATTCATGTTAGAAAGAGATTGTTGATTTCAAAGGTTTTAGGAAGGACTTCGGCGTTATAAAAATGAACAACTTGGTATCTGTGTGCAGCTACTCTTAAGTCATATTTTCATACTACTAATAAAATATGTCTAAAGGTTTCAAGAGGACATTTCTTGTCATACCTGAAAAGTGGCACCAACCGAAAAGTGGCACTAACACCCAATGCAGTGTGAAGTCCTCACAAACAAAGATCACAGATAATAAATGAAGTAAATAACAGAGGACACACAATATTTTTATAGTGGTTCGGCTTAATCTAAGCTTACGTCCACTTTGTAATATTTTATTTATACTGACAGATTACAAGAGTAATCAGTACATTTATAAGAAGGAGGATAAAGAGAATGAACTTATACACGAAACCCTCAGGTTAAGTGTTGAATTCGGCTGTATATTTTGTGAAGTCCTTGCACGATGATAATGGATGAAGCCATCTAAGTGGAGGAGGAAAAAGTCCCCTCAAAATGACCTAAAATCATGTATTTATAGGTGATATGGAACCAGGTTGAATGCCACATGTCATCCATCCAGATGGGCTTGGAAATGTAGTGGGTTGAGTGGAGAACATATCTTAGTGGCCAAATGGAGCTCGAGCCATGAATGCATGAGAGTTGAGCGAGTAGTATGCCTTAAGAATAGGCGCATGTTCCATGCTGTTTCAAGCGGGATTGGGTTGGATGCATGTTGTTCGACCTGAACTGAAGATATGTATGCCAAGCTCTATGATGCATGCAATGGTCTAGTCAGGTTCGAACCGAATGGTTCGACCCAACCCGATGAGATGTTTGAAGCACACGAAACCTGAAGTCTGAATACTTAATCCAAGTGTATGCTAATCGATGTGAGTTTATACTCAAGTCCTGAATAGCTTTCCTAATAGAATATTTCGTGTGAATCACCGTAATCGATGTTTTTGGGCCTAAAAGAGGTCATTTATAAGGGGTTTCGGGTCATTTTATGATTGCGTTGCAACTTCAACCAAATCGGTTCGTGTTTTCTGAAGATGTTCCCAATGCTTGAGCGCGTTGCTAACCATAAACTTGACATGTGACAGCTTTGAATAAAAAGCGTGTCAACATCTCTATTGGGTTTGGGGTCATAGTTTTTCACTTGGTGAGAAGGAACCTCCAATCTAGTTGGAATGGTTTCTTCGAAGCCATCAATGAAAGGTGAATGCAACGTGGTTGGTTATGAACCGGTAGGTGGTTATGTACGCCCATAAAGCTAATGGGAGTTCATTATCCACTTCTCTCTAGCCTTTTATAGATGTTTCTTTATAGTGAACTTAATGATTATTTCAAGTGTTAACATTTCCATTGACTTAAAGACGAATAAATGCTACAAAACGCTTTTTTCAATGTGAGGACAACAACATTAGTCGTTTGAATTTTGAACTATCGAGTTGGATCCCATTGTTAATAATAATTGTTTTGGAACGCCAAAGTAACATATGATGTTTCAAACCATAAAATTAATTACTTTCTTGGTCGAGATTTTAGTTAGCTACTCAATTTCAGTCGATTTGGTGAAGTAATCAAATGCGACGATGGTATATTACGCTCCACCTTTGCAAATCGGCAGAGTGTCAATTATTTCAATGCTCTAAATCATGAATGTCCAGGGAATGATTGTTTACATAATTACATTGGTAGGGATCTTAGTATTTTAGCGAATATATGGCATATGTCACATGATCCTCTATAATTAATTGTAACTTAGTTGATGGTAGGTCCGTAATAGCTGCAGCAAATTATTTTCTATGCGATATTTTGCCACCCAATGTAATTACCACGTTTGCTTTCATGTAATATCGTAATACTCGTTTGGCATGTTTTTTGCAACATAACAAAGTAGGGGAATAGGGAAACCATTCATTTATAATGTTTCTTCTCATATAATGTATCGTGAAGTTTTCTGAAGGACTGTACAATTTTCATTTCAGCTTTTAGGAAGGATTCCTCTTAGTGGTAGTTTTTGATCTGAGCCATCCATAACTTCACTTTAGGCTTCATCGTTAATATCCAATCAATTTCTATCTTACTGATACTCAAAACTTCCAATACTTCAACGGAACCAATCCCATGGATGCGATTTCCCAAAATTAGTCAGCTTAGCCATTGAGTCGGCTTTCTCATACTGCCCTCTGAGGATATGCACGACGGTATAATGTTCGAAATCATTAAGCAATTTATGGGATCGGTTAAGATAAACAATGATTCATTCTTCTTTGGCCTAAAACTCTCTTAGGGCCTAACATACGATAATTCAGGAATTATAATATTTAAACAGCTTACATTCGAGACTCTTTCGAGAATTTGAGCCCTACAGTCATGGCTTTGTGTTCAGCTTCATTATTGGTGGCTAGAAAGGCAAGTTCATGTGTGTAAAAAGTTGAGCATTCCTCACGAGTCACTAAAATGACTCCAGTACCAAAACACAGATCGTTTAATGCTCTATCCACATTCAACTTTCATTGGATGGTCGATTTCTCACCGCTCTCCAAATAATCATCCGATCCATTGAACTCACCGAAAGTGTCCTAGTGCTTATCCCTGGATGATACTTTAAGGGAGATAAGTGCGATCAAATTGTCTCAGTTCGATATTCCATTTTAACAATCTCCCAAACCCTTTAGTTCGCCATAGAGCCTACCGTAATGGTTGGTCGATGTAAACTTTAATGCGATGAACTAAGAAATATGGGTACGTAGTTTTCTAGAAGAGATTGTTGGGAAGTATGCAAGCTTCGTTAGCTTTAACTAGTTACTTTGGCGCTCGTTAATCCTTTACTGATATAGTAGACAAGCAAGTGGATTCTATTCTCTTTAAGTACAAGCATAGATTTGACGACATGCACGGAAATAGCTAAGTGAATGAACAAGTCTTCGTGATCCATAGGCTATGATGAGATGGGAGGTCTTTCCAAATACACTAATACTATAACGCTCAATGAAATCTCGCATCCATGTGAAGTTTCCCGTTCCCTTTTTAATTAAAGAAGGGAATGCAATTATTTGTAGCTCGAGAAATGAATCGAAATAGGGCGGTGATCCTCCCATTGAGACTCTAAACATCTTTAGTTTTCACAAATACTTCGATCTTTTGGATTATAACAATTTCTTTGGAGTTGGCATCACTCCCGCCGTAGTTTACAATAAAACCCAAAAAAATCCCGATGCGAAGCCGAAAGAGCATTTCTAGGGATTGAGTTTCATTTCGTACTAGTGGAGAACATCGAACATCGAACATCTCCATAAAGTCATTAATGTGCTTGTTTGATTTTCGTTACTTTACGAGCATATCATCAACATATACCTCCATGAATCTCCCAACTTGGTATTTAAACATCATGTTGACCAGCCATTGATAAGTTACCCCAATGTTATTTAGTCTAAAAGGAATGACACTGCAGTAGTATAACCCTAAGTCGATGGTGAACCTGGTATGACCTTGGTCTCTGGTGTGCATTAATATTTGACAGCAGGCCATGAAGGAAAGCAGTTCATGTCTAGATGTTGAATCTATAACTTGGCCTATCCTTGAAGGCTTGAAGCTGTCCTTAAGTAAAAACTTATTTATATTGGAGTAGTCTATGCATATTTTCCATTTTCTTTTGGGATTCTTCATAAGAACAGCTCTGGAGACCCACTTTGGGTTAAAGACGTAGTAAAAAAATCCATTATTTAGCAGCTTATAAACCTCATCTTTAAGTGCAGCCTATCTCTTTTGTCCTAAAATACGGCATTTTGGTTTGCACGATACAAACTTTGGGTCAATGCTCGGAGTGCGACTCACGATATCCAGTGAGATGCATGCATATCTGGATGGGTCCAAGTGAACAGACCTAGGTTTGCTTGGAGGAAGTTTGTGATTTCCTTCATTGGCCCGTGATTGAGCTGAGATCCGACCTTTAAGACTCGTGATTGGTCATCGTGACTGGCCTGAATATCAATTGTCAACTCAGCAGGTGTGATCCTCAAGTATCTTGAATCTTCATTTTTACTTGGGCCTATGAGTTTGCGAAGGTGACTATGTTGTCGAATCCATGCTCGATCGTTAGTTATTATGCATTGGTGTTCTTATGCGAAGAGCATACTTTATATATTTTCTCTTCTATTGACTTTGAGTATCACTTCGTTCAGCAATGTAACATGACCATCCTTCTACGTGATTGCCTCGAATGGCTCCAACACCTTTCTTAGCTATAAATTTCATGAGGGGGACCACAAGGCTAAGTAATTCTAGAATTTAAAAGGATCGACTGTCGACCCATAAAAACATTATATGGAACGTAGACGTCAGTCACAAAAAATGGGAGGATCCACACTCTTCAGCAGTCTCCTTCACCCTGCTTTATTAGTAATTCCACGAGCCTTACCGATTCATTCGTAAGCACATTAAAACCAGGTATGCGAGACGAGCATGACATTAAGTTTTTGGTTCTAGTTTCATCTGGATATACACCCTTTTAAAGAGTATGTTTACTAGATCCCCTCACTCAGAACACTCCGTACAAGTATAGAGCCAATCATGGACGGTATACCGAATGGATCAATAGTTAGGGCCTCAACCCCATCAGCTTTTGGATTTTATAAAATAATGTCATTAACCATTTTTCTCTGTTCCCTTTTCAGAACTCTCTCTTTTGTGGAAAAGCACTCCACATACCTAGCATGTTTAGTAACATTAACATACTCTTCCATTCTTATCCAACTTTTATCAATTGGGTGTGGTCCACTAACAATGGTGTTGATTGCAATTCCTCTTTGCAAATTTATTTAACAGGAAGCTCTATATGCTACATGACCTCTGTTGGGGTTCAAAGTTCCAGGCACCCATCCTACAGGGCTTTTGCATGTTGCTCTGATTTCTTTCCCCTAATAATTTTCTTTATGACATCCTTAAGGTGACGACATTGAATTGTGTTATATTTGTATATTTTGTGAAACTTGCAGTATTTTCCAAATTGTTTCTCCCTCTCCATCGATTCTCTAGAGGTGCACTTTCTATATTGCATGATGTTGCAAGTCCCCAAGTAGAAGATTTTTGAAGAATTATTAAGGGAAAAGTATGTATCATATGAAGGACATCTCAGATGATTTCTTGAATCCCTAATCTTATCATGACCACCATCGCCACCTCATTTATGTTGATTTGATTTTCACTATATGTTTGCATTCACTTCACTAGAACTCTCCACGGTCTGCTTAATCGCTATGCACGAACGAGCTCAAATTTTGGATAGATGATAATATATGTGGATTGAACATCTACATATTTTTGTTGGATTTGGATTGGTGTAGCTCACGAATGGGTAGGAGTGCTACAAAACAGGGATAGGGATGCCCCTGAGTGCTTCTCACACACACACACACACACACACACACACACATATATATATATATATATATATATATATATATATATATATATATATATAGTGTGTGTGTGTGTGTGCCTCGAAAATGTAGCATCCCTTTGCCCTCTCCCCCCACACACACAATTCCACCACCCATTTATATTAGTTTAAGTTAGTGGGAGTTGAGAGAATGAGAGCGAGGGAGAATGTGTGGTGGAAAATAGGAAGGCCAAAAGTGAGCTCTACTGTTTGAGTATCATTGAACCTGCCTCATATATATATATATATATATATATATATATATATATATATATATATATATATATATATATATATATATATATATAAAGAGAGAGAGAGAGAGCGCGCGTTCAAAAACACCCCAAACAGTGCTAGCACCTCTTTAGTCCCTTATTTTCCACCATACATCTGGCTTCTATCTCGCTCCACTAACTTATTTTATTATAAACGAAAGAAGGAAATCGGGAGGCTATTGGGGTGCTCTATTTTTTAGGTGTTGTTGAACGCTCATACACACACACACACATATATATGTATATATATATAGTAACAAGTAAAAATGGTCATAACCTTCAGTTTACAATTGTAATAAGCTTGTGTTGAATGCAATGTTTAATGTTTAGTAGCCTTACTTAATGGTTATCTGTGCCTGTTTTATAAAAGCCTTGTAGGTTTATTATATTAAAAGAAAACAACTTTATAACCATGATATTTAGGAACTCAACCCACATCTTGAGGCAGTAGTCCTTGATTAATGCACTTCGGTTACTATTATTGTTTCAGCCACTATAATTATTTTTACTGCTTCAATCACTGTAATTTAGGCTTGCTTGTTTATATTTGTCATGATAATTGCTTTGATTTATAATAGAATGTGTTAGGGAGATGTGCATTTGTTACATATTTTCTATTATTGCAAAATGTTATTGTTATGTCTACAGTCAAAACTACATATTTTGATTATAAGGTGTATGTATGTATATTTGAACGAGTATCATATTGTAAATTTTCTTTAATGTCCTTCTTTTTCTTTATAATAATGTACGTTATTATTAGTTCAATATATTACACATTTAAAATCAAAAATTAACTAACTAAAAAGGTTCTTTTAAATTACGCAAATAAACAATCGGTTTTTACACTGTTGTAGGATTATAGTACTTATGTAAAGGCAAATTCTATTCAAATTTGGATATGTTAAGTTCCCTATGCTAATGTTCATAAAATAAAGATCAAAATTCCCTTGCAAGCTTACCATATCTCTATCATGTTTTACCTTTTGTTATTTTAAATTTTTTACCTCCTTCCTAATAAAACCTTAAATCTAAAACAATCAGGTTATCAAATTAAAGCCTATCAATCTGCAATGACGAAAGTAGACGAAAACAACGCAAATTTTGAAGAGACGTTGCTTACGTTTTTTATAAAATAAACTGTAGCATCATAGAGATGGCAGTGCATGGTGGTTTTGAAGAACCACGCATTACCATAATCACACGCTAATAATGCATGGTTGTTTGAACAACTGTGCATTGGCAGTTCGTGCGTGCTCAAAATCACCATGCACTTCCAGCGCATGATTAATTTTTTCTAATGGCTTGTAGATAATGTCATAATTCAGTGAAGATGAAGTTGAAATGAAATTCTGTTGGGTTATATTAACGAGCTTACAACATATGATGTGAATGCTATTTATTTTATTTTAAATGAAGGACATAATATTGTAATAATTGCACTTTGTTTATGTATATATATACAAATCACATGAAAATTAGTTGAATGAGTTGGTAGCACCGACAATTTGTGCTCACCATTTTCAAAGGTGTGTTCGTTAAATATTCTAAAATTTTGTTTGTATGTGAGAGTAGTGGTGTGTATAAGAGGGAAAAAATATTAAAGATCCAACAAATTATAGATCGACAGGTACCAAAAAAATATATAATTGTCCATTTAGACTTAAAAGCATGAAACTTGAATATTTGGATAAAGGAAGGTTGGTTGTAGTTAATGATATACATAACCATTCAGGGTTGAAGCATATGTAGGGGAATTCATATTCAGGCAGGTTAAGTAAAGATCAAATTACTGGTTGAAATGCATTAAAATACAGTGAAAGCCAAGAATATTATATATACTTAAAAGGAATGATCCTTCCAATTCTGCAGTCATCAAAATAATATATAGTGTAATCCATACACATAATTCAATTGAATGAGGATTCTATTCACTAATATAATATTTATTTAGTAAATTAAAAGAGTTTGGACACTTTGAATGACGTTGGAAGACTTTGGGTGGCAATTATATTATCAAAGGTATTTTTCAGGCATATCCGATGACTTTGGAATTGCTAATTAAGAACATTTCCCCGAGTTATAATATTGGAATGTACATATAAAACTAATAGGTATAGGATGCAATTACTAGAGATAGTTGGCAATACATCTACATATCACATATTATGTATTGTAATTGCTTATTAATGACCGAAGGTGAGAAAAATTACATACGGGCATTGGAACGATTTAAATCTGTAATTGTTGACTGTGAAATGGAAATGGATAGGGTGTTTGTAAGAGGTCGAGAGTTTGGCATTGATTAATGCCATCGAGATAGTTTTTTAAATTCCACTCATATGTTGTGCAAATGGTATATCGAAAACAACATTCTTGCTTTTATGAGAAAAATGAAGAACATGAATAGATGGATGTAAAGGATTAAATATCCCTTTTAGGCGATCGGAATGAGCACTATGCTTGAAAAATAGAGATGTGTATAATGAAAATTTGCATCAATTGCATTAAAGGTATGGAAAATACAATATGCTATTGAATTTTACAAGAACAATGGTTAGATCCATATAAGGATAGTTTTTTTTCAGTTACAGACCGACTAGTATACGCTTTTCAGGAACTAAACATCGAATAGGTAATTTAATTTTTTACTTCAAATTTGATATGCTAGAGGATGGTAATATATTGTCTATCTTCTTTCTAAATGATGTGATGCTCCTTAAATGTAGAGTCGAATCTGCTCATTCAAAATTAAAAAGTCACTCAGTTACTTATCAATGCAACTTCAAGCAGGTTGGAATGAAATGCATTCATTAGTGGAGTTATCCTTCAATAATTAAGATCTTCGTTCGAACAAGGTTTTAATGGAGTAAAGCCTCCTTTTCACATTTGGGAATTCAAAATTTTAAAAGGCATGATAAATACCATTACGCATGACTCGCTTCATTCGGTATTACTCTGAATGAAATCCGCTCGAGATAATGAATTTCTTTGTGGATGTGTTATTTAAAAGATACATGGACTTGCATGCTCATATGAGCTAGCTTATCTTGATCAAAGTGCATTCATGCCTTTTGCAATGATTAGTAATCATTGCAAAAGACTACAACTAGTTGAACGAAGTGTAACAACTAGAAATTTTGGCAATATAAAATAATTATTAGAATTTCAAAAAATAGGAATTTCTAAAAATAATGGAATTTGGCCACGAGACTTTAACCAGTGCGTTCGTCTCGGAATTCTGGTCAACTTTCATGTTTGGAGTTTCACGGACGGAGTCCGTATGAAAAAGTTACGGACGAAATACGAAAAGCGGACGGAAATAAATAAACAATATAATTAATATATAAAATACCTTATATAACCGGCTCTCACTGGGCTGATTTGCCAATGGGCGTTCGACCGCTCCAAGGGAGGGTGTCGACCGCTATGCGCCTGCACAGCCCAGTGACGACTAGGTTTTGAGGGGTACTCTTGTTATATTTTATAAAACGAATGGACAGAAGTTATTTAAAATGAATCCAACATGTAACAACCCGTATTTTCAATAAACTGTTATAACATAAATCGAGGCAGAATTTAATTCAAAAATCAGAATCAGGGGAAACGGGCTATGCCATTGCGTTCGTCTCGGAAAAATACGCAAAATAGAGTCCGAGTTTTCGAAAATCGGAGTCCGTATGACCCAGTTAAGGCCCATTGAAGTTTTCAGAAATTTCTATGCTAAAAACAGATTTAAATTTCGAATTAAAAGCAGGGATTAGGGCTAATCGGGGTCAGGCGGGAAAATTCCCGCCAGGGGCCCCATGTCGACAGGCATGTCGACAGGGCCCCCAGGGTGTCGACAGCCCTGTCGACAGCCCTGTCGACAGGGGGTGCCCAGGCAGTTTAGCCTGGTGCACCATTTCCGATTTGGGTTGGGTCTGGTGGCTTGGTTCTAGAGAATTCCGAGATCTGACGGGCCAAAACTAACCTAGGGTTAATCCTAGGGCTTAAAACACTCTAATTCTCTATAAATATACCCTTAATCCTACCCTAAAGCCTCATTAATCAATCTAGCAACTAAACTATGTCAAATTGAATCCTCAAATGGCCTCCACCTAAAATCCCTAGCCTCCACCTTCCTCAAAGTTTAATCCTATGAAGATATGATGATCATACAACCTTTTCTATGTTGTATGAATGCTTAATAACTTGCATACTTCATTAAGTTGCAAGTTTGATTTGCTAAAGTTTGTGTTTTTGGGATTTTGCAAAAGGGTTTTCTTATTTGAAGCTTTGTTTTGGGTTTTCAAAGGGCTTCTTCATCTTATTTGGTGGATTTGTGACTTGTTTATATTTGTAAGCCCTCTTACCTTCACTTTACAAACTCTAAAGTTAATGTGTGGTGAAAGTTGAGATTTATGTGAGTTTATTTGATTATGCATGCTTATGCGAACTCACTATGCCATGTTTTACATGTTACATAAGTTATGCACGCTTATGCGAACTCACTATGCCATGTTTTACATGTTTCATAAGTTATGTATGCTTATGCGAATTTACTATGCCATGTTTTACATGTTTAATGGATTATGCATGTTTATGCAAGTTCACCTTACCATGCTATGCAAGTTTTAATGGATTATGCATGTTTATGCAAGTTCACCTTACCATGTTATACATGTTTTATGAGTTATGCATGTTTATGCAAGTTCACCTTACCATGTTATGCATATTTAATAAGCTATGCATGTTTATGCGAGTTCACTATGACATGATTTGCAAGTTTAACATGTATGCATGTTATTGTGTTATGTGAAGTTCATCATGTATGTTATGCCAAGTTACCTTTTATACCCTTATGCGTTATGGCGAATATGTAAGCGAGATAATGACGTTGGGAGGGTTTGGGTAAACTTAAAAATACATGAAACTAAAAGATTGGGAATTTACCTATTAAGTTAGGTCTACCCCTTGGGAATTTACCTATTAAGTTAGGTCTACCCAAGTATATGTTAACTTGTAAATATGTTTTAAAGTGGACATGACATTAGATAACATGATATGGCCAACTTGAGGTTAGACCTAGTTGTGGTGTAAATCTTCCCAGGTAACCACAACGTGGGGTCTAATGTGGGTAGTTGGTCATGTTGCACCATAAGACCCGAGGTTAGACCTAGACGTGGTGTAAATCTTCCCAGGTAACCACGGATGTCTAATGTGAGAGGTTGGGTGCGTTAAGTAATTAATGCCTCATGATTAGGGTTAAGTCATGGCCCACTAATACTTAACCAATAATGGGGATGCGAGGATTAGATGGGGTTAAGTGGTCACACTTAACTAATTTAATCCATGATTAGTGAGGGGTTAAAACCACACTTAACCCTCTAAGAAACCCTAGCAACGTGGTCTGTTCCAGCAGTAATCCCAGTTTGGTATCACTACAACCCTACAGCTAGGTTAGGACGGGGCACGATTACTGGACTGATGTAAGCGACCAAAGCGACGGCTGAGTGCTACAGCGGTGCGGGTCCGGCGGGCTACGGACGTGCACGTAGTCCGATGTTGGACAAACTCGAGGCACGGGTACCAGTAGGTTTAGACTGTGCATTATTGCTTAGGTGTCTGGGGTTGACACCCGAGGGCTTGATACACCCAAAGGTGGACCCAGCACAGTCTGACTACATCCATGTGGGCCGTATGGACACCAACACTGGACGTGTTAGGTTTATAGGGAGCCGATCGACTAGACCGTGGGGCTGGACCTTATATTAAGGTCACTTCATGTTATTGGGCCAAAGTTTGGGCTAAGGGATCAAGATCTGTTTTGTGGGTTTGCTAGTACACTGTGGTGCAAAGTTCAATCTCATCTATGTGATGTCACCTTTATCTATTGCCAGTATGTTCATCTCAGTTTCCGTCATGCTATTAACTTTATTAGTTATAGATTGATCGTAGTAGGGCTTACCAGTCTTTTTGACTGACCTATTTTCTTTCGCTTCTTTTCTTCCGTTTCCCCCCCCCCCCCCCACAGGTTCTCAGGGAGGGGCTACATCTGCTTAGTAGATCTTTGGCTTGCTTGTTGGATAGCTCATGTATGGATCTGAGCTAGCTGTGGCTTATCTTTTATTTCTGGGGATTAGTACTGATGTTTTACCATGTATTTTGTTATCACGTGTCTAGACTTATGTTGTATTTTGGATTATGACATTTTGATATTATGTACTTGACTATGTGGGTTTTCTGAGATGATGATGATGGGTTTTTATCCGCTGCTTTACTTATATTTATTTTTATATATTCTGTCTTGCGATATCTCTGTGCATGTTTACCTTCACAATAACGCCCCTCCAAAGCTAGTACATTCTAAGGAGTGATCCTAGTGGAGGTGGGGTGTTACATTTGGTATCAGAGCACAAGGTTAACAAGATTGAACAAAATTTTTGGAAAAAAAAACCCTCTTTGAAAAACTATTTTCAAAAACCTACTAAGTATTTTCCAAAATAAAGTCTAGATTATTTTAAGGCTAATCCCCAAAAGCCATTAGCGTTATCCTTCGTTCCCTTGACCTGATCTTATCTTATCTTTCGTTTCAGTATGGCTGAGAATCTTGACATCCCAGATGGAGTGAACGTACCACTCTGGTATAGGAGACTTCTAGCAGCTAGGGCGGCAGCTGGTCCCGCCAACCCTACTCCCACTCCTCCTCCTGTAGTGGAGAATCCTCCCCCTAATATTAATATTCCTCCTCCCGTTGCTAATATCCCTCCTCCGGTGGTTCCTCCAGCAGTTAATGTTCCTCCCCCTCCTGTTGCTGAGGCTCCTCTCCCTCCCCCTCCCCCTCAGCATCCTCAGATTGAGTTTACGAAGGTTTGTAAAGACTTCAAGGCAATGGGAGGCAAGAATTTCCTAGGCACGGAGTCTTTTGTTGAAGCTAGGAATTGGCTGAAGGACACTGAGGACCTGTTTGCTATCTTTGGAATTGATGACGAGAGGAAGATTTTATTGACAGTATGGCTTTTGAAGGATGAGGCGGCCTATTGGTGGGAGGTCACCAATGGGACGAGGCCCGTTGAGACTTGGGCCGATTTGAGGGCTAGATTTGTGACCAAGTTTCTATCTTCGGCTGAGGCGAATTTACAGATGGAGAAGTTCATCGCATTAAAGCAAGGTGATATGTCTGTCAAGGAGTATGTGAACAAGTTTAATCAGCTGGCCCGTTTTGGTTTGGATATGGTGAACACTCCGGAGAAGAAGGCTCTCCGATTTGCTAGAGGGTTGAATGAGCCGCTACAGGGCTTGGCGATGTCACATATTCCGCATGGAGCTACTTTTGAGAGTTTGGTCAACATGGCTCTGCTTCAGGGAGATGGAAAGAAAGAAGTCAAGTCGAGTGATACTCAAGCAAAGAAGACTGATTCTCAAGGCAAAGGCAATCAAGGGGGTCAAAGCAGCCAGGGGAATCAGGGCAAGAACAAGAAGGGGAACAACAACAACAAAGGCAAGGGAAAGTGCAATTACTGTGGCATAGCTGGGCATTTTGCTAAGGATTGCAGGAAGAAGAAAAGGAAGCTTAGTGGTGGATGCTTTTCTTGTGGAGAGACTGGGCACTTCAGCAAAGAATGCCCAAAGAAGAAAGGACAGGCTGGACCTTCAGGAGGGCAAGTTCATGCTCTCAATGCCGCTTCAGTTCCCGAGCGAGGTAGTGTTTCTGTTGAGAACCTTGTTTATATCTCTGATCTTCCAGTACGTACCTTGTTTGATTCTGGTGCATCACATAGCTTTATTTCATCTGATCTTGTTGATAGCTTGCACCTCAGTACTAGCTTAGTGGACGATCCCGTTTGTGTTTCGAATCCCATTGGGGGTTCTGCTCATCTATCTATGATATGTGAGGATCTGAGGATCTCTATACTCAGCGTAGAGTTCTTGTGTAGTGCGTATGTTCTTGGTTTCAGGGGATACGGATTGATCTTGGGCATGGATTGGCTGTCTAGATATGGAGCCATTCTGGATTGTGAGCATAGGGTTGTAAGGCTTGTGACTCGCCTGGGCAACACCTTAGAGATTTCATGCAATCCGAAGGATCCCGTCATGTTATGCTATCTAGAATCTCTCGACTCATCAGAGGAGGCCCTTCAGTCTGTAAGGCTGGTCCGAGATTATCCAGATGTTTTTGAAGAAGTTAAGGGGTTGCCCCCTAAACGAGAGATTGATTTTCACATCTATCTGGTAGATAATGCTAAACCTGTTTCTTTACCCGTTCGGCATATGGCTCCGCGTGAGAGACGGGAGCTGAGCAAGCAAGTGAAAGAATTGCTTGAGAAGAACTTCATCAGAAGGAGTATATCCGAATGGGGGGCGCCTGTGGTGTTTGCAACTAAGGCAGATGGTTCTCTTCGGCTCTATGTGGATTATAGAGAATTGAATAAGCTGACTAAGAAGAACAGACACCCGTTACCGAGGATCGACGATCTCTTTGATCAACTTGTTGGTGCTTCTGTTTTCTCTCAGCTTGATCTTGCTACGGGTTTTCATCAGCTCAGAGTGGCTGAAGATAGTATAGACAAGACTGCATTCAGAACTCCAGATGGATTCTTTGAATGGCTTGTTATGCCGTTCGGTTTGACGAATGCACCCGCGTATTTTGTGGATTTGATGAGTAGGGTGTTTCGGGAGTTCTTGAATAAGTTTGTCGTGGTCTTTGTGGATGATATTCTGGTCTTCTCCAAGGATGAAGAAGAGCATGCGAGGCACCTAGTAGAAGTGATGGATACGCTCAGAGCGCACCAGTTAAAATCCAAGTTCTCCAAGTGCCATTTTTGGAGAAGGGAAGTCAGATTTCTTGGGCATATCGTATCCAAGCAAGGCTTAGCGGTGGATCCCGCTAAGGTGGTTGCAGTTCAGGATTGGAAGACTCCAAGGAATGCAACCGAGGTAAGAAGCTTTCTGGGTCTTGCGGGTTTTTACCGGAAGTTCATCAAGGACTTCGCGAAGATATCCGCTCCTCTTACTAAGTTGACGAAAAAGAACTTAGTCTTTGCTTGGGATATGGATTGTGAGCTTGCTTTTCAGAGACTCAAGAGAGCTCTTACCTCCGCACCCGTTCTAGCTTTACCCGATGGTGGTAAGATATTTACCGTGTACACTGATGCATGTGGCACGGGATTGGGCGCCGTTCTGATGCAAGAGGACAGAGTTATATGTTTTGGTGGGAGGCAACTTAAGGTGCACGAGAGGAATTATCCCACTCATGATCTAGAGTTGGCAGCGATTGTATATGCACTCAAGGCTTGGCGTCATTACCTTCTGGGAGAGAGATTTGAGCTGTATACTGATCATAAGTCTTTGAAGTATCTCTTTTCGCAGAAGGATTTGAACTTGAGGCAGCAGAGATGGATGGAATTCTAGGCTTCCTATGATTTTGAGATATCCTATACCCCGGGCAAGGGGAACGTTGTAGCGGATGCGTTAAGTAGAAAAAGGTTGACACTAAGTCCTCTATTTGTTGAGATGAAGAATTTAGAGTTATTGGCGACCTTTGATTTCTCTTTGGCAATGGAGTCGGTGACCGGTTCTTTGGCATCTCTTGAGCTCAGGCCTACCCTTCTGGATCAAGTTGGGGCTTCGCAGAAAGAAGAACCTCAGATAGTTGGGATTGTGGATAAGCTGATTCGAGGAGAGACATCTAGTCACCTTTCTCGATATTCTATAGATGACAAGGGTTGGCTGAGGAGAGACGGAAGGCTTTGTGTCCCGATGGTGGAAGACTTGGTGAGGAAAGTTCTTGAGGAGGCACATCGCTCCAAGATGACTATACATCCAGGTGGTGATAAGATGTATAAGGACATGAAGCGCATTTTCTTCTGGCCTGGAATGAAGAAGGATGTGGCGGAGTTTGTCTCGAGATGTGTTATTTGTCAGAGAGTAAAAGCCGAGTCGAAGAAGCCCGGTGGGCTATTGCATCCGCTAGAGGTCCCGCTATGGAAGTGGGAGAGCATTTCTATGGACTTTATTGATGGGCTTCCAAGGTCCAGGAAGGGGAATACGAGCATATGGGTCATTGTGGATAGGCTCACGAAGAGTGCTCATTTCATTCCGGTGAAGAGCAAAAGGACCGCGTCTGGGCTAGCATCAGTATACCTTCGTGAGATAGTACGACTACATGGAGTCCCTTCCAGTATAGTCAGTGACCGAGACCCCATCTTTACTAGTCAGTTCTGGAACAGTTTGCAGGAGGCTATGGGCACAAGGTTGAACCTGAGTACGGCCTATCACCCACAAACAGACGGCCAAACAGAAAGGGTGAATAGGATACTTGAGGACTTGTTGAGGCTTTGCATTCTGGATTTTGGTGGTGCTTGGGAAGACCATCTTCCTCTTGTTGAGTTTGCATATAATAACAGTTATCAGGCGAGCATAGGGATGGCACCATTTGAGGCTTTATATGGGAGGCCGTGCAAGTCACCTACATGTTGGTGGGAGTCCACGGATAAGCTTATACTTGGACCCGACATGATTAGGGATACATCCGAGAAGGTCGAGTTGATTAGACGACGGATGAAAGCGGCCCAAGACCGACAGAAATCCTATGCTGACAGGCGAAGGTCCGAATTAGAGTTTGAGGTTGGGGACATGGTTTTCGTAAAGGTTTCTCCTTTGCGGAATGTGGTCCAATTTGGGGCTGTGGGGAAGTTGGCACCGAGGTTTGTTGGACCCTTCCCCATCATAGAGAGAATTGGGAAGATGGCTTATAAAGTGCAATTGCCCGAAAAGTTATCCGGAGTGCATAATGTCTTTCATGTCTCGCATCTCCGAAAGTGCCTGCATGAGTCCGCTGAGGTGGTTGAACCTAGCATTCTTGAAGACGTGGAAGTAGAGAAAGAAGCAACTTTGAGGAGAGCTCCGATTCGTATCTTGGGGACAGAGACCAAGAAGCTAAGGAATCGTGAGGTCAGATTGGTGAAAGTTCAATGGGGTGAAGCCGAAGAAGACGCAACTTGGGAAACCGAGGAGAAGATGCGTGGGCTTTATCCATTCCTTTTTGAGGGTACACTCTCAATCTCTTCTCTTTGTTTAGCATATCTTTCTCTTTGCTATCCATGTTTATCTAGTTATCATACAAATCTTGTCATGAGAACCTTAGGTAGAAACCCTCTGGATGAAACATGTGTTGGAAACATGTTATGTTTGATGGTTGCGAGTGGTTGCAAGTGTTTGCAAGTGGTTACTCATGGATGCATGATACACATTAGGCACTAGATCGGCTCACACACTCCTCATATTGCATGTGCATGAGTGTTTATACTTATTCTTGGATGAAATTTGTACGCAATCACATGGATGTTGCATATGGATGTATGATTGAGCACGCATGTAGATATTATACATTATGTTAGGGATTTGCATACATATGGATACATTTCACTAACATGTTTTGCATTGATCTTTGCATTAGATAGTACATATACACACACTTCTGCATATGTTCATACAACATTTAGAATCTTTTAAGGACAATAGTTGCTCGTGGATGATGTTTTGAGTAGATGGATGTTGGATGGTAGGATATGTTCTTCCTAACTTGAAGATTTCGGGGACGAAATCCTTTAAGGAGGGGAGAATGTAACAACCCGTATTTTCAATAAACTGTTATAACATAAATCGAGGCAGAATTTAATTCAAAAATCAGAATCAGGGGAAACGGGCTATGCCATTGCGTTCGTCTCGGAAAAATACGCAAAATAGAGTCCGAGTTTTCGAAAATCGGAGTCCGTATGACCCAGTTAAGGCCCATTGAAGTTTTCAGAAATTTCTATGCTAAAAACAGATTTAAATTTCGAATTAAAAGCAGGGATTAGGGCTAATCGGGGTCAGGCGGGAAAATTCCCGCCAGGGGCCCCATGTCGACAGGCATGTCGACAGGGCCCCCAGGGTGTCGACAGCCCTGTCGACAGCCCTGTCGACAGGGGGTGCCCAGGCAGTTTAGCCTGGTGCACCATTTCCGATTTGGGTTGGGTCTGGTGGCTTGGTTCTAGAGAATTCCGAGATCTGACGGGCCAAAACTAACCTAGGGTTAATCCTAGGGCTTAAAACACTCTAATTCTCTATAAATATACCCCTAATCCTACCCTAAAGCCTCATTAATCAATCTAGCAACTAAACTATGTCAAATTGAATCCTCAAATGGCCTCCACCTAAAATCCCTAGCCTCCACCTTCCTCAAAGTTTAATCCTATGAAGATATGATGATCATACAACCTTTTCTATGTTGTATGAATGCTTAATAACTTGCATACTTCATTAAGTTGCAAGTTTGATTTGCTAAAGTTTGTGTTTTTGGGATTTTGCAAAAGGGTTTTCTTATTTGAAGCTTTGTTTTGGGTTTTCAAAGGGCTTCTTCATCTTATTTGGTGGATTTGTGACTTGTTTATATTTGTAAGCCCTCTTACCTTCACTTTACAAACTCTAAAGTTAATGTGTGGTGAAAGTTGAGATTTATGTGAGTTTATTTGATTATGCATGCTTATGCGAACTCACTATGCCATGTTTTACATGTTACATAAGTTATGCACGCTTATGCGAACTCACTATGCCATGTTTTACATGTTTCATAAGTTATGTATGCTTATGCGAATTTACTATGCCATGTTTTACATGTTTAATGGATTATGCATGTTTATGCAAGTTCACCTTACCATGCTATGCAAGTTTTAATGGATTATGCATGTTTATGCAAGTTCACCTTACCATGTTATACATGTTTTATGAGTTATGCATGTTTATGCAAGTTCACCTTACCATGTTATGCATATTTAATAAGCTATGCATGTTTATGCGAGTTCACTATGACATGATTTGCAAGTTTAACATGTATGCATGTTATTGTGATATGTGAAGTTCATCATGTATGTTATGCCAAGTTACCTTTTATACCCTTATGCGTTATGGCGAATATGTAAGCGAGATAATGACGTTGGGAGGGTTTGGATAAACTTAAAAATACATGAAACTAAAAGATTGGGAATTTACCTATTAAGTTAGGTCTACCCCTTGGGAATTTACCTATTAAGTTAGGTCTACCCAAGTATATGTTAACTTGTAAATATGTTTTAAAGTGGACATGACATTAGATAACATGATATGGCCAACTCGAGGTTAGACCTAGTTGTGGTGTAAATCTTCCCAGGTAACCACAACGTGGGGTCTAATGTGGGTAGTTGGTCATGTTGCACCATAAGACCCGAGGTTAGACCTAGACGTGGTGTAAATCTTCCCAGGTAACCACGGATGTCTAATGTGAGAGGTTGGGTGCGTTAAGTAATTAATGCCTCATGATTAGGGTTAAGTCATGGCCCACTAATACTTAACCAATAATGGGGATGCGAGGATTAGATGGGGTTAAGTGGTCACACTTAACTAATTTAATCCATGATTAGTGAGGGGTTAAAACCACACTTAACCCTCTAAGAAACCCTAACAACGTGGTCTGTTCCAGCAGTAATCCCAGTTTGGTATCACTACAACCCTACAGCTAGGTTAGGGCGGGGCACGATTACTGGACTGATGTAAGCGACCAAAGCGACGGCTGAGTGGTACAGCGGTGCGGGTCCGGCGGGCTACGGACGTGCACGTAGTCCGATGTTGGACAAACTCGAGGCACGGGTACCAGTAGGTTTAGACTGTGCATTATTGCTTAGGTGTCTGGGGTTGACACCCGAGGGCTTGATACACCCAAAGGTGGACCCAGCACAGTCTGACTACATCCATGTGGGCCGTATGGACACCAACACTGGACGTGTTAGGTTTATAGGGAGCCGATCGACTAGACCGTGGGGCTGGACCTTATATTAAGGTCACTTCATGTTATTGGGCCAAAGTTTGGGCTAAGGGATCAAGATCTGTTTTGTGGGTTTGCTAGTACACTGTGGTGCAAAGTTCAATCTCATCTATGTGATGTCACCTTTATCTATTGCCAGTATGTTCATCTCAGTTTCCGTCATGCTATTAACTTTATTAGTTATAGATTGATCGTAGTAGGGCTTACCAGTCTTTTTGACTGACCTATTTTCTTTCGCTTCTTTTCTTCCGTTTCCCCCCCCCCCCCCCCCCCACAGGTTCTCAGGGAGGGGCTACATCTGCTTAGTAGATCTTTGGCTTGCTTGTTGGATAGCTCATGTATGGATCTGAGCTAGCTGTGGCTTATCTTTTATTTCTGGGGATTAGTACTGATGTTTTACCATGTATTTTGTTATCACGTGTCTAGACTTATGTTGTATTTTGGATTATGACATTTTGATATTATGTACTTGACTATGTGGGTTTTCTGAGATGATGATGATGGGTTTTTATCCGCTGCTTTACTTATATTTATTTTTATATATTCTGTCTTGCGATATCTCTGTGCATGTTTACCTTCACAATAACGCCCCTCCAAAGCTAGTACATTCTAAGGAGTGATCCTAGTGGAGGTGGGGTGTTACACAACAGTGCAAGGCCATTTCTACCCCTATAAATAAATGGGGAGAGCCTCATTCTTTTTCCGCTTAAATTTGCAGAGGCAGTGGAACTCTGTCCTTTTTTCTCTCTCCAAACCTAAATTATAAAATAAAAATATATTCATACATATCAAATCCAATTCATATGAAATTGAGAGGGCAAGCAGATCTAATGGAAAGGAATGCAAAGAGACACTCCAAATCATATTCTTCTCTCTCTTCCTTTTTTCTTACATTTCTATAGATCTTGAATTTTCCCCTTTCTAGCTATTGTAGATTTATAAGAATTTGGGGATTGTAAGCCTAAAGTGTTCAAAACTTTGAATTTGAAAGCAATAAGGTGAGTGGGAAATTTATTAATACAATTATAATGACTTATTTATTTCATTTGAATCCAATCTATGTTTTATGCCTATCAGGTCAGTTTATTTGAATATTGTAAATTTATTGGCAACCACCAGATCTGATTATAAATATAGTTAAAAATTGGTAAATGATAAGTTGTAATTATGTACAACATGAATTGTAGGATTCTTAAATATTTTTCCTACATATTCCTACAGTTATGTCAAGAATATGTTGTACATCTTACACAGCACTGTGATCTGGAAATTGGTCCCATTAAACATAAATTGTTGGAGTTATGTTCCAGATCTTTAGTTCAGTGCTAAAGTATGAAATATATGAATTTGGGTAAAAAGATGAAATTTGTATATCACGTGATTGTAAGAATGAAAGAAATATTTCTGTTTATGTTCAAATATTGTTGAGTTTTGGCTTAGCATTGTAAAATATGTCATTTTCCTCCTTTTTAATAAAGAGGCATTATTTTGGAATCAATAGAAGTATGAAAAAAAGATTAAAAAGGGAAAATTGGTGCAAATGTACATATAAATATAAATTCATGTATTTGCATTGGTTATTCAAATATATACATATTACATATATTTCTTGTGATTTGGAAATATGTCAAATTCCACAAAATAGGCATTGTTTACAATGATTACGGCTAATGGTTCTTTGTGAGACTTGAAACCTTTTGGAAAGTTTGAATATATAAAGGAGATGTTTGGTTAATTGATTACACCAAATCATTAATTTAAAAAAAGAATAAAATAAAATATTAATAACTATGTTGACCGCACGAAAACATAAAAATAAATATATACATGTTATCCGTCCAAATCAGCGTAAAACAGTAAAATATGCATTGTATTAAATGTTTGAAGGTTTGAAATGCTGAATGGTATTCTTTTATGGAATCATACGTGTAAATTATATTCCATACTTAATGAATATATTTATGGTGACCGTTGTAGCAATTAATGTAATTGATTGCTATAAATGGGGCCATAAAATAAATAATTAACAATTGTGACAAATGTTGAATGTTTGGATAAGGTTCAACGGTGGAATTATATGTAAATATAATCCATATTGAATTAATATAATAGTGATGACCATTTGTAGCAATCAAGGTGATTAACTGCCATAAATGAGACTGCAAATAAAGAAATAACCATTGTAAACAATATTGATTGAGGGAAATAAATGTGATTGGAAAATGTTTACAATTCCTAAATTCAATTAGGATAAATGTTGTACACCTCAATTAGGAATTTTGAATTATAATCGCATTTAGACATGAGGTTAAGCTAACTTGTGGTATAAGCCTGCTTGGAACCGACCGGCAAATCCAGCAACCATAGGTAGACAGCTTAATGTGAGGGGTCTAATGCATAAAAATAAATGTACTAAGGCACGAGGTTAAGTTCACTTGTGTTAGAAGTCTGTCCGGAACCGACCGGCAAATCCAGCATCCACATGTAGTCAACTTAATGTGAGAGGCCTAGTGCATATATATATACATATATATATATGCATATGTATATGTATATGTGTGTGTGTATATATAAAAACCAATAAACCAATAAACAGATAAATAAAAGAATAAGAATAGAAATTATCCGTTGGGGTACAACAAATAGATAACCTGGGACTGATAAATAGTTAACTTAGGAAAATATGACCGTTAGAGTGATAGAGGACAATAAAAATGAAATAAAAGGAAATGGGTGTCATAAGGGAATTTATGATTGTCATTTAAACACTAAGTCCAAACTAGGGAAGATATTAAATAAACATCCTAAGGAAAAAGGATTATAACCTTCCTTATTAATGATAATGGAAATATAAAATATAGTTGGACTTAGTAGGTTAGTGATGCAAGATATTATTAACTATATAAACATGTGACGCATAAAAATGATGTACTATAGTATTTCCGTATAAAGGAACTAAATGAGACTGACTTAATAACGTAGCCTACTTTATCCCAAAAAGGGAAAGGTGTTAAAGGCAAATGAGGTATGAACTTTTAACCTTCGCGTATAGTCCGCTTCCTGGGTCTTAAAAGGCTAAGTGACTAGGTCTAAAGAGTCTACCTGAGAATAGGTTTTTCAGTATAAGGGTCTTAAATGGCATGTGTGTGTGGACCAACCCAAACCTAGAAATTAAAAGGGCAGATATGGTCGTCTATCCTATGAGAAGTAACAAGTGACTTAGGAAGTTACCTAATAAGGTTAGCTAGAAGGTATAAAATATGATAAAATACCTTCTCTCACCTTATGCGGGGCAAGGGTATATGCGTGAATGACAGAAGCCTTAACTAGTAGGGCCCGTAGCTAGTGCCCTCTAGTTTATGTTAACGTTGAATATATTATCGAGGGTTAATAAGTGACCAATAGGTCCGCCTAGGGTCTTAAGTGATCAGGGAGAATCCACCCTAACTATCATTGATAGTGAGGCGTTAAATAATAAAGAATGGTAAATGAGGATACATATAAAAACCCAGTAATTAGGGGCCCACTCTCGATTAAATAACCAGTTGTGTTATAGTATAAAGGCTTCACAAATATGTGCGTAAATGTTCTATCTCAGTAATACAAATTGGGAATACTACTTTGGGAATGGTAGTAAAGTCGTGCGTAACATTTACTAGGTTGGGCTAGAATCACTAACCTGGTTAGGCATACATCTTGGGTTGAACCAAATGGGATACATCTGTGTATTATAACCTATGCTGTAAATTTCTTAGTCACCAGAACTTGTTCTGACCCCCTCCTCATTACAACCTCCCAAGTTTCCTGGAGAAGGTCGGGTTCTCACATATGATTAAGTTCGACTTTCAGTTCTCGTTCTCTCTCATTCTCGGTATTGGCAAAGTGGCTTACTTTGAAAAAGGTGGTTACTTGAGTTAATACTAGTTTATCCTATTTTGTTTCCGCTTTGAATTATTTTATCGTATTTTGATTACGCTCATGCTCATTTATTGCAGGTACTAGATATACATGCTCCATGCTTGGATGTGTTCAGATTTTGATTTTTGTCGAAATTTGGGTGTAGAAAAGTGTGGGGTGTTACACTTGGTATCAGAGTTTAGGTTAAATGATCAGAGGAATTAGTTTAATTAGGAATCGTGAGAGAACGTAATACGATTTTATTTTATATTTTTCTTCGTCTTTTTTTACTCGACTTTAATTTATTTCGACTATAGAAATTAGCCGTGGGCCTAATTATATATAATGGGAATTGAGCGACTAAGAGTTGAAATATGTTGAGTTCAGGTTTCTAGCCGATTCTATCTTATCCCACAGTAAATTGGCAATCTCGTCGTAAAAGCATGAGAAGAAATATGGTGGATTCCGTTGATTCGAGATTTGGAAACTGGAATAAAATATATATGTCAATTAAAAGCTAGCTACAATTGAGATAGTCATAAATTCCTGGTTTGGTTTCGTTGGTAGTTCCAGTTAAGACCATTACTCAATCCAAATGGGAAAAAGCCCACGTTAATATGTCGTATCCAATTCAGAATATAATTACGAGGTTTATCCATTTGTTACTTCGTTAAAATTCCGAATCTACCTTTTCTGAAATATTCAATTGAGTTCTTGGCCTTGTATTCGAGGAAATTTTATTTTTAAAACTATTTGAAATATAAAAATGGATTTCAACAATTTTGAAATACGGTTTCGAAAAATAGTTTGTGAAGATATGGTTTTAAATTCTTAGTCTATTCATGTTTTAAACTTTTTGGGGCCATTCAGTAATTTTAATAAATTTGGTATGATTGGTAGGAAAGAAGGAATTAAAAATAACAAGGAATATACACTAAAAATCAAGAATAATAAATATATATTCCTTGCGATTTTCAGTATCCATCTTCCTATATATACTGGATAATATATAAAAGTTAGCAAAAATTGTTGTATTTAACAATTCTATGATTTTTGTTTGATGATAACAAACATATATTTATTATTATAAATGTGTTTGTAATTGTACTGTTACACTTCATCACAGACAGAATATAATATTTATATTTAAATAGAATACTGTTGCACAAGAATTTAAATATTCAAACAATATTTTATTTAAATATAATATTTTATTTCATCATCTCAGCAGTAAAAATTTAAAACTTCACTATTTGTACATTTCACTATAATACAATACATTTCAATATAAATTTCATTTGTCACATTACTCCTCACTACATCACTTAGTCACTCGGTTGTATACACATACACTTCACTCTCTGTTATTTGTACATTCATTCATATATTGACACCGTCACTTGTTTTCTTGTCTTCACTGTCAGTCCAGTCTTCTGCTTACCTGTCATATAAACACACACATAGTAATCTGAAACAGAAATAATTTTAAATTCTAGCAGATATTTTTTTTATTTTAAAAATTTATTTGCCTCAGAATTATGGTGTGTTTCTCATAATATTTCATGATTTGATTTATATGAACATTCATTTGTGTCTAGACAACTTGTGATATTCACAGTGATACACTATAAATACCACAAGGTAGACATCGTTTGTAGTGCTCACATATATATATTCTCTGGACGCGCAATATACATGTATACACATACATGTGTATGTATGTACACATATTTCTGTGCAGGGGCAAAATAATCAGCATTGGACAAACATATCGAGAATGAAGTGTTAGGTAAAGCTTGACAACATTTTCATGCTGCAAGTACCCATGAACACTCAAGCAACAAATACAACCACACACACACACATACACACACACACACACACACATATATATATATATATACACATATGTATGTATATGGTGATACATGCACACGCATAACGATGTATAGTGCTCAAGACTGCGAGCAACTGAGGAGCGACATGAAGACCAAGCTTGACCCAGTGCAAGAGCATGGCAGTCAAATCAATGCAAACTAAATATAAACATGCTAGTGAAACAACCAAGAAAGAAGTGTAATTTCAAAACATATGCACAATTTATTATATGAGCATGATCAAGGACTGGCTTGAATGCAAGTGCACATAAATCACTTGCATATACATGCTAGAACTTCAAAATGACATGATGCAGCATGACATGTACAAGACAAGCAGTTCAAAATAGTCAAGTGAGTCACAAGTATAATGCAAAGTCACACACAAATCATTCAAATTCAGGTGCATCCAAGTCGAATGTGCTAGTCATGGCAGGTCAACAAAGTTCATGAGTCATGCACAAATACAAAATACAAGTGGAGAAGTTACAAACAAGACAGTGGCAAGCAACAACAAATACAACATTGCATGGAGCAAGATCAAAGGCAAGTTGCATGCATATGCTTTTAGGTAGCAAGCCAGGTTGCATCAATTTTTAACAGATGTAGCAGTACAAGACAAAACCAAAGCAAGCACAAGTGAGAGTGTGTAACCAGCATGTATACAAAACAGTCAAGCCAGGGACATACATGCACAAGGTCAGGGTACAACACACATGACAACAAAAATAGGACACAAATCAATACACACCAGGTTCATGAATGTTGAAGTACACAAATTTGTTCAAGTGAACAAGCACAGCCGATCAAAGCAAAAGCTCGAGTACAAGACAGTGTTAAAATGGTGCAAACTGGTGAGAGTGCATCTCAAATGCACAATAGCAAGTAAGTCAAAAAACATTCAGAGCCATAATAATATCAGCTGCAAATAGTGGAGCACAGAAAGCAATTTTTTTCAATCAAGACTCTGGATAATCTCAAGTGTTTTTGGTACCAAGAACATTCTTTCCATTCCAGGTTTCAAAATATATCAGAATGATATTTTTGGCAACACCCTTTTCAAATATATTTTCAGAAAACAATGTGGCAAGAAACATTTCTAACATGAATCAATTTAAATATTCCTGAAATCAATATTTAAACAGGGAAATCACGAGAACAATATTTTTGGAAAGCATTCAAAGTCAATTCAATTTGTTTTCAATATTGGACAAATGTTTTTTTTGGCTAAAACAGTGTTTCCAGAAATGAACAAGTGAGTTTAGGAAACAACCATCAAGTCACAGCAACATACTCAATCACGCAGCATTTAAAAGCCAAGAGAATCAAATTAGAATATCACCAAAGAATCAATATAATACCATGGGACAATCACGCAAATTCAATCACACTGTCAAAGCTGATTCAATCAAGTAAGTCAACAATCACGCAACGCAAAATCAAATCAAGCCATTCACGAAATCAGAGATGTCAAGGTTTCTTAAACCCTATTTATACACCATATACATCATCGGTAGTGATTATCGAAAAAATAAAAGCAACAAATCATAGAGGAAACAAATTGAAATCAGAGAACGTACTTGTTTTTCGATCGCAAGGCTTCTCATCTCAATCCACAAAGAACAAACATTCTCGAAGAACATCAGAGATGAATTCCATTTAGAAGCCACCATTTGATTTGGAGAATCAAAAGAAAAACCCTAATTCCTTTGAACCGCCGCCATTTTTATTTCCAGAGAGCAAAAAATAATCATGTTAAGGAAATAATGGTGCAACCAAAATAATGAAAATGGTCGGCCTTATTTATTTGTAAAAGGGAGGGTTTTATTTCTTAGTTTACTTTGTTTTGTTTTACTTTGTTCTGAAAATTGACCGTTTGTTTTCTAGTTTTTCTGTAAAAACTAGGTTTAGTAGTTATAAACTAGGGTTTACTAGCTATGGGTTTGTAGCTAGGGAAAAAAAATCTGGTTTCGGTGACAAAAATCAGTGAAGGGTTTTAAGCGTAGAATTAGATCAACAGTAGGGTTTGCGAGTGTACAAGAGTGTATAGGCGGTTAGCAAAGGAGTCGCGAGTTTATAAGTTTTTGTATGCGGGAGTTTGTTTTTAATTCTAGTAAAAATCTTGGGGAATGCAGCAGTAGGCAAGGTTTGCCGAAGCTGGGTAAAATCTTTGTGTCATTTGGCTTTTGCACCTATTTACTCCTGCTATCTGTGCTGTAATTATTATTCTTTGTTGTGATATTTTTAATATCTCGAATTAATTTTAATAAACCCTATCCACCCCCCTCTAGGTTTAATCTAGATCCAACAAAATTTATCTAAATTGTTTTAAAGCTCTAATGTTCTTAAACACGAAAAGGTTTTTTTTAGCTTACAATATAAAACTGGAATATAAATAATAATAATAATATGGTTTCCATTTTTTGGAAAAGTTTTAAAATTTTCTTTGAAAAGGCTAAGGAAAATCCTTCGTCCAAATTTTGAGGTATTTGATTTCGTGAGTCGTCTGTTTATTGTCAGCTAGGTAAAGGGAAAATCCGTTTAATTTATATTACGGATTTCTAGCTGAATTATTTTGGAATTCGTTCGTTTGTTGGGTAGTCGCAGCGTTGTTGTTGAGACCACAAATCCTTGGAGTTGGTTTGGAATTTAACTACGGTCTGTGCAATTTAACTACGCTCTGTGATACCGTTGGGATGAGGATAATTGTTTTCCAGATCGCGTCGAATCTTACAAGATAACGCGGTACGATTAATATTTTAATCCGACCTAATAAGGTCAAGGTCCAACCTCTGTCCAAAGCCCATTGGGTAGTTGACTGTTTAATGCTATACTAGGATGGTCAATTAATTGATGAGTTTTGGCACAGCTTGGACCAAGGACTCAACCTTAAAAGTTGCATCCAAATTACCCCTTAACTTCCCTCTTTCATTCTTCCTTCCTCGAGAGATCATTTGTTTGGGTTGGGATGAGCAAAAAGGTCTCACCGTTATAGGGCTAAGAAAACTTGTCGTGATAGTTGGACTTGCACCGGTCCATTGCTCGAGATCTTAAAATAGGGTTGTTGTTTGTGTTGCATCCACCTTTGTTATACCTTATTTGAATAGGTTCTTTCAAAGGCGATCGTTGTTTCAGAGATGAAGATTAAGCTATCTTTTGGGTAGTTTTTCTGAGGAGAATCTCAAAGAGATTTTGGAGGAATCTGTGTCTTACGCGGACTTGGATGGTCTCTTGTTTGACCGGTTTTGGGGATTCTACAGCAAATCTTTTTTTTTAATGTCGGTTTTTGTGTTTGGGAATCTATGTTCGAACTACCAATGTAGACGTGTCACCCATTTAGCACATCATTCAATAAATGGGAAGTTATAACTAGATTTTTCTCATGATGCGGGAATTTAATCCTTTGCTTGATTGATGGTGTAACCATCATTTAGTGTCGTATCATATTCGATTCATTTTGTGTTCTTGTGTGTTGTCTCATGGAGTTACTTTTTGTAATTTCACCTATCTATTTTGTCCTTAGGCAATATTGGGTGGATTTCCATGAGAAGCAGTTTTGTGGTAGGTTTCTTTTCACATCATAATTCTCTCTTAGAAGAGATGATGATGTAGAAACCTCCAACAACATCAGCATAGTTAGTAACACGAGATTGAGCATTTTGCTACCATGATATGGTTAATCAAATATCATAAAAATTGGTTTGAGCTCCAGCCGCAGAGTAAGGCATCTCGTTGTTTATAATCATTGCTTTGGGAGTTTTGGTGTTGTTATGTTGTTATTCCTTTTCAGTATCGGGTTCTTGGTTGTGGTGATTCGTGCTTGTAATTGTTAGTGTTGTTTAAATCGCACGACTTAAGTTAATGAGATTTCTAAGTTTGAAAATGTTTATGTCATTCACGCATGCCTGTTCGAATGAAATCTCATTTCATATCTAAACTAAAAGTTTTCCTAGAGCTGGAAAGAATAGAACTCTGTGTTGGATAAATTTTAGCGGAGGACCGGTTTTGTGTCACGGGTATATAAATAAATAAACCACTGTTCCTTGTCAGAACTAAAATTTATTTTTGTCTTTTTTGTGATTTTAAGTTTTCATATTTTTCTATCATTTTCTTATTTTATGGGAAAATGAAACGGTTTTGAAAGGAAATTTTCAAAATAGACATGACAAGTTTTCAAGCGAAAATTTATTTTTATGAAAAAAATCGATTTTTGGTCACATGAACGGTGTAAGGAAGATTTTTGGCTTCTTTTTGTGTGCGTTGTAGCGATGCAATAGGACCGATGATACGATAAAAACATTAACGGTAATAAGGAAAATGTTGTTTTAGCCTTGAAAACGATGTTTCCATACCTTGTCAATGATGCGCGAGAGGTATCAATTCACTCGTTTTACGTTTTAGAGCTTGTTTTATGCCTCCTTTATAGTATATAGATGGAAATTTTTGGTGTATTTTGGGTAACTGAGGTAAAAAATTCACTGAAGGGCGGGAAATGGAATATTAGTAAGCGGAGGAAATGTTAACATTTCTTCGCCTTAATTTCCTTTTTTCGATTTAGGAGAGATTAAATAGGAAACGATTAGATTGCGTACGTTTCAGATGGTAGGGTTTAAATGCAAAATTGGTTGCTTCACACATTTATTCCTAGTTGTGTGAGGGTTATGGATGAAAAAGAATTTTTAAAATTTGCATTCATATAGAACTGCCAGTATATTTAGGATGTTCTGCATCATGTTTTCAAAAATATTTCAAATGTTTAATGCAAACATATAGGAGGATCCGATTAGAATCATCTTGCATGCATGTTTTTGGTTGAAATTGCATTATGTACACCATGCACATATACACATGGTTGCAAAGTGTATGTACACACATTGGTTGTGTAGCATAGGATTATAGGCGTTCGAATTTTGGGACGAAATTCCTTTTAAGAAAGGAAGAATGTAACAATTCAGAATTTTGGCAATATAAATTAGTTATTAGAATTTCAAAAAATAGAAATTTCTAAAAACAATGGAATTTGGCTGCAAGACTTTAACGTTGCGTTCATCTTGGGATTCTGATCAACTTTCATGTTTGGAGTTTCGCGAACAGAGTCTGTATGAAAAAGTTACGGACGAAATACGGAAAACGGATGAAAATAAATAAACAATATAATTAATATATAAAATACCCTATATAACCAGCCTCACTAAGCTGATTTTCTAGAGGGCGGTTGACCACTTCAAGGGAGGGTGTCGACCGCTCTGCGCCTGCACAACCCAGTGATGGCTAGGTTTTGAGGGGTATTCTTGTTATATTTTATAAAACGAATGGACGTATGTTATTTAAAATGAATCCAACGGTGCAAGGCCATTACCGGCCCTGTAAATAAAGGGGTAGAGCCTCAATCTTTTTCCACTTAAATCTGCAGAAGCAGCGGAGCTCTGCCATTTTTCTCTCTCTTTCCAAACCTAAATTCTAAAATAAAAATATATTCAAACATATCAAATCAAATCTAATTCATATGAAATTGAGAGGACAAGCAGAACTAATGGAAAGGAATGCAAAGAGACGATTTAAATCATATTCTTCGCTCTCTTCCCTTTTTCTTATATTTCTACAGATCTATAATTTTCCCCTTTTTAGATAAATTGTAAATTTATAAGAGTTTGGGGATTAAGCCTAAAGGGTTCAAAACTTTGAATTTGGAAACAATAAGGTGAGTGGGACATTTAATAATATAACTATAATGACTTATCTATTTCATTTGAATCCAATCTATGTTTTATGCCTGTTAGATCTGTTTATTTGAATATTGTAAATTTATTGGCAAACACCAGATCTGATTATAAATATGGTTAAAAATTGGTAAATGATATGTGATTATGTATAACATGAATTATAGGGTTCTTAAATATTTTTCCCACATATTCCTACAGTTATGTCATAAAGTATGTTGAACATATTACACAGCACTATGGATCTGAAAATCAGTATCATTAAACATAAATTGTTGTAGTTATGTTTAAGATCTTTAGTTCAGTGCTAAAATATGAAATATGTGAATTTGGGTGAAAAGATGAAATTTGTATATCATGTGATTGTAAGAATAAAAGAAATATTTATGTTTATGTTTAAATATTGTTGAGTTTTGGCTTAAGCATTGTAAACCATGTCGTTTTCCTCCTTTTTAATAAAGAGGCATTATTTTGGAATCACAAGAAGTATGAAAAAAAGATTAATAAGGTAAAAGTGGTGCAATTGTACATATAAATATATGTATTTTGTATGTAATTTGCATCGGTTATTCTAATATATACATATTACATATATTCTTGTGATTTGGAAATATGTCAGATTCCACAAAATTGGCATTATTTACAATGGTTACGGCTAATGGTCCTTTGTGAGACTTCAAACCTTTTGACAAGTATGAATATTAAAAGGGAATATTTGGTTAATTGATTAGACCAAATCATTAATTTAAACGAAGAATAAAATAAAATATCGATAACTATGTTGACCACACGAAAACATAAATATATATATGTGTGTGTGTGTGTGTGCGTGTGAAGCGTTCAATAGCACCCAAATAGTGCATCACCTCTTTAGCCCCCCGGATTTCCACCACATATTCTCGTTTCTCTCTCCTCTCACTAACTCTCTCTCACGTCACTAACTTATTTAATTACAAAACCCCTTTTGCACCTCTATAATGACCACTTATTTATTATTTATTAAGTTAGTGGAGAGAGAGTTAGTGAAAGGAGAGAGAAAGAGATTGTGTGGTGGAAATCAGGAGGGCTAAAGGGGTCAAAATATTTGATAACAAATTGAAGCAAGATTCGAAATTCTACAAGTTCATCATGCATAACCAAAGAGTATGAAATCAAAATATTATAATTCGAAATAAATTTTAGATCCTACAAATAGCGAAAAGGTCACTCAGGCTAAATAACAAAACCTCCATTGATTATATCAAATAGCTTGTAATTATCATTTTCTGCTCCTTCATAAATAAGTGCTTCTAGAATCTATGACGTACCGTTGACTTGAAAGTTCGATGATATTGCGAAAATCTCTTCTTCAATATTGGTCTAGCTACCATGGCGTTGATATTCAAGTGAAATTCTTTTCGTTGAATAAACAAAAACAAAAATTTAGCATATATAGCATAAAAGCACAACTAAAAGTGTGTAAATATAAACCAATTAGAAGCATAAACACGCATGAAAGTGTGCTAATATCATGAAATGAGATTAGCTGCCAACAATGCATGGTGCATAACTATTTTTATTTATATAAAAGGGCCTCCGCCGGTTTACAGTAACAGTACATTGAGCACTCATTTATTAAGTCAAAATAAAGAACATATACAAGTTTGATACGTGTAAAGATCATAAGCTTGATGTTTCCTAAACTAAGTTGAGGATCTAATCACGACAAGGTGGAACTTTCATAAGTATATACAGGCAACGGATTATCCAAAGGGGGTACAAAGTTAGCAATGCAATTGGTTAACAATCCATTTACATTGCAATGCCATAACCACACTGCTAGTCTAATGCAATTGCTGCTACTAACTTCAGTAAATTGTTAACAAGAGGAGTGTATTCAAATCACCAAGCCATCCTACGTACAGTTTCATGCACGTGAACAAGATACGTTGACCCCATACTGATTGACAGTAGTAACTGAAAGTGAAATGCTTCAAAAATACATAGACCGGGTACAAAATACAACCACATGCCCATTTTCTATTTCTCTTAAATACACCTAGAAATTCATAAACAATTATAAACCTACAAATAGATGATTAGGCTTGCAGCCATGAACCTATCCATAAAAACAAAGATCTTGATTGACTTCAACATTGTTGTTTATCTAGCATGTCGTCCTAGTCGATTTGTCTAGTATATGTCCATGTTTGATGTAGCTAGGGACTTACTTTAAAACCCATCATGTAGATGCATATAACATAATCTTGCTGTTTGCAGTATTACCAGTGAAGTCCTATGCGCACATGAAGGTAGCAGCAGCAATCATGGCGGCATTGTAAATCTGAGGCAGCAGCTGTTAGAAGTTATGAGCTGGTCTTAGTTGTCCTAGTTTAGAGGATAGTGGAGTAGTTGTCCTAGTTTACAGGACAATGGAATAGTTTTCAGAAAATAAGGCTCGTTTACCTATTCTTTGGGTGAAGTGTGCGTGGGTAGTTCTGTATCTTGTGTTTAATTATGTATGCCTATATATATAGGCTGTCTGTTCAGTGAATAAAAAAAAAATAGTTCTTTCTTTGTCTACATATCTCTAATATTCCTAACATTTGGTATCAGAGCTTATTGCTCATACGAGTTTTTCGATCCTGAGTGTTCCACTCCGGCGGCGGTAGCCACCATTATAGGTTGCCGTCCGCTGGATACTATTTAAAAAAAAAAAAAAAAAAAAAAAAAGTGTTAAAGCATGTTTTTTTTGTTGAACTTCCTGAGTTGTCTGTTAAAGGCCTATTGTCTGGCTTGCCTCCTCTTTGGGATCGAGTTAAGGAACTCCAATTCAAAGACAATGAACAACTGGCTATGAAACAGGAAGCACTATCAATGAGAAGACTAAGAGCTTAATGAAACCAAGGAAAATGGTGGTAGCTCGAGTGTTTCTATTAGCATGAGGGCGTGAAATCAAAGGTGATTAGAAAGATTACAAAATCTTTTATGGAGGTCAGGATATTGTTTCCATGAAGTTTGTGATTCGCTGATGGTAAGAAGCTCACAGCTACATAATTGCTCCATCCGAAAAAAAAAAAAAACGATTAATTGCCCAAAAATAAACACGCGACTTTGACAGTCAGATAAGGGTTTGTCTGTGGCTCTTCTAAGCAGAGTAAAGGGGCGGTGGTGAATCACGAATTAGGTGGTGCGAATTTGGGACTGACCGCGGAGTAGCAATTTGGGAGATGGAGGCGATTTCTGATTTGTGAGTTCTTGAGTCGTGACTTTGTGATGGAGCAGATTGTTCATGGTTTTCGAAGTGGTGGTTTGGAGAAGTTTCGAACTTGCGGTGGAGGATATAGGTGCTTTCAGATGGCGATTTCTGGTTGTAAGGTATTATGAGTTGTTGAAGAAGGCGGCACGCAAGTGGTTTTTTTTGCAGGTTTTGTGGTTTAGGTTGGAAGTTCGTGAACTTGGGTTCGTGAATTTGGAGATGAATTCAGCAGACCTTGGCAGTAGGTGAATCTTTTGGCAAGGAAAGGGTCTCGAAGTTGGTCGATAGCAGTTCACAGTAGTGGCTCGCGAAGGCGTAGAGGAGTTGAACCAAGTACGTGGTTTTGGGAGAATCGGCTTTGAGCAGTCAAGTGTAGATGCTTTGAAGGTGGGTGATGCACAGTGAAATGGTTGGGACTGAAGCGTGAACAGAAGTGCAGGTCAGTGAATAGTTGTTGGTGGTGGCTTTAGGCTTGAGTGCAACAAAGTAGGGGGCGAAGCTGTTTTGGTGAGGTTAGTTTGTGCTCTTTGGAGAGTTTGTGTACATGGAGGTTGTGTTCGAAAATTCGGTGACAGGAGTGATTTAGGGTGTTGATCTGGTATGTTGATGAAGTTCAGGTATTGGTGATATTGAAGGCTGAAGCTAGGTGTTTTAGGTATTGATGGGCTTGTGCAAGTGAGGCGAAGTGATCAAATTGGGAGAGTTGTTTCTGAAGGTATGATGCAGACTTAGTTTGGTGTAGAACTGGAGAGTGATGAAGTGATTTGTATTATGCATGTGGCTTAGATAGTTAGGCCAATATGCAGGTGATATTGAGTTGCACTTTGAAGTGTAATGCTTTGGTGATAGTGTTTTTATGTTGGATCTGCAGCATAGATGCAGATGTGTATTGTGTGAAGAAGGATGCAAGAGTTAGCTTGCTTCTGTGAAAAGATGAAGACGGCGAAGCGTAGAACGTCAGTTGTGGTGTTGGATATTTGTGAAGTTGCTCAAAGAGAACTGTTTGATGATATGTCTATGAGAAGATAGACATGCCTACAAGTGAAGTAGGTGAGTGAGGAAGCTTGGTTTTGTGTCATCCAACAAGTAAGAAAGAAGGGCTGCGGTTCTCACTTGTTGGGGGGATGACATATATAAGGGAAGACCCGAATGGAGAGGTCAGTGGATCCCTAAGAGGAAACCAAAAATTTTGTTGATGGTTTAAAGTACCCATCAACGTGAAACAGTTGAGCATGTCCAACCAGATAGAGATGAGATTTGTGACCGAGTTCGTCTAGGCAAGACGATGAAGAAATTGAGAAGCACGGTTCATTGCTCATTGCTTTATAAACTGAATATTAGCACATTCAGTTTAAGGGAGGGTGTTAGAAGTTATGAGCTGGTCTTAGTTGTCCTAGTTTAGAGGATAGTGGAGTAGTTGTCCTAGTTTACAGGACAATGGAATAGTTTTCAGAAAATAAGGCTCGTTTACCTATTCTTTGGGTGAAGTGTGCGTGGGTAGTTCTGTATCTTGTGTTTAATTATGTATGCCTATATATATAGGCTGTCTGTTCAGTGAATAAAAAAAAAATAGTTCTTTCTTTGTCTACATATCTCTAATATTCCTAACAGCAGCAATCAGTGAAGTTATGGAAATATTAACTGAATGATTGTAAATCCGGGGACTGGTCTACCTGGTAGATAAAAATTCAAAAAATCGAGTGGTATCAGTGGCATTGAAGGAAAGATTTAGTTTGTCCATTTTAATTTCTAGTAAGGGCTCTTAATAAGAAATTTTTTTAAAAAAATATGGTATGTTTTTGTGACGAACAGGACACACAGTAGAAATAAAATAAGAAAGCGCACAAATTGAATCCCCATGCATTGCTTTTATAACATCTTTGAACTTCTAAATAACAAAGCTTGAATGCTGAAATTTTCAAAATCCATCCTTATCAGTGTTGACATAAAATCTTGGAGTGAACTAGCTAGTTGAAAATGAGTTGATGATTTTCAATCTGTCTTCTCTTTTATAGAGGTTTCAAACAAATCTGGATGAATACGACTTTTTAATAATCACACAGGAATGATTGTTTCTTGTATAGTTCAAATGCTCATTGACATTGGGGGTGCCTCATGAACATAATGTAGACCAACTCGTAAGCTGCACAATTGAACCGTTTGTCCTGCCAACGTGTAAATATAAATATGTTCATCATTATTCATCTATTTACTTTGTATGGAACAAAAATTCATTTGCTTAAGAACAGAAAAGGTGATGATGAGCTGTCCGGTTCTTGCTATAAAAACATCTTTCAAACGCGTATGGATATAGTCTACATTGAATAATAGAAGCTACCTTGTCAATTATAAATACTGAATTTGAATTACTGAAATAGATTTGACTTCTCTTTTTTAAATTCTTATATGCTGGTTTCTATACAATCGTAGTGAAAAACAAATGATTGGAGCATAAAACTTTAACATGTTTATAAATTGTTTGATCTGGTCGTCGTCGTTACATAACTGATGAAAATATAAGTCCCACATCGGGAAATATTCAACTAAAATCCTGGATATATACTAAGAAGCTACAATTCACATAAACCAATTGGTTTTGTGAACAAACTATGTAGCTCTCTAAACTATAAAATGCTAACAATAACTTTATCTTCTCAATGATGGTTACAAAATGGCAGGGAGCATATCTTTAACATATTTATAAATTGTTTGTATGTTCAATACATATTTTATACCACCTGAAATTAACTTTACCTAGCCACTGAAATTTACATGGAGATTTTTGGTTTATTTATTTTTTATTTTTCAAATCTGATGGAAGGATGTGATATTAAACTGACATTTCCTGAATACAACAATAATCCTCCCAATAATTACAATGAAGTTTTCTCACTTAATTCTTATTCTGAACATAATCGGGCCATCATCTCAGTTTAATATTGATCTGTAACCACAGATGGTCATGAACCTTTCAACAGAAGATGGTCATCTATGTAACATGGGGAAAATGATAGAAGAAATGGAAGGCAAACTTCGAAACTCATTGGATCAAGTATTATCTTTGTGATCTTTCTTTTATTTATTTTCTTTGGTATTACACGTAAAGTTTCAGTTCTCTAGGGATTTTTTATATACAATGAAAGCTTTAAACTCACGGATCATTTATTTTGTATCTAGGTATATTTTGGAAAAACAAGGGAAATGGTGTGCACTTTAAGACCACCTGAAGTGATCCAGCTTCGACTACCTGAAACCTGACCCTGAAATGAATCAAAATAAACAAACTAGGACTTTACCGATTTAATGGACAACAAAACTATTACATATGTTTTTTTATAGAAAGTAGAAACCCCTCTTAATGAAATGAAAGTTATGTGTTTGATGTTCCTACCTATAGTCAGCATTCATGTTTTGAGAGGAAGAAGAATCGACCGCTTGTGAAATCATGTTATATTTAGTTACACATGTATTATGGCTAGGTATAAAGTTTAGCAGGTGGCTTATTATTTTTGTTCATTTTGCAATTTTAATGGTTTGGTTGTTGGTTTAAAATATATAATAGGTTCAAATTTCAATTATTGTAATTCTGAACAATAGAGGTGGAACTGCAAAAGTAGCCTGCGTTGGAGACGAATCGTCTGATTAGCATGTAAACGTTTGTTTCAATGAACAGAAACATGCACACCAGCTTGTGCACCTAGCAGGTTGGAAATCAAATGTAAAGTTGTAAACATTGCATGCACAAGCATGCTAGGAAATAAAATGTTGATACAAGCGCAGCTATGATCAAGGCATTTAAATATAATAGAAATAAACTGTACGTACCATTAGTACCTTTCACAAGCTATCTTTGAAAACACCATCTAGCAACCCATAAGACTATCATCCTCTCTGAAGTTTTGTCATCGTCTTCTTCTCTGAGACAAAAAAAAGCAACATAGAAATGAAGCAGTCAATCTATATGCTCAGTTTGTTAATAATCCTTCTGATATTAATATTGCCTATCACTATGCTCAAAAGTCTGACCATCTATATGTCTAATTTAATAAGGAAATTGCTATGGAAAATGCCCACGAACGAAACTCAAATGGCTCAGTGAAGATGGTAAGTCTTCAAAAAATTCCCATAGCAAAGTGGCAATTCCTAATTCAAACAACAGAAAGAAATACACTCTAGATTCTAATGGCAACTCTCACTCAGCATCAGAAAATTTGTTGCAGGAAGGCATAACTTACTTATCCAATTTATTCAAGTAATATGATATTACCAATCAATTCCCAGGCATTTCTTGCCAAAAGATTCTATCCGAAAATGCTAAAGAAACTCTAACCAAACCTTTTCTACTAAAGGACATCAAAAGCAGCTTTGTTTCAAATTTGAGGATAATAGCTCTATTGGGCCTGATGGGATGAATTCAAAATTCTACAAAATTCACTAGGAGCAATCAAAAATGGACACGAAGCTATGCGGGGCATTTAAGAATCAGGGAAAACAATCAAATAAATTAATCATACTTCCATCTGCCTAATAGCCCAAAAAAAAAAAGTGATCCACAAGGCACCACAGACTATAAGGTAAAACTTTCTGGTCTAAATTTATTATACGATTTTTTTTCGATTTGGCCACATTTTATAAACTTATAACACATTTAGCCTAGTTTGAAAACTTATTACAGCCGTAGCCTGGTTTATGTCACATCAGCTGGAAATCGTTATTTATTACTAGCGTATTTCAAATAACGCATACGTGCGTTATTCAAGATGACACATGTAGGTGTTTTAAGTTTAAAACCCCTTTGAATTTCTGTTGAACCCACAGTGCGTTATCTTAAATAACGCTCGTTCGCGTTATACTGAATAACGCAAGAATATTTATGACAAATTTTTTCCAGTCCTTCAATGGAGCGGTTTTTAAGATGGAGCAGTCATGCGGCATTCAGAATGACGCACATGTGTTAGAATAGAACTTTTATTGTTTTGTTACCACTGTGCGTTATCCTAAATAACGCAAGGTTAATTTGGTTTATAGTGTGCGTCATTTTGAATAACGCTTCACGCGTCATCCTAAATGACACAACATCATGATATACAGATAGCCGAGGCTCTCTTCCTCCTCACTTTTTATTAACTCCTATTTTATCAAAACCGAAAACCCTAAGCTCCTAACCCTATTTGCTCAGCATAACATCAAATTATAGGTTTTTTTGATCAAAATTCATCACCATGGCAAGCTCATCAGCACGAGAAGCTTCAGAAGGTAAAAAATTCCTAATTTTGTTGATTTCTTATAAAATTTAGGATTTCTCCATGATTGAGAAAACTTGTAAATAAGCTTGTATGTGGTTTAATGGGTTCAATGTAGTTGAAATTATATAGTTTTCAACATTGTTTGTGGTTTTTCGCTAAGTTTGCGTAGCACTAATGTTGTTTGGAATATGATTTGTGTAGAGATTGTTGAGATGGAACCGGGACCTATAGATGATACTGTCATATACTTGCAAGGTAGGCATAGGTCGAACAATAATACTTTGATAGCGGTATGTATGTACGGTATTTTTATGTTGGTCTAATCTTATTTCTTATTTATTTATTTGTATGTATGTCTTACGTTGTATGTTAAATTTTATTTACAGGAAAAAAATCCCGTTCAGATTATAGATCACACGGTTTCCGTTGGCGCGGTGAGCTCCACACATCCAGAAGTATTGGCCTTGCTTGATCGTGCTGGATTCCGACTAGTACACCGGTTGGAATACGTTCAACTCGATCGTTATCTCGTCACTGCATTAGTCGATAGATGGAGACCGGAGACATCGACATTCCATTTTAGAGTTGGAGAGATGACCATCACTTTGGGTGATGTGGCGGTCCAGCTAGGCGTGTCGATTGATGGCGCTCCTTTGAGGACTCCGGAGACCGGAGACTACATGGAAATGTGCCAGCAGCTTTTAGGTATTACGCCTCCCGCGGACCAGTAGATGGGAAATGAGCAAATTATTACTAGTTGGTACAAAACGCAGTTTGAGCATGAAATTCCACAGGATGCCACGCAGGAGCAGATAGAACAGCGTGCTAGAGCTATCATACTCTGGATCATTACAAAACGCCTTTTGTGCGATCATTCTAAGACTCGGGTGTGGCTGAAATGGTTGCATTTTATTGAGGATTTTGATCGTTGTCGGCAATATTCTTGGGGCAGTGCGACATTAGCATACACATATACGGGACTTAGCATGACCGTTTTGTTTGAGAGCACTAATCTTGGAGGTTGTCCTTCGTTGATACAGGTACTTTATTTGCTTCTTATTTGTTTTTTTTTTTTTTTTGCATGTCGTGTTTCTTTTCAAATTTCTTTGTAGCTATGGTCGTGGATGTATCTTTCTCTTGGTAGACTTGAATTAAAGCAATCAAATATTGAATTTTCTTTGCCGTACGGGGCTAGGTATTTTTATTTCGTCAATTATTTATCTTATATGTGTTAACTTGTTTCCTCTATCTCTTACCAAGTCACAATTACAGGTGGGTTGGAAAGAAGAGCACTTCGTCGACTCTGATGCGTAATCTAAAATTCTATCGCAATGAGCTCGACGTGCTTAGTCCAGATGTTGTTACATGTACCCAATATGCCCAAGAACTTGGATAGCTTCCGACCTTATGTACCTTGTCTTCCCATCTGTGGACCGCCCGTGTACCCATTATATATTTGAACGATGTAGCATATCACGTTCCTGACCGGGCGATGCGTCAGTTTGCATTTAGACAACATCTTCCTGAACCAATCTCACATTACAAGATTAACTTAGAAGTACCCAGGGAGTACGAGGCGGCCATTGAGACATGAAACCATTGGCACATGCACAGGCAGCAGGAGCGGGAGTTCACCTTGTCGGACGAAGAGTATTACACATCGTATTAGCAGATTATCCGATGGTATATTCTTCGCGGTGTACAACCTCTTGGTGCTGCAGTGGAACCGTACACGCCTAGAGCTCCTCTTGAGAGGAATGTGGTAAGAAAACTTTGCGAATAAGTTTAAATGATGTACAATTTTTGTCAAATATGAATTTTATGCACGTTAACTTAAAATTTACAGGCAGACGGTGTGTACCGGGCTATACAAATGGTCGATGAGCTATCTCATGAGGTGCCCGAACAAAGCAAGGGAAAATGCTTTAGCATCAAGCGTATTTTACAAATCATTTTGGGGAAGAACAAGCTCGCTAGACCGGCACCGCCTCCTCCGCAACCTCAAGCTTTAGCACTCGTAGGAGCTTTGGAGGCACAAGAAGTCCGTGATATTCCTCCGCCTCCAACTACTTTGGTTTGTACGTCACGGAGGAAAAAGATGGCGTCAAAGGGAAAGGGTAAGGATAAGGAACCAGAGTCGTCTCAACCAACCCAGGTTGTGCATGGTCCGTCACAGCCCCAAGAAGGTTCCTCATTGTCTTCGCATGAAGATGTACCCCCAAAACAGAAGAAGAAACAGAGTGCAACTCCTTATCAGCTGCAGATTCTGAAGTAGTTAGTCCCTAAGGTAGTGTTGTAGTTTGTAGGTTAACTGTTGTTTTTAGCTACTTGAACTTTTTGAACGGATATTGAAATTGTGTATTGTTTTGCGGGTTGTGGTTAACTTGGATATGGATTGCAACGTATGCTTATTTTGGTTTATGTGACATCATTTTGGTTTGCCGTACTAGGTTCCACTGTTTGCTTTTGGGTGTTTACTTTTATTGACTTTAAGTTGTATGGTTTAAGCATGATTCTGAAGGAAATATAACCTGTAAACAACCTGGAGCGTCATTTGGAAAAACGCAAACAACGTTATTCCAAATAACGCTACAAGCGTTATTCTACATGCCGCTATAGGTTGTGAACCAGTAACCTTTGAACCGTGCACGATCTGGAGCGTTTTTTAGAATGACGCTCTATGCATTATTTGGAATAACGCTGTGCGCGTTATTCCAAATGCCGCTCCAGGTTGGTATCCTGCAACATGTGTCATTAAAAGACGTGCCATCTTCACCAACCCACCCATTCATTTGTTACTTTCCCAAATCAAACCCAAAAAACCTCACAATTCCAAAGTCCTAATTTTCAAACAAGCTAGATTGCGTAAGGCAAATATTGTTTGTTTGTTGGAGAATTTGATCACAATTGAAGGTAATCCAACGAATCCCCGCATCTTTTCTTTTAGTTTCTTGTTTTGCAAAATTAGTCCATAATGTATGTTTTATTCATGCAAGTATACTTTAGATTGATCAAGGGGAACTTGATGATGAAACTTTAGCCAAGTACATGGATGAGTTTGAATCAATCGAACGCCGACCGGGCAAAGAACCACGCTTGAAAGCTCTCATACCTAAAGAAAAGCGACAAAAGAACTTTGTAGCGGTGATGGAAACGGCGGGAGAAATAGGGGGAAAGCCTTAGCGATTGGGGAAGCAGTACCACGACAATATTGCAATTGTAATGTCTATTGTCATGTGCATGTTGCGAAGAGTAAGGCAAACGCTGGCTGACGGTACTACGCTTGCGGGCGATATCCGGTTTGGTTATCGGTGTCGCACTTGGTTATGCCTTGTCGTTACACGGAGTGGATTGATCCTCCATTATGTAGAAGAGGCCACGAGTATGCGCTGGAGATGCAAGAAGAGAATGCACAACTAAAGACTGAAATTTACTGAATGCGGGAAAAATATGACTCACTAGAGTCCACCATTCCTAAATATCCTAATGAGTAATGTATCGTTCTATGTATCGGTATATGTATCGTTCTAATGTATTGTTCTATTTATCGGTATATGTATCGTTCTAATGTATTGTTCTATGTATCGGTATATGTAGCGTTCTAATGTATCGTTCGAATGTAGTTGTAATGGGTAGTGTATTGGCCTATAATGTTGTATCGTTTCATGCATCGTATTGCCGTATAATGTTGTATCGTTTCATGCATCGTGCATTATCCATCTGTGTACCACTCAACCAATTCTCCAAAACATATTTCATTACATAATACAACCAAGATAAATGTTAACACAAACATAAAACAACAGGATATATAGTTAATACAGATGTCTTGTACATGATAAAACAGATAGGAAGGTACAGAAACATAATAAAACTAGATTGATAGGTACTACATAACACTAAGTAAAGTCTATGTCACTGTAGTACAAAGTCTATGTCACTAAGTTTTATCATTCCATGCATCGTACGACTTTTAATGTACCAAAATATCTAAATCTCCAATAACAAACTAGATAAATAGTTACGATATATGTCTTATACATAATAAAACTAAATAGAAATGTACGCAACGTAATAAAACATGATTGGTAGGTACTACATAACACTTAGTAAAGTCTATGTCACTGTAGTACAACGGCTCTTCTTATGGCCATTTACTCCACACTTGCTGCACCTATTAGCTCTGGAAAACTGCTCCTCGTCCATGGTGCCTTTAATTCTAGTAGATCTAGGTCTGCCCGGTGCTCTCCGAGCTTGCGGTGGAAAAACCATATGTCCTGAAGGTTGTGGCCAATAGCGCTTCTCACGAACTGGATGAAACTCTAGCGTATAAGCCGTGTTATAACTTTGAACTGTGTACCAATTGGAGGCGAAGTCGTGATGAGCTCTTTTGACCCCATTTTCCACTGCCGACATGCAGCCATAACATGCGCACAAGGAAGGTACTGTAGCATTGGTATGTTACATGTACACGAACAAGTATTACCATCTATCTTTTCAGTAAATTCATCACCGTAGTAGTGTATTACAACTCATTCATATTCGCCGAAGCGAACTATTATGCAACGTCTTGCTTCTTCGTCTCTTTCAGCTATTTTTGCCTCCCACTTTGGGGTTAATTTTCATACCGAACCAACAACATTTTGCCGCCTGTTACAGAAATAATCCACCGATCTATAGAAGGTACACGCAACCAACGACTTAACTGGAAGCGATCGTGCAGCTCTTAGCACACCGTTGAAGCTTTCAGAAGCATTTGTCGTCAATACATGAAACCTTCTGCCATCTTCTTTAAACAAAGCCCAATTTTCCTCTTTTCCGCCCAAACCTCTCTCAATCCAGTTATGAGCTCTAACGTTGGCCATCTTAATTTCTCCCTGAAGCTTACGATACTCAGCCTCTTCTGATGCACATGCCGCCGCATAAAATAAACCAGTCAAACGTTGATCTCTAAAGCCGGCGGCTTGAAAATTTACTTTTAGATGCCTCGCGCAAAATCTATGCTTATGTGGCTTTACCCATCTTTCCTGCAATGCGATAGGGATTTCTTTCATTCTATCAAATATGAAAGTAATACGTCGATTGTTTACACTATGTATAAATTGTCTCATACAGGGAAAAAACCAAGCCCAAGAGTGAGCCGATTCGACCTCAATAATGGCATACGCCAATGGATAGAGTTGATCATTCACATCCGTTGTAGTGGCTACGAGTAGTGTACCTTTATATTTGCCATACAAATAAGTGCCATCGATACAAAGCAATGGGCGACAATGTAGAAATCCTTCAATGGAAGGGCCAAATGCCCAAAATGCACGTTCAAATACATCATATTCATCTGTTACTATATGGCTTACACTACCGGGATTTGATCTTCTAATTTCATCAAAATATGACCGCAGCAATGAATATGACTCCGCCCAATCCCCATAAACCATAACAATTGCCTTGCTCAGAGATCTCCAAGCTTTCATAAAACCAATCTTAATAAAAAAATTGTTCTTCAACCAACATTTGAACTGTTTTAGCTGTTATGTTTAAATCAGACTTCACAAAAGGCATGATCTTCGAAACCAGAAATGTTGATGTCGCTTGCTGATTGCTTGAATTGACAGTTGGATTAACGCAAGTATGCTCCACTCTATACTTCTTAACAACCCACAATCCAGCCTGCGATTTTTTGGAATCAATTGCATGAATTCTCCACTGGAATTTATCGTCGACATTGAAAATGGCAGTATACATTTCTTTGTTGGACCTAATAGGCTTAAAAGAAATAGCATGTAAAATGGACCACTCACTTAGTTGTTGCAGAAATTTTGATTTGCTCTCAAAAACAAGACCAGGTTTAAAACTACTTTGAACTCAGGAAGACGAGAATAATTCTCCCCTGCTTTGCAAGTTAGCGACAACGGATCTGGCTAACATTTGCGCAGTACACATGTCCTCATCAAGGGGAATCTCCATTGCAGGTTCTTCATTACTCCCATCTTCTTCATCATCCTCATCATCCATCTCTTCAGCTCCGAAGTCAAAGTTCAATGAATCATTATTTACTTGCATGTTGTCAAACCATGCGTGATTGTTATCGGGAATCGAAGTGACCATCATGCTGTCCAAAGCAGGTCTGGTGTTCGTTTGTAGGTCTACATTTCCATCTACTTGACTCGCGTCATCGCATGCATTCTCTTCGAAGGGCGATTGCTCTTCCATGAAATCCTGCTGACAGCTGCATCATGGAAATATTACACCTTGATCAAACACTTATGCATGACTCAAATAACAATTTATTTCAAAGAATACTTACTTCTGACTCATATGATATAACTCAGATGGCGTTGGCTGCAACGGTTCTGCTACTTGTGTAGACGGTCCAACATTATTTTGTGTATGATGGTAGTAAGGACCATAACCATACAATATATGACGGTCATTAACAACAATTGGGAGAACCAAAATATAACATGTTTAGAAAACCTTCTAAGTTGAGCTTACCTCTGCGTCACGCATACAATACTTTCCCGCGTGGGATATGGAAAGCTAAAATGTGGATTCTGTGTATAATTCATATGCCGGGGGGACGCATAGAACATTTGATGTTGTCCATACTCTGAAACGTTAGATGGAACTAGAGGAGTTGGACGGAACGGTGCCGCTCGAACGGGTCTTGAAGCAGTAGGTGCTTCTACCACTAACTTTGTCGTTTTCACAACAAATAACTCTATAGTTTTAAAAGCGGCAGAAAACATTAACTCAACATCACCATCGTCAACAATTTTAATTGACTTAGACCAGAATCAGTCGGCCAGTTGCCATCTAACTCAATATCAAATTGCTCTGCATTAATCATTGTTGACTTGAATATCGAGGCTTTTAATTGCATCAAGTTACAACCTTTGAGAACATTTACAGGTTTGAAAGATCCACCTTTGTATTTCCCACATTTTCTATCACCAATAACCAACTCACCATCGAAGTAGCATATAATCGCAATAAACTTAGGAGTCATTCTAATTTACAACAACAACAAAAAAATATTACCAAAAGTTAAAGATCCAGAAAAACTATGATTTAGGGTTTTGAAATTCAAACCTTGTAATGAATCAAACGACGGAGAATAGAGTCCAGTTGACGCAAATCTGAAATTGCTGATGGATCAGAGCTAAAATTAATGAAGGGTTTAATTTCAGAAGTTGATTTAAGGTATTGGGTTTCTTTTTTTAATATTTAGAAAGTAATAAAGTGAGGAGGAAGAGAGCAAAAGCTCTCTGTACATCGCGTCTGAGCGACATTTCAAATGACGCGTACAAGCGTTATTTCAAATGACGCAGAAAACGTGATATCTTAAAAAAAACTTATATTTGCGTTATTTCGGATAATGCATGAAAGCGTTATCCTAAATAACGCCTTTAACTGAGTTCTTCCAAACATAATTAAAACTCAATATGAGCGTTATTCAGGATAACGCGAACGAGCGTTATTTATGATAATGCACCGTGGGTTCAGCAAAAATTCAAAGGGGTTATAAACTTAAAACACCTATATGCGTCATCTTGAATAACGCACATACCCGTTATTTGAAATAATGCTAGTAGTAAATAACAGTCTCCAGCTGATGTGACATAAACCAGGCTACGGCTGAAACAACCCACCTCCATTAAGGTCACTCACAAAGGGATTGCCTTAACTTTGGTGGAGAGTTATAGGTACAAAACACAGAAAAATTTACAAGATAGATAAATTTAAGCAGCGGAATCCAAATATTTATTTCATACGTAGTTCAACACAAAAGCATTACATCAAATTGTCTCAAAACAACTTCAAAACATTACACCATAATTTCTGTCTTGATTATTCAATAAAGAAGCATAAACCAAAAAGTAAAAATGCATAAATCCCCAAGGATCATATCCAATGCCATAGCCAATGCAAGAGAGTCCAAGTCATACATCTACTTTCTTGAAGCTTGTAAAGAGTATGATTAAGCTGGAGTATTTCCTCCCTGTGGACCTAAGGGGGGGAACAGAAGAAAAGAAGACGAAAGGAAACGGGTCAGACAATAAGTCTGGTAAGTTCAGTGGTTACTAGTATTTAAACAAGAAAAGGGATCATGACAGTGATAGCTGAACATAGAACAATACCCTAGTATAAGATAAGAGGGACGTGTGATCGCACCCATTACTATAGTCTCTGCACTTACTTAACCATTGGTTCAACCAGCCCACGTGTTTACAACAAACGATCCCTTTACTGATCGGCTCCTACTCGTATGCATTCATGTCCTGTGTCATTCGGCCCCCGCTTGACTGTAGCTACCTGTGCTAGTCCCACCATGGGGTGTATCAGTCCCTCTGGTGGCAACCCGACACGATTCAAGATGCACAGTGTACACTACTGATGCCCAATGCCTGATTTTTCCACTCCGGAGTATGTGCACGCCCATACTCCATTGAAACCTACACTGGCCCACCAACCGCCGACGTTTTGACCGCTTATAGTTCAGCCCAGTAATCGTGCCCCACCCTGCCTAGTTCAGGGCACCATGATACATCTATATGGGTTACTGCTGAAATGGGTCTTCGTTAATAGGGTTTTCTTATCAACATGTTTATTTGGTTAAGTGTCCAAGTTTACCTAACCCAGCCCATTCGTTTTAGTTAACATGTTGAATCGGTTAAGTGTTTTCCTAATTTATTTAACCCTACCAGTCTTGACTTAGCTTTAATTTATTAAAGCACCAACCACTCACATTAGACAGGTCTTGTTGTGGTCACTGGATATGCCAGTCGGTTCCAGACAGATTTACACCACAACTCAGTCTAACCTCGGGTTCTTTTTGGGCTTGATGCACTAACCACCCACATTAGACGGGTCTTGTTGTGGTTACTGGATATGCCGGTCGGTTCCGGGCAGGTTTACACCACAACTCAGTCTAACCTCGGGTTAGGCATATTCGTCTTTTCAAAATTCATATTTTTCTATATATGTCAAATTTCCTTATGTAAATTTAATTTAATTTTTAACCACGACATAATTATGCTGTGATTATGCTCAACATAAATGGTATATCAAATATGCCATTAAATGAACAAATCTATGCCATGAATTTTCATATTTCTCATCGCTACCCCCGTGGAACGTATGCGTAAATCACATAAAATGTTGGGCTAGCAAATTAGCCCAAACCCATAAACAAAAAGGGTAAACAAAGATCATGACATAAACATAAAATAGCATACACTAAAATTTATCACATGTAACTTGGCATGGATGTATATCATTAACTTTAATCACTTGGGTAAAGGTGAACTTGTAAGTTGAATCTAATGGTCATGTAAACTCGACAAAGGTCTAGCATGAAAGTTTAACATATAATCATAGTTTCAACCCACAACTTGGCATATAATCTTATGTATGTTAAAACATAAGAAAGCTATCATAATCATTTTCTTATCACAATTTAGCATGATGTTAACAACATAAGAGGACCACAATTCCACTTTTACAACATAAATAGATTCAACTTGGCATAGTTCTAAATATTCATAAATGTAAATCTAACATGTAAACATGTGATTTAGATCCTAAACTTGCAAATAACCACCAAAATTACAGCATGACATGTTTTACCATTTTGTTGGCATAATAAGTTCCTTACTCAATCGTAATAACATATAATGTCGTGCATCACCCAAACATATAGACATGAGATATACAACATATTCATCGCCACAAACATATAGACAAGATTAATTACAACTATATTTTAAGATAAATGAGAATCAAATCTCATACATAAGCATCGTTCTATATTCCAATTACAACATGTCATGATTCAATCGAAAGGAATGTTTAAATCTGCGTAACAACTAACTTACAAACTAAAAGAAATTCTTGCGTTCTGAAATCTGAATTCTGAAATTGGAGATGCGCGCCTTTGATGAAGATCATTTAATTAAACTAGTTGTAGTTTGATTTTAGATGTAGCTTTTTAACTCGTCTTTTGAATTGAAAAGGGTGACGGCTACTCCAAGTCTTCCATTGACGACATTTCAGTTCTAGGTTTTTTTTTCTATGTGTTTTTAGGTTAGGCTTTGAGTTGTTTATATAGAATTTTAGTTTGATTATAGCCGTCAGATGAACCTAGAGTTAATCACAACCACTCAGACCTGACCAGGCCCATCCAAAAACCTAAGTGACTCAGCAGTGAGTCAGAAATCGTTCAAATTTCAGATCTGCCCGGAGGCCAGGTCGACCCTAAGGTCGACCTCAAGGGGGGAGGTCGACACTAGGGTCGACCCCCTGGTCGACCTGCTTGGGCGGGAATTTTCCCGCCTAGCTCGCTTCTGGCTTTTGTTTGAATTTTGAACTTGTTCCTTCGAGCTGTTTGAATTTATTTGAATTTCTGAAAACTTCTAACAGTCATAACTTCTTCATACGAAGTCCAATTCACGCAAACTCGGACTCTATCTCAACCCTAATTCCGAGACGAACACAATGGCATAGCTCATTTCCCTTAGTTCTCACATTTTAAATTAAGTATCATAGGATTTATTATTATAACGTTAATAGAAAGTACGAGGTGTTACAACGGCCGTAATAAATTTTCAAACTAGGCTAAATGTGTTATAAGTTTATAAAAGGTGCCCAAATTGAAAAAAAATCCTTTATTAAATCGGGTTTCCAGGAAGTAGCCAATTTCAAGAACTACTACGTACAATTAATTATTACTACGTATAAGGGTTGATGCAGTTAGCAACAACCGTAACAGCAACAATTGAAACGAAGCACACATATACCTGATTTGAGAAGCCCCGCTTCAATTCGATTCCAATTCGAGAATAGAAACTTGGAAGGTAAAATCTTGGAAGCAGAAGCTCCGTTGTGAGGCCGTTTCGATTTCGATCTGAGAAGATTCTCGCTTCGATTTCGTGTACGAAGATTTCCCGCTTCGATTTCGCTTTTTGCTAAAAAATAATATTCGTAAAGGAAGAGGCTATTGAGTAACGAGGTAGCGTGATAAGGTGGATTTTTAGGTAGCGTTTGATTTTTAAACTAGCCAGTTAATGTTCACGTCCGCGTCGGATGCGTCGGACGCTTCCGACGCGTCGTTGTGGAACCCACACCATTTGCCCCTTCCAGCTGAACAGTTCAAAACTTTGCTTTCGCGTCCGACGCAAGCCAACAACTAATTTTTTTTACCCCTTTTATACATATCTATACAAATAAAATACATATAAACAATTAATAAAATAATAACTTTACCCCTTTCAGTTTACCCCTTTCGTAAAAAAAACGCATTCCTCTTTCGTGACAAATCCCCTTCAAATAACCCTTCGAAATACCCCTTAAATTTTCCCCTTCCCGTTTAAAATCAAACGAACCCTTAACGTTTTCCATGTTTACGCCTGGTTTTCTATTTTTATCAATTTTATAATGGTGCAAAACCATTATATAATATGCTTGCTCATTTCATAACGGTACTTTAAACTATAACTTAAGTGTTGTTCTGTTATAACGACAATTGGGTGTTAGTACTGAGAAAATATTTTTGGTAGGAATTTCCTGTTTTGGTGTAGTGAGTGATTGTTAACGATAATCTTTTTATATAAATAAGCGCTCAAGTTGTTTTATCTAGTTAACGGTTATGCTTTATTTAATTGTTTTTCCAATTGCAGTTTAAGTTAGAAGTGAAACATCATGTACCGCCAATTTATGTAAAATGGTTCATAACTCGTCATTCGCATGCAAACACTTGGGAATATACATATGGCGATAGTAGGAAAGCATAGGATGAACGAACTCAGTTTGCACAATTAGCGTTTGATTATGTTTGTGAATTGTGGTTGTCTTGGGTAGTACTTGAAAACTGTGAAATACTTGATTGTATTTGTATTGCGTTTGAATTATGTTTGAAAACCATGCGTGTATTGTTATTATCGAAAACTTATTTGAATTGTATTGTTTATGTAAGCAATGTGTGAATTGAATTGGGTTTCAAGATTAAGTGCAAATTGGATTAGGTTCGAAAATTATGTGCGGAATATGTAATGGCCCGAATTTTCGTCCCCTTTGAGTTGACTAAATACACCATACGTCCAACCCAAATTGCACAGAAATACGAATCATTATGAAATAAAGAAGAAAAAGATAGAAGAAGAACAAAAACAACATAGAATCTCACATCGTAGCGAGATAAAATATAATATTTATAACAATCTTTGAAATACAAAACTGGTGTTTACATACATCATCAGAGTACAATACAACACAGCGGAAAATAAACAGTAAACATCTAACATTGTAGTCTCCTGCTCCGGGTTCCTCCATGGATATCTGTAAACACCTGAACTACTTGACTGCCCGTACAAACTTGAGCACCCAAGAGTTTAGGGTAATAAAAAAATTTATGGGTCAGGCATGAGGCTGATGTGAGTAAACTCCAACCACTTGGTTTAACTTTTAAAAATCCTTTTAAAAGAATGGCTAATCGTAAGACCGATTCACACATAAACACGGATGACTTTTACCTTACGATAAGCCAAAACATTTTAAAATTGATATTATTTTGATATTATAATAGTGTCTAAATCAAATAAATATCAATCTAGCGGAGCGCTTGCATCTCACGCTCCACATACATAATATACAATCAAAACCGCGGGCGCTTATTGGGTAATGGATTTCCAACTATGACAAGGTATGGAACCACCTTCCTATAGTATATCTCTAAAGGGGAATATACTAAGTTCAACGAGAACATCTTGTAATCCGGCCACACATGACCGACCACTCATTTCGCTTGAGTGTATCAAATGTACATCACCAACGGTTGAGATCAGCAACTGTTTTCCAAAAGGGACAACATCGATAGATTAAAGAACGAAATGGATTTTCTCTAGATAGGTGATAATACAACTTAATTGGAAGCTACCCACTTAGTCATGTTGTCTGCCCAATTTTTGTCATTTCCCGGTTGTTGAGGCCCGAGGCTATGATTACATACCTTTCATTGATAGCACAATCACTTTGAATGTCACATTGTTAAATCCATTAATCATTAACTGATTTGCACAAATATATTCTAGATATAATACTAAGAGAATAAATTCTCCGCCACCATATGTATATTTGTACAGACCAACATATGCGATCATTGGAAATAGTCTATCAGACATTCATCCATACAAGTTCGTTCTGGGACTGAACAAAACCAAATCACAATTTCCATTAATCCATCTTAGACAATTTCTACCTAGGATTAACAAAACAAGCCCTTGCACTTTACTATGTCTTCGATTGTCTTCATATAATCTGATTCACAACGCTACCGCCAATATGGAGTGGTTCTCGGATAATAATCCAACCGGTCTCTCCATATTGACAACGATATTGGCCAATGCTTCGATAGTCGGTTATTTAACCATCAAAGAAAAACAAACATTCATCCAAAACATCAAACAATCACTAGGCCCCTTAATTAATATTTCATTAATTAAATCACTTCTCCATTTCCTTACCAATATTTGTTAACCCAATATTTTCAACAATCCCCTTGGCCTCTTACGCTATTTGGGAAAAACATTTTCATATATCACCTTCCTTTATTTATATACTTAGAAAATATCTTCTATTTATAATTGGAAAACATTCCAATCACTTATCTCTTTCCCGAAGTCATTTATTTATATACTTAGGAAATATTTGTTATTATATTTCCAAACTTACACTTATTTGGGTTAAAACGGATGTTGTGTAAAATATCGTTACGACAACCACTACTACAAAACAGGTTTGTTGCATCGTTACAGTTGCACCAGTTGTATAAACAACTGATGCAAATCACATTATTTGGGTCAGTTCCCTATTACTTCGTGAGGCAATTGTCAAAGATAAAGCAGTTGAAGGGTTGAAAATGTAATTAGCATCAGTTGTGAACCATTTTTGAAGCAAATAATCTGAAGTAAGTGTTTTTACTTGCATCACATACGTTAACAACTGATGCATTTATATTAATTTGCATCAGTTTCTTAAATTTGAAGCAAATATAATGAAGCAATATATATGTTAAATTAAAAAATGTAAACCATATGTCACATAGAATAAAAATAACGGACCGTGCCACGAAATCTTCCTTCCTTTTTCTCTTACACGCTATTTTTTTGGTTTTCGCGCTGGTAGAAAAGCAAAAAAGAAAAAAAAACACGAAAAGAGGAAAGACAACGAAGAAGGGAAATCACTGCCGCTCTTTCGATTCGACTCAATTCAAGATTACAGATTTCGACTGCCACTGTTTTCAGGTATTATATTTTGCCGATTTTAATTTGCCTCTTCTTATTTGATCTCGATTGTTGTATTTTGATTTTGATTTTGTCGTATTTCGATTTCGATTGCCATATTTTGATTTCAATTAACGATTCCAATTAACCATGGAGTTACATTTTTATAAAAATTTGCCCATTTAATATGATTCATTCAAAGGTATTTTTAAAGTTAGGTATACCAGTTTTTAAAGGCAGAAGAACTTATGTAACTAGAACTTGATATTGCTGCCTAATTCAGCAGCTTACTGTTGAGCCCTCAGGTAAGTCAGTTTATTAAATGTAGCAATTCTTGGACTGCTTGTTTATAGAGGAACGAATGTAAGTCCAGATGAATGCTTCAACATCCTGTTCATAGAAGAAAATGTTGCAATTAAATCAATAAATTTTGAAAATATATAATAATTGAAGGAGATCGTGACTTTTCTAATATAAGAAAATCAGTACACAGGCCTTTGGTCTGACGTTGTATACCCTAAAACAAGTCCTTATTTCCTTCTTTATCAATAATTTTTGGCAAACAAACATAAAGTATCAGAACATAGGGATTCCTGACATGAAACGTAGTTAAGATAACGCATCAAAGCCAAAAAAAACCAGTAAGCCAGCTGTAACATCTTACATAAGTTTTAGGACTCAAAATATTACCAGGAATAGTGTATACTTTAAGTGATGTCCAACATTGGATGCGTAGCATGAGGCTTACTATATTTATTTCATTATATGAGCGTGTATAGGGATAAAAACTTAAAAGCCAATCTAAAAATATAAGTGGCACCTGATTAGAGACAAACTCGTTAGAAGTTCACACTTCACACCTAAGTATCTTGATAGTTTCTTGCTGCTTACAATTCAATAGTTCAGCAATCACATTCAGTAAACTATAAGCAAAAAAGCTAAGTGGTAGGATAAAAGGAAAAATCATTAATAGATAATCCTGTCAGTGATAGACAAATCTGAAGTGTTCCCTGTATGGATTCCTCCGTCATATTCAACTTTTGTTGGGATATATAACAAACAAAGCATATTTTATGATGAACAATAAAAAACAGAAGACATGTTAATAGTTAGACCAATATTTTTTTAAATGCTTGTAGTTGTGGTAGACAAAGAGCGGTTTACAAGCAAGCGTCTAAGGTCCAATCTTGAAATAATAAATCCAACATACTCCCTTGCAATAATAATAAAATGTTTTACCAGCTGAGTGTGTACATAGTAATAATAATAATATTCAACTTACTGAAAAGAAATGATTTGGACAATGTAGAGAAGAAAATCAGATATGCGATAAAACGTTTTACCAGCTGAGTGTGTACATATCGAACGCATATCACAAAGTGAACCGCGCTTTGAGTATGCGGGTTATGCTCATCCAAGCTTATCTGTAAAAAGATAATGAAAAGTGTACTGTTTTTCTTTTAAACTAAACAAGTGATGATGAGTAATAAAGTAATATACTAACAAATATAAGGTAGCAAAGAAAATTTAAATGATAAGTTGCAAGTAATATTATGTCATGTACATTTATTTGAGTACGAACATAAATTTGTATACAAGGTAAAGTGTCAGTTTGAATAACAGTAAACAGTATTCCTCAATTTTTACAGTAGAAACACTCTCATTAGTGAAGTAGCAAACACATAAATTGGAGTAAAATAAATATACTAACAAATTAATGGTATCAAGCAGTAGTACAGTAGACATGCACATAGGAATATTATCTCACATACGTCCTCTGATTTGAATAGATTATGGACAAAAAAAATTAAGTATATACGCAACGATGATAAAAAATAATATTATTCCTTAGTTTTTATATTAGCGCACAATCAAATACGTATAGAAATGCTTAGCAAATAGAAAACACACAATATATATTCACAACATTAAGGCTTTGAGAACACGTCAATAGAGGAAGAGAAATCAGTGGAAATCTATAGTTTGAATAGAGATATAAAATCATATGTGTTAACCGGAAGAAATAACGGTTCATAGATTAAGACAAATAAAGCATCTACCATAATACCGTGAAAGGATAAAGTACGCAAGCATTATTAGATAAGGTCAGAACGTTGGTATTGTAGAAATACTAACCGTAAATCATGCGACAAACAGAGTTAGAAGGGTAAAAACAGTGAGGAGTACCTTCGCTCCCAATTAAACTCCCGGTTAATTGCTTGGCTATGTTAGCGATGATACCCTTCTCCGGTAGATCAATATTGAAACATTTAATCTAGTTGACTGGGAAATTGTAGAATTTTCGAGTTTAGAAGGGACAAATATTTTGATTCGCTGCAAGAAGATATGGGGATTGTAAATGGAGAAGTGGTTCTAGTTGAAAAACTGGGAATGAATAATGTTTATAGTGGGGTGCAGGCATTAATTGTGTAGTGTATCTCTACTACAGTAAACTATAACTTATCAATATTTCTTGCATGAATCATCCTTCATTAAACATAAAGATAAAACAAAGGTAAAAGGTTATACTCTCAACATTAACAAATAGACAAAGTGATGACATTCTTTATGCATTTCATTGAGTGTCTTCTCGTATCTTGTAAAGGGTCGCTATCCCTGGAATAAATATTTGACTGTTTGGCTAGCTTAACAATTAATTACATGAATGCATCACCCAAATAACCATAATAATATGCCATGAAATTCAAAAAAAAAAAAAAACTTAATTTAGGGGAATGCACTTTGTTTATCAAGCTTGCAGCACATTCAATCTTCTTTGCCTCATTGTCCATCTCTAATAATTGTATGATTAGTAAAATTCCTTCTCTTTTGGGTATAAACAATGAAAACTTAACCGAAAGACTGGTAGATATGTAATGTGCTCGCTGCCATTCTATTTGGAATGAAATAAATTATGGAAACACTAGACTGAAACTTTTAAGAATTGAATAACTGCTTGAGTTAAAAGGAAATGTTCTATTTGTTTTGTTTTATTTCTTATTTTATTTCAAAAACTTTTTAATTAGTTATAATCTATGTTATTGTGTGCTTAGTTCTGTATCAGTTATCTGCACATCAGATTAATTAGTTTGCAATGATTTAGAAGAAAATATATAGTTTGTTTTGCATAAATGAATACTAGTGACTATCAGGAATAGTGAGAATTTTATTGTAAAGATATTGCATAAATGGACACTGAGCAAATGATTCTGATTAATTGATAGATAACCTTTCTTGGCATATTTTTCAAAAAATTTATGGTACAATTTTTTTGTCACAAATATTTGGAACTTAAAATATATATATAGCAGAGCAGTAGTCCACAGAAAAAATATGTTATTCTGTATTTCCTGTTTTCTGTTAGTAATGCCTATATCATGTGATCGTATAATCAACTTTTATCCGAATGCATGATTGCAAATATTTAAATATTCATTTTATTATAGACAATCGACATAATACAAAGAAGATGATCTGTAGATGTTGTGCTCATATCAAATTGAACTATCAGTGTCAGTTTGAAGAAGAAGAACAGTACACACTATAAATAGCCAAAAGATATACACACAACAAATCTTGATTTCTCTTATTGCCATATATATTACATGATAAAATCACAAGCACTACATAATATATCAAATGAAAACAAACAAAAATGACCCCAAATACCTCTCACAAGGAAATAACACATACACGATACATGTTAGCTGTAGAAATACAAAATGAAGAGAAACTGAAAATGCTTACTTTATTTAGTGCTGAACGAGGCATATATAGCATTTACAAAACAAAACAGAAAAAGCAACCCACGTACTACGTGGTACATGATAACAGGAAGCAGTAAAAACACATGGTCCTAAAGACCAGGGATTATTTGAACAGGTAAAACATAAAACGTGGAGCCAGTCACAACATAGCCTCCCCTAAACTAATTGCTGTAGGCAATCAGTTTAAATTAGGAACAACACAGACACCAAGCTTCTCTCTTAGCTTAACAAACTCAGCCAGCTTCAGCGGTTTAGTCATAATGTCAGCCACCTGATCCTTAGTGCCACAATAAACCAACTCAACTTTTCCATTCTTAGTGAGTTCACGCAAGAAATGAAAACGAACGTCAATATGTTTGCTACGACCATGTAAAACTGGATTTCTCGAAAGCTGGATTGTAGAACTATTATCACACAAGATGGTAATGCAATTGTTTTGACAGAAACCAACCTTATCTAACACTCTTTTCAACCATATTCCTTGAGTGGCACAATATACAGCAGCTATATACTCCGCTTCGGTAGTTGATAATGATACCACAGGTTGTTTCTTAGAAGCCCAAGATACTGCACCTCCACTCAGCGAGAAGATATAGCCAGAAGTACTCTTTCGGTCGTTCAAATCCCCTGCATAATCGCTGTCCGTATAGGCTGTCAGCTTTGCATCACCATTTCTCTTGTAAAATATGCCAAAATCAGTGGTACTCTTCAAGTATCGAAGCACCCTCTTAACAGCCTGTGAATGCATCTCCGTTGAAACTGCCATAAACCTGCTAGCGAGGCATACTGCATACATTAAATCCGGCCTCGTCACTGTCAAATACATCAAGCTTCCCACCATTTGCTTGTATGCAGTGGCATCAATTTTATTTCCTTCCTCATTTTTAGTTAACTTGACACCAGGAACTATTGGATTGCTTACACCATTACTTCGGCCCATCCCAAACTTCTCCAGTATTTCTTTTGCAAATTTTCTCTGACATATATAAATCCCTTCTACAGATTGTATCACCTCTACTCCAAGAAAATATCTCATCTTGCCTAAGTCTGTCATATCAAACACATGTTTCATGGAGTCTTTGAATTTGACAAACATGCTCTCACAGTTTCCAGTGAAGATTAAATCGTCTACATATAGACTAACAATCAAAATCTTACCTCCTTCCCGCTTAATGAAAAGTGTATGTTCAAAGTCGCATTTTTCGAATCCGTCCTTGAGGAAGTAAGCTTCAATCTTGCTAAACCATGCCCTTGGAGCCTGTTTAAGACCATACAAGGCCTTCTTAAGCTTGTATACTTTTCCTTCTTCTCCCTTTTTTACAAATCCCTGTGGCTGTTCGATGTAGACTGCTTCGGTGAGATCTCCATGCAAAAAGGCACTTTTCACATCTTGTTGATAAATACACCACCCCTTCTGCGCAGCCAAAGCAACAATAATTCTAATGGTGTCCCAACGCGCTACAGGAGCGTACACCTCCGTATAATCTATGCCAAACTGTTGAGCATATCCTTTCGCCACTACACGAGCCTTAAACTTCTCCACTTCTCCAAATTCGTTGTATTTGGTCTTAAAGATCCATTTCACTCCAACTGCTTTCATTCCTTCAGGCAAGACTGTAAGCTCCCAAGTATTATTTCTTTCGATGGCGCTAATTTCTGACTTCATTGCATCTCTCCACCTTGAGTGCTTGACTGCTTCATCATAGGTAACAGGATCTTCATTTACATAGAATGCAACAACACTATGTAATTCTCCTTCATCGGACAACCCTAAACCATCTCCGAAAACATATTCTTGCAAGTAGGAAGGTTGTCTTCTGCCTCTTTTTGACCCTTCTTCAACGACTACAATTGTATTTTGGTCAGAGGTGTTTGATGATGAATTGGACACCCCATCCTCTGCATCATCCTCTGCATTTCCTTCATTTTCACCATTATGCTCTTCTTTATCATCTTCCTCATTATTTTCACAAGTCAGCACATCCAATTTTACTTCCTCCATGCTCCTTCCCCAATTCCAGCTTTCATTCTCTTCAAATATGACATCTCTACTTATAATGATCTTTCCGGAAGTGGGATTGTACATTTTATATGCTTTTGATTCTTCACTAACACCAAGGAAAATGCACTTGCAGCTTCTATCATCCAATTTTGTTCGCTTCGCAGCAGGAACATGTACATGACCAATACAACCGAAAACTTTGAAATAGTCAACATTTGGTTTAACGTTGCTCCAGGTCTCTTCGGGAGTTGTCTCCTGCATCACTTGTGTTGGACTCCTATTGAGAACATGTGTGATCCAATTCACCGCTTCTGCCCAAAAACACTTAGGAATCTTCTTCTCGGACAAAATGCTTCGCACCAAATTCATGACTGTTCTATTTCTTCGCTCAGTAACTCCATTTTGCTGGGGAGTGTAAGAAGCTGTTAGTTGTCTTTTGATTCCATGAGATTTGCAAAATTCATTGAACTCAAAAGATGTGAACTCCCATCCCCTGTCAGTTCTGAAACAACAAATGGAAGAACCTGCTTCTTTCTCGACAAGAGCTTTGTAATATTTAAACATAGTGAAAGCTTCTGACTTCTCATTAAGAAAATAGGTCCACATTTTCCTACTGTAATCATCAATAAAAGTAAGAATGTACCTTTTATGACTATTTGAAATAGGTGTAATTGGTCCGCAAATGTCTGCATGTACTAACTGCAGCTTGTGTGAGGCCTTCCATGTGCTCTTCTTTGGGAATGACTCTCTCTTTTGCTTTCCCACTAGGCAGTCTTCACACATCTTTCCAGGAGATTGAATCTCTGGAAGTCCCTTCACCATCTTCTTATAATGCAAGGTTCTAAGACTATTGTAATTTAGATGGCCATATCAACGATGCCATAGATACGCAATATCATCCGCAGTCGCTTGTAAGCAGACGGAGGAATTAGTAAGCACCATGTTTGCAAGGATAACAAACATTCGGTTTGAAGTCATCAAAGTTTGCATAATAAGTCCTTTGCTTGGATGATAAATCTTACAAGATCCTTTCTGTATAAGTATGGCTAAGTTCTTCTCTTGCAGTTGACCTAGGCTAAGCAGGTTATTTTTCAATTCAGGAATAAAATATACATCACTTATTACCTGAGTTAAACCATCAACTTCCATATTGATGTTTCCCTTCCCTATCACTGTCAGACTTGTGTCGTTGCCAAGTTTGACTGAATGTCGAAAGTCCGCATCAAAGGAGGCAAACCATTTCTTTTGTCCAGTCATATGGTTGCTATAGCCACTATCTAGAAACCATACATCCTCCCGACTCGCATTATTCATTTCCACATGAGCCATTAGCAAAAGTTCCTCATCTTCATTAAACTCCACATAATTTGCATTTTTTTCTCCATTAGGGCATTCATATTGGAAGTGCCCTAGTTTATGGCACTTGTAGCATTCAACTAAGGCTTTATTAAAACCTGACATTCCTCTTCCTCTCCCTCTGCCTCGTCCTCGGAAGCCTCCACGTCCTCTTGTTCTGTTCATAGAAGTATCGCTGCTTCTTACTGTTAACTTGTCCTCAAAAGCCACCTTTAACACTTCTTCATCTGTACTTGCAACTTCATGTGCAAGCATTCGCTGTTCATGCACCAAGAGACTGCTTTGTAGTTCATCAATAGTCATTGTTGTGAGATCATTGGATTCTTCAATCGAGCATACAACATAATCAAACTTAGATGTCATCGATCTTAATATCTTTTCAACTATTACCAGCTGTTCCATTCTTTCACCATGTGCCTTCATTTTATTGGCAATGGCGAGTGTGCGAGCAAAATATTCATTCACCTTCTCACCTTCTTTCATTCCAAGAATCTCAAATTCTCTTCTAAGTGCCTGCAATTGTGCTCGCTTGACTTTCGTAGATCCTTGATACTTCTGTTTCATGGAATCCCATATTCCCTTTGCAGTCTCCTTATCCAAAATGGTTTCCATAATGGTTCTGTCAATGGCTTGAAACAAGTAGTTTTTGACTTTTAGATCCTTCATTTTAGCATCTTCTCTCATCTTTCTTTGAGCCTCAGTTTCTCCCACTCCAGTTGCTGCCGCAGGAATTCCTACCTCGATCATGGACCAGTAATCTTTTGAGCGAAGGAGATTCTCCATTAGCATAGCCCAATGATCGTAAAAACCATCAAACTTGGGAATGGCTGGTTGAAGAAAATTACTCTCTGTCATTGCTGCTCTGATACCAGATTTGTTAGCTGTAGAAATACAAAATGAAGAGAAACTGAAAATGCTTACTTTATTTAGTGCTGAACGAGGCATATATAGCCTTTACAAAACAAAACAGAAAAAGCAACCCACGTACTACGTGGTACATGATAACAGGAAGCAGTAAAAACACATGGTCCTAAAGACCAGGGATTATTTGAACAGGTAAAACATAAAACGTGGAGCCAGTCACAACAATACAATTCTATGTCAATCAACACACCCATAGAAAAATTTCAACACAACGCCATGAATAAACCTTATGTAAAGGCAAAAACAAAGCTTACACATCAATAACACTAAAGGAGTCACGATTCTTGACCACGATATCATACATATGCATGGACTTGAAGTGCCGGAAGTCCTTGGGAAGAGAAATGGGATCGACGGAGGAATGTTTAAGGAACTGAATCAGATCGTCGTAGTGGTGTTCCCATCCTAAGCATGTTAAGGTGACATTTCTTTTTCTGGTTGTTGTTTCACTAGGTTAACTTATAAGCATATTATATGAATATAACCATCAGAATTGATTCATATTAGATATTTCAGTCCTATAAGCATGGTATACATTTTCTTTTGATTTGCACCACTTACTTTGTTTTCTTGTTAATAAGGAAAAATAGTTTCTACTTTAGTCTGGGCATTACTTGTAACTTTAGTATCACAGAGGTTTTATGATTACATCTTTTAGCTGCACTCTTTTCATGGTTTACGATTTAAATACAATTTTTAAGTATGAAAATCTTAAAATATGAGCCTTTTGAATCCATGGTTACGATTTAAATCCCATCCCAGTTAAATTTCTGGCTTCATGATTTACAGTTTGGACCCATTTACAGTTTGGATGCCAAATGTTATATACTGTGTCTAATTTGGTCATTTTGTTTTATGATTGGCTGGAGTGCCAATGCGACCACTCAAAATTTTCATATTTGGGTAGGAAGTGCTAAAACCTTAATTGCAACAAAAGAGGAAAAATCAAGTCTATACAGGTAACCATACCAACCCTTGTAATAGAGCTAGGTCCAGGAATTCCTGGAAATACCATAAAATATTTGTATCTTTTCGCCATAATAGAGTTAGTGATGGAACTGCTGTACTAAATTGGGCTGCAGTATTAAGCCTGTTAGATTTAGTACATTAATCAGTTTTTGTGTACTTTCCGTTATATTATCCCTGGTAGTTAGCTTTGTTTGATTTAGTCTTCGTTCACTAAACCACGTTTATAGGGATGTTAGACGTGGGTTGCGTATTTCCTATTTTCTTGTTGTACAGGCTTTTATAAAAGCCATCTTCATCATTAAATAAAAGTAAGCTCCATTCTGCCATTTTATACTGTTAGATCGAATGCATTATCTCTGATTCCAACAAGTGGTATCAGAGCGAGAGGGGCCTTATCAGAGAGTGAAGAGAAAGAAGAAGGTGAGGTTGCAGACATGTCAGCTGAAGGGAGTAGTTTTGTTCAACCAGCAATTCCAAGGTTTGATGGCCATTATGACCATTGGGCCATGGTGATGGAAAATTTCTTACGATCTAAAGAATATTGGAGTTTGATTGAGACTGGGATTCCGACGGTAGCAGCAGACAGTACAGAGGCACAGAGAAAGGTTGTAGAAGACATGAAGTTGAAAGATTTGAAAGTAAAAAACTACCTCTACCAAGCCATTGATCGCGCCATTATTGAGACGATCTTGAACAAAGATTCTGCAAAAGGAATATGGGATTCCATGCGTCAAAAGTACCAAGGATCTACAAAGGTGAAACGGGCTCAACTACAAGCATTGCGGAGAGAATTTGAGCTTCTTGGAATGAAAGAAGGAGAAAGTGTTGATGATTATTTTGGTAGAACTCTTACTATTGCCAACAAGATGAAATCCCATGGTGAACGCATGGAGCAAACTATCATTGTTGAGAAGATATTGAGATCAATGACGCCTAAATTTGATTATGTCGTATGCTCCATCGAGGAATCAAATGATCTTGCTGAAATGACCATTGATGAACTTCAGAGCAGTCTACTTGTCCATGAGCAAAGAATGAAGGGACATAAAGAGGAAGAGCAAGCTCTTAAAGTGAGCATTGGAGAGAGATCTGAAGCAAGGGAGGATGTTCAATTCGGAGGCAGAAGTAGAGGTCGTGGAGGCTTTAGAGGTCGAGGAAAAGGACGAGGCAGAGGTAGACATCCCATTAATAAAGCAACCATTGAATGCTTTCGATGCCATAAACTAGGGCATTTTTCTTATGAATGTCCTAGTTGGGAAAATGCAGCTAATTATGCAGACCTGGACAAAGAAGAAGAAATGCTGCTTATGTCGTATGTCGAGATTCATAAATCAACTAGAGAAGAGGCATGGTTTTTAGATTCGGGTTGTAGCAATCATATGAGCGGAAATAAACTGTGGTTTACAGAGTTAGATGAAGGGTTCAAACACTCAGTCAAGCTTGGCAACAATTCAAGAATGGCAGTAATGGGAATGGGATGTGTGAAGCTGAAAGTAGCCGGAGTGATGACAAAGATTGGTGGAGTCTACTACATCCCAGAGTTGAAAAACAATCTGTTGAGCATGGGTCAATTACAGGAGAAAGGTCTAGCAATACTTATTCAAGATAATATGTGCAAGCTATTCCATCCAACTCGAGGTCTCATAATGGAGACAATCATGACCACAAATAGAATGTTTGTTATGCTTGCATCAATGCCTCAAAATGAATCGGCAGCAACATGTTTTCAGACTAGTGGGGAGAGTGAAGCACAACTATGGCATAGGCGGTTTGCTCATCTGAGTTTCAAAGGCTTAAGAACTCTGCATTATAATAAAATGGTTGAGGGACTACCATCACTTAAACTTCCTACAAAGGTGTGCATTGACTGCTTAGCCGGGAAGCAACATAGGGATAGTATTCCAAAGAAATGCCACTGGAGAGCCTCATGCAAGCTACAACTTGTTCACTCCGACATTTGTGGACCAGTAAATCCAGAATCCAACAGCGGAAAGAGGTATCTAATTACTTTTATTGACAATTTTAGTAGAAAATGTTGGGTTTATTTCATTACAGAGAAGTCGGAAGCTTTTAATATGTTCAAAAGGTTCAAAAATTTAGTTGAAAAGGAAGCTGGTTCATTGCTGTGTTGCTTACGGACTGACAGAGGAGGCGAATTCACTTCCAAAGAATTTAATGAGTATTGCAATGTGAATGGGATCAAGAGACAACTGACTGCAGCGTACACTCCTCAACAAGATGGAGTCGCTGAGCGGAAGAATCGAACAATCATGAACCTAGTCAGAAGCATGCTATCCGAAAAACATGTCCCTAGAGAATTTTGGCCGGAGGCAGTGAATTGGTGTGTGCATGTACTAAATAGGAGTCCTACGTCAGTAGCCAAAGACCTCACACCGGAAGAAGCATGGAGCGGTGTTAAACCTTCAGTGGACTACTTTCGTGTGTTTGGTTGCATCGGACACGTACATATTCTGGATGCGAAAAGGACGAAATTGGATCCAAAGAGCTCAAAGTGTGTATTGTTGGGGGTAAGTGAAGAAACAAAAGGTTACAGAATGTATGATCCAATTACAAAGAAGGTGTTGATAAGTCGCGACGTGGTCTTCGAAGAAAATGAGATCTGGGATTGGAACACATGCAAAGATGGTAATACAGGTACACTACTTGAGTGGAATGATGATGAGAATTATGTGACAGAAGAAGAATTTGAAGAAAAAGATGATGAAGTTGGTGAGCACGAGCAAGATGAAGCAACCGGAGTGATCAGTCATTCCTCATCGAGTACATCTTCAATAAGTTCAACTGAGAACAGTGAACCAAATAGGCCTGCTGTCCGGAATCGAAGACCACCATACTGGATGGATGATTTTGTTACAGGTGAAGGTTTGTTCGAGGAAGAAGAAACTCAGAACTTGGTATTTTATACCACCGTTGGAGATCCATGCACCTATGAGGAAGCTTCAAGAAGTCAAAATTGGAGGGATGCTATGAATGATGAGATTTCAGCAATAGAAAGAAATGGTACATGGCAATTAACCGTTCTACCAAATGGTGCGAAGAAGATTGGCGTGAGATGGATATATAAGACAAAACTAAATGAAAAAGGGGAAGTTGACAAATACAAAGCCAGGCTTGTGGCAAAGGGGTATGCACAAAAGCATGGGATCGACTACACTGAAGTATTTGCACCGGTAGCAAGATGGGACACAATCCGAATGGTTTTAGCTATGGCAGCCCAAAGAAGATGGAATGTGTATCAGCTGGATGTAAAAAGCGCATTCCTCCATGGAGAATTGAATGAAGATGTGTATGTGGAGCAGCCCCGTGGCTATGAGAAGAAGGGAGAGGAGTACAAAGTTTTAAAGCTAAAAAAAGCATTGTATGGATTGAAGCAAGCCCCACGAGCTTGGTTTAGTAGGATTGAATCATATTTTATAAACGAAGGGTTTGTTCGATGTCCTAGTGAGCATACTTTGTTTGTCAAAACTCAAGGAGAAGGAAAGATTTTGGTGGTGAGCTTGTACGTAGATGACTTAGTGCTCACTGGTAGCGATGAAGAAATGATTGTAGAGTTTAAAGCTTCAATGAAAAGGGAGTTTGATATGACTGATTTAGGTAAGATGAAATTCTTACTTGGAGTAGAGGTTGTGCAAAATGATAGAGGAATTTACTTGAGCCAAAAGAAGTATGCTTTAGAGATTTTAGAAAGGTTCGGATTGGAGAATGCAAATTCAGTTCGTAATCCAATGGTACCAGGTGCTAAATTGATGAAAAATGAAGATGGAAAGCAAGTGGATGTGACTCGGTACAAACAAATGGTAGGTAGTCTGATGTATCTATCGGTGACTAGGCCGGATATTATGTTTGTGGTTAACTTGATCAGCAGATATATGGAGAGACCTACAAGCCTACATATGCAGGCTATCAAGAAAATTTTTCGGTATGTGAAGGGATCAATGGACTTGGGAATTTGCTATGAAAGAAGTGCTGCAAGTGATGAAATGTTAACGACATTTTCTGATAGTGACTATGCCGGTGATTTGGATGACCGTAAGAGCACCTCTGGATATGTTTTTATGCTCAGTGGAGGTGCAGTTGCTTGGAGCTTGAAGAAACAGCCGGTGGTCTCACTTTCAACAACCGAGGCAGAGTTTATATCTGTAGCTCATTGTGCTTGTCAAGTAGTGTGGATGAGAAGAGTGCTTGAGATGCTAAACTGCAAACAAGGTACACCTACTGTCATACAATGTGATAACATGTCTACTATTAAGTTGGCAAAGAATCCAGTTATGCATGGCCGGAGTAAGCATATAGACATCAGATTTCATTTCTTGCGGGAGCTTTGCAAAAAAGGTGTGATCGAGTTGAAGTACTGCAGTTCACAGGACCAGGTTGCTGATATTATGACAAAGGCTTTGAAGATAGAGGCATTTGAGAAGCTGCGATGCTTGATGGGAGTTTGCGCCGTACCAAGTGGGTAAACTGCTTGATTGAAGAAATGCAGTTTAAGGGAGGAATTGATGGAGCTGCTGTACTAAATTGGGCTGCAGTATTAAGCCTGTTAGATTTAGTACATTAATCATTTTTTGTGTACTTTCCGTTATATTATCCCTGGTAGTTAGCTTTGTTTGATTTAGTCTTCGTTCACTAAACCACGTTTATAGGGATGTTAGACGTGGGTTGCGTATTTCCTATTTTCTTGTTGTACAGGCTTTTATAAAAGCCATCTTCATCATTAAATAAAAGTAAGCTCCATTCTTCCATTTTATACTGTTAGATTGAATGCATTATCTCTGATTCCAACAGTTAGGTCCCGATATTCCAGGAATTGGCCTGAACATGATCTATTTTATTCAAGAAATTTTAAGTTTTATAATTTTTTACCATTTATAAAATAGTATGTATTTTTGCACAACACATAGTTTATATCTATGTCCTGTTTCATGGATTGGTGCAAGTATGTGGACAAAAAAGATTTATATCTTTTCACCATTATTGCTTGTTCTTCCTGCATCTTTTATTTATAATCTTCATGTCTGTACACAGTTCTTTGTATCATAGTATATGGATATTTATGCTATTCATTATATGCATGGTGGCATGGAGGAGCTTAATTAGAACAACACAAATTGGTCCTTCTGAGTTCTGAGTATATCCAAAGTGATGCTTTAAAACCGTTTTAGTAATATTTTGTTTGTTTATATTGGACTTACTAGGTATCAAATAAACACAATTTTTTGATTGTGCGCTCATAAAAAAGGGGATAAAAATCTATTGTTAGCTTAGTTTCCTTTTTCTCAGGATTTGTTTCGTATGCCACTTGGTGTCTTGATTCATTATAATGACCTGAACTTCCCCGTGAAGTAAAGCGCGGATTGCTTTGAGAACAACACACATCGGAACGCAAACATAAGAACATTTCATTGTTTATTACAACAATTCCATTAGAATATAAGAATATACAGAATATGAATAAATAAAATACATTCGATAAACATCAGAGATTACAATAAATTACATAGCAGCGGAAAAACAATACAAAACACAACTGAAAGTAATACACGGATACAGAGCTTTCCGAGCATCGTTCCAGTTGTAAATCAGGATCCTGTGAATATAAATCTTCAAAACCAAAACTACTAGTTACCCGTGTGGAAAATAAGGGCACCCAGAGTTTAGGTTAAAACAATAAACTCCACGTCAGTCATGTGACTGGTGTGAGAACTAAAACAGTTATTAATCTTAATTTTAAAGTTAGGTAAATCAAAGGACCACGACGTATAACATGGAACGGGTTTCCTCCCAAGAATACTGGTGCATAAAACAAACAACGCAATGCTAAATAAAGAAAAATGAAGCTATTATAAGACCCAGGTCCCATCACACAATGCAATGCAAGCCGGAGGATAGGGTTTTTACCTTATAATAGCCAAAGGATGCTTGATACATTTAAAAACAGATTATTTTGATATTACCATAAGTGTATAGTGTCAAAACAATTTCAATCATAAGTATCAATCATAGGCGGCATAGCTACCATCTACTATGTCGCCATACAAGGTTCCACAAATAAAACCGAATTATCACGTATTGGAAAATGGATTCCATCGAGGCAGGGGGCAAGCTCCTCTCAGTTTGACACACTCTAGCAAATGTCTCAGGACCACACACAGCGATCCTTGGATCCTCCAAGGCCGGTCCTCTCTTACTTTTGAGGATTGGAAATTCCTGAACACACGTTTCTCGGTCCTATAGGACCTATATCCGAGGCGCCTCGCATTCAACAACCACACAGGTAAAAATAATATATATGTCAGGGCTGGTAGGTCACTGACATCACCCATAGCTAGAAGGAAACGTCGTGCACTCCTTGGGTCCTTATCCCGTTTTTGACTCATACCGAGGTGTGAGGCTCGCGAGTTAACGCCATACACAAAGCTATGCTACACAGGATGTGCTTTGATCATCAACCACAAGAATTTTCTTTTCAGCAGAAGCCTTGATCATCTGCCACACAGGCAATTCATGTCATGCGATTGATATCCATCAATATACAACCTCTGAGCTCGTACGTCTCAGAGAAGGGCGCTAAAAAAGAGAATAAATTCTCCGCCGCCAAACAGATATATATTTAATAGAAATCAATCACACAGAATAAAATCCAATGTCAGACACACAGTCCATTTACAAGTTCGTTCTGGGTCTGAACGAAACCGGAGGAACCTTATTCCTCGCATATCCATTGATCTCCAAGTACGTCTGGACGATCACCAACTGATTCCCTCCTATGGGTGTGCAGCCCAATCAAGATCATCAATAATCATCCAAATGATGAGAAGACCTTCGGTCTTCAACCACCGTCTTCATCTTGGACTTATCGTCGAATCGATTATTCAAAATGGATATAAACCCGGCCTTTCCGAATAACCCGCGTATGTAATAAATAAGTGTTACACAAACGCAACATACACCTCATTCCAATTCGGAATTTTCTTTAATTCAAATATTCACATTCTTAGGGAAAGATTCCCATTAATTTTATCAAAGATAAATTCTTCTAAATTTATTCTTCAATCTTCCTTTGGATATCATTTCAAACCGTGTTAAGGTTTTCCAAACTAGTCGGGATTAGCGAACCACACCGAAGTAATTATTTATTTTATTTCCCAATCCCAAAATATTCGTCCCATGGAGCAAAACTGGTAATACTCCATATCTAACACCATGGTGTTATCGGTAAATATTAATTACCATTTCATGTTCAAATCTAATTAAAGACTTAACTATCGCTTTGGAGCAAAACTGGTGATACTCCATTCTCGATCACTTTAATCTAATTAAAGATTCATTAAAACTTCACTTAGTTTTAATCTTTCCAGAAATCAATATCCTATCTTTAACTAGGTTAAAGAACCAATGTCATCTAAAACACGGTTCAGGATAAACCCAAAATCACTTCCCATTGTTAATCGGGTTAAAGAACAGGTGTTATTCAAAACAACGCTCACGATAAACCCAAAAACCAATTTAAATTTAATTCCAATTAAATTTAATTAACTAGACAATTTCACTAAATCTTAACTAAAAGATTTATTCTTTTCTAAACTGGGTTCAAGAACAGTGTTATTCAAGACACCATTCACGACGAACCCAAAATCCCATTTGAGATTAAATACAAGGCTCTGAATAGAAAATATATCGGCTTATATTCAAAATCAAATTTTGAAACCAATAAATATCGTATTGGAAATAACGATATAAATATATCTTTCAAATTTCCACAACCATATCTGTATAATCACGAAATCCAACATCGAAATATTCCGAAGATAATTTCGATTCAAATCCATTCCAATTCGTATATTGGAAATTCTAATTATTTTAAAACCACTTCAAATCCATTTTATTTATTCAAAAATATTGGATTATAATTCTAGTTCGCAACTAGTTCATTTCGATAAAAATATATTTTTATTTTTACAAATGTGGAATTTTTCATCCCAGTTCTTTCCAATTCATATATTATGATTTTACACAAATTATTAATATTTTTAATAATTTTATCAAGGCCCGTTCAGTCGATTTCCAATAACGGTAGTCGAACTGCACTTACAACGACCTTTTCCAAATTTGATTTGGACATAATTCTAAACCAACCGTTAGATTTCAAATTTCTAATATTCGTTGGAAAGCTCTTTTTGATACAAACCCAACGGTTCTGGTTTCAGGAGAATCCGATGGTCGAATCTCCCGTAACGCCAATTCGAAGTCAATGGTCGAAATCCGCGAACTACCGCAGCGCGGCGCGTTCTATTCAGGCCATTTAATATATATAATATATATATTTCATCGATTTCAATTCAAAACATATTTTATATATCGTTTTAAATTCATTGTCAAAACAATTTCAACTTCATATTCAATTTCAACTCAAAATTGAATATTTCATATCATTAATATATAAATGATAATATTTTCAAAACGTTATATTTTGAAATCACTTCCTTTTCTATATTCATTATAAAAACGAATATAATCAATATAAATATCGTTCGCGTCAAAATGGCGGATCTCTAATCAACACGGCTTTATATATTTCAATAACTTCGTTATTCTATTCAACAAATGAATATTTTCTTCAACACATGAATATATATTTCTTTCAACACATGAATATTCTCAACACATGAGTATCGTCAACACATGACCATTTATTCTTTTTAACACATGAATCTTTATTTTATAATATTCTTTATTTTCCAAATTAGAATGAGGTCCAATCAATTACCATATAATGTTAATTATATGGATTCCATACAACACATGTATATAATAGCAATGATAAATAATCAACCATCATCCAAAGTGCACCACACAACTGCATAAGCATTAATTATGACTAATTAACACTTACACAGTCTGTCAATCAAACGATCGGCATACCACTAAACAATTGGGATTAGTGTACGCCAAATATCATCCCTACACCCGTGTGGGGTTTCAAATCAACAAACACAGATTTTATTTGTGCAGTTGGGCGATGTGTAAAATTTATCGTCCCAATCCATATCAGTCAAATAGGTGTACATAAACAGATCATTCGATTTGTAAATGAATATTTATTTATTCACATTCACGTTAAAAATTATATTTTTAACAATAAATAATTTATTTCAACACATGAATATATATTTTCATTCATTCCACATCACAATCAATTTTTACCACACAACAAAATCAAACAAGTTGTCCATGGTCTGTGGACAACGGGTGTCAGGTGCTGCTAAGCACTGTCTGCATCCTAGTATATATTTTTAACTAGAAAACAAGAATTAAAGTGAGAAATTCTCACCGAGAAGCTAAACCAAACGCCACGACTCTTCATATGTAGATAACCTTTCTCGTGCTCGCCTTTTGTTACTTTCGTTGTCCGTATCCACTACATATATAAAAATCGCATCTTTATATTGTTGCTATGCATATAAAAATCACATTTTTATAACTACACTATATGGACAAAAATTCTATTTTTATACCTCTACTATATAGATACAAAGTCTATTTTTATAACGGTGTTCCTATAATAAGGATCATATTTTTATCAAGCTAACTTCATAATAAAAATTATATATTTTTTCGCTACTTCATATATAAAGATCTCGCCTTTCTATGATTAAAAATCTTATCTTTTTACTTATAAAAATCATATTTTTGTACTTCTAAAAATCAAAACTTTATATAAATAAACATCCTAACTTTATATAAATTAAAGATCCTACTTTATATAAGTAAAAAAATAGAATTTTAGATAAATAAAACTGAAAACTCACATTTTCTAGCGTTTCTATTGCCGGAGAGCAATTCCAACACGATCAGGCAACTCGGAGGTGGGCACACGCAACGTCGGTGGTTCAGAACAGTTGTCGTCTGTCTTGAACGCATCTGAGGTGTTAGAAATCGGATTTTATCGAGAGGAAGGGGTTGTGTGGCGCGTTGGTGAAAGAAAGGGGCGATGTCAGGTGGTGCAGGTGGCTGTGGGGGTGGTGTGGTCAGGCCGGAGGCTGCTAGGGTTTGCTGGCGGGGGTGTTTGGGGCCGAATTGGGTTGTGGGGCTCGAGATGGGAGGAGGGGTGACATGTAGGAGGATGGACGGCCGGGGGTGTCGCCGAAGCACGGCGGTGGCGGGCGGTGGGCCTGGTTGCGGCGGCGCAGGCCGCGAAGGGGGGTGGCTGAGGGCGCGATTGTAATTTTCTTTTTTTCCTTTTTTTATTTCCGATTTGAATGAAGAGAGAGAGAGAGAGAGGTGAGTGTATTATATAATAATTATATTTAATTTAAATTTAAATTTCTATAAAGGTGCTTTTTCATTCAAACCCTGAATCGAACCCAACGACTATCGTCCATAGCTAATTACCCACATTCCAAACACAATGGGATATGTATCGTAAGCCAGTTCGACCGTTATGATCAGTTTTTATCTAAATCAAAATATAAATCTATATATTGAATTTGAACGCACATTTCACTTTACCGAAGCCACATATGAACTCTTAAAATTCCCGAAAAATATTTTCTAGCTTCGTATTGACGATACGGTCCTACTAAAACTATTTTCGTCAAATTCCGATACCATTTGAAAAATGGCCATTTTCTGATCGATTGAAATTGACTGAAGCTGTTAAAACACGTTTTACTTCGCCACGCTCACATATTGATTCGAAAAATTAAGAATTTTGAAACCTAGCAATAACTTGACATCACGGATCCAACAAAAGTGGTTTCATCGAAAACCGAGGTCGTTTGCAAAATTTCCATTTTTAAGGTCCAAAATTCCATGGCGACTATTCTGAATTTTCAACTGGGAATAACTTTTTATCCCCGCTATGGAATTTAAATTTTTAGGATTCGTTGGAAAGATATTCTCAATTAGATTCAAATATTTTTTGTTTTGCCAAAATCCGATTTATTTTGAATCTTGCACATTCATTTGAACTTCGAAATCGAAATTTCAAACTACCGAGTTTTTCAATTCCTTTTATGATTAAAATAAAATATTTATATTCTAACGACGATTCAAATAAATATATACGTTCTAATCCTATTCAAAATAAATTTCTCGTAGTTATTATTTAAAATAATCTATTTTAAATACTCAAAATTCATCAAAATTGCCAAAATAAAAATTTTAAATTGGCTCAGAATTTCCAGGTTGTTACAATCTCCCCCATTTAAAAAATTTCGTCCCCGAAAAGGAACGAAGCTGAAAGTTGTTTAACTAATCAACTCAACTTCCATTATTTTCATTTCGGCTTAAGTTCTTCAACTTTTCAGTTTGTAAGAACTTTTCAATTTTTTCAAAAATTTGGCTAACACCCTAAATTTTCGCCATAACCTCCCCTGCACCGGGAGCTTCGGGGTATTTCAAATAGCCTCCCATGGCCCTCACCAATCCAAAAGAAAAAGAAAAAGCCAAGCGGCTAGCCCATCGGCTCATAAAATCATCAAATCCCCAAGAAATACAATAAACGTGTACCTATTTGTCAGCCAAACAATTTTATTCCTCTTCTCTAGCCTCCTTGCTATGACATGTTCAATGGATATACATGTATATGCATGCAACTGTAATCATTTTTCAATACAGTTCAATATTCGGTTCAATTAGGCTAAATGGTTCAAAATTTTAATTAATCAAAACAATAATCATACAACACAACCATCAATTAATTAGTGGATTAACGTATCAAATTCATAACTTTGATACATATACAGAAAATCATGTTTTTGATGCCCAATCGCAACAATAAGCCCTATCTAGTTTTGGTTCACACACCAGTCTAATGGAAATATATAGATATCTCACTTTCGAAGCTCGAACATAAATGCTGATGATGTTTCGAACCACCATCAGAATTGTCCCCGGGCGACTAGAGTGTGATTCTACATCTATCCAATATATTAAAACTTCGAATATACGTTCATGAAGCGTATATGCAAAATCTTTATATACTCGATTGTCCAAATTCAATACAAATAAAATATTCAAATACGAATAATTGAATTTAACTTTCAAAACAAAATTTGTTTTCAATTTTTATTTTTTTTTAAAAAATAACACTCTTTTGACTTGCTGTAGGATACTACTGATCCATCTCTAACGAGTAATTCTTATTGGATATTGCTAATCCAATCCTGACGAATTCTTTCGTTTGGTTCTAATGTGTCTTGTTTTCGAGCTCTGTAAACCAAAGCTCTGATACCACTATATAATGACCCGAACTTCCCTGTGAAGGAAAGCATGGATTGCTTTGAGAACAACACACATTGGAACGCAAACAGAAGAACATTTCATTGTTTATTACAACAATTCCATCAGAATATTAGAATATACAGAGTATGAATAAATAAAATACATTCGATAAATATCAAAGATTACAATAAATTACATAGCAGCGGAAAACAAATAAAAAACACAACTGAAAGTAATACACGGATACAGAGCTTTCCGAGCATCGTTCCAGTTGTAAATCAGGATCCTGTGAATATAAATTTGCAAAACCAAAACTACTAGCTGCCCGTGTGGAAAATAAGGGCACCCAGAGTTTAGGTTAAAACAATAAACTCCAGGTCAGTCATATGACTGGTGTGAGAACTAAAACAGTTATTAATCTTTATTTTAAAGTTAGGTAAATCAAAGGACCACGCCGTATAACACAGAACGGGTTTCCTCCTAGGAATACCAGTGCATAAAACAAACAGTGCAATGCTAAATAAAGAAAAATGAAGCTATTATAAGACCAAGGTCCCATCACACAATGCAACGCAAGCCAGAGGATAGGATTTTACCTTATAATAGCCAAAGGATGCTTGATATGTTTAAAAATAGATTATTTTGATATTACTATAAGTGTATAGTGTCAAAACAATTTCAATCATAAGTATCAATCATAGGCGGCGTAGCTACCATCTACTTTGTCGCCATACTAGGTTCTACAAATAAAACAGAATTATCACGTATTGGAAATTAGATTCCATCATGAGTCGAGGCAAGGGGCAAGCTCCTCCCCGTTCGAGACACTCTAGAAAATGTCTCAGGACCACACACAGCGATCCTTAGATCCTCCAAGGCCGGTCCTCTCTCGCTTTTGAGGATTGGCAATTCCTGAACACATGTTTCTTGGTCCTATAGTACCTATATCCGTGGCAGCTCGCATCCAACAACCACACAGGTAAAAATAATATATATGTTAGGGCTGGTAGGTCACTGACATCACCCATAGCTAGAAGGAAACGTCGTGCACTCCTTGGGTCCTTATCCCGTTTTTGACTCATACCGAGGTGTGAGGCTCGCGAATTAATGCCATACATAAAGCTATGCCACACAGGCTGTGCTTTGATCATTAACCATAAGACTTTGCTTTTCAACAGAAGCCTTGATCATCTGCCACTTAAGCATGCCACATAGGCAATTCATGCCATGTGATTGATATCCATCAATATACAACCTCTGAGCTCGTACGTCTCAGAGAAGGGCGTTAAGCAAGAGAATAAATTCTCCGCCGCTAAACAGATATATATTTAATAGAAATCAATCACACAGAATAAAATCCAATGTTAGACACACAGTCCATTTACAAGTTCGTTCTGGGTCTGAACGAAACCGGAGGAACCTTATTCCTTGCATATCCATTGATCTCCAAGTACGCCTGGATGATCACCAACTGATTCCCTCCTCTTGGGTGTACAACCCAATCAAGATCATCAATAATCATCCAAATGATGTGAAGACCTCCGGTCTTCAAACACCGTCTTCATCTTTGACTTATCGTCGAATCGGTTATTCAGAATGGGTATAAACCCGGCTTTTCCGAATAACCCGCGTATGTAATAGACAAGTGTTACACAAACGAAACATGCGCCTCATTCCAATTCGGAATTTTCTTTAATTCAAATATTCACATTCTTAGGGAAAGATTCCCATTAATTTTATCAAAGATAAATTCTTCTAAATTTATTCTTCAATCTTCCTTTGGATATCATTTCAAACCATGTTAAGGTTTTCCAAACTAGTCGGGATTAGCGAACCACACCGAAATAATTATTTATTTTATTTCCCAATCCCAACCTATTCATCCCATGGAGCAAAACTGGTAATACTCCATATCTAACACCATGGTGTTATCGGTAAATATTAATTACCATTTCACGTTCAAATCTAATTAAAGATTTAACTATCGCTTTGGAGCAAAACTGGTGATACTCCATTCTCGATCACTTTAATCTAATTAAAGATTCATTAAAACTCCACTTAGTTTTAGTCTTTCCAGAAATCAATATCTTGTCTTTAACTGGGTTAAAGAACCAATGTCATCTAAAACACGGTTTATGATAAACCCAAAATCACTTCCCATTGTTAATCGGGTTAAAGAACAGGTGTTATTCAAAACAACGCTTACGATAAACCCAAAAACCAATTTAAATTCAATTCCAATTAAATACTAATTAACTGGACAATTTCACCGAATCTTAATTAAAAGACTTATTCTTTTCTAAACTAGGTTCAAGAACAATGTTATTCAAGACACCATTCACGACGAACCCAAAATCCCATTTGAGATTAAATACAAGGCTCTGAATAGAAAATATATCGGCTTATATTCAATATCAAATTTTGAAACCAACATATATCGTATTGGAAATAACGATATAAATATATCTTTCAAATTTCCACAACCATATCTGCATAATCACGAAATCCAACATCGAAATATTCCGAAGATAATTTCGATTCAAATCCATTCCAAATCGTATATTGGAAATTCTGATTATTTTAAAACCAATTCAAATCCAATTTATTTATTCAAAAATATTAGATTATAATTCTAGTTCATAACTAGTTCATTTCGAAAAAAATATATTTTTATCTTTACAAATGTAGAATTTTTCATCCTAGTTCTTTCCAATTCATATATTATGATTTTACACAAATTATTAATAATTTTAATAATTTTATCAAGGCCCATTCAGTCGATTTCCAATAACAGTCGTCGAACTGCACTTACAGCGACCTTTTCCAAATTTTATTTGGACATAATTCCAAATCCAACCGTTAGATTTTTAATTTCTAATATTCATTGGAAAGCTCTTTTCGATACAAACCCAACAGTTCCGGTTTTAGGAGAATCCGACGGTCGGATCTCCCGTAACGCCAATTCGAAGTCAATGGTCGAAATTCGCGAACTGTCGTGGCATGGCGCGTTCTATTCAGGCCATTTAATATATATAATATATATGTTTCATCGATTTCAATTGAAAACTTATTTTATAAATCGTTTTAAATTCGTTTTCAAAACAATTTCAACTTCATATTCAATTTCCACTCAAAATTGAATATTTCATATCGTTAATATATAAATGATAATATTTTCAAAACGTTATATTTTTAAATCACTTCCTTTTCTATATTCATTATAAAAATGAATATAATCGATATAAATATCGTTCGCGTCAAAATGGCGCATCTCTAATCAACACAGCTTTATATATTTCAATAACTTCGTTATTCTATTCAACAAATGAATATTTTCTTCAACACATGAATATATATTTCTTTCAACACATGAATTTTCTCAACACATGAGTATCGTCAACACATGACCATTTATTCTATTCAACACATGAATCTTTATTTTATAATATTCTTTATTTTCCAAATTGGAATGAGGCCCAATCAATTACCATAAAATGTTAATTATATGGATTCCGTACAACACATGTATATAATAGCAATGATAAATAATTAACCATCATCCAAAGTGCACCACACAACTGCATAAGTATTAAATATGACTAATTAACGCTTACACAGTCTGTCAATCAAACGATCAACATACCACTAAACAATTGGGATTACTGTACGCCAAATATCATCTCAACACACGTGTGGGGTTTCAAATCAACAAACACAGATTTTATTTGTGCAGTTGGGCGATGTGTAAAATTTATCGTTCCAATCCATATCAGTCAAATAGGTGTACATTAACAAATCGTTCGATTTGTAAATGAATATTTATTTATTCACATTCACGTTAAAAATTATATTTTTAACAATAAATAATTTATTTCAACACATGAATATATTTTTTCATTCATTCCACATACAATCGATTTTTACCACACAACAAAATCAAACAAGTTGTCCATGGTCTGTGGACAATGGATGTCGGGTGCTGCTAAGCACCGTCTGCATCCTAGTATATATTTTTAACTAGAAAACAAGAATTAAAGTGAGAAATTCTCACCGAGAAGCTAAACTAAACGTCAAGACTCTTCATATGTAGAAAATCTTTGTCGTGCTCGCCTTTTGTTACTTTCGTTGTCCGTATCCACAACATATATAAAAATCGCATCTTTATATTGTTGCTATGCATATAAAACCCACATTTTTATAACTACACTATATAGATAAAAATTCTATTTTTATACCGCTACTATATAGATAAAAATTCTATTTTATACCGCTACTATATAGATAAAAATTCTATTTTTATAACGGTGTTCCTGTAATAAAGATCATATTTTTATCACGCTAACGTCATAATAAAAATTATATATTTTTTTCGCTACTTCATATATAAAGATCTTGCCTTTCTATGATTAAAAATTTTATCTTTTTATTCATAAAAATCGTATCTTTATACTTCTAAAGTCAAAACTTTATATAAATAAACATCCTAACTTTATATAAATTAAAGATCCTACTTTATATAAGTAAAAAAACAGAATTTTGGATAAATAAAACTGAAAACTCACATTTTCTAGCGTTTCTATAGACGGAGAGCAATTCCAGCACGATCAAGCAACTCGGAGGTGGGCACACGTGACGTCAGTGGCTCGGAACAGTCGTCGTCTGTCTTGAACACATCGGAGGTGTTAGAAATCGGATTTTACCGAGAGGGAGGGGCTGTGTGGCGTGTTGGTGAAAGAAAGGGGCGGCGTCAGGTGGCGCAGGTGGCTGTAGGGGTGGAGCGGTCAGGATGGAGGCCTAATTGGGTTGTGGGGCTCGAGATGGGAGAAGGGGCGATGTGTAGGAGGATGGACGGCCGGGGGGTCGCTGGAGCACGGCGGAGGCGGGCGGTGGGCCTGGCTGCGACGGCGCAGGCCGCGAAGGGGGGCTGAGGGCGCGATTGTAATTTTGGTTTTTTTTGTTTTTTCTTTTATTTCCGATCTGAATGAAGAGAGAGAGAGAGAGAGGTGAGTGTATTATATAATAATTATATTTAATTTAAATTTAAATTTCTATTAAGGTGATTTTTATTCGAAACCTGAATCGAACCCAACGACTGTCGTCCATAGCTAATTACCCCCATTCCGAACACAATGGGATATGTATCGTAAGTCAATTTGACCGTTACGATCAGTTTTCGCCAAAATCAAAATAGAAATATATATATTGAATTTGAACGCACATTTCAGTTTACCATGACACATACGAACTCTAAAAATTCCCGAAAAATATTTTCTAGCTTCGTATTAACGATACGGTCCTAATAAAACTAATTTCGTCAAATTCTGAGACCGTTTGAAAAATGGCTATTTTCTGGTCGATCGAAATTGACTGAGACTGTTAAAACACGTTTTACTTCGCCACGCTCACATATTGATTCAAAAAATTATGAATTTTGAAACCTAGCAATAACTTGACATCACGGATCCAACAAAAGTGGTTCCGTCGAAAACCGAGGTCGTTTGCAAAATTTCCATTTTTAATGGCTAGAATTCCATAGCGACTATTCTGAATTTTCAACTGGGCATAACCTTTTATCCCCGCTATGAAATTTCAATTTTTGGATTCGTTGGAAAGATATTCTCAATTAGATTCAAATATTTTTGGTTTCTCCAAAATCCGGTTTATTTTGAATCTTGTACATTCATTTGAACTTCGAAATCGAAATTTCAAACTACCGTGCCATTTTCAATTCCTTTTATAATTAAAATAAAATATTTATATTCTAACAACGATTCAAATAAATATGTACATTCTAATTCTATTCAAAATAAATTTCTCGTAGTTATTATTTAAAATAATCTATTTTAAATATTCAAAATTCATCAAAATTGCCAAAATAAAAATTTTAAATTGGCTCATAATTTCCGGATTGTTACATTCATCATCAACTAATTAAATCTTAAGGTTTTCATAACAACATATTGTTAACGTTATACATGAGTTTAAGTTGATTGAAGAAGGCTATAGCATTTGGCATCCAAGGGATATTAAAGATAAAGGAGCCTGTAACAACAACATATTGTTAAATCCAATAGGAGCCATTTATATTAGACTCAAAAACACGAAACAAATTTTGGAGTTTTCCAAGTTGTGCACACACGAAATGTATATGATAAACTGATAGTCCAAGTTGTTTATACTGTCATTTGCATGCATAGTCAGGTTTCGTGTCATTTGGAAATGATAGACTTGCTAATAGTCAAAGTTGTTTATACTGTGTTTTCAATTACAGGTATAGTCCAATTAGAAAAAAGAAAAACTACACAACAGATTAATACTTAATAGTATTATTAGTTTTGTAAGACAATATACCGTCTACTATACTTGGTAATGTAAGGTGATCTTAAAAGTACAATATACACACAAGGAAAGAAGTAGAAAAGAATATATATTTTACATGAATGAGCAAGCACGTACCACTGATAGACTGGATTTTAACGATTTCCACCAATTGTTTGATGAGTGCTTAATTGTCAACGGCAGGCATTCTAATATCAATAAAATATTTTTAACAAAGCCTTTACTAACGAGAGGATTTGAAATGATATTAATAAAGTGATTAGGTAAAGTATGATCACAATATAGATTAATATTCTTTTTATATTGAGAAGGCTGGGTTGATGTTAACTATTTGTTTGTGCTGCAACTTACAAGTACAGTATTTTTTTCCCAATACCATGACTCATATAATCAATATGACTGGGATCATATTTAATCAAATATATAAGTAGGATCATAAGACTTTTTTTCAAGAAGATGGATATGTATTCATATGCCATTATTTGCCTAGTACAGTATGGTTCTATTGACTGCATAGTTTTTGCACCAATTATTTTTTTCTAGTAACTAGTGATACAGACGTGAACATCAATGACTGGGACTAGATGGTGTATATCTGAAAGTTGGTCAGTGGGTACAGTCATGAGCTTACTTGCAAATGGTTTGTACGATCACTACTCCATAGAGTATCTGCTATGTACTTAACCGTTACTCTTATAAATATTTTCACCAACTAAAAAGATTACTTACTTTTGATTATGGTCAGATTGCAGCTGTTCTGATGTGCTTTTGATCAATACTGTGCTTTTTTTGTTTCACTAAATAACCATTAAATTATTTTGTGATATTGCCAGTGTCCGCAGCAATCTGAAGCAACAGATTGTGTATATTATGTGATGAGGTATATGCTTGACATAGTAAAACACCACAATCAAAACATCGATTTACAAAAGGTATACTTTAATTTATTTCATTCGCCTAGCTATTATATGTTGTTTATGACGTTTTAAAACATTACTACTCTTACAGATTACAGTACCTTGCACAACGTGGTTCATATGACCGATAAGAGATAGATGAAGTTCGGGATTGCTCAGCGACTGATATCATGCATAATTGGATGTAGTTATGTTAGTCTTTTGTTATGCACGTTGACTTTAGTTTTTATGATTAGAGTATGTATTTTTTTTGTACATATGTGTTGATTGATAATACAATTTTTTTTTTGTTTCATCAGATTAGTGTTATTAATGCATCTGTAGAATTTTAAATTCGATTTAATATTTTTCATGTTTAAAAATTCGAAAATAGTGATTTTTTCAATTCACTTAATTTGCATCAGTTGTAATAACATAGGCAACTGATGCAATACTTTAAAGGTCATAACAAAGTCATTTTTGCATCTGTTCATTAACATCAGTTGTTTTAAAAATCTGATGTAATAGACCAAGGCTTTGAAAGCAAATGCAGACATTTGCATCTGCTTTATAGCATCAGCCGTGTTAAACAGTTGATGCAAGTGATCGTCATTTGCATCAGTTCTTTAACTGATGCAACAGAAATTTGTCTGTTGCATCATCTTCACTTGTATCAGTTTAACAACTGATGCAACAGGGGTTTAACAACTGATGCAAATGACCTGTTTTGTAGTAGTGAACCCAAATGTTATATTTAACTAACTATATTTAAAATCTTATATTATTTCCTTTCTGAACATCATTTACTATAGATGAAAACCTTTATTACAATGCTTTTAAATTTATTAACCGGATTGGTTTCTAGTTCCATATATAATCAATAAGTAGATTTAAGTTATCGAGTTTTCTTTTAAAAAAAATATCTCCTTTAATTTATGGAAAATTTGGCCACCATCTCCTTTGTACGAGTCACTCAGTACAACTACAAATTGCCTCTCTGGACATTTTCCATTCATAAAGAAAATCAAAAAACCAAGCGGCTTGCCAAAAAGGCTTATAAAATCTCATATTAAATTAAATATGTACCTTTTCTGTCGGGCTTTCAATTAATTTCTTTCATGGCTTCATTCCATGCCTATTTAACCTATATCCAATCATTTCCAATTTATTCCAACTCAATCCAATCGTTTTTAACTCAATTTGCTAATTCATTCTCTAGTTAGATCTTTTGCCTATTTTACTTTTTATTTGAACATATCACGTTCGTACATATTTTTAATTTGCTTATAAATCAATGGAATGTCATTTCCAACTCAAGTTTCATATTTGATTTCGTATATAAATTCACAAATCCAAAGTCCAATTTCGATCGAAAACTCCATTAAATTTTTTTTTGTTTTGTATGGCAAGCTGTTTTAATAGTGGACGTACCACTTTTTATTATGACTAATAATAAAATTACAATATAGTACAGGTGGTTGTAGTTAGCAGTCAGCTAATTCGATTTTTAAGGTGGACCGTCCGCCGCCTACAGAGTTTATAGTGTTCTGTCCACTGTACCTATCAGGATAACAACACTGGAGCCAGCTAAATTACTGGACTACAATAAAAAATTAAAATACTACCTAGTTTTTATAGTGGACCGTCCACTTCATCTATACTAAATTACAGCTTTGGAGGTAGCATGATACACTAGACTACAATTTCATGGCACATCACGCAAGACGATAACATTAACATATGACCTGAAAGAAACTTTACATACAACATTTGACCTGAAACAAGTACAAACAAAGATGCAGGAGCCACACTACCTAATACACTGCAATGCAAAGAGACCCTTACCATCACTGCATACCTTGAAGCACAACAACCAACAACTTCGTTTGAACATACAAACCCACCATCAAAGATAGTACAACAAGAATATGGGTAGGTACAATGATATGAAAGAGCATGCCATGCATTGGACAGTGCAACAGATCAAAAGGACAAAGCACACCACCGAAAATGGCGAGGGTGAAGCCATTAGAGGTCGGAAATCCTGTACACTGTAATGGACAATCATCACCATTCCAACGAGCTCCAGTTACTCACTCATCCATAACAGATGTGCACATAATAAGGGAGCTTCACATTCAACATCCAAGCTAAAATAACCGCACTCACAACTATCTCCAGTATACACCAAAACAGTTGCCACCAAATCCAAACTAGCAAGACGACCAACCAATTCACTAGCAGTTCATCTAATCAAACAACCTCAACACAAACTTAAACAAAATCCAAAACATTGTGCTGACACAAAATTGTCTCATCAGAATAAAGACAAAGTACCGCTCACCCTAGGCATACCTAATTTGTAGAGGTGTTTACGCATAGCTTTTCCGATTTTGACTTAGCGGAGTCGCTATCATAGAATAACTATCAGATAAATGGAGACTCCACACTAGTTCAGACCACCAGCTAACCAATAAGTCGAACCAAAAATACAGAACAAAACCCCTCAACAACTAACCAAAATGAGAGGTCCCAATACAATCTTCCAACCGCCCACCTGACTTCGGTCAGACCTAGTCGAACAAAATTCACCAGGCAATGCATGCCCATACTCGCCTGAATAACTGACTAAGCGCATTACTGGATCTAGCTGAAGATGAGTCGCGAAAACCAAAAGCAGAAGCAAGAAATCGATGAAAATTATTGAGTAAGTTGGACGCCACGCTAATTAGCAGTGGGGTAGTGACTAAAGGTGGAAATTGAAAATAGTAAGGAGGTGGGAGTTAAAGATGAGAGCTTGGAGAAAGAGGGGTTCAGTTCGAAAATCAGATTGGAAAATTATAACACGGCGAAGATTCACGATGGCGAAAGTAGAGCTGAGAGGTAGAGGAGAGATCTGGAGATCACATGATTCGTTCGGATTGGAGAGGATGAGATGAGAAGTCGAAAGAGTGTGAAGAATGGAAGAAAGAGATTAGAATGTTGCTCTGTCGCCATTAATAAAACTCGCCGTGCAAAAACCCACTTATTTTAAATAATTATTTCACTAATTAGTTAACTCTATTCAATGATTAAAAATATGATTTTTGTTTCAAAAATTATTTCATTTACTCCGCGTGAGTTCATATTTATTTATAACTCAAGTCTGGGTTTTACTAAATGAAATTCAAATTTTATTAACTTAAAATCCTTCAATTTTATTTATGTAGTCGTTATAATTTATAAATGATTATAGCGTTGTTGTTTCTTGAAAATTTGATTTTGTCATAACTCAACATCTATAAGACAAAATCCATATTTCCCTCTTCCATTAGAAAACTATTATTCAATAGATCCCAATGATTCTTGTTTCAAAAAATTCTGATTTATATCGAGTTCTACATGCTCAATTGAAGTTTGAAACATCAAATTACGAACTACCGCGCTGCAGTGAGTTCGTTTAATTAAATTTAAATATAAACATTTGAATTTCGTTTATTAATAAATTTCAATCACATTCTTATATATTTATTTTAATATAAATAAAACCAATTTTCCAAATCTAACTTAATATTTCCGATTTTCCCTAGTCGCTGATTATTTCATTACTCAGATATAAATTTACTTACAACTTAATCTTCTATATTAAATTCCAATTCACTTGGAAATAAATTAATTTAAAAAATTCGATATAATCGAATTCCAAATACAAATTCTTTAGATTTATTTCAATCCATTTTATATTCCAAATTTCGGAATAAAATTCGTCGTTTCCTTTACAAAACGATTTCTAATTCACTTTTAAATCCACGTTTGAATTCGAACTTCCAAATTCCTATGATAATTTCTTCACTGCATTTATAAACATCATTTATAAATCTGTATCCTTATTTAATATATTAAAACAAGTTTCATTACAAAATCTATTTAAAACTCAATTCCTATATTTGGAATATTTCATTTATTATAACGTATATATAATCTAGAATCTACTTTCATATTTAAATTTAGTTTCTATCTAATACAATTCCAATATACTATCTGAAAATCATTTATTTTATTAAAGTCGACATTGTCGGATTCTAATCATAAATCTGTATGGATTTGTGTAACAACCCGGAAAATCAGAACCAATTTAAAATTTTTATTTTGGCTATTTTAATGAATTTTGAATATTTAAAATGATTTATTTTAAATAATAACGACTAGAAATTTATTTTGAATAAAGTAAAATGTGTAAATTTATTTTAATTATATAACGAGCCTAAAATGGCGCGGCGGTTTGAAAATTCGATTTCAAATGAATATACAGGATTCAAAATAAATCGGATTTTAGTTAAACCCAAAATATTTGAATCTGTTTGAAAATATCTTTCCAACGAATGTGAAAAATCCAAATTCCATAATGGGAATAAAAAGTTATGGCCAGCTAAAAATTTAAAATAGTTGTTATGGAATTTAATATATAAATAGCCTTTAAAAATATCCGTTTTGCAAACGACCTCCATTTTCGATGAAACCACTTTTGTTGGATCTGGAATGTCAAATTATTGCTAGATTCCAATTTTTATAATTTTTGGAATCAATATGTGAGCGTGACGGATTTAAACATGTTTGGTCAATTAATTTTGAATTTATTCGAATGAAAAATGACCTTTTTCAAATGGCCTCCAAATTCGACGAAATTAGTTTTGTTATGACCGTATCATCAAAACATAACTTGATTTATTTTGGAATTTTTAGGGTCCGTATGTGGCTCCGGTAAATTAAAATGTGCATTCAAATTCAATATGTATTGATTTATATTTTAATTTAAATGAAAACTAATATAAACAGTCGAATTGGCTTGCGGGACATATCCCAAATTGTTCGGAATGGGGGTAATGAGCTAGAGCAACAGTCGTTGGGTCTCGTTTGGAGTTCAAATAGAAAGTCAACTTTTTGGAATAATATATATATATATAACCCCCTTATATCGTTCAGAACCAATCCCCCCCCCCCACCTCCGTGTCGTTCCCAAATCTGCACCCCCTTCTTCGAGAAACCGTCGCCCTCCCTTCCACACTCTCTAGGAGACCGCCGCCACCGCACAATCCCACCCCCAACCTTCGATTATCTCTCCTCCGCCCTCCTCCTTTGTACCCCGTCTCTAATTCGAGCCTAAAACCCAATCTAGCTACCGTGGCCCACTAACCCGCCACTGTTAGCGCCCGTAGCTCCGCCGCCGACCGTCAGCCACCTCCCCTACCACCTGCGCCGCCCATAGCCACCCAATTCCGACTATGAACCCCTCCACTCAATAAAAATCACATTTCTTATAATTTTCTATATTTGCAAATAACACCCTGAAGCCGTGCACCAACCGGAGCACCTCCAAGCAAGCGCCGAAGTCCGTCGGAAACCCTAGATCAAAAATGTGTGAGTTTTCTGATTTTAATTCTTTAATTAAAGATTTTTTAATTGGTTAAAGAACCAAGGTTATTTAAAATACAGTTCACAACAAACCCTAAATCCGATTTGATATTAAATATAAGGCTCTGAATAAAAATAGTATCAGCTTATATTCAACATCAAATTCTGAAACAAACAAATATCGTATTGGAATAACGATATATATATATATATATATATATATCTTCCAAATTCCTCAGCAATATCCGTATAATCACGGAATCCAATATTGAAATATTTCGAAGATTATTTCTACTCAAATCCATTCCAATTTATACATTATAAATTTCTAGTTATATTAAAACCCTTTCCAATTTGTTCGTTAGAAAGCTCTTTTCGATACAAACCCAACGGTTCTGGTTTTAAGAGAATCCGACGGTTGGGTCTCCCGCAATGTCAATTCGAAATCAATGGTCGAAATTCGCGAACGGTCGCGGCGCGGCGCGTTCTATTAAGGCCATTAAATAAATAAATATATATATATATATTATATATGTTTCGTTGATTTTCATGTAAAACATATTTTATAAATCGTTTTAAATTCATTTTAGAAAAACGATTCCAACTTCCATTTCAATTTTTAATCAAAATTGAATATTCCATTACATGATAATTTCATACAGTTCATTTATACAATAAAAATGATATTTTTATTGTTCTAAAATTTTTCGAAATTTTCTATAGTATAACAGCACGATACTAGAACTGGGATAATGTCTAGCCTTATCCCTTGCCTAATACTGGCTCGCGCCATACAGATACCAATTCCAATCAATTCAATTTACACCCCAAATCAAATTCAACCAATTCAAGTTTGAATAAATCTTTAATTAGATTGTGAATGAACAAATGGTAATTGAATTTACCAAAACATGAGATGTGATAAAACCGAATTTACTTGGTTGTTGATATTAACTATGATTGATTGATTGTTTTGATTGTGCTCGACCAGTTTATGAGCCAAATATGCTTTTACATTTAGCATTGGGTTGGGGGAAAATATCTGTGTGCTAACATCTTGTGCAACACTTCATGATTTGACTATGAGATGTGTAGCGATGATGTTGAGTTCATTTCAAATTTAATGAATAATTTTGAAATGATGTTTTCTTAAGTGAAAAGAAATGTATTCCCGATTTTGGACAGGGAATGTTTTGTAAAAATGTTTTACAAAACAGAAAGGATTTCGAGGGCTAAACCCGATGATTATGAAATGATTTGGAAGTGTATTATGGTTTTACAATGTGGTTCATCGTGTATCCAATTAGTTGCTATTGATAACGTATCTGTTTGGTGGCGGAGAATTTATTCTCTTTCTTAACACCTTTCTTTGAGACGTACGAGCTTAAAGGTTATGTGATTAATAGTGACTGATCATATGTGTGAATTGCTGATGTAAAGTACTATAGTTTGAAAATACTTATGATTATTGTGTTGTGAAATGATTTTCCCTGCTTCGGGATATAAAGTGGTTTAGTGTGTGGCTAAAGATTCGGGTGACCTGAGAGCGACTAAAAGTATGAGGGCGGTGTATACTTCCCCCAAAATGTGGGATGGTGCATCGTCAGTGTAGCCTACTTCATGCGTGGGAGGTGCGCACACACACACACACACACACACAGATATATATATATATATATATATATATATATATATATATATATATATATATATATATCGAGTTGGAGAGGCACGTACCGCCTTGTTTGAGGGAAGATTCCCGATATTTGGTTGCATACTTGTTTGTATGCACTGTGATGATTTGGAATTCATATTTCCGAAGATTTTGATTTGAGATCCCGAAGTGAAATCTACTTTGATATAAAAGTTAGATATGTATTTCAAATGATTTGAAATAGAAATCGGGAAATAAAGTCCAAAGGAATGATTTCTGTAAATAGAATTGGAATTGGAAAATCTAAGTGTGGTGATTAATCTAAATGGGTAGATTGGGATATTGCATGTTGATTGATGCATAGTAGATCCATATCTCTATTACTGATTGTTGTTTATACACTGGCATTCATGGGGTAAACCCGTTCCGCATTAGCAGCGTGGTCCTGTGATTTGCCTTATCATTTATATAAGTTAATTTTAACTGTAGAGTTTCTCACAACAGTCCTTGTTTGGCATGCCTGGTAATAGGATGCAACATAATAGGGGGTTCTCGCCATGAGGTTTGGTGGCGAACAGTGGGCTCTTACCCCTACATGCCCCTGCTTAGGGTTGGTTGTCTGGAAATAGGGTGCAACGTGATAGGGGGTTCTCGCCATGTGATTTGGTGGTGAACAATGGGCTCTTACCCCTACATGCCCCTGCTTAGGATTGGTTGATCACTAGAGAGGCTAGCCGTAAAACAAGGTGACTGGGGGATCCGGTGGAAGCCACGGTGGGTTTTACTTGCTGCTTTGGGAATGAAGGGATGGTTGCAAAGCCTACCGGATTTCGTCTGGCTGTTTCATTTTGGTATCAGAGCTTTGGTTTATAGAGCTCGAGAACAAGACATATTAGAACCGAATGAAAGAATTCATCAGCGATTGGGTAAGTAATATCCGAGGAGAATGAATTATTAGAGATAGGATCAGTAGGATCCTTGAATGAGTGTGAAGAGAAGTGTTTTTTAATAAAAATGAAAACAAATTTTTGTTTTGAAAATTTGTATTATATTATATGTATTTGAATATTTATTTTAGATTGAATTTGGACAATCAAGTATATGAAGATTTTGAATATATGCGTAATTAACGTGTATTCGAAGCCTCAAATATGTTGAATAGAGATATAGAATCACACTCTAGTCGCCCGGGCATGATTCTGATAATGGCGCGCCATCATCAGTATTTATGTTCGTGTTTCAAAAGTGGGATGTCTATATATTTCCAATTGACTAGTGTGAGAACCAAAAATTAGTTAGGATTTATTTGTTGTGATTTGGCATCAAAAATGGATTTTTGGTTTATGTAAAAAAAATTATGAATTTGAAAAGCTAACCAACTAATTGATTGCTGGTTGTGTTGTATGATAATTAGTTGGACTAATTAAAATGTTGGAACCAATAAGAAAATGAATGGTAATTTTAGCCAAATTGAATCAAATGTTGAATTGAATTGGAAATTTGTTGAAATTTCATATATGTACATGCGCATATAATGAACAGGTCATAGCAAGGAGGCTAAGAAGAGGAATAAAATTGTATGCCAGACAAATAGGTACATGTTTACTAATTTATTGGGTTTGGATGATTTTATGAGCCGATTAGCTTTTTCTTTTTCTTTTTGGATGATGAGGGCCCTGCGTGGCTAGTTGCGGTTTTAAATGTCTCCCCGTACAAAGGAGGTTATGGCAAAAAAATTCAAAAATTTAGGGTGTTAGCCAAATTTTTGAAAAATTAGAAATTCTTAGAAACTGAAAAGTTGAAGAATGAAAGCCAGAATGGAAGTTGAGTTGAGTTGACTAGTTAAATAACTTTCAACTCCGTTCCTTTTCGAGGACGAAAAGATTTTAATGGGGGAGATTGTAACTACCCGAAAAATCAGAACCAATTTAAAATTTTTATTTTGGTTATTTTAATGAATTTTGAATATTTAAAATGATTTATTTTAAATAATAATGACTAGAAATTTATTTTGAATAGAATTAGAACGTACAAATTTATTTTAATTATATAATGAGCCAGAAATGGCGCGGCAATTTGAAAATTCGATTTCAAATTTCAAATGAATGTACAGGATCCAAAATAAATCGGATTTTAGTAAAACCCAGAAATATTTGAATCTGTTTGAAAATATCTTTCTAACGAATGTGAAAAATCCAGATTTCATAACGGGAATAAAAAGTTACGAGCAGTTAAAAATTTAAAATAGTCGTTATGGAATTTAATATATAAATAGCCATTTTGCAAACGACCTTCGTTTTCGACGAAACCACTTTTTTGGATTTGGAATGTTAAATTATTGCTGGATTCCAATTTTCATAATTTTTGGAATCAATATGTGAGCGTGGCAGATTTAAATGTGTTTGGTCAATTCAGTTTGATTTAATCGACTGAAAAATGATTATTTTTCAAACAGCCTCCAAATTCGATGAAATTAGCTTTGTTATGACCGTATCGTCAAAACATAGCTAGATTTATTTTTGGGGTCCGTATGTCGCCCCGGTAAATTAAAATGTGCGTTCAAATTCAATATGTATTGATTTATATTTTAATTTAAATGAAAACTGATCGAAACAGTCGAATTGGGTTGCGGAACACATCCCATTGCGTTCGAAATGGGGGTAATAAGCTAAGGGCGAGTTTGGGTCATTTCAATTTATTTCAATCCTATTTACATTGCAAAAATTGAAATAAATTCCATCATTTACTTTTTGAAATGATTCTCAATTCGCCTATTTAAATGCATACTTAAATTTAAACTCTGAAATTATCCAATGATGAGTATTCCATTTCATTTATAAACATCCTTTATAAATTCATGACTTGTTTTTATTATTCAAAACAAGTTAATATTTATAGTCCATTCGAAATTCAAATTCTATTTTGGAAAAATAGATTTTCCATTTAAATCTCAAAATTTCTTTTCCCGATATTTTTATATATCAATATTTAGGGCCAGTGATATTCAAACATCCAAAACACCAAATTATCGATACAGGTTTTTCAAAACATCGTATATGATAATATATATGAAAACAAACAATAATAATTTTTGAGGAATCTAGTTGGATCCCTCCAACCTATTTTTTCAGCATCTACAGACGTTAGCCAACATAAATACTACTCATTCTGCTTCAAGGGATGATATCGCGGTATAGAAGCTCATCCACTATATATAATATGGGGACACAAAGGGAAATCATAAGCTAATGGTACCATGGGCATCAGCTAATGGTACTGCGGGTATATATATATATATATATATATATATATATATATAGCCACAACCACCAGGCCTATATAACTAATTTATATAAAATAGCCAAAATAATATTTCAATGCATCCAAACAACCAACAAACAGCATATAGAAGTTATTCAAAATAAAAATTCGTTTATAATAAAATTATAAATGAATGCAGAGAGTGAGTTTACTCTCCTTGGTTTTTCTTTGCTGAATATCATGTTTAATTTCATATTGTTGCGTCTACGAATCAACTTAAATGAATTATTATTTTGGCACCTACGATTATTTAATTTATTTATCGATTAAAAGATTATTTACTTAATCAAACTAAAAAAAATCAAACGAATTATTCTTAGTAAATTAAATTTTAGAGAAACGTATACCTCGATGTCTACTCCAACGTCAACTTCCCCCATTGACTTCAGAAAATAACGAACCCTTTGAGTACGTCACTAGCTCCTCATCATCCTCTGCAAATGCCTGGCCCAAGTCACCACGCCCTTCTTTTAACCTTCATTACCATCGGTCCAACATTTGCAACTTGATCGCCATTGCATGCCACTGAATTATCTCTACCCATCAGCATTTCAACATCCAGACCACCACCTTCCAATCACTACACTATCGAGCCTCAACATCACAGTCCAGACACTCCCACTTCCACAAACATTCAACCGCCTCATCCAGATTCACACTGTCGAACTCAACTACAACACCTCGTCCATTTTTAACAAAAAACATAGATTGAATCCCCAATTTTACAGACCCGTATACCCAAATACCACACAGCCATACCTGGTTCAAACCAAATCCTCGTCTTCCCGACTACAAGCTTCGCATAACCCAGATTACCGCACAATTCAAACTCCCTACTCAACTATCGAACTGTTCCAGTTCATAGGTCCCCTTCGATCAAATCGCACGTCCACATAAACAAATCTCCTCTCAGCAAAATTCAAACAACCCATTGTTGTACCCAAAAGTTGCAACCCCTAACGCGATCACCTCGGGTCTTGGTTCGAGCTCTAGAAAATACCGCTGTCTTCGATCGCGATTCTGATTTATTTATTTAATTGAATCGGTTGGAGGATTTTTTGAACGATCAGAAAGGAAAGGAACGAAATGAATCGGCTTTGATTTTAGAGCTCCATACCTAATTTAGATTTCGATTTCCACGCACTCGAACAGGAAAGAAAAGGGGTCGGCTTTGCCTTTGTTTCAAATGGAAAATTAAAGAAAAATGTGGGATTGAAAAATGAAAGAACGAAGATGCCTAGATGATTTTTAGTTTAGGAGGAAAAAATAAGAGGATTCGATTTGAGTTTTTGAAGAAAAATATAGAGTAGGGAGAGAAAAGTCACGTTATATAAGCATGGAGAGGGAACCAAACGATATTAGTTGAATGCCTGCCAAAGTACATGACACCTTTATTTTGATTTGATTTCGTATTTATGCGATTTGATATAAAAAGATTTTTTTGAAAGGCAAGCACGATTTTTATTATTCACAACAATAGAATTACAAGATAAACAACAACCACGATACATACTGACAACATAACCAAAGGCTAAGAATTTCTAAACAAGCATTTCCAATTGATGGGACATGCAACTAACTACATATCCATAATTACAAAAGAAAAACAGATAGAATGACTGCTCCTGCGTATCTAGTTCCACCATCAAGTATATCCTAGAAAACTTCATTGCATGTTAGACCGGAATGCTTGTAATTAGCATACACGTACCATGTAGCTTCATAACCATTCGTATATTAGGAAACACAAACACGTCAAATATCAAGTATTTCCTCTATAGTCACCATGGTACCATGCTACTACCTTCTAAAGAAAGCACATATTATTAATTAAAATCTTAACTCTCCTCTTAGACACAACAACATCAAGTTACTACTATCCAAATACCAACAGCATGCTATCAATAATGGACTGTATTCCTCAGTAAAAACAATCTAAAACTGAATTATACTTAAGAATAAACTCAGCTAACAACTCCAATAACAACTAAATTGGATTTCTCCTAGTAAGCCTTGGATATCACTTGCAGATGTACGTATCAGGCCTAACACTATTCAAATGTCAAAACAAAACAACTTTCTACACTACTAATGTATATTATGCGACCATGAGAAAAACTGAAGGAGCATTCTTCACTAAGTTCTTTTGAGCATTAAAAAAACTTCATCAAATGTTCATGGCAATGGAAGGCAACGGAACAGAGAATGTGACCCTCATATAAAAAGATCATCATGACCAAAACAGAATGATTAGTGTGGATCAGCACACTCTCATCATCAAACTCACCGAATTCATCACAAACAATCAGGACAATGGCATCCGAACAGAAAAACCAGGCAGCACCAGATAGCTCATAGAACATGGCTAGGGTGACCAACACCATCAAAACATGATATATTTTCAGTTGCAGCTAGATTATAAGGATGAAAAGGAGCTAGAAAAATCGCAACGTTGAGAGCTCACGCTCCACCTGTGCTGCTAAACACCATCTCCAACCCATCAAAACTAATTTAAGCAACAACTAAAAACCAGATTACATAACAATACACTCTTAACCCATGGAGAAAAACACAGGCACACTCCAAAACAAACTAACCACTAACAAGCTACAAACATCAAACTCAAACACCATCAACCCAAAGTACCTCCATCCAAAGACAGGCACCATATACACAAAGAGCCCAAAAAAGGCTAACTCACATCCAATAAACCAATCAAGCATCCATAACTCACCAAGCGAGAGAAAAGAATTGATTCAACTTGGTAAAAATTGATAGGCAAACCAGGAAAGAGTCTGGCAAGATTCGAACAAACTGAGAAACAAACCTGTCTGAAGCCATAAGTAATCTTTACGATGAAGCAAATAAAATACCACTTCCAAAGCAAGACGAACCAAAACTATTTGTTGTTGAATCCTATAGCTCGTCCTAAGACAGGTGCATCAGCAGATCCATCTCCTCTTGGCAAACCAGACCAAACGAAACATTACCCACCAGGCAACGTGGATCGAAATCGCCTGGAAACTTCGATTGGCACTGGAGCTTGGAAAGAGAGTTTCTCAACACAAGAAGAGCTAAGCCGAGCAGTGGAACTACCAGAAATAACAAGGACTCCACGCTATGGAAACATATCCAAAGATTATAGCTAGGAAGCGAGAGGAAGATGGAATGGCAGCAGATCTGATTACACATCATGAAGAAAACCAAAACCATTAGTTGTTGAATCCCATAGCTCATCCCATGTCAGTTGCATCAGCTGATCCATCTCCTCCTGGCGAACCAGACCACTAATTTTAAATAGATATCAATTTGATTTCGAGTTTATCCACCAATTTAATAATCAAATACCTCGAGGTTCACAACTTGAAATCATGAACCCCCTATCTTAATGTAACAACTAACATTTCAATATTATAACGCTATTCTGAACTCAACGGGATAGATTTTGAAATTTAATTTGAACATATATACAAAATAACCAGATTGAATCGATAGCATATGATTTAAATTCAAAACAAACACTCCTCGATAATAAATTATTATCTTTTATATATTCAAATAGAATTTATATTGACTATCTCAATCGTTTCGATTCGGTTTTAGCTTCAAATTCAATTATTTTCGTTTTTCGTATTATGATAATTTGATATATTCGAAATTAAATTATAAACAATTATTAAATCATTAAGCTCATGTAGAAATCCATTTATATTATCAAATCAACATTTAAAATAAAATTAAATGTTTAAAATGAATCAAATAATTAAAAATCCGAGTCATTACATAATGAATGAAAACTATGTTCAGAACTAGGTTTTATGTTTGAAAACACTAACAACCACATAACACTAGTACGTAGTATTTTTTCACTTCAACTTTTGACAACCACGTAGTCAACTACGTGGTTATGTCCCCAAGTCCAAGTTGTAGTACACGATTAGTTCAAAAAGCCACGTATGGTCCCTGCGTTACTCTACAATGTGTTATGCAGTGGCAAAGGGTGCACATAAATTTTTAGATTTTTCCGTAACGCTATCTCGTGATGTTGGCACTAGGTTGGAGTCCCTAAGCGTGGGTTTTTACATATCCCTGTGATGCCAGTGCATGGTTCATACCAATACTATGCAGGGACGGTATGAAACTGTTAGATTTTTTGAATTTTTTAATAGATCTTAGACATACCATACAGACAAACAAATATATTGGATTAGATCATAAAAATTATCATATCATATTAAATACATAATGACACACAAAATTGTACATTAGTACACACAAATATTTCCATATATTTTTGCCTTCATGCACATAGCATCCATATAAACACGAACGAAACAATTCTCATACACACAAACCTTTCCACACACACATTTGCATTCATATATAGCATCCGTACATACGTAAGCAAAACAATGTCCTGACCTTCTCATCAACACAAATAGTCCTTACAAATAAATAAAACACAAATATTTGTAATGACCCGTATTTTTAGCGGTATAATAATTAATTAATTTAATTATTTAAATTATGGTTTGGTAATTTAATTGGCTTAAATTAAATAACTTTGATTTATATTTACTTATATAAATAATGGAATGATATTATTATTTCCAAAACAGTCAGAAATAGTTGAATTTGCAATAATGGGTGAATTGGATAATATAAAAGATTTAACTTAGTTTAGAATTTATTATTAATAACGAATATAATATTTAGATGGCAGTTGAACGTATTAATTATAATATATATTATAATCGAGCCCATACCGTCGCAGTAGTTCGTAATATTACGATTTGAACTTCAATTAAGTGTACAAGATCCGTTATTGTTCGGATTTCTTTGAAACAAGAAACGTTTGAATCTATTAAAAGGTATTTTTCTAATGAAAGAGACGAATGAGGGTTTCGCTTTATATATTTTAAGTTATGTCCAAATCAAATTTTCAAATAGTCGCTCTGGGATCGTTTATAAACCATAATGATGTATTTAATTTTAATTAAATATTGGCTTCGAATTTAGACAGGATCTTTGAGACATAGGTATAATTTAATTTTTAGAGTTTTTTCTGTAATTTTTATTTTGGAAAATAAGCAGTTTTTATTTTGGAGTAGTTTATACCCTATATCAGCAATGTAGGGTCTCACAGAATAAGATCACTTACCTATATTATTATATTTTTACGTCTCACTGGTATTTTTATTTTCATCGATAACAGTGTACATGTGAATGAAGTCTTATCTAACGGGGTATCGGGATCTTTTAAACTTAAACTAACATATGTTATTATTTATAATCAGGCTGGAGTAACACACACGATGCATACTTTCCAAGCCTAGATATATACAAATTAAATATGGATAAACAATGAATAATATGTATATATTAAATATTTTTCATTCCTTCACTGCAAAGAAAAGGTACAACGACTATATTCCACCAAGCTACGATATGAAACGTTAACTCCTAGCATGAGCTGTCGCCATCCTTTTCCTTACCTTCTAAGTTTGGGCACATCGTCCTTTTCAACGGCTAAGCCTGCAAACCTATTTGTAATATTACTTCACCATGAAGACTTCAAACCTATAAATAGAGGAGCATTCGCGAGCTCAAGAAGTTTCAAAAATGAACGCGAGGAATGATGTTCGAAAATTCCAAATAAAACATGATCTTCACAAATCGAAACCATGATGAAAATGCACAAAAATATATTCGTTAAGACCCTCGTTCGTGAAGCTTTCCACCCTCTATACCTATTCTACAATTCCATGGGTCACTGGAGTTGGAAAATTTTCCTAGCGAGCTGGGTTTGAGACGTCGCCATATTGAAGCTTCATTGAATATTCGAACTTAGTTCTGGATTCAAGAAAAAAACAAGGAGAAGTCCGTGTATAAAACCGTTGGTAGGAGGAGCTGTCATGGGTTCAAAGGCTTGGCAAGGGCCAAGTATGTTTACTGGAAGAGGGGCGCACTATTTGGAGAAGTTTTAAGGCATTTGGAGTAGAGGAGAAACAGGCGGGTCTGGGGCATGAAACAGCTCGTTGCCTGGAGCTTCACGTGAATGGGAAGGATTAAATAAAGTGCAGTTTATATACTGACGGCAGAACGTGAAAAGGGGACGGGCTCACGTGGTATAGCGGATGGAAAGGAAGGAGCCAGTAGTGTAATGTATATTTTAAGGGCAATGAAATTGCCTGGATCCTACGGGTTTTTCAAACTGGCACCATTCATTGCGTTAAGACTAAAGACGGGTGGTCTGGGTTGGGAGAAATGACGGTGTGAGTGAAAATAAACGGGCTAGAGTCAATGAAGCTTTGAAAGAAAATCTACTGTTCGAATTAGCTGCGTTGCTATGGGTTCAGGGACGATGAGCAAGAGGCCGACGAGGCGGATTTTCGAAATGGCCATGACAATTGCAGAGAAATGGAATTGGCGTCCTTTTACCATGGAAGAAGGGTACACACGGGAATGGGGTACAAGAGATTGGCGAGTTGAGGAGGAGGCGACACTCGGTATAAAAAGGTGCGTGTTCTTTTTCTTTCTTCATATCGGAAGATGGAACTGTTGTAGTGGGTTGATGGATGGGCCAGGAGTAAAGGCAAGGCCCAGCTATAAAGGAAAAAAAAGCCCAAAAAGAAAATAGAAGGGGAAGAAGTAAATTATGCAAAATGGTCAATGAGAGATTGATTTCTTGGACGTCGGATGAGGAGGGAAGACCGTTGTTTTTATGTTATGAGTGAATGGGGCTAATTGGGCTGGGTTGAGGAAAAAAATTAAAGGCCCACTTATATAATTATAAATTAAAGTTTAAATTAATTTAACTGGAGTACGAACTTGTAATCAAAATATTTTGCTCATACGTTATCGAAATTCTGCAAAACAGGATCTGTTTAGATCGTATGGAAGTAGACTACACAACGGAACTAGTCCGCAGAGATTTTGAGCTCGTTACAGATTGTGGCAGATTTAGATGTCGGATTCGAATCATCGACCATAAGTCGCTATTCAACGATTATTGACCAATGTGAGTAATCTCACTAACTCCGATCAATTTATATTTTTATAACGTATTTTTTAGAATTGATAAATGCAGTATATTGATTGTTTGGTTGAATTGTTGATTTATCGGTTGAAATTATAGATAATGATATATATATATATATAACGCGTTAATCAAATATTGATTCTGTTTATCAGAATATTACATATTGAAATGAAATCGATGTTAATTATATTGTTTAACATTACTGGATGCAGGGAAACAGGTTGGAGAGATCCAACTGGATTCCTCAATATTTATAATACTGTTTGTTTTCATATATTGTGATATATGATGTGATACATAAATTGTGATTGATTATGATGACACTGGTCATGTTATTTGGTATTTTAAATACCTATGAAATACTGGGATGTAAAAAGGAATTTTTCAAAGTGAATATTGAAAATGATATTTATATATGAAATAAATAGGATATGATAAAAGGTAATATTTGGGAAAACAAATATTGGAAATTATAATTAAGGAAGTATTTGGGAAATGAATAGAATCATATAAAAGGATTTATATAAAATAAATAGAATTGTATAAAAGGGTTTATATAGAATAAATAGAATTACATAAAGGGAATTATAAATGAGATTTAATTGTTAGAAATAAAAAGGAGATTTGTATGAATAATTCTACAAATAAAAATATAAATAGAATTTGGGTTTGAGATATTGTTTTTAAATACGGAATCAAACTGTTTTGATTATATAAAGAAATATTATTCACATTCTATGTAAAAAATAGATTAAAGTAAATACTTTACGAATAAAATATTATAAAGGAAGTTGGGGTTTGAAGTAGGAATTTAAATGGAATTATTGAAATTTGAAACTGACTAGAAAATAGTCGAGTTGAATGGTTTTCTGGGTATCGATCTGATGTTGGTTTCGACCTTCGGGGTTTATGCTTGGGAAGTTGTTCTCTTACTAGTTTGCAGTTAGAGACTGATAGAGGTAGGAAGATAATGATGCATGAATCAGAAATGGAAACGTTTTCTAAAGTTAATAACGTATATTTTCTAATTTTTAGAAAATAAGGAATTTATGAATACATGGAAATGATAAATGGAAAATTTGGGAAATAAAATGATGATTGATTGGTAAGATTTCCATTTGGAAATACGACCATTGTTTGTACACATGTTTTCCTTTGATAGTTAAATCACCGACTACCAAAGATTTTTACCATTTCCGTTGTCAATACGGAGAGATTGGGATCAGACATATTATCTGAAAACCACTCTGTATGGCATTAGCATTGTGAATCAAATATGATGAAGAAAATTGAAGACGGAGTTATGCAAGGGCTGTTCAGTAAAGCCTAGGTAGAAATTGCCTAAGATGGATTTACAGAATAGTGCCTTCGGGTTGTCCAGTCCCAGGACAACTTGAATGGACGAATGTACGACAGAGTATATCTGGTAGATCGCGTAAGTTGATCGTTTCAAACGTATTTACGTTGGTGGCAGAGGAATTCATTTCTCTTAGTTTATACCCATGGTATTTTTGGGGAAATCAATTTGTGATTTGACGGGTATAACGATGTGGCATTCAAAGTAAATGAAGGAATGATCGTGTAACACCCCACACCCGCTAAGGTCACTCACTAAGGGAATGCCTTAACTTCGGTAGAGTATTTTAAGTGAATATAGAACAGAAAAATTACAACAAGACAGATATAAATAATACTTGAAATCTAAAACATCATTTCATTGCAGCAGAAGATAAACATGTTTGGTTACATATCAAAACCAACTAAAACAAGAGTCAAGTACTAAATATCCATCCTGATAAAACATAAGTACATAATCCCACTACATAACTAATAGCCATAATAGAAAAGATAAGCTGGGCTTTACATCCCGGTCCAAGCTCCAAAAGATAGATAAAGCAATCTGATCAAAGCCCACTAATGCTAGGCCCACTCTGAGAACCTGAGGGTTGGGAAAAAGATAAAAACAACGGGGTCAGACATAAGTCTGAGTGAGCCCTATAACTTTAACAATACAATCATTAAAGTAATTAGGGTATGATATAAACTTGGTACGGTGATGACTGGGGATAAATGACTACACTAAGCAGCCAACTAGACATAGGATGAACTAAGATAACGGTAAAGACGCATCTACCCACCCAAGGGTAATTACTACACTGCACCACACCAGTCATTCCTATTTAAAGGTTGGTCCCACCCAAGGACTTAGAAAATATAACTAGTAGTTTCTTGTACCCCTAGCTGACCACATAGGTGTCGTCTGCCCTATCTCCACTAGGTGTACCCACTACTCCCCAAGCGATCGGCTCCCTAACGTAGATACCCGTGCTGGCCCCACAGTGGGGTGTATCACTCCCCAAAGTGGCAACCCGATACAACCAACGGTGCACAGCTTATACCTACACGATGCAACAATGTCTTACCTACCAGTCCGGGTCCACACACGCATATGAAACCCGTTGGACTTGCGTTGCCACCGCTAACCCGTTTTGGCCTCTTATAGTCAAGCCCAGTACGCGTGTCCCGTCCTCGACATGGGTCGAGCCCAATAAGATACATATGGGTTACTGGTTGAAATGGGCCCCCACAAGCTACCCACCTAAGCTTGTCCCTTTTTCTAGTGCATCCCACTTAACCCTTTAATCATGTTTAATTACATGTTTCCACTTGGTTAAGTATTCTAATCGTATTTTCTATTGCCACCCAAGGCAACCCACTAGATTTCCACATGCCACCCAAGGCACTTACTTGATTTCCACATGCCACCCAAGGCACCCACTTAACCCCTCATGCCCCACTACATGCTTATCTGGTTAAGTGTTTCTTAATTGATTAAGAACGTAACCTTTGTAAAGACCTCTCACATTAGACTGTCTTTTATGGCAGCTGGATTTGTCGGTCGGTTCCGGGCAGCCTTACGCCATAACAGAGTCTAACCTCGTGTCTTTACACTTGTCACGTATTTAGTTTATGCCTAAGACCTCTCACATTGGGCCAATCAATTGTAGCCGCTGGATTTGCCGGTCGGGTCCGGGCAGTCTTATGCTACAAAAGGGTCCAACCTCGTGTCTTAGTCGATTAATTACACCTAATTAATCACCCCCATATTTTGAATTAATTTTCCCGAATTAATTCCAATTTAATGATGTACATAATGGACTCAATTATGTCCATCCACTTATGGTATGCAACATCATACCAATTTCATCACAATTTTGTTAACATGAATATTAACCCCATCGTTTCCCACATAATACGCTAACATGACATACTTTGTGACGGCCGGGAATTTCTCTCGATCCGAATCAGTCGTTAAACCGATCTAGACCGTTCGAAACCCCTAACTGTTTGAGAACAGGACAAATCAGAACGCAAACGGAAGAACATTTCATTGCTATTACAACAATTCCATCAGATACAAGAATATACAGGGTATAAATGAATGAATTACATTCGATAAATATCAGAGATTACAATAAATTACATAGCAGCGGAAAAATAATACAAAGCACAACTGACGGTGATATACGGATACAGAGCTTTCCGGATATCATTCCAGCTGTAAACCAGGATCCTGTGAATATAAATCTGCAAAACCAAAACTACTAGTTGCCCGTGCGGAAAATAGGGGCACCCAGAGTTTAGGTTAAAACAATAAACTCCAGGTCAGTCATGTGACTGGTGTGAGAACTAAAACAGTTATTTAAACTTTACTTTAAAAGAGAGTAATTCAAGGGACCACGCCGTATAACACGGAACGGGTTTCCTCCCAAGAATACCAGTGCATAGAATAAACAACGCAATGCTTTTTCAAAAAATGAAGCTATTATAAGACCCAGGTCCCATCACACAATGCAACGCAAGCCGGAGGATAGGGTTTTCCCTTATAATAGCCAAACATGCTTGGTACGTTTAAAACAAATCATTTGATACTATAATAAGTGTATAGTGTCAAAACAATTTCAATCATAAATATAAATCATAGACGGCATGGGTACCATATATCATGTCGCCATACTAGTTCTACAATTAAAACCGCAATACACGTATTGGAAATTGGATTTCCGTCATGAGTCGAGGCAAGGGGCAAGCTCCTCTTCGCGTTCGAGACACTCTAGCAAATGCTCAGGACTGCACACTCTGGGTAGCCACTTGGATCGGTTGGGCCGGTCCTCACTTACGTTAGAGGATTATTTATTCCTGAACACACGTTTCCCGGTCCTTACAGACCTATATCGAGGCGCCTCATTCCAACAACCACAAAGGTGAAAGGTATATAAATGTCAGGGCTGGTAAGTCATTGACACCACCAAAGCTAGAAAGAAACGTCGTGCTCTCCCAACGGCCCGTATCCCGTTTTTAACTCATACCGAGATGTGAGGCTCGCGAATTCACGTTATACACAAAGCTGCCACAAAGGCTGTGCTTTGATCATCAACCACAAGACTTTGCTTTTCAACATAAGCCTTGATCAATGCAACTCAATATGCCACACAGGCGATTCATGCCATGCGATTGATATCTATCGATATATAACCTCTAAGCTCGTACGTCTCAGAGAAGGGCGTTAAGCAAGGTAATAAATTCTCCACCGCCAAACAGATATATATTTAACAGAAATCAATCAACATAGAATAAAATCCAATGTCAGACACACAATCCATTTACAAGTTCGTTCTGGGTCTGAACGAAACCGGAGGCACTTTCCTCGCATATCCATCCATCTCCAAGTACGTCTGGACGACCACCAACTATTTCCATCCTCTTGGGTGTACAGCCCAATCAGGATCGTCAGTAATAATCCAAACGATGTGAAGACTTCCAGTCTTCGACCACCATCTTCATCTTCGACTTATCGTCGAATCGGTTGTTCAGAATGAGTATAAACCCGGACTTTCCGAACAACCCGCGTATATTAAAAACAAATGTTACACCAACACAACATACGCCTCATTCCAATTCAGAATATCCTTTTTATTCACGAAATCACATTCTTAGGGAAAGGTTCCCATTAATTTTATCCAAGATAAATTTTTTAAAATTTATCCTTTAATCTTCCTTTGGATGTCGTTTCAAACCAAATTATGGTTTTCTAAACTAGTCGAGATTAGCGAACCGTAACGAAGTAATTATTTACTTTATTTCCCAATCCCAACCTATTCATCCCATGAAGCAAAACTGGTAATACTCCATATCTAACACTACAATGTTATCGGTAAAATTAATTACCATCTCACGTTCAAATCTAGTTAAAGATTTAACTATCGCTTTGGAGCAAAACTGGTGATACTCCATCCTCGCTTATTTGTCAAATTTGATAATTTAGATTATCAATTCGAATTTCAATCTAATTGCAGATTCATTAAAACTCCTTTTACTGGGTTAAAGAACTAGGTGTTATTTAAAACACAGTTCACGACAAACCCAAATCACATTCTATTTATTATCGGGTTAAAGAACTAGTGTTATTTAAAACACCGTTCACTATAAACCCATTTCAAATCCAATCAAATATATTAGAAATTCCGATTATTTAAAACCCCTTTTTAAATCTAATTTATTTATTTAAAAATAATTGGGTTTTAAATTTAGTTCAAAACTAGTTCATTTCGATAAAAATTGATTTTTTACCTTTTCAAATATGGAGTTTTTCATCCCAAATTTTCCCAAATCATTTCTTATGATTTTACACAAATTATTACTATTTTTAATAATTTTATCAAGGCCCGTACAGTCGATTTCCATCAACGGCCATCGAACTACACTTACAGCGACCTTTTTTCAAATTTGATTTGGACGTATCTCCAAATCCAACCGTTAGATTTTGAATTTCAAATATTCGTTAGAAAGCTCTTTTCGATACGAACCCAACGGTTCCGGTTTTAGGAGAATCCGACGGTCGGATCTCCTGTAATGTCCATTTGAAATAAATGGTCGAAATTCACGAACTGCCGCGGCGCGTTCTATTCAGGCCATTATATTATATATATAATATATATTTCGTCGATTCTATTTTTAAACGAATTTTATAAATGGTTTTGAATTCGTTTCAAAAACATTTCAACTTCCATTTCAATTCAAATCAAAATTAAATTTTTTTTCTCATAAATTCGTTTTAAAATTCATTTCTATTCAATTCAGAATTGAATTCAATTCGTTTTCAATTCAATTCGAATTCGTTTTCTATTCAATTCAATTCAAATTGGTTTTCTATTCGATTCAATTCAAATTGGTTTTCTATTCGATTCAATTCAAATTGGTTTTCTATCTGACTCAATTCAAATTGGTTTTCTATTCGATTCAATTCAAATTGGTTTTCTATTCGATTCAATTTCATTTTCTATTCAAATCAAATTCGTTATATATTCAATTGAAATCAAATCCGTTATATATTCAATTCGAATTCAATTCGTTTTCAATTCAATTCATTTCGAAATCGTTTTATATTCAATCCATTTCGAAATCATTTTATATTCAATTCATTTCCGTTTTCTATTTGAACCAAATTCATTATATATTCAATGGAAAATCAAATTCGTTTTATAATCAATTCGAATTCAATTCGTTATATATTCAATTGAAATCAAATCCGTTATATATTCAATTCGTTTTCAATTCAATTCGAATTCGTTTTCTATTCAATTTGATTCAAATTTCATTTCAAAATATGCGATTTCGAAATCACTTTTCAATATTCATTTTAAAATGAATAAAATCGATATAAATATCGTTCACGTCAAAATGGCGTCAATCTAACCAACACGGCTTCATATATTTCTATTTTCAAATATTCTATTCAACAAATGAATATTTATTTTTGTTAACACACGACTAATCTCAACGAATGAGTACTGTCAACACATGAACCTTTATTTTATATTGATAAAGAAGTAAATTTTATTATTAAAATATTTCGTTCAACACATGACTAATCTCAACGAATGAGTACAGTCAACACATGAACCTTTATTTTATATTGATAAAGAAGTAAATTTTATTATTAAAATATTTCGTTCAACACATGACTAATCTCAACGAATGAGTACAGTCAACACATAAATCTTTATTTTATATTATTCTTTATTTTCTAAATTGGAATGAGGCCCAATCAATCACCATATAAAATTAATTATATGGATTTTCATACAACACCTGTATATAATAGCATTGAAAAATAATCAACCATCGACCAAAGTGCACAACACTGTATAAGCATCAAATATAGGTATCTAACGCTTATAATAGCCTGTCAATCAATCGATCGACATATTTAATCAATCAGGATGAGTGAACTTCAAATTTCATCCCAACACCCGTGTGGGGTTTCAAACAATCAAACACATATTTTATTTGTGCAGTTGGGCGATGTGTAGAATTTATCGTCCCAATCAATGTCCTTCAAATAGGTGTACATAAACAAACCGTCCGGTTTGTAAATGAATATTTTATTTTACTCACTTCCACGTTAAAAATTATATTTTTAACGATAAAATATTTTATTTCAACACATGAATTTCTATTCAGTTCATTTACACAATGAAAATGATATTTTTATTTTTCTAACATATTTTAGAAAATTTCGGCGGCATAACGGCACGATACTAGAAATGGGACGAGGCCTAGCCTTATCCCCGGTCTAGTGAAGGCCCAAGCCATTCACACATCAATCAAATCCATTCATTTCACCAAACAATTCAATCCAATCAAATAATCTAACTAATTTATGCAATCAAACAAACAAGTCCATGGTCTGTGGACGATTGTGTCGGGTGCTACTAAGCACCGTCTGCATCCTAGTATATATATATATATATATATATAACTAGAAAATGAAATTGAAATGTGAGAAATTCTCACCAATAGCTATCCAATACCACGACTCTTCTTAGGTAGAAATCTTCGTCGTTCTTGCCTCTTGTCATTTTCTCTGCCCGTATTCTCTACATATGAAAAAATCACATTTTTACTTTGCTATTCAATATATAAAAATCGTACTTTTACTATGCTATTCAATATATAAAAATTGAATTTTTACTTCTCTATTTCTATTTAAAAAAAAACAATGTTAATTTTATTTTCAAAATCAATGCAAAATTCATTTTCAAAAAGAATGCAAACTTTGTTTTCAAGCTAATTCAAATTTTTGTTTTCAAAGCAAATTCATATTTTTGTTCTCAAAGCAAATTCATATTTTTGTTCTTCTTTTTTTCTATCAACAGAAAATGGATTTTTCATATCTTAGAAAATCTTATTTTCATTTCAAAGAAAGTTATATCTTCCAGATCCACAATCATCCTTCTATAAGTACAAAAATCGTATCTTTATACTAGGGAAAATCCTATTTTTAAATTCAAAGATAAATATATAAAAACCGAATTTTATTTAGCTACATATATATATTTCATATTTTTATACTGTTAAAAACAATGCCATTTTACATTTTCTAAACAAATTGATTTTATATTTTCAAAGCAAATCTATTTAAAAGTCACTATTTTCTATCTTTTTTAAAAGTCACCACTTTCTATGCAACAATCAAATCTTGTTATGCAATTTGAAAATCATGCTTTACTAAATAAAAGATCATGTCTTTCCTTATCAAAAGATTATATTTTCCTTCTACAAAAATCTAATTTTTCTTTTACAAAAATCTATATTTTTTCTTTGTTTATATAAAAATTCATATCCCTCTTACGTTGCTATTTATTTTAAAAACTGATTTTAAACAATGGAAATTTATATAATAAAAACTGCTCTAAACAACGTAAATTTGTATAATAAAATTTGATTTTACTTAAATAAAATAATTAGCTTAACGAAATAATAAATAAAAAATAATGCTCACTGTTCTTCGTTGGAGCTGCATGCGCCTGAAATCGCACAGTGCTCTAAACCTAGGGCTCGTCATTGCAGGTGATTCATGACGTTAGAGGCAGATCGGGAGGGATCATGATGCTCGCCTTAACGGCACCTCCCTACCGTGGCGGCGGCTCGTAGCTCGAGGCGGTCAAGTGGCCGGAGAAACACTGCGAAGTTGGCTCCTTCGGGACCGAGTTGCCAGCGCCACGTCGAATGAGGGAGGATCATCTTCATTGGGGAGGTAAAGCTCGAGGGGACGAACATTTTTGCCCCTATAACCTTGGGCATAAAATGGTCGGGGACGGAGATACGGGAGGAGGAAGGGGCGAACGATTTTAATCGTTGGTTTCAGAAAGAAGAAGGGGGCGGGTTTGAGCTGGTTTGACCGTGGGAGTGTTTGACTAGGGTTTGAAGAGAATATGGTTTATATATTTTAATTTAATTATTTAATTCCATAAAGTAACTTTTAATTTCGACCTCGAAACGAGACCCACCGCCTATCGTCCCTAGCTAATTACCCCCATTCCGAACACAATGGGATATGTATCGTAAGCTGATTCGGTCGTTACGATCAGTTTTCGTCAAAATCAACATATAACTCTATATATTGAATTTGAACGCGCATTTCAATTTACCGGGGCTACATACTAACTCTAAAAATTCCCAAAAAATATTTTCTAGCTTTGTATTGACGATACGGTGCTAACAAAACTAGTTTCGTCGAATTCTGAGGCCGTTGGAAAAATGGCCATTTTCCAGTCGATTAAAATCAACTGAAACTGGTCAAACGCGTTTTCCTTTGCCACGCTCACATATTGAATCAAAAAATTATGAAATTTGGAATCTAGAAATAATCTGACACTGCGGATCCAACAAAAGTGGTTTCGTCGAAATCCGAGGTCGCTTGCAAAATTCCTATTTTTAGGGGCCTGAATTCCATAGCGACTATTCAGAATTTTCAATTGGACATATCTTTTGATTCCCGCTATGAAATTTCGATTCTTCGGATTCATTAGAAAGATATCATCAATTAGATCCTAATGTTTTTGGTTTCACTAAAATACGGATTGTTTTGCACCCGGTACATTCCATTGAAGTTTGAAATCGAATTATCGAACTACCGCGTCATTTTCAATTCTATTTATAATTATATATAATTATTTATATTCTAACGACGACGTATATAATATATACGTTCGAATTATATTCAAAATAAATTTCTTGATGATAATATTTAAAATAATCTATTTTAAATATTCAAAATTCGCTAAAATCGCCAAAATAAAAATTTTAAACTGGCCCAGATTTTCGGGTTATTACAATCTCCCCCACTTAAAACTTTTCGTCCCCGAAAAGGAACAAAGTCGAAAGTGGTTTGATTAATAGGCTCTACATTCGATCTGGCTTCCATTATCCAACTTTTCAGTTTCTGAGAATTTTCAAAAATTTCAAAATTTTGGCTAACACCCTAAATTTTCGAAAAATTTCGCCATGACCTCCCCTGCACCGGGAGCCACGGGAAAATCCCGAAATTGCCATATAGGCCTTCTGATCTCAAAAAGAAAAAGAAAAGGCCGAGCGGCTAGCCAATAGGCTCATAAAATCATCATCACCCAAACAAAACAGTAAATTATAGTAAACTTGTACCTATTTGTCGGGCAAGCAAATTTTATTCTTCGGCTCTAGCCTCCTTGCTATGACCTGTTCAATGTAAGTATATGTATATGCAAGCAAATGCGACTAATTTTCAATACAGTTAAATATTTGGTTCAATTAGGCATAATGGTTCAAAAATTATCAACCAAATAAACAAATAACACAAACATCAATCAATTAGTGAATTAGAGTTTCAAATTCATAAATTTGATGCATATACAAAAAATCATGTTTTTGATGCCAATTCACAACAATAAATCTATCTATATTAGTTTTGGTTCTCACACCAGTTTAATGGATATATATATATATATATATATCACACCTTCGAAACACGAACATAAATACCGATGATGTGGCCACATCATCAGAATTATCCCCGGGTGTCTAGAATGTGACTATATATCTATCCAGTATATTAAAACTTCGAATATACGTTCATGACGCGTATATGCAAAATCTTTATATATTGGATTGTCCAAATTCAAAACAAATAAATATTCAAATACGTATAAAATGGTTAAAATTTCAAAACAAAATTGTTTTCATTTGAAATATATACTCTTCACACCCGTTCTAGGATACTGCTGATCCTATCTCTAACGAGTCATTCTAATTGGATATTACTAATCCAATATCTGATGAATTCTTTCGTATGGTTCTAATGTGTCTTGTTCTCGAGCTCTGTGAACCAAAGCTCTGATACCAAATGTGACGGCCGGGAATTTCGCTCGATCCGAATCAGTCGTTAAACCGATCTAGACCGTTCGAAACCCCTAACTGTTTGAGAACAGGACAAATCAGAACGCAAACGGAAGAACATTTCATTGCTATTACAACAATTCCATCAGATACAATAATATACAGGGTATAAATGAATGAATTACATTCGATAAATATCAGAGATTACAATAAATTACATAGCAGCGGAAAAATAATACAAAGCACAACTGACGGTGATATACGGATACAGAGCTTTCTGGATATCATTCCAGCTGTAAACCAGGATCCTGTGAATATAAATCTACAAAACCAAAACTACTAGCTGCCCGTGCGGAAAATAGGGGCACCCAGAGTTTAGGTTAAAACAATAAACTCCAGGTCAGTCATGTGACTGGTGTGAGAACTAAAACAGTTATTTAAATTTACTTTAAAAGAGAGTAATTCAAGGGACCACGCCGTATAACACGGAACGGGTTTCCTCCCAAGAATACCAGTGCATAGAATAAACAACGCAATGCTTTTTCGAAAAATGAAGCTATTATAAGACCCAGGTCCCATCACACAATGCAACGCAAGCCGGAGGATAGGGTTTTCCCTTATAATAGCCAAACATGCTTGGTACATTTAAAACAAATCATTTGATACTATAATAAGTGTATAGTGTCAAAACAATTTCAATCATAAATATAAATCATAGACGGCATGGGTACCATATATCATGTCGCCATACTAGTTCTACAATTAAAACCGCAATACACGTATTGGAAATTGGATTTCCGTCATGAGTCGAGGCAAGGGGCAAGCTCCTCTCCGCGTTCGAGACACTCTAGCAAATGCTCAGGACTACACACTCTGGGTAGCCACTTGGATCAGTTGGGCCGGTCCTCACTTACGTTAGAGGATTATTTATTCCTGAACACACGTTTCCCGGTCCTTACAGACCTATATCGAGGCGCCTCATTCCAACAACCACAATGGTGAAAGGTATATAAATGTCAGGGCTGGTAAGTCACTAACACCACCAAAGCTAGAAAGAAACGTCGTGCTCTCCCAACGGCCCGTATCCCGTTTTTAACTAATACCGAGGTGTGAGGCTCGCGAATTCACGTTATACACAAAGCTGCCACAAAGGCTGTACTTTGATCATCAACCACAAGACTTTGCTTTTCAACATAAGCCTTGATCCATGCAACTCAGTATGCCACACAGGCGATTCATGCCATGCGATTGATATCTATCGATATATAACCTCTAAGCTCGTACGTCTCAGAGAAGGGCGTTAAGCAAGAGAATAAATTCTCCGCCGCCAAACAGATATATATTTAACAGAAATCAATCAACACAGAATAAAATCCAATGTCAGACACACAATCCATTTACAAGTTCGTTCTGGGTCTGAACGAAACCGGAGGCACTTTCCTCGCATATCCATCCATCTCCAAGTACGTCTGGACGACCACCAACTACTTCCATCCTCTTGGGTGTACAGCCCAATCAGGATCGTCAGTAATTATCCAAACGATGTGAAGACTTCCAGTCTTCGACCACCGTCTTCATCTTCGACTTATCGTCGAATCGGTTGTTCAGAATGAGTATAAACCCGGACTTTCCGAACAACCCGCGTATATTAAAAACAAATGTTACACCAACACAACATACGCCTCATTCCAATTCAGAATATCCTTTTTATTCACGAAATCACATTCTTAGGGAAAGGTTCCCATTAATTTTATCCAAGATAAATTCTTTAAAATTTATCCTTTAATCTTCCTTTGGATGTCGTTTCAAACCAAATTATGGTTTTCTAAACTAGTCGAGATTAGCGAACCGTAACGAAGTAATTATTTACTTTATATCCCAATCCCAACCTATTCATCCCATGAAGCAAAACTGGTAATACTCCATATCTAACACCACAGTGTTATCGGTAAAATTAATTACCATCTCACGTTCAAATCTAATTAAAGATTTAACTATCGCTTTGGAGCAAAACTGGTGATACTCCATCCTCGCTTATTTGTCAAATTTTATAATTTAGATTATCAATTCGAATTTCAATCTAATTGCAGATTCATTAAAACTCCTTTTACTGGGTTAAAGAACTAGGTGTTATTTAAACCACAGTTCATGACAAACCCAAATCACATTCTATTTATTATCGGGTTAAAGAACTAGTGTTATTTAAAACACCGTTCACTATAAACCCATTTCAAATCCAATCAAATATATTAGAAATTCCGATTATTTAAAACCCCTTTTTAAATCTAATTTATTTATTTAAAAATAATTGGGTTTTAAATTTAGTTCAAAACTAGTTCATTTCGATAAAAATTGATTTTTACCTTTTCAAATAAGGAGTTTTTCATCCCAAATTTTCCCAAATCATTTCTTATGATTTTACACAAATTATTACTATTTTTAATAATTTTATCAAGGCCTGTACAGTCGATTTCCATCAACGGCCATCGAACTGCACTTACAGCGACCTTTTTTCAAATTTGATTTGGACGTATCTCCAAATCCAACCGTTAGATTTTGAATTTCAAATATTCGTTAGAAAGCTCTTTTCGATACGAATCCAACGGTTCCGGTTTTAGGAGAATCCGACGGTCGGATCTCCCGTAATGTCCGTTTGAAATAAATGGTCGAAATTCACGAACTGCCGCGGCGCGGCGCGTTCTATTCAGGCCATTATATTATATATATAATATATATAATATATATTTCGTCGATTCTATTTTTAAACGAATTTTATAAATGGTTTTGAATTCGTTTCAAAAACATTTCAACTTCCATTTCAATTCAAATCAAAATTAAATTTTTTTCTCATAAATTCGTTTTAAAATTCATTTCTATTCAATTCAGAATTGAATTCAATTCGTTTTCAATTCAATTCGAATTCGTTTTCTATTCAATTCAATTCAAATTGGTTTTCTATTCGATTCAATTCAAATTGGTTTTCTATTCGATTCAATTCAAATTGGTTTTCTATCTGACTCAATTCAAATTGGTTTTCTATTCGATTCAATTCAAATTGGTTTTCTATTCGATTCAATTCAAATTGGTTTTCTATTCGATTCAATTTCATTTTCTATTCAAATCAAATTCGTTATATATTCAGTTGAAATCAAATCCGTTATATATTCAATTCGAATTCAATTCGTTTTCAATTCAATTCATTTCGAAATCGTTTTATATTCAATCCATTTCGAAATCGTTTTATATTCAATTCATTTCCGTTTTCTATTTGAACCAAATTCATTATATATTCAATGGAAAATCAAATTCGTTTTATAATCAATTCGAATTCAATTCGTTATATATTCAATTGAAATCAAATCCGTTATATATTCAATTCGTTTTCAATTCAATTCGAATTCGTTTTCTATTCAATTTGATTCAAATTTCATTTCAAAATATGCGATTTCGAAATCACTTTTCAATATTCATTTTAAAATGAATAAAATCGATATAAATATCGTTCACGTCAAAATGGCGTCAATCTAACCAACACGGCTTCATATATTTCTATTTTCAAATATTCTATTCAAAAAATGAATATTTATTTTTGTCAACACACGACTAATCTCAACGAATGAGTACTGTCAACACATGAACCTTTATTTTATATTGATAAAGAAGTAAATTTTATTATTAAAATATTTCGTTCAACACATGACTAATCTCAACGAATGAGTACAGTCAACACATGAACCTTTATTTTATATTGATAAAGAAGTAAATTTTATTATTAAAATATTTCGTTCAACACATGACTAATCTCAACGAATGAGTACAGCCAACACATGAACCTTTATTTTATATTATTCTTTATTTTCTAAATTGGAATGAGGCCCAATCAATCACCATATAAAATTAATTATATGGATTTTCATACAACACCTGTATATAATAGCATTGAAAAATAATTAACCATCGACCAAAGTGCACTACACTGTATAAGCATCAAATATAGGTATCTAACGCTTATAACAGCCTGTCAATCAATCGATCGACATATTTAATCAATCAGGATGAGTGAACTTCAAATTTCATCCCAACACCCGTGTGGGGTTTCAAACAATCAAACACATATTTTATTTGTGCAGTTGGGCGATGTGTAAAATTTATCGTCCCAATCAATGTCCTTCAAATAGGTGTACATAAACAAACCGTCCGGTTTGTAAATGAATATTTTATTTTACTCACTTCCACGTTAAAAATTATATTTTTAACGATAAAATATTTTATTTCAATACATGAATTTCTATTCAGTTCATTTACACAATGAAAATGATATTTTTATTTTTCTAACATATTTTAGAAAATTTCGGCGGCATAACGGCACGATACTAGAAACGGGACGAGGCCTAGCCTTATCCCCGGTCTAGTGAAGGCCCACGCCATTCACACATCAATCAAATCCATTCATTTCACCAAACAATTCAATCAAATCAAATAATCTAACTAATTTATGCAATCAAACAAACAAGTCCATGGTCTGTGGACGATTGTGTCGGGTGCTACTAAGCACCGTCTGCATCCTAGTATATATATATAACTAGAAAATGAAATTGAAATATGAGAAATTCTCACCAATAGCTATCCAATACCACGACTCTTCTTAGGTAGAAATCTTCGTCGTTCTTGCCTCTTGTCATTTTCTCTGCCCGTATTCTCTACATATGTAAAAATCACATTTTTACTTTGCTATTCAATATATAAAAATCGTACTTTTACTATGCTATTCAATATATAAAAATTGAATTTTTACTTCTCTATTTCTATTTAAAAAAAACAATGTTAATTTTATTTTCAAAATCAATGCAAAATTCATTTTCAAAAAGAATGCAAACTATGTTTTCAAAGCTAATTCAAATTTTTGTTTTCAAAGCAAATTCATATTTTTGTTCTCAAAGCAAATTCATATTTTTGTTCTCCTTTTTTTCTATCAACGGAAAATGGATTTTTCATATCTTAGAAAATCTTGTTTTCATTTCAAAGAAAGTTATATCTTCCAAATCCACAATCATCCTTCTATAAGTACAAAAATCGTATCTTTATACTAGGGAAAATCCTATTTTTAAATTCAAAGATAAATATATAAAAACCGAATTTTATTTAGCTACATATATATATTTCATATTTTTATACTGTTAAAAACAATGCCATTTTACATTTTCTAAACAAATTGATTTTATATTTTCAAAGCAAATCTATTTAAAAGTCACTATTTTCTATCTTTTTTAAAAGTCACTGCTTTCTATGCAACAATCAAATCTTGTTATGCAATTTGAAAATCATGCTTTACTAAATAAAAGATCATGTCTTTCCTTATCAAAAGATTATATTTTTTCTTCTACAAAAATCTAATTTTTCTTTTACAAAAATCTATATTTTTTCTTTGTTTATATAAAAATTCATATCCCTCTTACGTTGCTATTTATTTTAAAAACTGATTTTAAACAATGGAAATTTATATAATAAAAACTGCTCTAAACAACGTAAATTTGTATAATAATTTTTTTTTTTACTTAAATAAAATAATTAGCTTAACGAAATAAAAAATAATGCTCACTGTTCTTCGTTGGAACTGCATGCGCCTGAAATCGCACAGTGCTCTAAACCTAGGGCTCGTCATTGCAGGTGATTCATGACGTTAGAGGCAGATCGGGAGGGATCACGATGCTCGCCTTAACGGCACCTCCCTACCGTGGCGGCGGCTCGTAGCTCGAGGCGGCCAGGTGGCCGGAGAAACACTGCGAAGTTGGCTCCTTCGGGACCGAGTTGCCAGCGCCACGTCGAATGAGGGAGTATCATCTTCATTGGGGAGGTAAAGCTCGAGGGGACGAACATTTTTGCCCCTATAACCTTGGGCAGAAAATGGTCGGGGACGGAGATACGGGAGGAGGAAGGGGCGAACGATTTTAATCGTCGGTTTCAGAAAGAAGAAGGGGGCGGGTTTGAGCTGGTTTGACCGTGGGAGTGTTTGACTAGGGTTTGAAGAGAATATGGTTTATATATTTTAATTTAATTATTTAATTCCATAAAGTAACTTTTAATTTCGACCTCGAAACGAGACCCACCGCCTGTCGTCCCTAGCTAATTACCCCCATTCCGAACACAATGGGATATGTATCGTAAGCTGATTCGGTCGTTACGATCAGTTTTCGTCAAAATCAACATATAACTCTATATATTGAATTTAAACGCGCATTTCAATTTACCGGGGCTACATACTAACTCTAAAAATTCCCAAAAAATATTTTCTAGCTTCGTATTGACGATACGGTCCTAACAAAAATAGTTTCGTCGAATTCTGAGGCCGTTGGAAAAATGGCCATTTTCCAGTCGATTAAAATCAACTGAAACTGGTCAAACGCATTTTCCTTTGCCACACTCACATATTGAATCGAAAAATTATGAAATTTGGAATCTAGCAATAATCTGACACTGCGGATCCAACAAAAGTGGTTTCGTCGAAATCCGAGGTCGTTTGCAAAATTTCCATTTTTAAGGGCCTGAATTCCATGGCGACTATTCAGAATTTTCGATTGGACATATCTTTTGATTCCCGCTATGAAATTTCGATTCTTCGGATTCGTTAGAAAGATATCATCAATTAGATCCTAATGTTTTTGGTTTCACTAAAATCCGGATTGTTTTGCACCTGGTACATTCCATTGAAGTTTGAAATCAAATTATCGAACTACCGCGCCATTTTCAATTCTATTTATAATTATATATAATTATTTATATTCTAACGACGACGTATATAATATATACGTTCGAATTATATTCAAAATAAATTTCTCAACGATATTATTAAAAATAATCTATTTTAAATATTCAAAATTCGCTAAAATCGCCAAAATAAAAATTTTAAACTGGCCCAGATTTTCGGGTTATTACATACTTAAAAGGGAAGATTCATCACAAATGCAATGGGTTCAACTTAGCATAACATTAGCATCAACATGGGTTTTAAAGGTGTCAACTTGCATATATAACCATAGCATCAAACCCAACTAGCATAAATAATCAACCCAACTTGCATGAATCACATATGTCATAAAGAGGGTAACTTGCATAAGTTACTAATGTCATACAAAGGGGTAAACTTGCATATATATGTGTGACATGTAAAGGGGTTAATTTGCATATGTATGCATCTCATACAAAGGTGTAAACTTGCACATGTTACTTGCATATAATCAAACACCAAACTTGCATAACATGTCATATAAGAACTTGCATATAATCAAACACCAAACTTGCATAACATGTCATATATGAACTTGCATATAATCAAACACCAAACTTGCATAACATGTCATATACGAACTTGCATATAATCAAACACCAAACTTGCATAACATGGTGTTATAATGGATCAATGTTTATCATAGTGATTTGCATAACTAGCATCATGAACATATAGCATAAAACTTGCATAACTAGCATCATGAACTCATAGCATATGACTTGCATAACTTGCATAACATCATGAACACATAGCATATGACTTGCATAACTTGCATAACATCATGAACACATAGCATATGACTTGCATAACTTGCATAACATCATGAACACATAGCATATGATAACATAACTTGCATTGATCCACATACATAACCATAACCTCATTATTTCCTATCATAATTAGTTTAGCAATTGCTTGCTAAAGGCATAGAAACTCACAACTTGTTGATTAGCACTCCTATGAAGAAGATTAAGTTGCTAGAGTTGATTAGAAGTTGATTTGAGAAGCTATCTTCTTCTACAATTTGATGGAGGCTCCTTCAAGTTGCATTTTGACGACATAACGACGTTGTATCTATTTTTAGTATGAATTAGGGTAGTCTTAGGGTGTATTTATAGAATTAGGATGTAGTTTAGGCCCTTAGATTAACCCTAATTTAGTTTAGAGCCGTCAGATTTCGTCACAAGCCACCAAAAAACAGCCCAAAGCTCAAATCAGTGCACCCAGGCCAAACTGACCGACAGGGGGGGTCGACCCCTGGGTCGACACATGGGTCGACCCCTTGGGGGGGGTCGACACCCATGTCGACCCTTATGTCAACACCCTCTATCTGGCGGGAATTTTCCCGCCTCTTCTGAAATTTGAAATTTGAATATTTTAAATCTGTTTTGAATTTTCTAAAACTTCGGATGGCCATAACTTCTTCATACGAAGTCCAAATCACGCAAACTCGGACTCTATCTCAACCAGAATTCCGAGACGAACACAATGGCGTAACCCGTTTCCCTTAATTCTCACGTCTGAGATTAATTATTCTTTAATTACTAAACATTAATATTAAGTGAAATTCGGGGTGTTACATTCTCCCCTACTTAATGGATTTCGTCCCCGAAATCTCCAAATCAAGAAGAACGTATCCTACCAACCAAACAACCATCTACTCAAACCATCAAACACTGGCATCCATTGTCCTTAAAGTTTCTAATGTTGTATGAACATATGCAAAAAGTGTGTGTATATGTTTCCTGTCTAATGCAAAATCAGGCGGTCTACTGATTCAGTTGACCTCCTTAATGCAAACCATGATAGTGCCATGCATCCAATATGTATGCGAAAGAATCCTACCGACACATACTATTACTACATGTGTGCACAACCATACACCAAAATGCATCATCCATATGATAACACAAACATCATACACCCATCAATTTAGCTACCTACACATAATTATGCAATATGCAATATGAAGTGACTGAGCCGATCTAGTGTCTAAAGTGTGTGTATATGCATCCACGAGCAACCACTAGCAAACACTTGCTTCCACATGCATTCATCAATCATAACATGTCTCAAACACATGTTTCAACCATAGGTTTATCCTATCTAAAGGTCAAAGGTACTAATGAGAGGACATACTAAAGATAAGATAAGTACTAGGCAAACGATAAAGGAGAAGTTAAAAGACATACCCTCAAAAAGGAATGGGTACAATGAACGCATCTTCGCTTCTGTCTCCCAAGTAGCATTGCTCTCATCCTCTCCCCATTGCACTTTGACTAGTCGAACCTCTCTGTTTCTCAACTTCCTAATCTCTGACCCAAGGATGCGGGTAGGAGCTCGTCGAATAGTCGCATCACGCTCTACCTCCACTTCTCTAAGCAAGCTCGGCTCTACCACCTCTGCGGTCTCATGTAGGCACTTCCTCAAATGTGACACATGGAATACGTCATGTACCCTACTAAGTCTCTCGGGTAAATCCACTCTATATGCCATCCGTCCAATCCTTTCCTTAATAGGAAACGGTCCTACAAATCTTGGTGCTAATTTCCCAACGGACCCAAAGCGAACAACATTCCGTAATGGAGATACTTTGACAAAGACCATGTCCCCAACATCAAACTCCAGATCCGTCCTCCTCTTATCCGCGTAAGATTTCTGCCTATCTTGCGCTGCTTTCATCCTTCTTCGAATCAAATCAATCTTTTTCGAAGTCTCTCTAACCATATCAGGCCCAAGCAAGATCTTATCCGTAGATTCCCACCAACATGTAGGTGATCGACAAGGCCTTCCATAAAGAGCTTCGAAAGGAGCCATACCAATACTAAACTGAAAGCTGTTATTATACGCGAACTCCACCAATGGAAGATGCTCTTCCCATGTACCTCCAAAATCTAAGATACATAGCCTCAAAAGGTCTTCTAGAACACGATTCACCCTCTCGGTCTGGCCGTCCGTCTGAGGATGATATGCGGTGCTCAAACACAACTGAGTCCCTACTGCCTCTTGCAAACTCTTCCAAAACTCGCTAGTGAAGATAGGATCTCGATCACTCACTATGCTAGAAGGTACCCCATGCAATCGAACTATTTCTCGAAGGTAAACTGAAGCTAGCCAGGGAGCAGTCCTCTTGCTCTTCACGGGTATGAAATGGGCGCTCTTAGTAAGTCTGCCTACCACAACCCAAATTCCCGTATTACCCTTCCTCGATCTCGGTAACCCATCAATAAAATCCATCGAGACGCTATCCCACTTCCATTGCGGAACTTCCAATGGGTGAAGCAACCCACCAGGTTTCTTTTGCTGTGCTTTCACTTGTTGGCACACCAAGCATCTAGCGACATACTCGGCCACATCTTTCTTCAAACCGGCCCAAAAGAAAACTCGCTTCATGTCTTGGTACATCTTGTCCCCACCGGGATGAATGGTCATCTTCGAACGATGCGCATCATCAAGTATAGCCTTCCTCAAACCCTCGTCTTGCGGTACACAAAGTCTACCGTCTCTACGCAACCACCCCCTATTGTCTAGGCTGTACCTACTCAAATGGCTGGACGACTCCCCCCTTATGAGCTTCTCTACTAACTCAACCAACTGTGAGTCATCCCGCTGTGCCTCGCCAATCCGTCCCAAAAGAGTAGGTCTGACCTCTAAGGATGCTAGCAAACCGGGTATAAAGTCAACGGAAGGTCTGAAATCAAACATCGAGATAAATTCCAAGCTTCGTTGTTCCACGAACAATGGACTCAAGGACAACCTTTTTCTGCTTAAGGTGCCTGCCACCACGTTACCCTTGCCAGGGGTATACGCTATCTCGAAATCATAGGATGCTAAGAACTCCATCCACCTTTGCTGTCTCAAGTTCAAATCCTTCTGAGAAAACAAGTACTTCAATGATTTGTGGTCAGTGAACAATTCGAACCTCTCTCCAAGAAGATAATGGCGCCAAGTCTTAAGCGCAAAAACAATAGCGACCAACTCTAAATCATAGGTAGGGTAATTTTTCTCATGCTTTCTCAACTGCCTTCCCCCATAGGCTATTACCCTTCCCTCTTGCATTAAGACTGCGCCTAGTCCTGTCCCACAAGCATCGGTATAAACAACAAATGGCTTACTCCCATCTGGCAACACTAAGACTGGAGCTGTGGTTAAAGCTCTCTTTAACCGTTGGAACGCATCATCACAATCTACGTCCCATGCGAAGACTAGATTCTTCTTTGTCAACCGAGTTAATGGGGCTGATATCTTCGCGAAGTCCTTGATAAACTTCCTATAGTAGCCAGCCAACCCCAAGAAACTCCTCACCTCGGTAGCATTCTTCGGAACCTTCCAATCTTGGATGGATACTACCTTCGCGGGATCCACAGCTATCCCTTCCTTAGAGACCACGTGCCCTAAGAACCGCACTTCCTTCCTCTAAAAGTGACATTTAGAGAATTTAGCCTTAAGGCTATGCGCTCGAAGAGTCTCTAACACTTCCCTAAGATGTAGGGCATGCTCTTCTTCACTCTTAGAAAAGACTAAGATGTCATCCACAAAGACCACCACGAACTTATTAAGGTACTTCCTGAACACCTTACTCATCAAATCAACAAAGTATGCAGGGGCATTCGTCAAACCAAATGGCATCACAAGCCACTCATAGAAACCATCCGGAGTCCTAAAGGCAGTCTTGTCTATGCTATCCTCAGCCACTCTCAACTGATGAAACGCCGTGGCCAAGTCCAACTGCGAAAACACTGAGGCGCCAACCAACTGATCAAAGAGATCATCAATCCTCGGCAATGGGTGTCTATTCTTCTTTGTGAGCTTGTTGAGTTCTCTATAGTCTACACAAAGTCTGAGGGACCCATCCGTCTTCGTGGCAAAAACTACTGGAGCACCCCACTCCGATATACTTCGTCTTATGAACCCCTTCTCAAGCAACTCCCCTACTTGCTTATGGAGTTCCCTCCTCTCACGAGGAGCCATGTGGCGCACTGGCAAAGATACTGGTTTAACATTGTCAACCAGATATATTCGGAAGTCTATCTCCCGCTTCGGAGGTAAGCCCTTCACCTCCTCAAACACATTCGAGTATTCCCGGACCACTCTAACAGATCGCAAACTCTCGACCGAAGCGTCAAGCGATTCAAGATAACTTAGCATAATAGAATCCATGGGATTACAAGAGATCTCGAGAGTGTTACCCAAGCGGGTCATGAGCCTAACAACTCTCCTTTCACAATCAAGAACGGCACCATTACTGGATAACCAGTCCATGCCCAAAATCAACCCATAGCCCGTGAAGCCCAAAACAAAAGCATCACATCTAAACTCAACGCTAAGTATGGAAATCTTCAAACCCAAACATATCATGGACAAATAAGTGGAGCCCCCAATTGGGTTTGAAACAACCAAGGGATCATCTACTAGACTGGTGTCTAAGTGCAGTGACTCAACTAATGATGATGAGATAAACGAATGTGATGCGCCAGAGTCAAACAAAGTACGGACAGGATGATCAAACAGAAAAACCAGACTTTCAACGGAAATAGTTCTACCTCTTTCCTGAATAGTTGGAACCGCGAGAGCCTGAACTTGTCCCCTTGCCTGACCTGGTGCCATAAGAGCTTGCACCTGTCCCCCTGAGGTAGATCCCGTCTTCTGCCCCTTCTTAGGGCAGTCCTTCACTAGATGCCCTGCTTCGCCACAGTGGAAGCAGCCCGTCTTCTTCTTCTTCCGACAATCTTTGCTTAGGTGGCCTGGTGTCCAGCAATTGAAGCACTTCTTCTTTCCCTTGCCACCATTGCTTTTCCCACCCTTGTTTTGCTGTTGCTCTTGAGGTCTCTTCTGATCTCCTTTCTTCTCGGGTGCCTTATTAGCATTGGGACCCTTCTCTTCCTCATGCATGAGTGCCATGTCTACTAGCTTCTCAAAGGTGGCCCCCATAGGGATGTGAGTCATAGCCAATCCATGCATTGGTTCATTCAAGCCTTTAACGAACCTCAAAGCCTTCTTCTCCGGTGTATTCACCATGTCTATGTCAAATCTTGCTAGCTGATTAAACTTGTTGACATATTCCTTTACTGATAGGTTTCTTTGCTTTAGAGTCAAGAACCTTTCCATATACAGATTTTCTTCCGTCCTTGAAAGAAACTTTGCCACAAACCTTTTCCTGAAATCCGCCCAAGAGTCAACAGGGCGCTCTCCACTAGTGACCTCCCACCAGAACGAGGCCTCTCCCTTCATTAACCAAGCAGCTAACTTGACTTTCTTTCCTTCTTCCATCTCAAAGATATTTATCAACTCTTCTACCTCCTTAAGGCAATCTCTAGCTTCCACAGAAGTTTCTGATCCTTGAAAAGGTTTCCCTCCCATAGCCTTAAATTCCTTGCAAGTCTTAGCAAAAGTATCCGTGCGAGGAGGAGGAGGAAGATCGGGTGCAACTGTTGGTGGAGGAACATTTGCTGGGCCCGCAGCGGTGGCCCTAGCCTCCATCAATCTCCTATACCATACTGGTATCGTCACACCCTCCGGAAAGTTAAGATCCTCAGCCATGCTGAAACGAAAAAGGAAAGATTCAAAACGGAGAATTCGAAAGATAAAGATATGGCTATTAGGGATTATGCTTTTCTTTCAAAAACTTTTCTCTTAAAAGACATGTTTTTGAAAATACTTCTTCCAAAAATGTTTTTAGAAAAATAGTTTTCTAAAAAATTTATCTGTTCCGGTAACCTTCAGCTCTGATACCACGTGTAACACCCCACACCCGCTAAGGTCACTCACTAAGGGAATGCCTTAACTTCGGTGGAGTATTTTAAGTGAATATAGAACAGAAAAATTACAACAAGACAGATATAAATAATACTTGAAATCTAAAACATCATTTCATTGCAGTAGAAGATAAACATGTTTGGTTACATATCAAAACCAACTAAAACAAGAGTCAAGTACTAAATATCCATCCTAATAAAACATAAGTACATAATCCCACTACATAACTAATAGCCATAATAGAAAAGATAAGCTGGGCTTTACATCACGGTCCAAGCTCCAAAAGATAGATAAAGCAATCTGATCAAAGCCCACTAGTGCTAGGCCCACTCTGAGAACCTGAGGGTTGGGAAAAAGATAAAAACAACAGGGTCAGACATAAGTCTGAGTGAGCCCTATAACTTTAACAATACAATCATTAAAGTAATTAGGGTATGATATAAACTTGGTACGGTGATGACTGGGGATAAATGACTACACTAAGCAGCCAACTAGACATAGGATGAACTAAGATAACGGTAAAGACGCATCTACCCACCCAAGGGTAATTACTACACTGCACCACACCAGTCATTCCTATTTAAAGGTTGGTCCCACCCAAGGACTTAGAAAATATAACTAGTAGTTTCTTGTACCCCTAGCTGACCACATAGGTGCCGTCTGCCCCTATCTCCACTAGGTTTACCCACTACTCCCCAAGCGATCGACTCCCTAACGTAGATACCCGTGTTGGCCCCACAGTGGGGGTGTATCACTCCCCAAAGTGGCAACCCGATACAACCAACGGTGCACGGCTTATACCTACACGATGCAATGTCTTACCTACCAGGCCAGGTCCACACACGCATATGAAACCCGTTGGACTTGCGTTGCCACCGCTAACCCGTTTTGGCCTCTTATAGTCAAGCCCAGTACGCGTGTCCCGTCCTCGACATGGGTCGAGCCCAATAAGATACATATGGGTTACTGGTTGAAATGGGCCCCCACAAGCTACCCACCTAAGCTTGTCCCTTTTTCAAGTGCATCCCACTTAACCCTTTAATCATGTTTAATTACATGTTTCCACTTGGTTAAGTATTCTAATCGTATTTTCTATTGCCACCCAAGGCAACCCACTAGATTTCCACATGCCACCCAAGGCACTTACTTGATTTCCACATGCCACCCAAGGCACCCACTTAACCCCTCATGCCCCACTACATGCTTATCTGGTTAAGTGTTTCTTAATTGATTAAGAACGTAACCTTTGTAAAGACCTCTCACATTAGACTGTCTTTTATGGCAGCTGGATTTGCCGGTCGGTTCCGGGCAGCCTTACGCCATAACATAGTCTAACCTCGTGTCTTTACACTTGTCACGTATTTAGTTTATGCCTAAGACCTCTCACATTGGGCCAATCATTTGTAGCCGCTGGATTTGCCGGTCGGGTCCGGGCAGTCTTATGCTACAAAAGGGTCCAACCTCGTGTCTTAGTCGATTAATTACACCTAATTAATCACCCCTATATTTTGAATTAATTTTCCCTAATTAATTCCAATTTAATGATGTACATAATTGACTCGATTATGTCCATCAACTTATGGTATGCAACATCATACCAATTTCATCACAATTTTGTTAACATGAATATTAACCCCATCGTTTCCCACATAATACGTTAACATGACATACTTAAAAGGGAAGATTCATCACAAATACAATGGGTTCAACTTAGCATAACATTAGCATCAACATGGGTTTTAAAGGTGTCAACTTACATATATGACCATAGCATCAAACCCAACTAGCATAAATAATCAACCCAACTTGCATGAATCACATATGTCATAAAGAGGGTAACTTGCATAAGTTACTTATGTCATACAAAGGGGTAAACTTGCATATATATGTGTGACATATAAAGGGGTTAACTTGCATATGTATGCATCTCATACAAAGGTGTAAACTTGCACATGTTACTTGCATATAATCAAACACCAAACTTGCATAACATGTCATATATGAACTTGCATATAATCAAACGCCAAACTTGCATAACATGTCATATATGAACTTGCATATAATCAAACACCAAACTTGCATAACATGTCATATATGAACTTGCATATAATCAAACACCAAACTTGCATAACATGGTGTTATAATGGATCAATGTTTATCATAGTGATTTGCATAACTAGCATCATGAACATATAGCATAAAACTTGCATAACTAGCATCATGAACTCATAGCATATGACTTGCATAACTTGCATAACATCATGAACACATAGCATATGAATTGCATAACTTGCATAACATCATGAACACATAGCATATGACTTGCATAACTTGCATAACATCATGAACACATAGCATATGATAACATAACTTGCATTGATCCATATATATAACCATAACCTCATTATATCCTATCATAATTAGTTTAGCAATTGCTTGCTAAAGGCATAGAAACTCACAACTTGTTGATTAGCACTCCTATGAAGAAGATTAAGTTGCTAGAGTTGATTAGAAGTTGATTTGAGAAGCTATCTTCTTCTACAATTTGATGGAGGCTCCTTCAAGTTGCATTTTGACGGCATAACGACGTTGTATCTATTTTTAGTATGAATTAGGGTAGTCTTAGGGTGTATTTATAGAATTAGGATGTAGTTTAGGCCCTTAGATTAACCCTAATTTAGTTTAGAGCCGTCAGATTTCGTCACAAGCCACCAAAACACAGCCCAAAGCTCAAATCAGTGCACCCAGGCCAAACTGACCAACAGGGGGGGTCGACCCCTGGGTCGACACATGGGTCGACCCCTTGGGGGGGGTCGACACCCATGTCGACCCTAGTGTCGACACCCTCTGTCTGGCGGGAATTTTTCTGCCTCTTCTGAAATTTAAAATTTGAATATTTTAAATCTGTTTTGAATTTTCTGAAACTTCGGATGGCCATAACTTCTTCATACGAAGTCCAAATCACGCAAACTCGAACTCTATCTCAACCAGAATTCCGAGACGAACACAATGGCGCGACCCGTTTCCCTTAATTCTCACGTCTAAGATTAATTATTCTTTAATTACTAAACATTAATATTAAGTGAAATTCGGGGTGTTACAGATCTGTTAAAAGATATGACCTCAAGTCTCATCAACCAGGAAATGACCAAAATCGGGCTGGCAGCATGGCTAAGTGGGTCACACCCAATTAGGGTATATTGTCACCATCTAGAGAATATTCATATTTATTACTTCTTTCAATTCTGTATCTCCCGGGAACGGTTATATTGGTATACCAACCGTAAGGTGACAATATATTCGGAACATTCAAGCGAAATGAATGGTCGGTCATGTATGGCCGAGTTGCAAGATGTTCTTTTTGAACTCTAGTGTATCGCTTCTAGAGTACACTGATCGGAAGGTGGTTCCATACCTTGTCAAAGTTGGAAATCCATTCTCCAATAAGAGCCCGCGGTTTTTTTATTGTATATTATATATGTAGAACGTGAGATGAAAGCATTTTGCTAGATTTCTATTTACTTGATTTAGACATTATTATAATATCATAAAATATTGATCTTAAGAAATATCTTGGGTTATCATAAGGTAAAAGTCGTTTTTGTTTATGTGTGGATTGGTCTTATGATTATCATTCCTTTGAAAAGGATATCGAAAAGTTAAACCGAAATGATCTGAGTTTACTCACACCAGTCACATGACTGACCCAGAGTTTATTTTGTTTTGTTTCCCTAAACTCTTGGGTTCCCAATTATGTACGGGCAGTCAAGTAGTCAGGATTCTACATATACAATTGGAGGACATTGGGGCAGGAGACTTCATTGTTAGATATATATAGAGTTATTTCCACCGTGATACTTATATGATGTACTCTGATGATGATGAATGTAAGTACAAATGCAGTTTTGTATTTCAAACTATAGTTATAATATATTTTATTCGTTCCGCTGTGAGATTCATGTTTCATCTGTTGTGATCTTCTTATTCTTTTATTCTAACTTTATTTCTTTCTATTTCTCACCCTCTAACTTCTTTCTATTAATGATTTGGTATTTCCGATGCTTGATAGTCGACATCGTGTTTTATGTCGGTTTTCTAGGTCGAAAATCCTGGGTCGTTACTGTGGTATTAGAGAAGAAGGTTAAGTAATTACCTTGGCTCCGTGGCGTAACTCAGTAGAGATAGGTTTAGTAATACCCTAGATTGAGTTGAGTGTATGTATTCAAGTGAACATATTTATAGATTATATAAAAGTGATTTTTATTGTGGAGATTTATTGGTTGAGTATATTATAAATTCTGGATCGACAGTGGGACACCACAAGGCCGATCGGGGTTTCTAAACGCTCGAATACGATAAACTGACACATTACGTTTTGAAAAAGGGTAAATAAAATAATTTTATCCAAAATTTTTTTTTGATATAAAGAAGTATATATCTTGAAATTACTATAGTATAGGATGCGTTGGTTGTTATTATAATCGAATAAGGTTATAAATGAAATGGTTATAAATAACCAAGTAGAATTCATATTAATACAATCAGATGAGTTAAATCTGGAGATAAATCAGAATTGGAATTAAAATTCTGGAATTTGGAAAAGTGTTATAATGAATTTTGGATTTAATATATGGAAATATTAAGATCTTCGGGAAATTTTGAAATATTTTTCAAGTGTTGAAAAAGGATATTTTGAAGTGATTTTAAAGTGTTTTAAAATAAGTTTTGAAATTGATATAGTATTGAACTCATTGTGATTGCTAGAAAATAATTCCGATGATGATCCGGACTTCATCGGTGTGATTTTCAAGGTCTAAGTGACGGATTACTACCAAAGATTTTGTTTTGAAATGTTTTGAGGAAATAAGTTGTTTAAAAATTCAAGTGTTATTAATCTGATATTGTTATATATGATTTCAAGCTGATTTGAAATGAAAACCCAGGATTTTTAATTCTAAAATTAAAATAGATTGGAATGGTAAAAAAATGAATTAATAAATTAGAATTTAACTTAAATTAAGTTAAATAAATTTTGAGTTGAATTGGAGATAATCGGGAATGGAATTGAATTGACAAGTTAAGAGTTTGAAATGGAGGTTGAAATTTGAGTTAAATGGAATTTGGCTTGGTCTTAAGCAAATTATCTAGTTCAAGGATGAATTGAGTTAAGACCAATTAGGAAAAACATTAATATATGCTGGCTTGATAGTAGACAGAAGTGAGAGTTGAGATGCCCGACAAAAAAATACATGTTTATATTATATTCGAATATGAGATTTATAAGCCTGTTTGGCAAGTCGCTTAGTTGTTTTATTTTCTTTTGGATTGAAGAAGGTTTGGAAAGGCGAGCTGTAGTTGTACCGATTGAGCTGTGCAAAGGAGATGTTGGCGAAATTTTTCAGAGATTTAGAGTGTTAGAAAATTTTCCGAATTTTTGAACATTCTCATTTATAAGAATTAAATTATTAATTAAATTGAATTAAATTGGTTCAGTTTAAACTAATGTTAAGAAGTAAATAAATAATTTTTAACCTAGTTAATAAGAGTTTGTAGTAATTTTCCCATCTTAGTAATTTCAGGGACGAAATTCTTTTAAGGGGAAAGGAATGTAACGACCCGTATTTTTAGCGGTATAATAATTAATTTATTTAATTATTTAAATTATTGTTTGGTAATTTAACTGGCTTAAATTAAGTAACTCTGATTTATATTTACTTATATAAATAATGGAATGATATTATTATTTCAAAAACAGTCAAAAATAGTTGAATTCACAATAATGAGTGAATTGGATAATATAAAAGATTTAATTCGGTTTAGAATTTAATATTAATAATGAATACATTATTTAAACGATAATTGAATGTATTAATTATAATATATATTATAATCGAGCTCATACCGTCATGGCAATCGTAATATTACGATTTGAACTTCAACTAAGTGTACAATATCCGTTATTGTTTGGATTTCTTCGAAACAAGAAACATTTGAATCTGTTGAACGGTATTTTTCTAATGGAAGAGAAGAATGAGGATTTCACTTTATTGATTTTAAGTTATGTCCAAATCAAATTTTCAAATAGTCGCTATGGTATCGTTTATAAACCATAATGATGTATTTAATTTTAATTAAATATTGGCTTCGAAGTTAAACAGGGTCTTTGAGACATAGGTATAATTTAATTTTTAGAATTTTTCTGTAATTTTTATTTTGGAAAATAAGCAATGTAGGGTCTCACGGAATATGGTCACTTATCTATATTATTATATTTTTAGGATCGGGGCACATTGCTCATCTCACCGATATTTTTATTTTCGTCGATAACAGTGTATATGTGAACGAAGTCTTATCTAACGGGGTATCGGGATCTTTTAAACTTAAACTAACATATGTTATTATTTCTAATCAGCCTGCAGTAACACACACGATGCTTACTTTCCAAGCCTAGATATATATAAATTAAATATGGATAAACAAAGAATAATATGTATATATTAAATATTTTTCATTCCTTCACTACTAAGAAAAGGTACAACGACTATATTCCACCCAGCTACACTATGAAACGTTAACCCCTAGCATGAGCTGTCGCCATCCTTTTCCTTACCTGCTAAGTTTGAGCACAGCGTCCTTTTCAACGCCTAAGCCTGCAAACCTATTTGTAATATTACTTCACCATGAAGACTTAAAACCCTATAAATAGAGGAGCATTCGCGAGCTCAAGCAGTTTCAGAAATGCATGTGAGAAATGATGTTTGAAAATTCCAAATAAAACCTGATCTTCACAAATCGAAATCATGATGAAAATTCACAAAAATATATTCGTTAAGACCATAGTTCGGAAGCTTTTCACCCTCTGTACCTATTCTACAATTCCATGGGTCACTGGAGTTGGAAAATTTGCCGAGCGAGCTATGTTTGAGATGTCGCCATATTGAAGATTCATTGAATATTTTCGAACTCAATTCTGGACTCAAGAAAATACAAGGAGAAGTCCTTGTATAAAACCACTGGTATGAGGAGCTATCATGGGTTCAAAGACTTGGCAAGGGCCAAGTATGTTTACTGGAAGAGTGGCGCACTGTTTGGAGAAGTTTTAAGGCATTTGGAGAAGAGGAGAAACAGGAGGGTCTGAAGCGTGAAACAGCTCGTTGCCTGGAGCTTCACATGAATGGGAAGGATTAAATAAGGGGGAGTTTATATACTGATAGTAGAACATGAAAAGGGGACGGGATCATGTGGTATGGTGGATGGAAAGGAAGGAGTCAATCGTGTAATGTATATTTTATGGGCAATGAAATTGCCTGGATCCTACGGGTTTTTCAAATTGGCACCGTTCATTTGTGTTAAGACTAAAGATGGGTTTTCTGGGTTGGGAGAAATGATGGTGTGAGTGAAAACAAACGGGCTAGAATCAATGAAGTTTTGAAATACAATCTACTGTTCGAGTTAGCTGCATTGCTACGGGTTCAGGGACGATGAGCAAGAGGCCGATGCAGCAGAACTTCGAAATGGCCATGACAATTGCAGAGAACTAGAGTTGGCATCTTTTTACCACGGAAGAAGGGTACACACGGGAATGGGGTACAAGAGATTGGCGAGTTGAGGAGGAGGCGACACTGGGTATAAATAGGTGCGGGTTCTTTTTCTTTCTTCATATGGGAAGATGGAACTGTTGTAGTGGGTTGATGGATGGGCCGGGAATAAAGGCAAGGCCCAGCTATAAAGAAAAGTAAAAATCCCAAAAAGTAAATGGAAGGGGAAGAAGTAAATTATGCTGAATGGTGAATGAGAGATTGATTTCTTGGACGTTGGATGAGGAGGGAAGACCGTTGTTTTTATGTTACGGGTGCATGGAGTTAATTGGGCTGGGCTGAGGAAAAAGGTAAAGGCCTACTTATATAATTATAAATCAAAGTTTAAATTAATTTAATTAGAGTACGAACTTGTAATCGAAATATTTTGCTCATACATTATCGAAATTCTGCAAAACAGGATCCGTTTGGATCGTATGGAAGTAGACTACACAACGGAACTAGTCTGCATAGATCTGGAGCTCATTACAAATTATGGCAGATTTAAATGTGGGATTTGTATCATCGACCATAAGTCGTTATTCAACGGTTAGCGACCAATGAGGGTAATCTCACTAACTCCGATCAGTTTATATTTTTATAACGTATTTTTTAGAATTGATAAATGCTGGTTGATTGTTGTGTATTGATTGTTTGGTTGAATTGTTGATTTATTGGTTGAAATTATAGATAACGATATATATATATATATGTATAAATTGTTAATCAAATATTGATTCTATTTATCAGAATATTTCATATTGAAATGAAATCGATGTTACTTATATCGTTTAACATCACTGGATGCAGGGAAACAGGTTGGAGGGATCCAACTGGATTCCTCAATATTTATAATACTGTTTGTTTTCATATATTGTGATATATGATATGATACATAATCTGTGATTGATTATGATGACATTGGTCATGTTATTTGGTATTTTAAATACCATATGAAATACTGGAATGTAAAAAGGAAAATTTCAAAGTGAATATTGAAAATGAAATATTTATATATGAAATAAATAGGATATGATAAAAGGTAATATTTAGGAAAACAAATAATGGAAAACATAATTAAGGAAATATTTGGGAAATGAATAGAATTATATAAAAGGATTTATATAAAATAAATAGAATTATATAAAAGGGTTTATATAGAATAAATAGAATTACATAAAGGGAATTATAAATGAGATCTAAGTGTTAAAAATAAAAAGGAGATTTGTATGAATAATTCTACAAATAAAAATATAAACAGAATTTGGGTTTGAGATATTGTTTTTAAATACAGAATCGAACTATTTTGATTATATAAAGAAATATTATTCACATTCTATGTGAAAAATAGATTAAAGTAAATATTTTGCAAATACAATATTATAAAGGAATTTGGGGTTTGAATTAGGAATTTAAATGGAATTACTGAATTTTGAAACTGACAGGAAATTAGTCGAGTTGAATGGCTTTCTATGTATCGATCTGATGTTGGTTTCGACCTTTACGGTTTATACTTGGGAAGTTGTTCTCTTACTAGTTTACGGTTAGAGACTGATAGAGGCGGGACGATATTGATGCGTGAATCAGAAATGGAAACGTTTTCCAAAGTTAATAACGTATATTTTCTAATTTTAGAAAATAAGGAATTTATGAATATATGGAAATGATAAATGGAAAATTGGGAAATGAAATGATGATTGATCGGTAAGATTTTCATTTGGAAATATGACCGTTGTTTGTACACATGTTTTCCCTTGATATTTAAATCACCGACTACCAAAGATTTTGACCATTTCCGTTGTCAATACGGAGAGACCGGGATCAGATATATTATCTGAAAAACCACTCCGTATGGCGTTAGTGTTGCTAATCAAATATGATGAAGATAACTGAAGATGGAGTTATGCAAGGGCTATTCAGTAAATCTTAGATAGAAATTGCCTAAGATAGATTTATAGAACAGTGCCTTCGGGTTGTCCGGTCCCAGGACAACTTGAATGGACGAATGTCTGACAGAGTATATCTGGTAGATCGCGTAAGTTGATCGTTTCAAACGTATTTACGTTGGTGGCGGAGGAATTCGTTTCTCTTAGCTTATACCCGTGGTATTTTTGGGGAAATCAATTTGTGATTTGATGGGTATGACGATGTGGCATTCAAAGTAAATGAAGGAGTGATCTGTTAAAAGATACGTTATGACCTCAAGCCTCATCAACCGGAAAATGACAAAAATTGGGCAGGCAACATGGCTAAGTGGGTCGCACCTAATTAGGGTATATTATCACCATCCAGAGAATATTCATATTTGTTACTTCTTTCAATTCTGTGTCTCCCGGGAACGGTTATGTTGGTATACCAACCGTAAGGTGACATTATATTCAAAACATTTAGGCGAAATGAATGGTCGGTCAAGTATGGTCGAGTTGCAAGATGTTCTTGATGAACTCTAGTGGATTGCTTCTACAGTACACTGATCAGAAGGTGGCTCCACACCTTGTCAGAATTGGAAATCCATTCTCCAATAAGAGCCTGTGGTTTTTGATTGTGTATTATATATGTAGAACGTGAGATGAAAGCATTTTGCTAGATTTCTATTTACTTGATTTAGACATTATTATAATATCAGAAAATATTGATCTTAAGAATTATTTTGGATTATCATAAGGTAAAAACCGTCTGTGTTTATATGCGGATCAGTCGTATGATTATCATTTCTTTGAAAAGGATTTCGAAAAGTTAAACCGAAATGATTTGAGTTTACTCACACCAGTCACATGACTGACCCAAAGTTTATTCTGTTTTGTTTCCCTAAACTCTTGGGTGCCCAATTTTGTACAAGCAGTCAAGTAGTCGGGATTTCACAGATACAATTTGAGGACATTGGAGCAGGAGACTTCAGTGTTAGATATATATAGAGTTATTTCCGCTGTGATACTTGTATGATGTACTCTGATGATGATGATGAATGTAAGTGCAAATGCAGTTTTTTATTTCAAACTATTGTTATAATATATTTCATTCGTTCCGCTGTGAGATTCGTGTTTCATCTCTTGTGATCTTTTTATTCTTCTATTCTAACTTTCTTTCTTTTTATTTCTCACCCTCTAACTTCTTTCTATTAATGATCTGGTATTTCTGATGCTTGATAGTCGACATCGTGTTTTATGTCGGTTTTCTAGGTCGAAAATCCCTAGGTCGTTACAATATTCATACATAAACATTCATAGTCCATTTGCTGGTTGAGCCATAGATATAGCGATCAGTTGAAACTTTAGTCATTGTAACTCTATCTTCATTTGCATCTTCTAGTAGCCCATGTACGTTGGTCAATATCTGCAGTAAACAAATAAAAATGAAGCTAATCAAATTTAAATGCCAATTTTATTAAATATTGTCATATTTAAAGTTATGTCTTACCACGTACAAATGCTCATAAGTCAATGCTCCAAGGATGGCATTATTTGATAGAAATTTTGGTTGCACCCTAACCACACCATGAAATCATAACAACTCCAAATAATCATCAATGCACCTCAAATGTGATTGATTGAATGGAACAGATCGATGACCTTTGATAACATGGGTATGCCACTGCATTCATATGCTCTCTAAAAATTAACAATAAACAAGATCATAAATAGTCGACGTATGGCCTCGACGATCAGTGGTATTAATAAGAGGCATTGGAGATCTAGGTACGCTCTGTACTGGTCCAAATTGTCTCAAAACCTTATTAGGATGGTATTTCTCTACAATATTGAAGAAAAGAATGCACCCGCTATGCGAAACAATATCAGAAAATGGAATACAATCACGTATGTATACATAAGAGTTAATGGTTAACTAATAGATTTTTACAAGCAACAATATAATAACACTTGTACTAAATAAAAATATTAATGCAAAAAAATTATATACTGATTAATCTTAATATTATCAAGAAATATTCTGATAAGTTTAACTAATACATGAATGTTGGAAGACGGATACCATCAAGTAGCTTGTGGTAGATTGTTGTAATAAATCTTCATGGAAGAACGAAAACAGAAAGTGCTCCAATATCCACATCTCAAATCAGCATAAATTACTGCAATCTATTTAACACCTTTATGGTTAGCTAAATCAAGTGTTTAAACATAAATGCAAGTGTCGTTGAACCCTACAAATAAGTATTAACTTCATTCAAATATTTGAATATGCCCAACAGATGCATTGGCACCTGAGACTTACTTTCATCGACAAATGATGTATTACAAAGCAAAAATATATGGTAATCACGAGCATCACCTGTTCGTTCCATAATTTTAACAAACTTAATTTGTACCTCACTTCCTCATTTATCTCCATCTCAGCTTCTTTGCTAATGTTTATGTATTTTGAAACAACTTTAATTGTTTTCTCCATATCACATGTAATATAGGCTCGTCGTTTATTGGGATATGTAATAAAGAAACCATATCATCTAGAATTATAGTTACCACACTAAATGGCATGTGAGTAGCATTGGTTTCAGGATACCACTCCTACAAAAGCGAATATAAGATGTTTTTGTTTCTATCACGACAATGAACAGTTGGAAAAAATCTGGATGATTCAATTATATTTCTAAAAACTATGGCATTGTCCAGAATTTTCCACCTAGCAATCTTATATGCGTGATTAATTGCTATAAGTGGTGCTCGTTCCTAATAAACGAACATTATACTTCGTTATTCAATGAAGAAAAATTAAAATGGTAAGATAGTTAATTTATCAAACCTCGCCTTTCCATATAAGCAATGCAACATGAGTATCGTAATCTATTACAAAATTGGTACACTTTGGACCTCCATCATCTGTTACTTTTTCTCCTTGCTCTGGATTTTCTTTTACTGTTATTGCATCCTCTTTGCTTTCAATTTCATTGGTCTCTGTTCCCTCAGCTCCCCCTCACCATCACCATCTCCACCTCTTCATCACCAACATCACTGGCAGCATCATGATTACTGTCACCAACATTATCCTCACCAACATGTTCATGACCTTGTTTTTCAGCTCGTTCTCCTTCAGTCATTGCTTCAATATCTTATATTTTCTTTACTTATCTTTCTTCTATTCAATCAATCGTATCTGGCTCCTCTGCACAAATATGCATAGAGCAGAAGCAACTGAAAATAGAGTTACATCATTATTTCTATGTTATTGATTTATTATAACAAATAATTCATACTATACACAAAATAAATTACATAATCAAGGTTTAACCATCTCTTAATTACCATTGAGCAATTTTTTTATACAAATCATAATAATTATTTATATATGTAAGTTAATTACCATATTATTATTTTTGCAAATCCGTGCTATGCATAATAACTTAATTATCATAGATGTTGAGACAAGTTCCACATCGGGGAAATTGTAAAAATAAATCATGTATAACTATTAATAGTCCACTCTTCACATTGCCAATTGGTTTTGTGATAATTTGGGTTAGAGAACTCCAAATTATCAGAAAACCAATTAGCAATGTGAAAGTTGAACTCTTAATGTTTATACTTGATTTATTTTATAAATTCCCTGGTGTGGTCAACACGCCCCCGCACGTTTGGCAATCTCGCATGTGGATCTTAGGAGTGACGTGGGAAAGTGTGGCTTGTGCACACGAATTTAAACCATCTCTGATACCATGTTAGACAACCCCAAATTATCACAAAACCTATTGGTAATGTGAAGGGTGGACTCTTAATGTTTATATAGGAATTATTTTGTTTATAAATTCCTCGGTGGGACTTTCAACACACCCACGCAGATGTGACATATCCTGATCCTAATACGTGGCTCTTATTGGGTGACGTAGACAAGTGTGGCAGTTATGTGCACGCGAATTAAACCTGCTCTGATACCATGTTAGAGAACCCCAAATTATCAAAAACAAATTGACAATGTAAAGGGTAACCTCTTAATAGTTATATAGGATTTATTTTACAAATTCTTCGATGTAGGAATTGTCTCAACACATCCCTGCACGTGTGGCATATCCTGAGCCTAACACGTGGATCTTATTGGGTGACGTGGATAAGTGTGGTAGTTATATGCACACGAATTAAACCGCCTTTGATACCATGTTAGAGAACTCCAAATTATCACAAAACCAATTGGCAATGGGAAGGGTGGACTCTTAATAGTTATACAAGATTTATTTTTACAAATTCCCTGGCCCGATGTGGGACTTCTCTCAAGATTTGTAAAAATACATTCTGTATAGCTATTAAGAGTCCACCCTTTACATTTTCAATTGGTTTTGTGATAATTCGGGGTTCTCTAATATGGTATCAGAGGCGGTTTAATTTGTGTGCACATAACTGCCATACTTATCCACGTCACTCAATAAGATCCACGTGTTAGGCTCAGGATATGCCACACGTGTAGGGGTGTGTGGAGACAAGTCCTACATCGGAGAATTTGTAAAATAAATCATGTATAACTATTAAGAGTTCACCCTTCACATTGCCAATTACTTTTGTGATAATTTGGGGTTCTCTAACATGGTATCAGATCAGGTTTAATTCGTGTGCACATAACTACCACACGTGTCCACGTCACCCAATAAGATCCATATGCTAGGATCAGGATATGTCACACATGCGTGGGCGTATTGAAACAAGTCCCAGCGAGGAATTTACAAACAAAATAATTCCTATATAAACATTAATAGTCCACCCTTTATACTGCCAATTAGTTTTGTGATAATTTGGGTTTCTCTAACATGGTATCAGAAATGGTTTAAATTCATGTGCACAAGCCACACTTGCCCACATCACTCCTAAGATCCACGTGTGAGATTGCCACATGTGCGGGGGCGTGTTGAGACAAGTCCCACACTGGAGAATTTATAAAATAAATCAAGTATAAAGATTAAGAGTTCAACTTTCACATTGCCAATTGGTTTTGTGATAATTTGGAGTTCTTTAACCCAAATTATCACAAAACCAATTGGCAATGTGAAGGGTGGACTCTTAATAAGTTGTACATGATTTATTTTACAAATTTTCCGATGTGGAACTTGTCTCAACATCTATGGTAATTAAGTTATTATGCATAGCACGGATTTGCATAAAAATATATGGTAATTAACTTACATGTATAAATAATTATTATGATTAATATAAAAAATTACTCTGTGGTAATTAAGTTAGTATGCATAGCTTAGATGGTTTGATCTTGATTATGTAACTTGCTATGTGTGTAGTATAATTCAGCAGCATAGAAAATAATATTGTAACTCTATTTTCATTTGCTTCTGCTCTATGCATATTTATGTAGATGAGTCGGATACGATTGATAGAGTAGAAGAAAGATAAGTAAAAAAAATATAAGACATTGAAGCAACGACTGAAGGAGAACGAGCTGAAAAACAAGGTCATGGACATGTTGGTGAGGATAATGTTGGTGATAGTAATCATGATGCTTCCAGGGATGTTGGTGATGAAGAGGTGGAGATGGTGAAGGTGAGGGGGAGACGAGTCTAGCGACAAGGGAACGGAGACCGATGGAGTTGAAACCAAAGAGGATGCAATAATAGTAAAAGAAAAGCCAAAGCAAGGAGAAGAAGCAACAGATGATGGAGGTCCAAAGTGTACCGATGTTATAGTAGATTACGATACTCATGTTGCATTGCTTATATGAAAGGGTGAGGTTTGATAAATTAACTATCTTACCATTTTAATTTTTCTTCATTGAATAAGGAAGTATACAATGTTCGTTTATACCACTTATAGCAATTGATCACACAAATAAGATTGCTAAGTGGAAAATTCTAGACAATGCCATAGTTTTTAGAAATATAATTGAATCATCTAGACTTTTTCCGACTGTTCATTGTCGTTATATTAAAAAAATCATCTTATATTCTCTTTTGCAGGATTGGTATCCTGAAACCAATACTTCTCACATGCCATTTAGTGTGGTAACTATAATTTTGGATGATATAGTTCTTTATTACATATCCGAATAAACGACGGGCCTATATTACATATAATATGGAGAAAACAACTAAAGTTGTTTCAAAATACATAAACATTAGCAGAGAAGCTGAGATGGAGATAAATGAGCAAGTAAGGTACAAATTAAGTTTGTTAACGTTATGGAGAGAATAGATGATGCTCGTGCTTACCATATGTTTTTGCTTTGTAATACATTATTCGTTGATGAAAGTAAGTCTCAGGTGCCAATGTGTCTATTGGGCATATTAAAAGATTTGAATGAAGTTAACACTTATTCGTAGGGTTCAGCGGCACTTGCATTTATGTATAAAACACTTTATTTAGCTAGCCGTATAGGCGTTAAGCAGATTGCAGTATATTTATGCTTATTTGAGATGTGGATACTGGAGCACTTTCTGTTTTCATTCTTCCATGAAGATTTATTACAACAATCTACCACGAGCTACTTGATGTGATCCATCTTCCCACATTCACGTATTAGTTAAACATATCAGAATATTTCTTGAAAATATTAAGATTAATTAGTATGTAATTTTTTAGCATTAATATTTTTATTTAGTACATGTGTTATCATATTGTTGCTTGTAAAAATCTATTAGTAAAACTTTAACTCTTATGTATACACACGTGATTGTATTCCATTATATTATATTGTTTCGCATAGCGGTAAGGTTTTGAGACAATTTGGACAAGTACAAAGCGTACCTAGATCTCCAATGCCTCTTATTAATACCACTGATCGTCGAGGCCATACGTCGACTATTTATGATTGTGTTTATTGTTAATTTTTAGAGAGTATATGAATGCAGTGGCATACCCATGTTATCAAAGGTCATCGATCCGTTCCATTCAATCAATCACATTTGAGGTGCATTGATGATTATTTGGAGTTGTTATGATTTCAAAGTGTGGTTAGGGTGCAACCAAAATTTCTACCAAACAATGCCATCCTTGGAGCATTGACTTATGAGCATTTGTACACGGTAAGACATAACTTTAAATATGACAATATTTAATAAAATTTTGCATTTAAATTTGATTAGCTTCATTTTTATTTGTTTACTGCAGATATTGACAAACGTGCATGGGCTGTTAGAAGACGCAAACGAAGATAGAGTTACAATGACTAAAGTTTCAACTGACCGCTATATCTTTGGCTCAACCAACAAATGGACTATGAATGTTTATGTATGAATATTTTAACGACCTAGGGATTTTCGACCTAGAAAACCGACATAAAACACGATGTCGACTATCAAGCATCGGAAATACCAGATCATTAATAGAAAGAAGTTAGAGGGTGAGAAATAGAAAGAAAGAAAGCTAGAATAGAAGAATAAGAAGATCACAACAGATGAAACATGAATATCACAGCGGAACGAATGAAGTATATTATAACAATAGTTTGAAATACAAAACTGCATTTGTACTTACATTCATCATCATCAGAGTACATCGTACAAGTATCACAGTGGAAATAACTCTATATATATATCTAACACTGAGGTCTCCTGCTCCAATGTCCTCCAATTGTATTTGTAAAATCCCAACTACTTGACTGTGGTACAAAATTGGACACTTAAGAGTTTAGGGAAACAAAACAAAATAAACTTTGGGTCAGTCATGTGACTGGTGTAAGTAAACTCAAATCATTTCGGTTTAACTTTTCGAAATCCTTTTCAAAGAAATGATAATCATTTCGGTTTAACTCAAATCATTTCGGTTTAACGTTTCACTGCTAGTAGGTGTGATTCTTTTGGATCCGCTTGAAACTGTGCACATAAACAAACACTCATCATTATATCTAGACGACTAGCTACGAGATACAGAAGAGAACCAATCATGCTTCGATATAATTTCTGGTCAACATTCTTACCATTTTCATCCTTTTCAAGATGTGTAGTTGTACTTATGGGAGTAGGTTTACCAGATGTATTTTCTAATCCGAAGCATTTGATAAGATTTCCACAGTATTTTTCTTGATTTATAAAAATATTGTTCAGAAGTTTTTTGATTTGAAATCCAAGAAAATATGAAAGTTTTCCCATATTAGACATTTCAAATTCTTTGGTCATAATATTTGCAAACTCTTTGCAGAGTTTATCGTTTGTTGAACCAAAGATGATGTCGTCTACATATATTTGGATAACTATAATATCTTTTCGAGAATGCTTAGTAAACAAAGTTTGATCGACTTTGCCTATTTGAAATCCTGAGTTAATAAGATAGCAACGTAGTCATTCATACCAAGCACGAGGTTCTTGTTTTAGACCATACAGAGCCTTCTTAAGTTTGTACACATAGTCAGGATATTTTTCATGTACGAACAAAGGAGGTTGTTCGACATATACATTCTCTTTGATAAATCTATTTAGAAAAGCACTCTTGACATCCATCTGATAAATTTTGAATTTATGGTGACAAGCAAAAGATAATAGGATTCTAATACTTCTAGTCGAGCAACTGGTGCAAAAGTTTCTTCATAATCGATACCTTCTTCCTAATTATACCCTTGTGCTACTAACCTTGCTTTATTTCTGGTGATATTACCTTGTTCATCAGCCTTATTTTTAAAGACCCACTTAGTACCAATAACCGATTGTTCAGTTGGTCTTGGAAAAAGTTCCCAGACATCATTACGCTCGAACTGATTTAGTTCTTCCTACATAGCAATGATCTAGTAATCATCAGTAGCAGCCTCTTTAGGATTCTTATGTTCGATGTTTGAAAGGAACGCGACATGACCCATTTGATTGAGTTGACTCCTTGTTCTGACTTGTGATGTTACTTCTCCTATTATATTTTGAGTAGGATGATCTCTTAATATTCATGGTGGAGATTGCATCCTTGGTGGAGATTGTATCCTTGGTGGAGATCGTAACTCACATGGTTGAGGAATATTTTCAACAACTATTTCCGAGTCAGAATCATTTGTGATGATAGGATTATCAGTGTCTATTGTTTTGTCATCATCTGATATATTTTGAGGATGCTGATAGAACTCATCAAAAGAGACATGAAGTGATTCTTCAATAGTTTTGGTTCTTTTATTAAATATACGATAGGCCTTGCTTCGTTCCAAATAACCGACAAATATACCTTCAACGACCTTTGGATCGAATTTACCGAGATGGCCTTTCATATTTAAAATAAAACATTTAGAACCAAATACTTTGAAGTATGATATGTTAGGCTTTCTTTGGTTACATAATTCATAAGACGTATTCTTGGTGAGAGGTCGAATGGATACACGATTCAAAACATAACAGGCAGCTGCAACGACTTCTGCCCAGAAATATTTTGGTAAAGTATTTCCATTCAATAATGTTCTTGCACATTCTTGTAAGGTTCAATTTTTCCGTTCTATGACTCCCTTTTGTTGTGGACTTCTAGGAAACGAAAAATTATGATATATACCTTTCTTTGTACATAAATGTTCAAATTCATTATTTTCGAATTCTTCGCCATGATCACTCCTTATATTTTTAACTTTAATCCCTTTCGATTTCTGAATTCTCTTGACAAAGGATTTGAAGTGTTCGAAAGTGTCACTTTTGTTTTCAAGAAAATTGTCCAAGTGTAACGAGAGTAATCATCAACAATTACAAACACATATCGACTATGGTTTATTAACTGAACTTGAGTTAGTTCGAATAAATCCATATGCAATAGCTCAGGTGGTTGTAATGTTGATATGACTTTCTTGGATTTAAAAGAAGATTTAGTCAATTTTCCTAATTGACATGCGTCACAAATGTTGTCAACCTTAAAGCTTATTTTGGGTAGTCCTCTAACTAGATCGTTTTTGGCTAGCTTGTCGATAGTTCTAAAGTTTATATGACAAAAGCGTTTGTGCCATAGCTATGGATCATTATCATTAGCTACAAGACACATATCTGAATTATGATTAATGTTCATATTTAGAATATATATATTTATGTCTATATATCCTTCGAAAACTAAATTTTGGTCTTTATCTAAGATACTGCACCTATTATCTGAAAAGGAGATTGTAAAACCTTTGTCGCATAACTGACTAATACTAAGTAAATTGTGTTTCAAATTTATAACTAGCATGACATTTGTAATAAGAGGTAAGTTAGATATACTGCAATTGCTCACATCGCCTTTGCCGATGATATAGCCTTCTGAATTATCTCCAAAAGTGACGGAGCCACCATCTAAGTTTGTAATATTTGTCAATAAGCCTTTGTCCCCAGTCATGTGCTTCGAGCAACCACTGTCCAATATCCACTTTCCTCTTTTCTTAAGTGGGACCTGCAAAAAATAAAATTAAGTCCATCGTACCCACTTTTATCGGGTCCTAAGAGTTAGGTCTTAGGAGTCCAAACCCATACGGGTCCGGTATCCCCTTTATATATATAATTAGAATTGAAATGCACAGAATTCATGAAATGCTGAATATATTTGTTCCTAATCAAACTGTTATTTGTTTTAGAAACCCATATCTTGATAGTTTTGACATTTTTCTTTTTAAAATTCACAATTGATTTTGTCTTGGAATATAATAAACTAAGATTTTTCTTAGCTTTATTATTTTTTATAACATCTTTTTTCTTGAGATGTTTCTTGGTTTCTTGTTTCTTATATCCCAAACCTTGTTTGTTTGAAGCAGATTGTGAACTTTCAATGATCTTTGTCAAATTTTCTCGACCTTTGTTGAAGTTAGAAACATTTTAAGTAATATTATCTAACTTAGTTTGTAAACTAGATTTTTCTAGATCAAGAGTTTTGACTTTTGCCTTTAGCTCATGATTTTCAGTGGTAAGAACATCGTTTTTCTTTTTTTGAGTTTCAATTTCTTGACTCAAAAGAGATAATTGAGAGTCAATATTAGAGGATGATTTTTGAAGTTTTTCAAGTTCTTCTTCTAATATTTTCTTCTTGTCTTTTAACATATCTCGTTCAAACTCTGCTTTATTCAAATTAGCTCTGGCTTCTTTGAGTTGACGTTTCATGTCTTTGTATTTGACTATCAATTCAACATTAATATCGAGTACTTCATCAAATGTAGGAATTTGTACCTCATCTTCTGCTGCCATGAAACAAACATTTGCTTGTTCATCCTCCGTATCATTCTCACTTTCTGATGAAGACGTGTTTGAATCATCTTATGTTACTGAGAATGCTCGTTTCTTTGATTTGTCCTTCTTGTATGTGAACTTGTCATTTTCTGACTTCCTCTTTTCTGGACAATCTTTGTGCATATGCCCCTTTTTCTGGCAGTTAAAACATTCTATAGCTGATGATGATGGTTTATTTGATCCAGTCTTCTTTTTGCTATAACGACTAGCTTTTCGTTGCTTTAGGAATTTCTTGAAACCCTTAGAAATGAATGCCAGATCTTCGTCTTCATCTTTTTCAGCATGGAATGCTACATTTTTCTTTTCTTCTTTCTGTTCCTTTCTAGCCTGCAGATTAGCTTCATAGGACATTAGATTTCCTATCAATTCATCTGGCTTCATGATGGAAAGGTCATTAGCTTCTTCAATTGCCAATACTTTTCCTTCCCATTTACTAGTCAGAGAATGTAGAACTGTCGAAACAACATCAAAATCTGAATATTTTTGTCCTAAACCTATTAGTGCATGGTGAATAGTTTGAAACCGTGAATACATATCATTGATTGTCTCATTCGGCTTCATATTGAAATTTTGAAATTGACTTTTCAGCATGGCTATTTTGGCTTGTTTAACCTCGTTAGTACCTTCGTGAGTGGTTTTTAGCGTTTGCCAAATTTGATATGCAGTGGTACAGATACTAACACGGTTATATTCATTTTGGTCTAATGCACAAAACAACATGTTTATTGCCTTTGCATTTACGCCTGCTGTTGTTTTTTCAGCCAGTGTCCATTCTGAGTAATCAGATGTTGGATTCACTATTTCCTTTTGGGTAGCATTCCAGGAACCATAGCTATTTGATTGCATAAAGAATGCCATACGTATTGCCCAATAACTATAATTGAGACCATTAAATAATGGTTGTGTTGATTGACCTTCTGTGTAAGTGGTAGTGCTGGTGCTTGTGTTATTTTCCATATTACTATAATATATCAAATACTGTGTTACGGTTATATGATGACCGTTCTCTAATACCAAATGAAAGTGTGTGTACATGGATCATGTAATATGGTATATAACAGACAAGTATGAGATAATAACAAATCACAGATATAACAACGGAAAATGCAGTAAAATAGAAAAATCACACCAGAGATTTTTATACTGGTTCAGAGCACCGTCCAGTCCCAGACTTCTATCTGGATTTTCACAAAAACAACAACCTCACTTCACCCGGAGGAACAGGTATACAACACCCGAGCAGATGAACGGGATTTCACGCCTCTAATAACACTGAGGACTTCAACACTTGCCTCTCACAACACTGAGGACTTCAACAAAGATGAATATAATTGTTGTTGACGATATGTGTTCTTAATAACACAATTTTGTCGCTTGTAGTACAGACTTCCTATAATATTATCCTCAAATAGTATATTTGTGTATACGAAGATTTGGAAGTGGATATCTTATTGAATCAAAAGAATATTATATAAATTCTAGGATTCAAACAATATATTGAAGAATATGAGCACTTTAGCACTTAGAGAGTAAGAAATTGAGATCAAGAGAATAAAGATAAAATCAATAGAATTTGGTGATTTGAAATGATGAAATCATGAAGTTTATATAAGGAATAAACAGTTGTAACCATTTGTGTAAAGTTACAAACAATGGTCATGATCACCGGTGAAGAGAAAGAGAAGCAACTCCTAAAGAAATGGAAGTGTCTAAACGAAAGGTTGCTTCTATTTAAAAACGGTCGACAAGTTAAAAAGATCCGGTAGACAAGAATTTGAAAATATATACATTATGTGTATATGTGTGCACGTTTATTGTGCAAACTGAGTGAAAACGGTCGACTGGTCCATTCCCGGGCGGTCGACCGGTTATGCCAAGTTTGCACAATCAATGTGCATATATATACATATTTGTGTGTGTATATATATATATATATTGATTATTTGAGGATAGATTTTAACATGAATAATACTTCTAAATAATCAACTTCTAAAGTAAAATACCATATGTAGATCTTCCTTTCTTGAAATCAATGAATATCTTCTTTTTATCGATCACGGCTATTCTTTTTGTCAGAAATCAAAACTCCGTAAAATTCTTAACTCAACATAAAGGTGGAAGCAGCCCAACCAAGCCAATAAATAAAAGGTTGCAAGTTCCACCGCACCTCCTTAAATGTAAGGTTCAGGACTTAGTTTCATAAATCGTGATAATTTCAAATAAAAGAACTAACGTCTGCCTCGTGGGACAATGCAACACCAAGCAAGTAGGACCAGAAACATGTCGGAAGTACCGACAAACCTGAGCTTGGAGTACCAGCATCGGGCCGGAAGGACCGGCAACCCCAAGTTGGAAGGACCAGCATCATGTCGAAAGGACCGACAAACATGAGCTGGAAGTACCAGCATCAGGCCGTAAGGACCGGCAAACCCAAGCTGGAAGGACCAGCACATACAGAAATCCTAGCCATTAGGCGATTTCCAAACTAATCCCATCCAGACCTGGCATAACAGGTTGAAGGAAAGCTAAGTTCGAATTTGTTGAACAGGGGTGTCTGGTTTAGTTTCGACGATGTTGGATTTATCCAGCTGGAGGAGAAAAAAACTGCGGACTAAATACTGGAAGGAACTATTAATCCAAACTGGAAGGACTAGCACAAAACAGGAATCCCAGCCCAAAAGAGGGTGTCCAATGTAGCCTTTCCGAACCTGGCATGGTCAGGTCGGACAAGGAAAACATTGGATGGAATTCAAACCCAAGACCTTCCCGGGGGCATGTGTTCAATCTGACCTCTGAAGGACCTGTACTACCATGTTAGTGAGTGAAATGATTGAATACATTTAAAAAAAACTCCCCAAGGGGGTCACAAACAGAAAGCATTTCCAGTTGCAAGTACAAACACCGGTCAACAAAGTTGAATTCTCTTAAAATATACTAAGACAAGCTCGTGACATCGATACAGTGGTGAACACAAAAAGTTGGAATACACAAAATAGAAGTCTCGATGCCTAAACCAAAGTTAAAAAGAGTTTAACGGAGTTGATCATGTAGACTCCAAGTAGCTCGTGACGATCCATGGTATGGGGGCAACATAGCTACAACTAGAAGAACTAGTTTTCACCAAACATACCACAGGATCATCACAGCACTTAGCATCGCAACAACAAAGCACTCATAATACAGACTTGCAGTGTAAAGTGAAAAGAAATAGGTGTGGAATGTCAAACATGAAAGTATGACGAAGCTAAAGTAAAAAAGCTTAAGTATTGCAAATCAAAGCACATTTTCATCACAGCAGCAGCGCAAGTCAGATACAAGAGTTTCAGACATAAATGTGTATAAAGTGATAAGCAAGGACCGACACTCGCATATATAACTGGTCTAAATGCAGTGCATAAAAGGAAATAATAGAAAGTAAAGAAAACTAGTCATAAGCGCTACTTCTTCTTCTTCCAATTCTTGGAATCACCAGACCTCAAAGGTGGTTTGTTAGCCTTTGGAGGAGGGGATATATCAGCAAGCTGGTTTCCATCATTAACCACCATGCTGATGGGGCTTTCTTGGGAGGACAAATTGATAGCTCCTCCTTTCCTCCTAATGGTGTGCTCTCTTCTTTTGCGTCCTAAAGCTGACGAAGGCTTTATTTTCTGCTTCTCTGGGTCCTCAGCTTCCTTTTCTAGGATCTCATCGGCATTGTCAGAATCCTCGTCACTAGGGATATAGTCAGCATCGTCATCCAAGTTGGCAAGCGCACTAATCTGGGTATCTTGCGGCCCTGGAGTTTTAGCACCAAGCAAAGATACATCACCTAGAGGAGGAGTAATAGCTGGGGCGGAAGGAATCAACATTAAGGTCGAATCAGTAATAATGGCTTCAGTTGTCGCTATCTTGCCTACAACGAGGGAAGGTTGTGGTGAGATTAAACCTAAAATAGATGAACAATAAGCATAGAATGTTGTTGTCCCAAGAGAAATGCATAGGGAGTCTAAGTATAACATAGCTTGGACATTTTCAGTTTTACCTGTGGCTTCAAGATTCGCTTGAATATTTCTGTGTTCGACCTCATATTTGTCTGCATCATTATCATCTTCCTCATCATCCCCGTTGTGCTCCTCAGTAGTGCCTCCCTCAATATTGTGTTCCTTGGTAACTGCCTCCTTCTCTTTGAGAGCAATATTAGGATCAACAAGAGTTTGCGAACTAGCGGTCTAAGTATTAGCAGGAATATTAGGGACATCAATATTGGTCATATCTTGGGTTTGCTCCTCAGAAGGTCCAACCCTCTCGCTTACCAATCCGCGCACTTTCTTTAATCGAATATTTACCTCAGCTAAGGCTTCGTAGGATTCTTCATTTAAAAGATCTTCAATAAGACCATCTTCATGGTGATCGCCTCCATCAATCTTAAGTACCTCTTCCCAGACAAGAGCTTAGAATTTGAATAAAGTAGCGTCAATACCTACCTTAGCTTTCTTTTAAGCGGCCACGATTTTGGTTTTATCCTCTTTAAGAAATTCAATATTGGAAGTTAGCACGGAAAGAGCCATACTTTGAGAACTAATCTTGTTCTGGAGGGTAGCATTCTCTTGTTGATAAGTAGCAGAAGCATTCCTTTCTATAGCTAGTTGAGATTCAGCAAGTTGTTGAGCAGATTGAGCCTCTTGAACTTGTGTTTCTAGCATGCTTTCCTTCTGTTTTGCAGCTGCATGCTCTTCTTTGAGCCTCTTGTTCTCAGCCTCTAAACCTGCCAGCTTTGTATCTCTTCGAGAAAAAGATGCAATAGTATTTTTCCTGATCTTAAGAACCTTGACCAACTCAGCTTTATCATTGTCTAAGGTGGCAATCTAATCAATGTTTATTCCATTAAGCCTCTGAAGTTCGTGTGCAAAAGTATGCCATAAGCCAGTTGCTTCTCAGCATGGCTTCTGACTTTATCAAACTGAACTTCAAGTTGATTCTTGGTCGTGTCCAATAGTGTAAACATGCGACACTTCAAGGAATCGAATGCTTCAAGAATGTCCCGCTTGTCAGAAGGGTATATATCTAAGTTAAGGTACATCCCTCTCAAACACCAACCCGCGAATCGGTGAGCGAGACTAAAGTCGGTTGGTCCAGGAATATAATGAGGTCTGTTTATAATTGTATGAACTTCAGCGGGAGTTAGAGTGACAGATGGAGAAGCCAGGGACAGTTGATCAAAAGTAGTCTGAATATCTGGCATTGGAATATCTGGCATTGGAAGTTTGTCTGACTTGTGATGCTTCCAAGAGTCACCCTTGCCTTTATCACCCATGTTTCTCTTCTTTTCTACTTTTCTTTTTTGCTTTTCCTCTTCTTCCCTCTACTTTGCCTCCAGTATTTCAAGGTGGCCGTGCCTCCACTGCCTTTGTTGATCAGTCTCAATAAGATCTCGAGTTTGCTGAGGCTAATAGATAGGCTGTGGGCACTGAGATTGGTGGGGTTGCTTTGAGTATTGTGAAGACCAAGGTCGTAGAAGATGCTTTAAATTGTAATATTTGGTGCTCTGTTCAAAACTCTTAGCAAATGAATGACTCATTTCTGAACCTGGAAAAAGGGCAAAGCAAAATTTTAGTACTCAAATTAGAAAGCACCGAAGAAAATTGAAAAGGCATATACATCGCATTGAGAACTTGTAGCACAAGTAAAATGCTTATTAATTTGCATCTAGTAACGAACCCGTGGGTGGTGAATCTAAGTGAAGCCCTATGTCTGCAGGTGTTTTCCCAAGAGGAGGGTGTCGAGATAAGAATGTTTCGATTCTAGTTTTCGTAACTAATGTTGCCGGATCCGAAGTCATAATATCACCCTGGATAAGATCTCTGGTTGAGCTAAGGTCACTTAGATTCCTAAAAGTGTCCAAGATACTTTCCCCTTGAATATCTTGAATAGTAGGGTTGTCGTCAACCTTCTCAGCATCTGATTTATCCTCTGATGTCGCTTCAGCCTCTCCAAACTGCTCGGTTTCCTCTACCAGGTCTGAAGCAGTTTCATCCTCCTCAACTTGTTCGGTTTCCTCCGTAGGAACGAGGATAGTACCTTCCTTATCAGTCTTTTCATACACATTCATAAGGCTGTTACTCTCGCGCTGTTTGAACACCTCTTCCTCAATAGGGATCAATTTGGGCTTAGGAGGTGTCTTACTCCTATCTGCAGGGTCGGAGCACTTCTTTAGAGGAGCTTTCTTAGCAGGGGATTTACCAGTAGTATCTTTCTTTTTAGTCGGATCTACTACAAGGGATCGTGAAGGATGAGGCAAGTGATACCGGCGGAGGAATCCTTCTGTAATCAAAAACTTCCTTCTCTATTCACTCTCATTGACATCTTTTAAAGAATCAAGAAGAGCTTGATCGAGGGCAACATCTTGATCAGAAGGAACTTCTGTAAAATAAAGAACAATTTGAGGATCAAGATTCAAAAGGAAAAAGAAATGAAAACTCTATGTAAAGATGTTCGCCTCCTTCCATCCATTGGCCGTAGAAGTTATCAGGGCACCGGATATAGAAGTATTGGAATGGGAATCCTCGAACACTCTTTACCAGATCAGTAATAATTTTGGAGCCCCGACTTTCGACAAAAATAAATGACGAACGATCCTTCTTCCTCCTTTTAAAAGAATACAATGAACAAATCTCCTAAAAAGTAGGTGTGCACTGCTTAACCCTCATAAAAAGAACATAAAGACCCACTAAAATGAAATAACCATTCGGGTGCAATTGATACGGGGAAATAGCCAAGCGCCGAAGGATTGATTCTAAGTATGGATTGAAGGGAAGAACTGCTCCACTTAATAACATGTGGCGATTAACAGTAACATACCCAATGGGTGGACGATCAACAAAATCCTCCTTCCCCGGGAATTGGGCCTCGTCCTTTTTTGAGAATCTAAATTGTCTGCACATTTACTGACATGAACTGAAGGAAAGAGTTGTTTCATGTCTTTCGAGAGATACATTGTAAGAGGCCGGGTTGAGGAAAATCCTGACTAACGTTCACTCCGGGGACAATAGCTGATGTAGTTTCAGTAACCTGAACAGAACTTCCCACCTCACTGGACTTAGTTGCTTCCTCAGGATTTTGACGTGACTATTGTCTAGTTACCATTTCATCATAAATAGTTATATTTGAAAATAAATCATAGGTATGTGCTTCCTAACTCAAAGGATGAATGATATGCATAATTATATGTGTTATCACACATGTGAGGCTTGGGATATACGATTAGCATGTAATAATTAACTAATTCAAGTATCGTTAACAGTTGATTCTAAAATTACCATATTTGTGTAGGGAGTGTTTAATCTAACTATAAACGATAAAAAAAACAATCCTATGCAAATGTGTCGTTCAATCTAAATCATAATTTACACCACATGTTTATTCTTAACTTTTTATGCTAATCCGTTGTTGATGTGAGCGCTCAACAGCAAAATAATAGCTCAAAAACATGCAAGTGCTTTAGTTATTGCAGGTTAAGCAGTGTAAGAAAAACCAACAATCATTACAGGCCTTAAATAAAAGAAAATCGTCAAATAATGTGATTATATCAACCCAATATGGTTTGAGCGTACTCAAACCCATACTAGGTCGAGCACGACCGACTCCAATGAGGGTCGAGCATGCTCGAGCCAATATTGGGTCGAGCATGTTCAAGCCCAAACTGGGTCGAGCATGACCAATTCCAATGAGGGTCGAGAAAGCTTGAGCTAATATTGGGCCGAGCATGACCGAACCCATATGGGTCAAGCATGCGCGAGCCCAGACTGGGTCGAGCGTGACTGACCCATATGAGGGTCGAGAATGACCCGCTCGAGAAGACATAATGAGGGATTGCAGAATTGTGTCGGAGGCTTCCTTGATGATCAGAACTACGTCGCTATGCAAATGTGACTTAATTCCAACTCAAGTTCGCAAACAACAAAAGGCAAGCAGTGTTCAAGGCAAAAGTCACTATGGCAATGGCTAAAATGCACAAAAGTCTGGAGATTGCTTGCAACCAAAATATAATCGGTAAAAACAAAGCATGGTGCTACAGCAAATATGAGTTCAAATGTCGATTCATGTGCAAGACCAAGTTGAAACAGTGAATCGGCATGAAGAATCGCTGCATTAAGTGGTCATTCTGCACACACAATTTGTGAAAGTGATCATGCATCAAAGTTTAATCATCAAAGCCAAAATTCATAGAAACTACACTATCAACTTCAATCGGGACTATATTTCGCAAGCTGAAACATAAATTGCAAGACAGTCAAGTTCCAATGTACAAGCAAATCAACAAAGTGAATAAGGTTTCATGTCACAAGCATTTTGTCAAATACCTTATGTGCATCGAATACAAGTTAAAACTTAGGGGAATCTGTATGATTCAAAAATCCTCAAACACTCATATACACATCTTTAACCCCAATTCAATCAAATCCATTCCAAATTCCAACAATTACAGCCCCAAAAATTCAATTCAAATTCGAACCGTACTCAAGACATTTCGGCTCAGAACCCTAGATCTCTACAAAGAAAATCAATGAAATTAACATGGAATTAAAAAGGAAATCACCAACTGTGAGCTCGGCGCTTTAAAATTAAAGGAGGAATCCCAATTTTCTTCGAAACCAATAGTGCTTTGCAATGAACTATTGATGGATTTGGGGAGCTAAGTGATAGTTATTGTGAATCCAATTAGGGAAGAAACATACTGAGATAAACTGGTGCGAAATTCTTCAGAGAGGACGAGTTGCCGCCGTAAAATCACTTTCTTCAGTTAGGGGAGAGGAAATGCGGATATGAAGGCCCAAGAGATAATATAAAGAAAGGAATACGAATGGGCTCGCTCGACCCGTGGAAGCATGTATGGGCTCGGTCGTTCATACGTACGTGCGATTGAACCATGGTAATGTGCACGAGTCATGTGCACGAGTCCAACGTGCTCATATTTATGCGCGTCTGATCCATGATGATGTAAAGACTCAACCCTTGCTTTAATATGTTCAACCATCCCATAAAAAATCAATCTATCAGGCTGTGTCGAATTCGTTCATTTCAAAGCTTGTAATTTTCACACATTAAAAATTACAAACTTCGAGGGGCAAATGTTTATCCATACAAAATTACGTGCATACCGATAGATTGAGTTTACACTAAAGTGATGGGTTATGCATTAACATTATGGTCGGTCGAGCAATCTAGGTGTCGCACACTACAAAGCTCACACATTACCCTGGAAGAGCAATATGAGGGTCAAGCATAAGCAGGCTTGGTCATGCATTACAGTTGTTAAGCAATCATGACCCGGTCGCACATCACTTGGCTCGCTCCCGCATTACTTGGCTCGCTCGCCCATCATTAATGTAACGGCCCATATTTTTAACCATTTAATTTAATATTTAATTTTGTTTTAAATATCGATTTGGATTTAAATGGTTTGAATTTAATAATTTTTAATATTATATTAGTTTAAATAATAAAATGATAATTTAATTTCGAAATGATCAAATTTGGCTGAATTTGCAAAGTTGTTCGATTTGGTAATATAATATGATTTGTTTATAGTTTAACTTCAAATTTTATTAACGATTTCGATTATAAATGATATCTAAACATTTAATTTATAATTTAATTATATAACGAGCTGCAATGATGCGGTAGTTCGTAATATTACGTTTTGAACTTTAAATAGTCGTACATAATCCAATATGAGTCGGATTTCTTCGAAACAAGAAACATCCGAATCTACTTGATAATAATTTTCTAATAAAGCAGAAAAATCGAGTTTTCATAGAGTAGATTTTGTTTTAATCCAAACCAAAATTTCAAATAGTAGCTATGGAATTCGTTTATATAATATAACAATTTATTACATATAAATAAAGGGTTTTTAATTTATTAAATATCATTTTGGTTCAGAATTCAACCCGCAATATTTTATTTTGAAATTATGTGAAAATCTGTTCAGATATGGCCAATGATAATATTTTAATATTATTATATTGAGATACTTTAAAATTGATTTATTTTAATTTAAATCGGGCAGTTAAAAAGGGACTTTGCTCAAACGATCTCCGTTTTCTGTGAAACAAATTTTATTGGGACTATAACAGCTAATTATTGCTACATTTCAAGTTTCACGCAAATCGGAGTTATTCTGTGAGCATGGAAAAAGAAAATCTAAATAAATCGACCGTTTTGATTCGAACAGACACTATTTTTGCAAACGGACTCGGAATTCGACGAAACAAGATTCATTAGGACGGTAAATTCAAATTATACGACGATGACCATTTTCGTCGTGATTGGAGTTTGTGTGTGACCACGGTAACCAATAAACAGTGTTTTGAAATTACGATAGGTACGAATAAAAATCGCTAGTCATATCAATAAAAATCTTCGTCCAAATCAAAGATTATATATTTAAAATATTAAAATAATATAATACAAATTATATTTTTACCTATAAATAAACCTAATGTGATCCCTAAATTGGCAAAACACTCTTTTCCTTTTTCCCGTTCCATTTCATACTTCAACCCATCCAATTCTTCAGTAAGATAGCCACTTCTAAATTCAAGAATAATTTCATTAAAATTTCTATAAATCTAACTAATTACATGGGTGGATTGCTGTTAGACCAAGCTTCAATTTCATGTACAAATTATACGACTTGATCAAACATTTAGAGGACCTTTTCTTTTAAATTGTAAGGTTAAGGTCAGCAGTGGTTTTGTCTCGTTTCCGGCGATTCCTGGAAGAGTTAGTTTGAGCTGGTTTAGGCGGAGGTAAGTGAGAGTTAGGCGAAGACTTTGGCAGTGGTGCGATGGCTTCCAGTACACTGACGAGGTCGAAAAGGAGAGGTAAATAGTTTGGGGTTGTTTTTGGTTATAGTGGTGGTGGTGGAGCTATGGACCACTGGAGGCAGCCAGAGTTGGTCGAGTAGGAGGCCTGAGGGACGGTGAAGGTTTCGATAGGGCCTGAGGAGGGTCTGACACCCTTGTTCATCGGTGGCGGTGGTTTAAAGCCAGTGGTTTGGTTCGTGTTGTTTTTTGTAGAATTGGGTTCAGTTTGGTCTGTGGTTGAGCTGAGGAGGAGCACCGGAGTTTATGGCGACGGTCTGAGATGGAAGGCTGGACAGAGGCGAGGCCGAGGAGGGGGTTGCGGCAGCCGGTAATGTGCCAATGGTGGTGCAGTTGTTCGGATGCTGTAGGAATAATACTCGGGTTTTCTATTTCAAAAAAATTATAAAAGGGCATCAGGTTTTCTGGTTTGGGAAGATGGTTTAATCGGTGGTCAACGCATGAGGTGGGTGGTTTGCAGAGGACATGGCAGGAGATTAGGGGATAAGGTAGTAATAATAATGTACTTATCAGTTTTAAAGTTAATTAGTTAAGGATAAGGTGTTATTTAGTTAACATATATCGTTATATTAATCAAAATTGTATACTGTAGATAAGGGTATTTTATCTTCAGAAGAAAGGGAATGTAACGAACTGGGATTTTCGACTCCGAAAATCAACATCAAACTACCGTGTTGACCATTCAGACATCGAACATTCCAGATCATTAATAGAAAGAAGTTAGAGGGTGAGAATAGATAAGGTAGAAATATTGAATAGAAGAAGAAGAAGAATAACACCACAACACAGAGTCTCACATCGCAGCGGAACAAAATATAATACAGAAATAACCTTTATTGAAAGCTTTTGAAATACTTACAATATCAGAGTACACATCTGGACAGTGATACTAATCTGTCCTCATATAACACACAGCGGAATAATAATATCATACGTCTAGACTCTTCCAGCTCGTCTCTTCACAGCAGTCGATAACCTGAACCTGTACACTCCGGGCTAACCCGAGCATTTACAAAACACCGGGTCAGTCTGGTGAACCAGAGTGAGATAAACTCGCACAGTATTAAAGGTGATCATCCAACTCGATTTTTTAAGTTCAAAAATCCTTTCGAAACAAAAGGATAATCGTAAGACCAAATCCACACATAAATACGGACGGTTTTTACCTTACGATAACCCAAAACATTTTTGAAATCAATATCTTGTCTGATATTATAATAATGTCTAAATACAAGTAAATAGAATCTAGTAGAACGCTTGCATCTCACGCTCTACATATATAGTATACAATCAAAACTCGCAGGCGCTTATTGGAGATTGGATTCCAACTTGACAAGGTATGGGTCCACCTTCCGATCGTGTATCTCTAGAGACGAATACACTGGGTTCAACAAGAACTTCTTGCAACCCGGCCCTCACATGACCGACCACTCATTTCGCTTGAGTGTATCGAATGTATATCACCGACGGTTGGGATCAGCAACCGTCTCCCGACAAGGGACAGCATCGAAACATAGATTTAAGAAACAAATAGGATTTCCTCTAGATAGGTGATCATACACCCTAATGGGAGCGACCCACATAGCCATGCTGCCTGCCCGATTTTTGTCATTTCCCAGTTGATGAGGCTTGAGGCCAGAATTAACTCTTGACAGCTGGTCACCATTCACTTTGAATGCCACATCGTCAGATCCATCAGATATCACTAATTGACGTCCACAAAAATACTCTAGCTGAAAGCTAGAGAATGGCAATTCCCTGCCAACAACTATCGTACGTTTGAAGAAATCAACGTACGTGATCCTTCGGAAATACTCTGTCAGACATTCGTCCATATACGTCATCCAGGAACAGGATGAACCGAAGGCACTCTCCTACTGCATCCATATAGGAATCACCCCATGGATCAATAGCGAGAAGTCCTTGCAACCCGTAGATTCCAACCACGACAGAATCACATCTTTCCTCTGCTTGCCAGGCCGAGAATATTAGTGGTTCTTCCGTTTATGAAAACCCACGGTCTTCAATGCTCCATCTCGATCATCTTCTGAGATCTTCACGTATTTGTTGGTTGGAATGGTTTTCGAATATAAATTCGATCCCGGTCTTTCCATACCAACAATCGTATTGGCCAGATTTGATAGTCGGTGTTTTAACTATCAAAATAATCTGTGTTTCAATCATGACACTCCAATGAGTTCACTGGTTCAGTATTTTGCATCATTTGGCCTTTGACAATCTAATTTCCTTTTTGTTAAATTGAAACTTCCAATTCTTTTTATATTCAAAAAATACGATATTTGAATAACTCAAATCGATTAACTAACATTCGTCTTAACTCCATTTGCTTGACTCTAGATCGCAGCGATCACAATGGTTACGCCTGATTCCCTCAGGAAACATCCGACCGCCGTAGGCTATCTGCAGCCCTGCGAATTTCGCTAGCAGTCGTACGAAATGGCAACTTAGCCGAATAATTATGTTTGTCTAACTCTATCTCGAATAACTATATTCTTATATACTAATGTCCTCAGAATCATTACGTTATGATACTTAGTAAAATAACTTATAACCATATATGATTTTCACTCAATTCCCCTTTCAAAACATTCGTTGTATTACCATGAACCTCTTTTACGATCGCCAACTAATATCATCTTCAGATAATCCCGATGTTGTTCAAGTTGGGGTATTTTAATTACCTCTCAGACCTTGATCAAACAACGTTCTTACCCTCAGATGAATATCAGTTGTAATCACAAAAATCAATATTCCCATCGTAACTTAGATTTGGTTAGACAACTCTATGATCCACTTCTTTATCCAAATTCTCTTAAACCAATCTAATTAACCATTTCCCACTTTGGGAATCTCATTCCACATTTACCCTTCCCTACTCGATCTCATTTTCAAAAAAAATGTTAATTCAATATTAACAGTTTAACACTTTGAATCTCATTTAAATACTCTGGTTTATCTTAAACCCTTTTTCGAAATCTCCTTCGACTTAATTCAAATGATTAAGTAATATTTACTTCAAGCTCTCATTCTCGCTAAAAATTCCTTTTATAACTTCGTTATAAAACTTAGGTTTAAAATAAAACCTATTCATGAACTCCTCATTTCGCTTGATCAAATAATTACCCAAGCTAAACCATTCGGCTTATTTCTTATTTCCGTACTTATCAATCTGATTAACTTTCTAAAATCACTTAATAATAAATCAAAGTCTTAAATAGGTAAACTATTCATTTATTTCTCTTTATATAACTTTTATTCAAAATGGTATTCAAAAATCTATTTCTAGTTATAAAATAAATTTTATAACTGCATCTCTATCGATTCACCTGACGGTGAATCAATATTGTAACCCGATTGATTTTTAAAGGCCATACTCTGCCAAACACTTAACCAATATCGCCCATTGGTTTAAACCAAACAGATGTTGAATATTAAATCAATAATCAACTATCAAACCAATCACACAAACAGATCAGTTCATATATGATCATATGAAAATAAATAATACATTTGAGGAATCCGGTTGGATCCCTCCAACCTGTTCTCCCTTGTATTCAAAACGGTTATCACAAACCAGGTCAAACAATTCCATTTAACTGATATATCATAGCAATTAGCAACCATCTTATATCAACTAACCAACAAAACATTTTCATCAGTTCCTCCAGTTCAAACGAAAACACGTTTATTTTATAAACGTGACCAACCAAGGTGAGTTACCTTTATTGGAATCAATCGTTAAAAATAACGATTTGGTATTTCACTGAAATTAAACACAGTTTAATTTCGTCAGTTCAATCAACAAACCAATGTATAACTAGCAAATAGGCAACCATCAGCAAGCAGAGCACACAAAATAAAAACACCCAATTTATATAAAATATAAAAAGGGTAACTGAGTGAGTTTAACTCACCTTGAGTTGGTTTGTGGTTTTCACGGCTCGTTTCAGTTAAATTAACAAGTGTTAAATTTAACTGATACATCCAGTTGATTCCAATCGAGTCAGATTTATTCCAGGATGTAGATCTCGACGAGTGAGTCTAACGGCTCTTGAATCATCCAATTCTGGTCACAAATGGATTAGTTATCAATTGTTTGGCGATGTGGTTTTAATAAACTAGTTCAAACTTTTCAATTATAACTTAATATAAATATAACTAATTACTTTTGATATGCGAAAATACTTTTCCAACAGAATTTAATTGGTCCTATTTTCCTTAACACTGCTTTACGCGGCATCATACTGTCCCAGGTTCCTCACGTGTTTTCATCGTTCAATCTTCTGGCGGTCCTTCTACAGAAATAAATCCTGCACCCATTATTCAATTAGTTATAAACAATTTAGTAATTTACTACATAATTAACAATTTAAATCACGCTTAGTTTAGTTTAAGGATATACTGCAATATCATTTGTTTCGTTCACTTCTTTCTTGACGCGATGTTGCTTCCTTCTACCCCAAAACCTGACTGTCGCACACCCCAATTTCTTCGATGCTCACGTTGGCACGCACCATCCATCACTCTCCTCCCATGCAGCCCTTCCAGTCACGTTGCTTCTTCCCCTTTTGCTTTCCAGTTCGCACTTTTGTTTTGTGTTTCCTTTTTTTTTTTTTTTTTTTTTTTTTTTTTTTTTTTTTTTTAGCTACAGGATATAGCTTTCCCATAACCGCCACTTCATGCTGTCCTTCCCACATTGCCTTGCAGTCCGCCCCTTTCCTTCTTACTGTCTTCACCGTGCCTTTCCCCCTCCCATGCTACAGCTAACGCAAGCCCTTCCCACCTGTAACTCCCCACAACAACCCCCCTTCTTTCGAATGGTACACCAAAAGGAAGCACCCAGCTTCATTACTTTAACATCATACATCCGCATGCTCCTTGCTCCACTCCCAGGCACCACGTCCGCTCATAATCCCTTCACGTTATATTTTTTTTTTTTTTTTTTTTTATAAATCAGCTTGCGTTTTTACATTCAGTACTGAAGCAAGGAAACGAAAACCAAAGGAGGAGCATGTTTATATAGGTTTGAAGAACCGTGGGTGGCAAGCAAGTATAGGGTATGGGTCTACTAAAAAAAGAATAGGGACGGGTCTCGAGAATTACTTGGTCGGCACGGTTCTAGAAATGTCAATTTCATGACGTACAGTATAACATGGATGACTGAGACAATGGATGCTCTGTTTTGAAAATGAAGGGATTTGTAGCAGTGGAAGCACATGTGCGGATCTATGCTACTGTGTAAATTAATTTGATTAATATATTATTATTTTAATTTAACGAAACTTCGCGTTGAAGTAATTGATAAAACTACCTCAAACAATTTCTGTTTACTGATAAAAAGACTAATCTTGGTGTAAACAGGTATTCCGGACCCAATGGGACAAGTTTCGTCGAAATCCGAGATCGTATGAAAAAAATTCCTTTATGAAACCAGAAATGAACACACGTTAAATTTTTCTGCGGTCACCAGATAAATCGAATCAACTTGAAACTGCGAACATCGACAATAACTTTTCGATACGAACCCAATGGCACTAATTTCGTCGCATTCTGAGACTGTTGCCCCGGTAAGCTATTTTTACCCTGAATCGCCCTACCCTTTTTAACGCCAAATTTCTCGATCTCTAAAAATAACAAACTATATACTTATTCTGACTCTAATCGACGATACGAACTCAACGGAACTGGTTTCGTGGCCTAATTCGATCGTCTTCTCAAGTTACACTCAAATACCCCTTTTTATTTATTTAAATACGCGCTATAGAAATTGAACGGGCGTTTATGGTTGCCGTGGTCACATACGACATCGGTTTGCCACGCCATTTAACATCGTGCAATAATTTAACGATACGGTTCTAATGAAACCGATTTCGTCGAAATCTGAGTCCGTTTGCAAAACGGCCATTTTAAAGGTCGATAATTTAATAACGATTTTCCATAGCGACTATTTCAAAATTTGATTTGGCCATAAATATCAACCTATAGCACGAAATCTAGATTTTTCTCTTTCATATGAAAATTATCATCAATCCGGTTCCAACGTGTCTTGTTTCACAGAAATCCGACTTATATCGAATCCTGTATTCTCAGTTGAAGTTCAAAACTCGAATTTACGAACTGCACGCCATTTTCAAGCTCGATTTTATATTATATATACATTATAACGTTCAACTTCGTTTCAATAACGAATTAAATTTTAAATTCCATTAATATTCCCAATATAATATTTAAAACTACTTTAAATATTTGACGGCCAAAATGCGGGTCGTTACATTCTTCCCCCCTTAAAATAATTTCGTCCTCGAAATTGCTAAGGTAAGAAAGAACGTTATAAACTTATTAATTTCAAATCTAATTTTATATTAAATTAGAAACCAATTCAATACTGTGAATAAATATTTTCAAAAATATCGAAAATTTTCTAACACTTTAAATTTTCGAAAAATTTCGCCAGCACCTCCTTTGTACGGCTCAATCGGTACAACTCCAATTCGCCTTTCTAAGCCTACTCCAATCCAAAAGAAAATAAACAGCCAAGCGGCTTGCCAAATAGGCTCATAAATCACCAATCCCATATAAAAATAAATGTGTACCTTTTTGTCGGGCACATCATTATATCCTTTCCATCTGCTGCCCTGTCAGCTTATACAAATGCATTCCCAAACGAAATTCCACTTTTATCCTCTGGACCAAATCCTTTACGTGTTCAATCCAAATTTCATTCTTAACTCAATTTCCATCCGTTATCCATTCCAACTCTTAACTTGCCAGTCCAACACCATTTCAGATTCCTGTCTCCAAATCCCAAATCTGATTCTACTTGATATATATTGTATCCCGATTCAATTTCCAGTTAATTGGTTTCAATTCAATTCATATTTGCTTTCACAAATTTCTATTTTGTTTTGTTTTGTTCAAACAATTTCCCTGGGAGTTTCAAACAGTTCAGCTTTTTCAAAAATCAAATATTCCCTTTCAGGGTTCAAAACAACTTGTCTTTCCCAAAGCAATTCAAAACAAAATTTTGGTAGTAATCCGTCACTTAGAACTCGGAAATGCACACTGATGATGTGGCCAGCATCCTCAGAGTTACTCCCCAGCTATCAAAGTGAGTTCAATACTATGTCACTTTCAAAACCATTTCTAAACACTTTCATTTTGAAATCTTTTTCAAAATATCCTTTTCAGTGCTTGTAACAAAATTAAAATCTCCCAGGATTTTAAAATTATCATATATTCAATTCAAGTTCATTTGCAGTCACCTTTCCCACTTTTGGGAGTTTTAACTTCCAATTCTAATTTAGATTTAAGATTTAATTCATCTGATTCCATATTATACGAATTCTAATTGGTTATTTATATAACCATTTCAATTATAATCTTATTTGATTATAATAACAAACAACACACCACATATATTATGATATTTCCAACATATATATTTCCTTTATATCAAAATATAATTTGGGTAAAATTATTTCATTTACCCCCTTTCAAAAACATACTGTGTCGAATTATTCTGTTCAAGAGTTTAGAAACACTTATCGACATAGTTTGCATTACTGTATCGACCAGAATTCATAAACTACTCGACAAACCAATCAACACAATATAAACAGTTTTTATATCAATTTACAAATACGCGCTCATATATATACACTCAAACTCAATCTAGGGTATTACTAACCCCATCTCTACTGAGTCACGCCACAGAGCCAAGGTAATTACTTAACCTTAAGCTCTGATACCACTGTAACGAACTGGGATTTTCGACTCCGAAAATCAACATCAAACTACCGTGTTGACCATTCAGACATCGAACATTCCAGATCATTAATAGAAAGAAGTTAGAGGGTGAGAATAGATAAGGTAGAAATATTGAATAGAAGAAGAAGAAGAATAACACCACAACACAGAGTCTCACATCGCAGCGGAACAAAATATAATACAGAAATAACCTTTATTGAAAGCTTTTGAAATACTTACAATATCAGAGTACACATCTGGACAGTGATACTAATCTGTCCTCATATAACACACAGCGGAATAATAATATCATACGTCTAGACTCTTCCAGCTCGTCTCTTCACAGCAGTCGATAACCTGAACCTGTACACTCCGGGCTAACCCGAGCATTTACAAAACACCGGGTCAGTCTGGTGAACCAGAGTGAGATAAACTCGCACAGTATTAAAGGTGATCATCCAACTCGATTTTTTAAGTTCAAAAATCCTTTCGAAACAAAAGGATAATCGTAAGACCAAATCCACACATAAATACGGACGGTTTTTACCTTACGATAACCCAAAACATTTTTGAAATCAATATCTTGTCTGATATTATAATAATGTCTAAATACAAGTAAATAGAATCTAGTAGAACGCTTGCATCTCACGCTCTACATATATAGTATACAATCAAAACTCGCAGGCGCTTATTGGAGATTGGATTCCAACTTGACAAGGTATGGGTCCACCTTCCGATCGTGTATCTCTAGAGACGAATACACTGGGTTCAACAAGAACTTCTTGCAACCCGGCCCTCACATGACCGACCACTCATTTCGCTTGAGTGTATCGAATGTATATCACCGACGGTTGGGATCAGCAACCGTCTCCCGACAAGGGACAGCATCGAAACATAGATTTAAGAAACAAATAGGATTTCCTCTAGATAGGTGATCATACACCCTAATGGGAGCGACCCACATAGCCATGCTGCCTGCCCGATTTTTGTCATTTCCCAGTTGATGAGGCTTGAGGCCAGAATTAACTCTTGACAGCTGGTCACCATTCACTTTGAATGCCACATCGTCAGATCCATCAGATATCACTAATTGACGTCCACAAAAATACTCTAGCTGAAAGCTAGAGAATGGCAATTCCCTGCCAACAACTATCGTACGTTTGAAGAAATCAACGTACGTGATCCTTCGGAAATACTCTGTCAGACATTCGTCCATATACGTCATCCAGGAACAGGATGAACCGAAGGCACTCTCCTACTGCATCCATATAGGAATCACCCCATGGATCAATAGCGAGAAGTCCTTGCAACCCGTAGATTCCAACCACGACAGAATCACATCTTTCCTCTGCTTGCCAGGCCGAGAATATTAGTGGTTCTTCCGTTTATGAAAACCCACGGTCTTCAATGCTCCATCTCGATCATCTTCTGAGATCTTCACGTATTTGTTGGTTGGAATGGTTTTCGAATATAAATTCGATCCCGGTCTTTCCATACCAACAATCGTATTGGCCAGATTTGATAGTCGGTGTTTTAACTATCAAAATAATCTGTGTTTCAATCATGACACTCCAATGAGTTCACTGGTTCAGTATTTTGCATCATTTGGCCTTTGACAATCTAATTTCCTTTTTGTTAAATTGAAACTTCCAATTCTTTTTATATTCAAAAAATACGATATTTGAATAACTCAAATCGATTAACTAACATTCGTCTTAACTCCATTTGCTTGACTCTAGATCGCAGCGATCACAATGGTTACGCCTGATTCCCTCAGGAAACATCCGACCGCCGTAGGCTATCTGCAGCCCTGCGAATTTCGCTAGCAGTCGTACGAAATGGCAACTTAGCCGAATAATTATGTTTGTCTAACTCTATCTCGAATAACTATATTCTTATATACTAATGTCCTCAGAATCATTACGTTATGATACTTAGTAAAATAACTTATAACCATATATGATTTTCACTCAATTCCCCTTTCAAAACATTCGTTGTATTACCATGAACCTCTTTTACGATCGCCAACTAATATCATCTTCAGATAATCCCGATGTTGTTCAAGTTGGGGTATTTTAATTACCTCTCAGACCTTGATCAAACAACGTTCTTACCCTCAGATGAATATCAGTTGTAATCACAAAAATCAATATTCCCATCGTAACTTAGATTTGGTTAGACAACTCTATGATCCACTTCTTTATCCAAATTCTCTTAAACCAATCTAATTAACCATTTCCCACTTTGGGAATCTCATTCCACATTTACCCTTCCCTACTCGATCTCATTTTCAAAAAAAATGTTAATTCAATATTAACAGTTTAACACTTTGAATCTCATTTAAATACTCTGGTTTATCTTAAACCCTTTTTCGAAATCTCCTTCGACTTAATTCAAATGATTAAGTAATATTTACTTCAAGCTCTCATTCTCGCTAAAAATTCCTTTTATAACTTCGTTATAAAACTTAGGTTTAAAATAAAACCTATTCATGAACTCCTCATTTCGCTTGATCAAATAATTACCCAAGCTAAACCATTCGGCTTATTTCTTATTTCCGTACTTATCAATCTGATTAACTTTCTAAAATCACTTAATAATAAATCAAAGTCTTAAATAGGTAAACTATTCATTTATTTCTCTTTATATAACTTTTATTCAAAATGGTATTCAAAAATCTATTTCTAGTTATAAAATAAATTTTATAACTGCATCTCTATCGATTCACCTGACGGTGAATCAATATTGTAACCCGATTGATTTTTAAAGGCCATACTCTGCCAAACACTTAACCAATATCGCCCATTGGTTTAAACCAAACAGATGTTGAATATTAAATCAATAATCAACTATCAAACCAATCACACAAACAGATCAGTTCATATATGATCATATGAAAATAAATAATACATTTGAGGAATCCGGTTGGATCCCTCCAACCTGTTCTCCCTTGTATTCAAAACGGTTATCACAAACCAGGTCAAACAATTCCATTTAACTGATATATCATAGCAATTAGCAACCATCTTATATCAACTAACCAACAAAACATTTTCATCAGTTCCTCCAGTTCAAACGAAAACACGTTTATTTTATAAACGTGACCAACCAAGGTGAGTTACCTTTATTGGAATCAATCGTTAAAAATAACGATTTGGTATTTCACTGAAATTAAACACAGTTTAATTTCGTCAGTTCAATCAACAAACCAATGTATAACTAGCAAATAGGCAACCATCAGCAAGCAGAGCACACAAAATAAAAACACCCAATTTATATAAAATATAAAAAGGGTAACTGAGTGAGTTTAACTCACCTTGAGTTGGTTTGTGGTTTTCACGGCTCGTTTCAGTTAAATTAACAAGTGTTAAATTTAACTGATACATCCAGTTGATTCCAATCGAGTCAGATTTATTCCAGGATGTAGATCTCGACGAGTGAGTCTAACGGCTCTTGAATCATCCAATTCTGGTCACAAATGGATTAGTTATCAATTGTTTGGCGATGTGGTTTTAATAAACTAGTTCAAACTTTTCAATTATAACTTAATATAAATATAACTAATTACTTTTGATATGCGAAAATACTTTTCCAACAGAATTTAATTGGTCCTATTTTCCTTAACACTGCTTTACGCGGCATCATACTGTCCCAGGTTCCTCACGTGTTTTCATCGTTCAATCTTCTGGCGGTCCTTCTACAGAAATAAATCCTGCACCCATTATTCAATTAGTTATAAACAATTTAGTAATTTACTACATAATTAACAATTTAAATCACGCTTAGTTTAGTTTAAGGATATACTGCAATATCATTTGTTTCGTTCACTTCTTTCTTGACGCGATGTTGCTTCCTTCTACCCCAAAACCTGACTGTCGCACACCCCAATTTCTTCGATGCTCACGTTGGCACGCACCATCCATCACTCTCCTCCCATGCAGCCCTTCCAGTCACGTTGCTTCTTCCCCTTTTGCTTTCCAGTTCGCACTTTTGTTTTGTGTTTCCTTTTTTTTTTTTTTTTTTTTTTTTTTTTTTTAGCTACAGGATATAGCTTTCCCATAACCGCCACTTCATGCTGTCCTTCCCACATTGCCTTGCAGTCCGCCCCTTTCCTTCTTACTGTCTTCACCGTGCCTTTCCCCCTCCCATGCTACAGCTAACGCAAGCCCTTCCCACCTGTAACTCCCCACAACAACCCCCCTTCTTTCGAATGGTACACCAAAAGGAAGCACCCAGCTTCATTACTTTAACATCATACATCCGCATGCTCCTTGCTCCACTCCCAGGCACCACGTCCGCTCATAATCCCTTCACGTTATATTTTTTTTTTTTTTTTTTTTTTTTATAAATCAGCTTGCGTTTTTACATTCAGTACTGAAGCAAGGAAACGAAAACCAAAGGAGGAGCATGTTTATATAGGTTTGAAGAACCGTGGGTGGCAAGCAAGTATAGGGTATGGGTCTACTAAAAAAAGAATAGGGACGGGTCTCGAGAATTACTTGGTCGGCACGGTTCTAGAAATGTCAATTTCATGACGTACAGTATAACATGGATGACTGAGACAATGGATGCTCTGTTTTGAAAATGAAGGGATTTGTAGCAGTGGAAGCACATGTGCGGATCTATGCTACTGTGTAAATTAATTTGATTAATATATTATTATTTTAATTTAACGAAACTTCGCGTTGAAGTAATTGATAAAACTACCTCAAACAATTTCTGTTTACTGATAAAAAGACTAATCTTGGTGTAAACAGGTATTCCGGACCCAATGGGACAAGTTTCGTCGAAATCCGAGATCGTATGAAAAAAATTCCTTTATGAAACCAGAAATGAACACACGTTAAATTTTTCTGCGGTCACCAGATAAATCGAATCAACTTGAAACTGCGAACATCGACAATAACTTTTCGATACGAACCCAATGGCACTAATTTCGTCGCATTCTGAGACTGTTGCCCCGGTAAGCTATTTTTACCCTGAATCGCCCTACCCTTTTTAACGCCAAATTTCTCGATCTCTAAAAATAACAAACTATATACTTATTCTGACTCTAATCGACGATACGAACTCAACGGAACTGGTTTCGTGGCCTAATTCGATCGTCTTCTCAAGTTACACTCAAATACCCCTTTTTATTTATTTAAATACGCGCTATAGAAATTGAACGGGCGTTTATGGTTGCCGTGGTCACATACGACATCGGTTTGCCACGCCATTTAACATCGTGCAATAATTTAACGATACGGTTCTAATGAAACCGATTTCGTCGAAATCTGAGTCCGTTTGCAAAACGGCCATTTTAAAGGTCGATAATTTAATAACGATTTTCCATAGCGACTATTTCAAAATTTGATTTGGCCATAAATATCAACCTATAGCACGAAATCTAGATTTTTCTCTTTCATATGAAAATTATCATCAATCCGGTTCCAACGTGTCTTGTTTCACAGAAATCCGACTTATATCGAATCCTGTATTCTCAGTTGAAGTTCAAAACTCGAATTTACGAACTGCACGCCATTTTCAAGCTCGATTTTATATTATATATACATTATAACGTTCAACTTCGTTTCAATAACGAATTAAATTTTAAATTCCATTAATATTCCCAATATAATATTTAAAACTACTTTAAATATTTGACGGCCAAAATGCGGGTCGTTACAGGGAAGATGTGATATACACGTAAATGTGTATATTTTATCCGCATATTTATCTTATTTTATCTTTTAAATAATTGATATTGTGTATTTATATCTGTGTTTTCAGATTGTTGACAAGAATCATGGTTTAGAGCATTTGATGAATAAAGCATGAAGAATTTGCTGAAAAAGAGTGAAGTTAAAATTACTAAAGCTTGAAGAACGGTTGCAATTAGAGTTTAGTTGGGTAGATTTGGCTCACTAAAGACTCATATTGTATTCACATTGGCTCAATTGCAGACCATTTCACTCATGTAGCGTTCACATTAGCTCCTTTGCAAGGCTTCTCATTCATGCACTGCACGCGTTCACACTGGCTCACTTACAAGGCCTCTTACTCTACAACCCTGTTCACACTAGCTTATGTGTTATTTGGGCTAATTCTTTAGTCCCACATTGTGGAATTTGCCAAGTAGTCTTTGTCATATCAGCTATAAATACCTTGTATCTCATTCATGTAAAGACACACTCAGTTTTATTCTGTAATCCTTTTCTTGGAATAAAACTCTTCTTTCTCTCTTCTATTTAGTTTTTATTGCATTTTATTTATGTCGTTTATTTTCTTTTTATTTTCTTTTCTTTTAGCTATGTCTAGCTAATCCTCTTTAATTAGGGGGTGATGACGCTAATAGTTATGATTCAATATGAATCACATAGCCAAAAGATTAGAACTTCATGTATGCAGATCTCGATCTAACACTTATCAGATTTAGATTTAATATTTAGGGTTTTAGAAATAAAATAGTGAATCTGTCCTGATAGCCTATGGTTGTTTAAGAGCTGAGCTCCTGCATAGGCTATACTTGTTGTTATTTACTTATTTGTTTCTATAAACCCAATTATCGTTGATTCATGTTTGTGACAGAAACATGAATTAGATCTGATTAATCTGTTTGGCAATTGATGAATATTAATCTAATTTATGTCATCGCTCCCTAATTGCTTTCACTTATTGTTAAAACTCTCTTTTATTTAATTTCTGCTATTTTCTTTGTTTTCCACCAATCAAAAGTTAGGGATAACTTGATTGGATTTATTAATAAAATAATTTGGTCCCAGAGTTCGACACCCTCTACAACAATCCTTGTTGTTTAGGAAAGACGAACGAATTTTACAGTTGTTTACAATTGTCTAATTTGTTCGCAAACAAATTTTGGCGCCGTTGCCGGGGACCAAAATTATTTAAATTTGTAGATCCTTCGGGTTATTTTTTTTTTTAAAAAAAAGCACAAAAACATTTTTTTTAATTTTGTTCCCTTTTGTTTTCTAGCATAGATAGAAAAAAAATCTTATTGGTTGATTTGGTATTTGATTTGTGATACCCTAATCTAACAAATAAGAGAAAAAACATTCTTGCCAGATTTTGTTTCAGTTTCTTTCCATTTATTTCTTTCCCTCTTCAATACAAGTTCCTTTCTGCAAATCTTACAAATAAAAAAAAAGTTCTATAAAATTTCTTTCTACTTTTTCATCTCTTCCTTCTTTTACAAGTATTTAAAAAAAACACAAAGTTGCTTTTTCTTTTCCTATTCTCTGCCTTGACATCTTCACGTTCACCACATCCCAACAGCAGCTACCCCATCTCGACAAACATCCCCTTCACCGAAACTCAGTTCATCACAGGCCCATTCACCGCAATCACTTCTACCTCATCTCCCATCAAATTGCTTAACCACTTCACGGTCACCATCATACCTTATTGCCATCAACACTGTTAACCAATCTCCAAGCGTTCACTAACCTATATAAACCCATACTCCATCACGCCACATCACCGTTCAATACCCTCAATCATACCACATATTCACCAATTACTACCATCTCCTACTACTTCAAGCCTTCCATCCTCAATTCTGCAAATTATCCAAACCTGAACCCCTTCAGTATACTCACCTACCTGCAGATCCAAACCTGATCACCTCCCCTTCCGTCCATACCTCCACTACTACAAACGCACTGTCTCAAACTCACCCCAAACCCAAACCGCCTCTGAAATCACCTGGCCACCACAATCAGACAACCCAAAATCGAACGGAGATAATCCCCAATTCGTACTCCAACACAAGTCTCAACATCAATAATTACCTCCGCTCACTACACAAATCCACCCACCAAATACCACCAACGAACCATCACATCAATCACGCCCTTCACGCGGTCTTCTACTCATACAGTAAACTCGAACCTAGTCCAAATCGTAAACCGTGAACCACTTCAGATCGTCCACCGTGAACCACTCATACAGCGAACTTGAATCCAAATCGTCCACCGTGAACCTCTTCAGATCGATTTCAATTCCAGACCCGAATCGCACCAACCAGTTTCAGCACCCGAGAGCCTCAATCATAAACCCAATTCGTATTCAATAAGCACAATTCGAAAAGCCAAGTTTTTGAAGGGAAGAAAGGGATTTGTTTCTGAAAATTAAAATTTTGTTTCTTGAAGTATTTGGAGTAGGCGTGATTCTTCTTTTTATGAAAGGGGGCGTGGTATTTTTTGGGTTCAATTGTTAGTGATATAGGCATATATATAATAGGGGCTTGACTTTTCAGTGGCCGTTCTGTGTTGAGCCTAGGTTTTGGTAGATTTAGTTTGTCTTTTTCTTTTTAAGCTTACTTTTTATTTTATTTTATTTTAGTTTTTTCTTTCCTCCAGCATTAGTCAATTTTTTTGTTTTAGTTCCATATTTTATTTTATCCTTTTTCCCCTCTTGTTCCTTTGCTTTCAAACGAAACAAAAAGTTAAATCTAAAAAAAAAAAGGGAGATTTTTTTTTTCGGAAGCAGGTACGGTGGAAATTAGAAAAAGCAGCGCCGCAGCGCAGTCAAGCAAATAATAGGAGGCGACAACAATAAAAAGCAGCGGACTATTCAGTGTTGAAGCGGTTGCACACCAAGTGGGGTGTGAACGCGCTAGTGCGACTCAACTGCACTGGACGGACTGCCGATCAAGGTGAGTATTTTCTAACTCTACAGGGACCGCTGCTGCAAATAAAAAAAATTAGAGACATTGCTTGTAAAACTCTTCTGCAGTGCATCGGCTTGCTTGTAAAGAATTTTTTTTTTATCTCTGCAATTGACTGTTCTGTGAGTGTTCTGAGACTGTTCATTCTGTGACTGATTAAAAAAAAAATCCGCATTCATCGTAGTTTTGTTTTTACTTTCTAAGGACTTCATTATATTTTGACAATTTGGTTTATTTCAAACGGATTATTTCTCAGTGTCTAGACTACGGCAGAGTAATAACTGTTTATAAATATTACGGTGATTCGTAAATATTATATCGGTTGTTCCTCTAAAGGTACTTAAACCTTCGGCTGCATTGCTAGGGTGATTCCTGGTGCACCGATAACTCCTGTCCGTTAACTGGCTGAGAAATCTTTTGTTGAAATAAATCAAACCGTCATTATATAATTCTAGAAATTGTAAATTGCATTAGGTTCATAAAAAAAAACTTTTGTGTCTAATTCTTTTTCTTTAAAAAAAAATTCAAAATAATCCTCGTTTTGAAAAAAAAAAAAAAAATCACGTCTCAAATTTGTTTTTCTCGTCTTCCCTTACTCTTCTCGCTAGTGCATGCATCATTGGACTCGTGATCCTTCAGATAATCGTCTAGTTCGAACAAACAGTTCTTTAACCATGGCCGAAGAAAATCCCCCTCGATCTCTTATGGATAGATACTTCCCCGATCGGGTTTCTATTCCTTCTTGCATCATATTGCCCGCCCCAACGGGTAACCACTTTGAAATTCATTCGAATCACATAAATACTCTTCCAAAGTTCGGCAATTTAGAATGTGATGATCCTTATATTTTCCTGACCAAATTTGAACAAGTTTGTGCAACCATGAAATTTCAACAATTAAGTGACGATGGAATCAAACTTAGGTTAATTCCATTTGCACTTACCGATTATGCTGAGAAATGGTTGTATAGCTTGCCTTCAAATACGATTGGAACATGGGGTGAATTTGTTAACATTTTTCTAAAGAAATTTTACCCACTGGAAAAAACATCTAAAATTCGAAATGAAATCGTCAATTTTCGTCAATTTGGGGGTGAATCCTTTGCAAAATATTTTGAAAGATTTAAAGAGCTTCTAGTCAAATGTCCACATCACAATTTTGAAAAATGGACTCTTTGTCAAATTTTATACGATGGACTTGAAAAAAACTCTCGAACCATGCTCGAATCAATGTGCCAAGGAAATTTTCTAGCCCAAGATCACAATGCCGCTTGGCAATTTCTCGAAAATTTGGCCGAAAAATCAGCTCAATGGGAAAGATCTAACGAGAAATCGATTTATTCCCGATCTAACGCTCATTCGGTAGGATCATCAGTAGCCTTAGAAGCAAAAATAGATGCGATGATATCCAAATCCGATAATGTCCTTTCATCAACGCAAATAAATCAAACTCAAGCATCTCAGACCTCATGTTACAAATGTAACGATCCTAACCACATAGCCGATCAATGCCCACATTCATTGGAACAACTCAACGCATTTAACAAAGCTAGGAACGACCCATTCTCCCCAACATACAATCCAGGTTGGAGAAACCATCCTAACTTCTCTTGGACCCAAAACAATGCAAATTCGAAAGCGGTTCGACCTCCTTTTCAATCATTTTCGAATAATCCTTCGAAACCTCCCTTTCAACAAACTCAATTCCAAAACCCTGCACCACCGTTTCAAAACCAAGCACAACAATCTTTTGTTCCCCAAGACGATAAACGATTGACATCACTGGAGAAAACTCTCGAAGAATTGACTAAAGCAACGACTCAAAATCTCCAATCAAATACCAATCTTCAAAATTTATTGACTTCGCACATGCAAAACACGAGTCAATCGATTGCTAAACTTGAAATGCAAATGAGTCAGTTAGCCACTTCCGTAAGCGAACGGGAAAGAGGCACTTTCCCGAGTCAACCCATTCCAAACCCCAACCTTCAAAATCCTAACTCCAACCAAATTCACATCATTCAAGATTCAAACGTGAGTCACTTGAATGCGGTCACGACTCTTAGATCCGGCAAAAAGATTGACAACCATGTGGTCAACCTAAATGTTTTACCGGACGATCTTCCAAACCCTATCGAAAATTCAACCAACTCAGATCAAAACATTGAGCCAATTTCTGACAAGGACCATCCTCAAACTCAAATAGCCCAACCTACTGAGTTGTCTGCTCCATTTCCTCATAGACTCCGACCTAGGAAAAAGACGGATCAGCTAGAAAAAATCCTTGAAATATTTAAGCAAGTTAAAGTGAACATTCCTCTTTTAGATATTATACAACAAGTTCCACAATACGCAAAATTTCTAAAAGATATGTGCACTCAAAAACGTCATACACATGTACCTAAGAAAGTGTTTCTAGCGGCAACTCTAAGCGAAGTCTTGTCCCAATCAATGCCAGTGAAATACAAAGATCCTGGCTGCCCCCACAATATCATGTACTATTGGGGACAAGAAAATCGATAGATGCCTGCTAGACTTAGGTGCTAGTGTTAACTTGCTTCCATATTCCGTCTATCGCCAATTAGGGCTAGGAGAATTGAAACCCACCAAGGTTACCCTTCAGCTTGCTGACCGTTCAATTAAGAAAACTGTGGGCGAAATCGAGATGTGTTGATCAAAATTGGCGAATTCATCTTTCCAGTTGATTTTATTGTCTTAGAAACTCAACAGGTTAGCAATCCTGCAAACCAAATCCCTTTGATTCTAGGACGACCCTTCTTAGCAACCTCTAATGCTCTCATCAACTGTAGAAATGGGTCTATGAAACTTTCTTTTGGTAACATGACTGTCGAGCTAAACATCTTTAGAACTGAAAACTCTCCTAACTCTTATGTGGACCAGTTTTCTGAAATCCATGCTGTCCACGATAATGAATCTGAGCTCGACCATCTGAATAACGAAATTGAATCAGATTACGAAACTTTGTTTCAAGATATTCACGAAAATGTCTCTGATTCGATTCCTGTCGAGCTCTCACAAATGAGTCTATCCCTCAACCAATTTCTTCGGTTGAGTCGCCCCCAAAATCTGACCTCAAAGTGCTGCCCAGTCATCTTAAGTACGCTTACTTAGGAGACAATGAAACTTTTCCTGTCATTATCGCTTCTGACCTTACTTTAGAGCAGGAACAATTGCTCCTTCCCATCCTTAAGAAAAATAAGGAAGCAATTGGTTGGTCCATGGCTGATATTAAGGGGATTAGTCCTTCGATTGTCCAACATCGAATCCACCTTATAGATGATGCCAAACCCACTCGGGATCCCCAACGTCGACTAAACCCTATCATGAAAGAAGCAGTTCGTGCTGAAATCCTTAAATGCCTTGACAATGGAATAATCTACCCGATTTCTGACAGTCAATGGGTTAGTCCGATTCATGTCGCACCTAAGAAATCAGGGATTACCGTGATCCAAAATGAAGCTGACGAGCTTATCCCAACCCGCACCCAGACCGGTTGGCGTGTTTGCATTGACTATAGGAAACTTAACACTGCAACACGTAAGGATCATTTCCCTCTGCCATTTATCGATCAAATGTTAGAACGACTAGCTGGTCATGAGTACTACTGTTCCCTAGATGGGTACTCGGGCTATAATCAAATCCCTATCGCTCCTGAGGACCAAGAGAAAACCACTTTCACTTGTCCGTTTGGTACATTTGCGTACCGACGTATGCCTTTTGGTCTCTGTAATGCACCTGCAACCTTTCAGAGGTGCATGATTAGCATTTTTTCTGATATGATCGAGCGATTTTTGGAAGTGTTCATGGATGATTTTTCCATATTTGGTGATTCTTACTCTGAGTGTTTACATCATCTCGATCTTGTTATTAATCGCTGTAAAGAGAAACACTTAACGCTTAATTGGGAAAAGTGTCACTTCATGGTTAAACATGGCATTGTTTTGGGATATGTCATCTCTAACAAAGGAATTGAAGTAGACAAAGCCAAAATCGAAGTTATTTCAAATCTTCCCATTCCCAAATCAGTTAAGGACATCCGATCCTTTTTAGGTCATGCTGGTTTTTACCGTCGCTTTATAAAAGATTTTAGCAAAATCACTCGACCTTTGACCAATCTTCTTGGTAAGGATGTTCCTTTCGACTTCAATTCTGATTGCATTTCATCTTTTGAGTGTCTTAAAAATGAACTTGTCTCTGCCCCGATCATTTGCTCTCCTAATTGGAAGCTGCCTTTTGAAATCATGTGTGATGCCTCGAATTTCGCTGTTGGCGCTGTCTTAGGACAACGTATCGATAAGATTCTTCACGTCATTTACTATGCGAGTAAGACTTTGAACGATGCCCAAATTAATTATACGACCACTGAAAAAGAACTTTTGGCAGTTGTTTTCGCTCTAGAAAAATTCAGGCCTTATCTAGTTGGCTCACACATCACGGTTTATACCGATCATTCTGCACTCAGGTGTCTTTTCTCTAAAAAGGATGCTAAGGCCCGTCTCATTCGTTGGATCCTTCTACTTCAAGAATTTGACCTTACCATTAAGGATAAAAAAGGATCTGACAATGTTATTGCAGACCACTTGTCTCGTCTTCCAAATGCCCCGTCTTCTTCTCTTCCGATCAACGAGAATTTCCCTGATGAACAGCTGTTTTCTCTATCCAATGATCCTTGGTTTGCTGACATTGTCAACTACTTAGCCACTAAGCAGACCCCTTCTTTTTGGTCTAAGCAGGATAAACACAAATTCTTTTCCCAAGTGAAACATTTTTATTGGGACGACCCCTATCTTTTCAAGTATTGTCCCGACCAAATCATTCGAAGATGTGTTCCTGACACTGAAATTCACAGTGTCCTCTCTTTCTGTCATGACCAAGCATGTGGTGGTCACTTTGGTCCCAAAAAGACAGCCGAAAAGGTTCTCCAATCGGGTTTCTACTGGCCCACCCTTTTCAAAGACGCATATGAATTTTGCAAAACTTGTGATCGATGTCAATTCTTAGGGAAAATTTCTAAACGGAATATGATGCCCCTAAACCCCATTCTAGAGGTCGAAATTTTTGATGTGTGGGGTATAGACTTCATGGGACCCTTCCCTAATTCTTTTGGGAACATTTACATTCTCTTGGCTGTTGACTATGTTTCTAAATGGGTCGAAGCTATTCCATGCAAAACGAACGACAATAAGGTTGTTGTGCGCTTCTTAAAAGAAAACATCTTTTCTAGGTTTGGTACACCTCGCACAATAATCAGCGACAACGGGACACATTTCTGTAATCGTTCTTTTGAAGCCCTCATGAGAAAGTATTCGATAACCCACAAGTTATCCACTCCTTATCATCCTCAAACTTGTGGGCAGGTTGAAGTATCGAATAGGCAGATTAAACAAATCCTTGAGAAAACTGTGAATCGAAATCGTAAAGATTGGTCCCAAAAGTTAACCGACGCTCTTTGGGCTTACCGCACTGCTTTTAAAACAAACTTAAGTATGTCCCCTTATCGGTTGATTTTTGGTAAACCATGTCACTTGCCAGTGGAACTAGAACATAGGGCGTTATGGGCAATAAAAACTTTGAATCTTGATTTAGAGCAAGCAGGTGAACATAGGAAGCTTCAACTTAATGAAATTCGAAATGATGCCTATGAAAATGAACGGATTTACAAGGACAGAACAAAAGTTTTTCATGATAAATCAATTTTACGTAAAACTTTCATGCCAGGTCAAAAAGTTCTGTTGTATGACTCAAAACTGCATCTATTTCCGGGTAAGCTAAAATCTAGATGGACAGGACCTTACACTGTACGGACTGTTTTTCCGTATGGTGCGGTAGAGATTGAGAATCCAACTGATGGATCATCCTTTAAGGTCAACGCCTTAAACCTTACTTGGAACCAATACCCAACCAAGAGGAAGAGCTCATGGTCCTCCATGAGCCACATTACATTCGGTAAGACGCACTGACCCTCTTTTGTACATATGTAAATATTCTCTTATTTGTTTTTCCCTTTCACTAAGATATGTCTGATTAAGACTGTGAGGACACAGTCACACTCAAGTGTGGGGGGAATTTACATTACATCAGCAATCAAATTTTATGAAGTAGGTCATTCATTGAACAAGGATTAACTTAAATTCATAAATAACACCTTGGTTCTTGTTTGATAAGTTGAATTGTTGGGTGATGGGAATGAACATTATTTATTCATTGAATCGTAATGTGTCTTTTTAAGATGCTAGCTTGAGACTGTGCAGACGTTAGTCGTGTTCTGGAGTAAGCGTGTCAACCTTTGTTATACATGTTAGAATGTGCAAGTAAAAATAATCAAAAAAAAATCATGAAATAAAAGGATTTTGCACCTACATTTGTTGGATTTTCTGAGTTAGTTTTCATGCATAATATTTTCTTTTCCACTCAAATTTTCAAAATCGTAAGTTATCCACTTGGCCCAATTAAGGAGAAATGACTCATTGTAGCGTTCTTCTTCGATACCCCACATTATTCAAACCCAAGTTTTAGTCGATTTACATCCATGTTTCGACAAGTTTATCTTATATTGGTATACTCAAGAACCTTGTTTAAAGGTCAAAAACGTCACTTTTTATACCAATATTACACCACCCACTCCGTACTTGTTTTAAGGTAGGATAACCATATACCACATCTTATTTTATATGGGTTATCTATCTTACGAAACTTTGCTTATCATTCCTTTCAGGTTTTTGTATAACAATAATCCAGACTTGTGTGTTGAATTAAGGTTATAGAAGTAGAGTAACTAGGGCACAAAACTTTCCTTTCATGAAGTGTTGGTTTAGTAGAGGAGGAATCAAATGAAATCATGTGCATCATCATTCCATCTCCATTCATCATTCATCATGCAAAAGAAAAAGGAAAAAAAGAAGAAGAAAAAAAGAAGAAGAAAAAAAAAGAATAGAAAAAAAAGGAAAAGAAAAAAAATGAAATAAAGAGAGAGTCTCTCAGAATAAAATAGTCATTCATCATTCTTGACTATAAAGCATCCATTTCCATTCCATCCACATCCATCATACCGTACTTAGAAGCAAGGATTGTAGTTAAGGAGATGAAAGGAAACAAAATGTCTATATGTGCCTTAGTATTACTTTATCTTTTGTAGCTTGAAGTTCAACTAATACACTTGCCCTCTTATCTATAACATTTTTAGAACTTACAAAATTTTCCTTCATCTATGCATAACTCACATCCAATACATTACAGTTACATTGGTGCAAAATCATTCAAAAAAAAAAGGGAATAAAGAATAAAGAAAAGATTGGGTGCACATTGTCGATGTGTAGAACTTTGGTTGACACCACGCTCTTAACCTTCAAGACAATTACAGTGTTATCAAGGAATTACGATTCAGCTTGAAAAATTTTGTTCATTTTTGCACTAATTATGGGATGGACAATTTGGGGCTAAACCGTTATTATTGAAGTTAGGTGAAATTCTTGAAATGTGAAAGACCTTAAATATATTGTTTGATTAATCCGCGTACATAAGACGCTTTGGATTTTGTGGGTAGTATCCGCTGAAAACCCTCACGAGACAACACTCGTCCTACTGGGAACACCCAGAGGTTTAATGGCTTATTGCATACGCTAAATGCAATCGTGTTTCCTATGAAAGTGTGACATATCTTAGTTTAGTTTATTCGAGGACGAATAAAAAGATAAGTGTGGGGGTATTTGATATACACGTAAATGTGTATATTTTATCCGCATATTTATCTTATTTTATCTTTTAAATAATTGATATTGTGTATTTATAGCCGTGTTTTCAGATTGTTGACAAGAATCATGGTTTAGAGCATTTGATGAATAAAGCATGAAGAATTTGCTGAAAAAGAGTGAAGTTAAAATTACTAAAGCTTGAAGAGTTTAAAGCTTGAAGAACGGTTGCAATTAGAGTTTAGTTGGGTAGATTTGGCTCACTAAAGACTCATATTGTATTCACATTGGCTCAATTGCAGACCATTTCACTCATGTAGCGTTCACATTAGCTCCTTTGCAAGGCTTCTCATTCATGCACTGCACGCGTTCACACTGGCTCACTTACAAGGCCTCTTACTCTACAACCCCGTTCACACTAGCTTATGTGTTATTTGGGCTAATTCTTTAGTCCCACATTGTGGAATTTGCCAAGTAGTCTTTGTCATATCAGCTATAAATACCTTGTATCTCATTCATGTAAAGACACACTCAGTTTTATTCTGTAATCCTTTTCTTGGAATAAAACTCTTCTTTCTCTCTTCTATTTAGTTTTTATTGCATTTTATTTATGTCGTTTATTTTCTTTTCTTTTAGCTATGTCTAGCTAATCCTCTTTAATTAGGGGGTGATGACGCTAATAGTTATGATTCAATATGAATCACATAGCCAAAAGATTAGAACTTCATGTATGTAGATCTCGATCTAACACTTATCAGATTTAGATTTAATATTTAGGGTTTTAGAAATAAAATAGTGAATCTGTCCTGATAGCCTATGGTTGTTTAAGAGCTGAGCTCCTGCATAGGCTATACTTGTTGTTATTTACTTATTTGTTTCTATAAACCCAATTATCGTTGATTCATGTTTGTGACAGAAACATGAATTAGATCTGATTAATCTGTTTGGCTATTGATGAATATTAATCTAATTTATGTCATCGCTCCCTAATTGCTTTCACTTATTGTTAAAACTCTCTTTTATTTAATTTATGCTATTTTCTTTGTTTTCCACCAATCAAAAGTTAGGGATAACTTGATTGGATTTATTAATAAAATAATTTGGTCCCAGAGTTCGACACCCTCTACAACAATCCTTGTTGTTTAGGAAAGACGAACGAATTTTACAGTTGTTTACAATTGTCTAATTTGTTCGCAAACAAGATGGGTTTGACCCAAATGGACATTTGGTTTTCCAGAGAAAGGTAACTAACAAGGGGTGGTTAACGTTAATAAATAGTTAATTAATATTAGTTATGGTAATTAATTTAATTATTAGTTCAATTTAAAATTTAATATTATAAGTCGTATAACTTTTGCATCCATGAACAGAATTGGACGAAACAAGTGCCGATGGGTTCGTAATCACGGTGCCAACGTGTACGAGCTAGAATGGGAGCATTCCGAGACAGCTGGGATTTCATGTAGTTTCAAACGTTAGTTTGAAACTATACAAAACGACGCAATATCGTCAGAAACAAAAATGGTGAGTTAATCCTCATACTTCTGAAATACCGTGATGTGTTAAATTCATATTATTATTATTATTTATCATAAAATTGGTTGATTGGATGCTATAGATGATTTATATTGTTTATTGGTTGATTGTTTGTTTGCGACATATTATAATTCTCATTTCATATGTTAGTGATAAACAATATTTTAAACTGTTGTGCAGGGAAGAACAGGTTGGAGGGACCCGACCAGATTCCTCAAATCAATTGTATATTGTTTGTTGTTTATTCTAATTTATATTATCATACCCTGGTTAGTTATCAATAATTGAATGGCTGTGGATTGTTAAATCTAATCATTGTGTTTTAAGTTAATATTCAGCACTGATTAAGAAATTGGTAGCAGATGGTCTGTATCCATCGTTTTGAGATATTAATTTGTCGTAAGGCGAATTAACGTATTTTAGGTTATAAAATTTATTATTATAACTGAATCAAAGTTTTAGTTTGATAGGGAATTTTAAAAAATTAATAATTATGGCTTTTCTTAATACAGAAATTGTTAAAATAATTTATAAAGTAATATCTAAGGTTTTAATACATAAGTGAGCCTGAGATTAACGGGAAAGTTAATCATTTGGAATACTTGTTCCAAGCGAAACAATTAAGTGATCTTTTGATTAAATTAATTATATTTTTTTCCATTAACTTAATAAAGTACAGTTTCAGCGAATAAATTAAACAAAACTTAATGATTTTTATAAAAAGACTTTTAACCTTAATGTAAATACGTTTAAGGTGATTATAGGATAATTTATTATTTATAAAATAATAATAACCTATTAAGGGAGGTAAAAAGGATAGTTAAGAACCAAATTACTAATAACCTATTAAGGCAAGGGCTTTAAATAAGCATTTTACTTAAGAACCAAATTAAGTAAATGGCATAATCGAAGTGAAATTTAAAAGGTAAAAAAGGATAGTTAATGTTTTAAATAAAAGAAATGGAAAAAGGGGTTTATGGTTATAAATCCAAAGTTTAGATTATATAATGAAAGGGTTTTTGGAAAAGATACTGGCGAATGGATTAGTGTAATATAATCCAAGTTATGAATAGAATACTATACAGGAGTTATGAAGCAAATGGTTAATATTTGGGTAAATGATTTACTTAAAAATATATTAAGTGAAATAGTGATGGTCGATTGAGATTTTCAAAAGAAAGGATATGGTTCGTAAACCATGGTTTAAATGAAAATAAGAAGTAAGACCTGATTGATTTAATAAGAACGTGGGTTTTAATTTACGAACTTCTATCTACTTTGAGATAAGAACGTTGTCGATTAAGATCTGAGAGGTAAATAAAATACCCTAACTTAACCGACTTCACTATTATCGAGGAATGATATTAGTTCGTAACGGTAAAGGAGTTTGGAAAGGAGTTATTATTTTCGTAAAATATTTGCAATTCATTTGTAAGTCTGAAATAAAATTTAAAACAATAAGTTTTAAATTAAACAATGTACATTAACATTGTTTAGTCCGAGTTGAGACATATAGTTTAATTATGCCTATAGGCTATAGCACTGTTTTCGAGAAAATAGAAATAATATGAGTAAAGTATATTTCTTTAAAATAATAATAATTAGAATGGAAGGGCTATATTAATTTTGAAACAAAAATAAATATTTGGAATTTAAGTAGTCAAAGCCATTGAGTTTTAATAAGAAAGCATGTGTCGGTTAATAGGGTTTTACCGAATAAGAATTAGCAATGGGATTATATTAGTGAATTTATGATATATTAATATATGGATATTTCCAGAATTAAGGAATTAAATGGTTGATGAAAATATATTTTCAGAATTAAAGGAGAATAAAGCGAAGTGAGAATAAACGAGAGGTATTGTTTCCAAATGGCGAACCAAAAGATGAGTTGGCAAGAGATTTAAATGGAATCGACTTTAAGTCTTGGTAATGATTTTAAATGATTCAATAAAGAGTTTTAACGAATGGGTTTAAAAATGAAAACCTAAGCTGCCAATATACTTGACCATACTGGTTTGACAATGATAGTTAAAACACCAAACTATAAATGAAATATATTTTTTGGACCTATTGACGTGTTGTTTCGAAGAGACCGGGATAAGAACTAGATCCTAAATCACTTCAAATCAACGTTACGTGCGAAGCTAACTTGAATGGGATAAAGATGGAGCAATTGAAGACCGTTGATATTCATAAACGGAAGAACTACTTATAATCTCTGGTCGGCAGCCGAAGATATACAGTGGTTCGGTCGTGATTGAGATCTACGGATTTGCAAGGACTACTCACTAATGATCTATAGGGTGATTCCTTAGATGCAGTAGGAGGGTGCCTTCGGTTCATCCTGTTCCTGGATGACTTGTATGGACGAGTGTTTGACATGGTATTTTCAAAAGAATCATGTACGTTGATTTCCTCAAACGTATTACTGTTGATAGCGAAGAAGACACCTTGTCTTAGCTTAACGACTAGTGTATTTTTGTTGACATCAATTAGTGAAATCTGGCGGATCTGACAATGTAACATTCAAAGTGAATTGTGGCCGGATGTTCTAAAGGTAATCATAACCTCAAGCCTTATCAACCGGGATATGACAAAAATTGGGCAGACAACATGGCTATATGGGTCGCTCCCATTAGGATGTATAATCACCTATGTAGAGAAATTCCATTTCATTCTTTAATCTATTTTCGATGTTGTCCCCATTTGGGAAACAATTGTCGATCCCAACCGTTGGTGATATACATTTGATACACTCAAGCGAAATGAATGGTCGGTCATGTGTGGACCGGGTCGTAAGACGTTCTTATTGAACCCAGTGTATTCCCCTCTAGAGATACACTATCGGCAGGTGGTTCCGTACCTTGTCATAGTCGGAATCCGATCTCCAATAAGCGCCCGCGCTTTTGATTGTATACTATATATGTGGAGCGTGAGATGCAAGCGTTCCGCTAGATTGCTATTTGTTTGTGATTTGATAGACATTATTGTAATATCAGAATAATATTGTTTTGGGTTATAGCAAGGTAAAACCATCCGTATTTACATGGGCTGGTCTTACTATTATCCTTTTCTTTTAAAAAAATTTCTAAAGTTAAGCCGATTGTGGATGTGAATTTAGCACTGAAAGTATTCCAGATTGATCTGGGTGTTTTTGCTTTGCTTCAAAATGTGCTCGGGTCAGACCGAACATATTTTACAGGTTAGTTTTCGCTTGGAATTTCAGGAGCTGGAAGCAGGAGTCTTCATCGTTAGTTATTTTAAGTTATTTCGTTGTACCTAATACATCTTATACTCTGATGATTGGTATGTGTATACAATTTTCTTTTATGTAAAGATATGTTGTTATATTATATATTTTGTTCGTTCCGCTGTGAGATTTTGATGTTCTTCTTCTTTCTTCTATTCTAATATTTCTTCCTTTCTCTCTCATCCTCTAATTTCTTTCTCTTAACATTCTGCTTTTCTGTGTAATTTGGGATGACTGTGATAGTAAAATGTCGGCTCAAATTATACTGAAAAGTGGGTAGTTACAACTTGGTATCAGAGCGATTGGTTTAGTGATAACCTTGGCTCTGTGGCGTAACTCGATAGAGATGGGGTTAGTAATACCCTAGATTGAGTTTGAATGTATATAAGTGCACATTTTTGTATTCTGAATATAAAATTATTTTTATATTATTTTGTAAATTGGATAAATGAAATAATTTTTCCTAAATTATATTTTGTATAAATAAAAGAAATAATTGTCTTAAATTGTTGACTGGTTGTTTTTAACTTGTATTGCCTTGATTGATTGATTTGAATTATGAGGTTGGATTGGATCAATCAAAGGACATTAGCAATGTGAAATATGGGAATTTAACTCATGTTGGGTTGAATAAATCGTGCAAGTAAAATTTAAACTTAAATATTGAAAAAAAAAATCATTAATTTTACTTGGGTTGAGAAATAGAGATATCCAAATGGAATGTTTTGGGATTATATGACTGAGATTGATTGCACAGATATGGATTTAAAGTTGGATGAACTTGATTGAAACCAGTCTTGAATACAGTTGATTTATTGAGATAAATCTAGGATGGTATGGACATTTAAATTTAATTGGTATTGTTTTGAAACTAATGAAGTTCATTAGAGTTGAGAACAGGTGTAGAAGAGCTAATTTATCTTTAAACCATGTTCAAGAAGATTCTGCAGTTAACTGAATCCAGTCTGATTGGGGCTGCATTGTAATTAAGCAGGCTCGCATATTGTCTAACGTTTATTACGCAATAACGTTCGAAAGAGGTACGCTTACACGAAATATAAACTTTTGGTTTTTGATTTGAGTTTTGAATTGGATTTTTCCTTTTTCCGACCGTGTTGGTCGAGGTATATATATTTGTTGTTCCTGCAATACTGCAAATGTCCCTACGTACAGGGGAGACTCTGCCAATAATTTTCCAAAATTCAAGGTGTTAGAAAAATTTCAAAGCTTTTTGAAATTTTTGTTGATAAGAATAAATTTGTTTTTCGATTAAAATTATTTGATTAGTTTTTAATAAAAAAATTTAGAAAGTGAAGATTTTAGCTAAAATGATTTTTAGAAAGAAATGGGTTTGCAGCATTCTTCTTACCTTAGCAATTTCGGGGACGAAATTCTTTTAAGGGGGAAGGAATGTAATGGCCTAGATTTTTATCCATTTAATTTAATATTTAATTTTGTTTTAAATATCGATTTGGATTTAAATGGTTTGAATTTAATAATTTTGAATATTATATTAGTTTAAATAATAAAATGATAATTTAATTTCAAAATGATCGAATTTGGCTGAATTTGCAAAGTTGTTCGATTTGGTAATATAATATGATTTGTTTAAAGTTTATCTATAATTTTTATTAATGATTTCGATTATAAATGATATTTGAACATTTAATTTATAATTTAATTATATAACGAGCTGTAGTGGTGCGGTAGTTCGTAATATTACATTTTGAACTTTAAATAGTCGTACATTGTAACGACCCGTATTCTACGCATCATAGGATCGTAGAATATTTATTTCTTTCACATATGAAGTCGTGTGGTCATGTAACTTTGGGAGACGACTATTGGGGTCATTTCCCATGTTCATGATTTTCTCGATTTTTAAATGACCGTTTTGCCCCTAGCTAATCTTTTTTTGGCCATAACTTTTGATTGGAAAGGAGTTTTGACCTGAAACCACTTCCATTGGCTTCAGATGATGGTTTACAATTCCGTAGGGTGGTCACATTGGCCAAATGGACTTACCGTTTGGGAGATATGGTTGAAACAAGTTTCAGATGGTGAAAAACAGCTTAACTGGGCTTAACCGGGTGATTAACAGCTAGGTCCAATGGGGGATTTCGGGATTAGGGTTGTGAGGAGGCTGAAATCAGTTAGAGAACGATCTTATTTTCATTTTTCAGCCGCCACATTCATTCTTGGAACCCTAACAATGGCCTCCAACACCCAAATCAACTTCTAATCACTTTCTAATCAAGTTTTGGCTTAATCAACATCAAATCAAAGAAGATCTTCACCAAATCAGTATTAGAGCTGCTGTTAGACATCGGTATTCGCCCAAATCAGCAAGGTTTCAGTTCTGAAAATTTTATTTGTGGCCAAGGTGAGTGATTTGCAAAGTTTCTCACTAACTACCTTTAATTAGGGGTAATTAGTGTTGATTAGCGAATTTATACATTAATAAATTGTGGAAAAATATTTATAAATTCTGAAATATTATTTTACACCCCTGTGAGAAATTTGGGTTGATTTGGTTAAGTTTTGTTAATCCTAGGATTAGTTTTGCTTAAACATGCTTTAGGGAAAATATGGGGTTTTGGCTATGTTTGATCCATTTTAACCTATCAAATTGTTGTTTTGCTGTTTATGAATGATTATACATGTTGCTATGACTGTATGGTATGCTTTGTGATTGTCTAGAAGTGTTAGAGTGGTCGAAAACGCCGTCGAATGGCGTAAAACAGTCGTTGGAAGAGTTGTAGGAATTGTGCAGGGAAACCGGATCGGATCGCCCTACCCAACCCCGACCCGATCGCGATGCCACTGTTCTCCACGATCTGAACCCCTCGCCTGGAGAAGTGTTGCAACCTGAATAATGGAGCACGTCCGAACCGCTCCGCCTCTCGTGGCATGTACCACCCCGACCCGCATGGCCACCTCCGAACCGAACCGATGCATGGCGATTTGACTTGAAGAACACGACCAGATCCGCTAGGAGGTGATGACGACCGATCCGAACCGCCACAAGATGAAGGTCACGAACTGAACTGGGGGAGTCATGATCCGACCCATATGCGTATTCCGATCCAAACTGAGGGGCTGATGACTATGACCTGAAACAAAGTGAAGTGAAGAAATGAAGACCGGTCCGGAGAAGAAGATGACGACCAAAACCCGAGATGCAAAGGTAGTCCAAGTGGGAAGTTTGTACTCAGGATCCAGTTGGGAACCAACGAGTCAACTTCATGAGTTGGGCTTTGCTGCGGGACGCGTGCTAAGGGGTTGTCGATGTCTATAACTTTGGATCACTATGTGTTGGGGGTACATGAACGGATTCGGGGCCACAGTGGTCTAGGTATGACTAAAGAGCTATAGACCAATGAAGTGAGGTCATTTGTAAAGGTTTGGTCATGACTCCATGTGGTAAGCTTGGTACTAGCAGTAGTTGTACAAGTTGAACTCCGTCACTACTTCAATGGGTCTAGTGATTGAAGCAGTAGTATCGTATGCTTTACGCACAGAGTGAGAGATGTGAGGATGATTGCTATGGTTGATTTGTTTGCCATCATTATGACATGCACACCCCCACCCTCGTTATCTTTACACCATATGTTCAGTGGCACCTTAGAGTATTGTACGGTATGTAGTGCTAACTCTTTGGTTGCAGGTCCAGGTTCAGGTATGGTTTAGTATACCTGTTATTATTCTGTTTGGCTACTTATTGCTCATACCAGACTTTTTGTCTGATCCAGAGTTTTATGTCTCTTATTATTACTCTGGGTGCTCTCACGAGCAGACTAGAGATCTGGAGATGAGCAGGAGGCTTCCACGTATGATACATATATGTATTCTCCCTATGTTGTTGAAGATCACTGCTTGAGCATTAGTAGTGCATCTTCTACTCTAGCTTTCTTTTGTTTTAGAGACAGTTTAAAGTTGTAATAATGATGTTGGATCATAAGTTGTATCTGGATTTCCGCTGCTATGTTGGTTTAGTTTTCAGCTTACGCACTGTCTCTCCTGTTTTATGTCAAGATTATTATTATTATATTTTGTTCCATGCGCTGTGAGACATTCTACATGTTTTCGATTAGTTCATTCTCTTCTTTCCTTTCTTTGGCGATCGTTTCGTGCTAGTCGGGCATGTGTACAGCGCACTTTGGAAGGAAATGCCGGCTGGTGCGGGGGCGGGCCGTCACACTTGGTATCAGAGCTCTAGGTTGCGTAGTTAACCTAGGGAAGTCATCAGGGAGAGATAGAATACATATACAAGAGTGCATATTTGTGATTATTTTGATTTTTAAAAGCTATATATATATAAAATATTAGTATAGTTAAGGATGAAGTCGCACTGCACTAGCACCACTATGGAGATGGTTAATCGTTTTCTCTTTACAGATTGAACGATGAGCCGATACGTAAGAGGTGCCAATAGAGGAGCCAACAATGGGAATGCTGCCGACATGAGGACGATGTTTACTGACCTCATGAGGGAGACGCTTAGGGATGTGCAGAGGGCAGCTTCCAATAATGGTAATGGTGGTGGTCCAACAGTGCAGGCACCTAGGGCCGATTTCCCCAAGCTGAACAAGGATTATACTAGTCTTGGTGGGAAGCCGTTCCACGGAACGGGGTCAACTACGGATGTTCAGGATTGGTTGGATAGCTGCGAGCGTATCTTCGAAGATTTGGGTATCGAGGATGCGATGAAAAGAAGGCTAGCATCCCATCATCTGCAATGACGGGCAATGAATTGGTGGAATGCTATAAAGGCAGCTACTCCCGAGGATAAGATTACTTGGGAGCAGTTTATGGTTCGCTTTAGCGATAAGTTCATTCCAGCTGCTCAGAAGTCAGTGCTGTTTAAGAAATTTTTGGAGCTCAAGCAGAATGGCAGAGTTGTCTCGGAGTATATTGCAGAATTCGATACTTTATCGAAGTATGGACTCTCTTATTGATACTTCCGAGAAGAAGAACGAGAAGTTCATAACTGGTTTGGATGGATACCTGGGGGAAGGGCTTATTAACCATATGATGAGACGTTTGAGTCGATTGTGGGGAAAGCATTGAGGTCCGAGAGTCTTTACCCTAAGTCGAAGACTGAGGTTGCATCTGCATAGGAGCCAAAGCCGCAAGCAAGCGGTGGAGGCAAGAATGGTTCTCAGAATAAGAGAAATCAGAATCAGACCAAGGATGGCCAGAAGAAAAAGAATAAATATGATGTTGAGTGCTTCAGCTGTGGTAAAAAGGGCCACTATGCCAAAGAATGACGGGCCAAGCCAGCAGATAGGAAGTGCTTCAACTGTGGCCAAGTGGGACATCACAAGGACAAGTGTCTGCAACCCGCTAAAGAAAAGCAGGTGGTGAAAGCATATGCCCTTAATGCTATTCCTTCTTCGTCGAATGCCCCAACTGCGGCGGATAAAGGAAAGAATGTTGTTATTCAAGGTATGCTTTCTGTTTATGATGTTCCTGTTAGAGTTTTGATTGATACCGGGGCTTCCAGTTCTTTCATATCTAGTGACCTGGTAGATAGGTTGGGATTGGAGCCCGAGATTGTCGATAGGCCTTTAGTAGTGACGAACCAGATTGGTGGTTCAACTAATCTTAGCATGATTTTTCGTAATATGGTCTTATCGAGTCATGGATGCATGTTTGTTTGTGATTGCTTTGTTTTGGGCTTTACTAGGTTTGGCATTATTTTGGGAGTCGATTGGCTCCAAAGATACGGGGTGGTGGTAGACTGTGAGGGCTTTTTGGTGACAGTTAGAGCTTATGATGGGCGGAGGGTAGTGTTTGGTGGTCTACCCGGTGATGGGTAATGGCTAGTTTTCTAAATTCCCTCGACATCCCGCATAGTGAGTTGTTAGGGTTGCCCGTGGTTGGCCACTATTCAGACGTCTTCGAGGAAATGACCGGGATTCCACTACACCGAGAGATTGAGTTCCGTATTGATTTAGTGAAAGATGCCAGACCTATAGTGATGCCACTTCGTCGTATGGCACCAAGGGAGCAGCGAGAGCTCGAGGTGCAAGTCAGCGATCTTTTGAAGAAGGGATTTATCAGAAGGAGTGTTTCTGAATGGGGAGCACCAGTTGTGTTTGCTACCAAGGCGGATGGTTCCCTTCGTTTGTGTGTAGACTACCGCGAGTTGAATAAAGTGACGAGGAAGAACAAGTATCCTCTACTGTGGATAGATGATTTGTTTGATCAGTTGAGTGGCGCGAGAATATTCTCTTAGTTGGATCTCGCAACAGGTTTTAATCAGCTTAGAGTGGAAGCTGAGAGTATAGCTAAAATGGCATTTCGGACGCCGTCTGGATTTTATGAGTGGTTGGTCATGCCATTCGGGCTGACCAATGCCCCAGCATACTTTGTGGATCTTATGAATAGAGTATTCAGAGATCAGTTGAATAAGTTTGTCCTTGTTTTCGTGGATGATATTTTGGTCTATTCAAGGACAAAGGAAGAACACAAGGAACATTTAAGAATTGTGATGGAGGTGCTGAGAAAATACCAATTGAAAGCAAAGTTTTCTAAGTGTCACTTCTGGAGGAGGGAAGTGAGATTCTTGGGCCAGGTTGTTTCAGGGAATGGTATTGCCGTGGATCCTACGAAGGTGGCTACGGTGCAAGATTGGTCTACGCCCACGAATGCAACGAACACAAGAAGTTTCTTGGGATTAGCTATATATTATCGTAAGTTTATCCAAGACTTCTCCAAGATAGCAGCACCGTTGACTCAGTTGACCAAGAAGAATCAATCCTTCGTCTGGGACGAAAGGTGCGATAATGCATTCAAGAGTCCAAAAAAAAAATTGACATGTGCACCAGTGTTAGTCATTCCTAAGGGGAATGGAGAGATGACAGTATATACGGATGCATGTGGCACAGGGCTAGGTGATGTATTGATGCAAGGAGGTATGGTTGTAGCTTATGCAAGTCGGCAACTGAAACCGCATGAGAAAAGATACCCTACCCATGATTTGGAATTGGCAGCGATCGTGTTTGCATTGAAGATGTGGAGACATTATCTCTTGGGAGAAAGATTCGAGTTGTTTACCAATCATAAATCGTTAAAGTATCTCTTCTCTCAGAAAGATCTAAATCTCCGACAGCAAAGATGGTTAGAATTCTTAGCTTCCTACGATTTGGAAATCGCATACACACCAGGAAAGGGAAATGCGGTAGCTGATGCATTGAGTAGGAGACATGCCAGTTTAGGGGCTATGTTTCTAGAATGGAAGCAACTGGAGTACATTGCTGGGTATGATTTCAGACCAAAGTGCGAATTGGATCTAGAAATGTTAGCAAGTTTGGCGATCAGACCCACTTTGATTGAGCGGATTGGTTCCAGTCAGAGGAACGATTAACTTATTGGAAATCATCTCAAAGTTAGAGATGGGAATCGATGAGGAGATGAACAAGTATGGGCTTGATCGAGATGGATGGCTTAGAAAGAATGGAAGACTAGTTATACCCAATGCCAATGGATTGAGAGATGAAGTGCTTAGAGAATGTCATCACTCAAAACTGACTATACACCCCGATGGTAACAAGATGTATCGAGACATGAAGCAGACCCACTACTAGGAAGGGATGAAAAGAGATATTGGGAAGTTTATATCCAAATGCATGAACTGCCAGCTAGTTAAAGCTGAGCAAAAGAACCCTAGTGGTTTGCTACAACCATTAGAAATTCCAGAATGGAAATGGGAGCAAGTGTCAATGGATTTCATTGATGGGGTACCAAGGACTAGATTGGGCCATGATAGCATTTGGGTGATTGTGGACCGATTGACTATGAGTGCAAGGTTTATACCCGTCAAGTCAAACAGGACTGCAGCTAAGTTAGCGGAACTGTATATAAAGTGGGTGGTGAGATTTCATGGAATACCCAAAGGCATTGTGAGTGATCGAGATCCGTTGTTCACTAGTGGATTTTGGAAGAGCTTACAAGAGGCGTTAGGATCAGAACTACATCTCAGCACCGCGTATCATCCTCAAACGGATGGTCAAACAGAGAGGGTGAATCGTATATTAGAAGACCTCTTGAGAGCCTGTGTATTGGATTTTGGTGGATCATGGGATAACTATTTGCATCTAATAGAGTTTGCATATAATAATAGTTATCAATCCAGTATCGGTATGGCTCCGTTTGAAGCTTTGTACGGAAGACCGTGCAACTCACCGTCATGTTGGGTAGAAACTGGTGAGAAGTTCATACTTGGACCCGATGTGATAAGAGAAACTTCAGCTAAGATTAAGATTATCCAACAGCGAATGAAGGCTGCCCAAGATAGGCAGAAGAGTTATGCCGACAAGAGGAGAAGAGAATTAAAGTTCTCCATTGGCGACTTGGTGTTTGTCAAGATATCTCCGTTGAAGAGCGTGATACAATTTGGCAGGAGAGGCAAGTTACCACCAAGATTTGTTGGTCCATTCCTAGTTCTTGAGCAAATTGGGAATTTGGCATACAAAATTGAATTACCAGAGAAGATGGCAGGAGTTCACAACGTATTTCATGTTTCCCAGTTAAGGAAGTTCGTAAACGACCCAAATGTGACTCTTTCACCTGATCAGCTGGATGATATCGAAGTTGAACCCGAGGCGGTTGGGAACCGCAAACTTATGCGTATTGTTGGGAACGATACGAAGCAACTTCGAAGGAAAGTGGTGAGGTTAGTCAAAGTTCAGTGGGGTGAGAATGAGAATGACTGTACTTGGGAAACAGAGGAAAACATTAGGGAGGCGTATCCAGAACTCTTCGCCTAGTAAGATTTCAGTTTCGATTTAGCCTTTTCGCATGCTAGGATAAGTTTGTTTTGTTTGTTTTGCATGATTGATTGTTGTATATGGTTGGTAGGCATGCGAGATCCTTTGTATGTTCTGGGTTAAGGAATTTCGGGGACGAAATTTCTTAAGGGGGGGAGAGTGTAACGACTCATATTCTACGCATCATAGGATCGTAGATTTTTTTTTTCACATATGAAGTCGTATGGTCATGTAACTTTGGGAGACGACTATTGGGGTCATTTCCCATGTTCATGATTTTTTCCGATTTTTAAATGACCGTTTGCCCCTAGCTAATCTTGTTTTGGCCATAACTTTTGATTTGAAAGGAGTTTTGACCTATAACCACTTCCATTGGCTTCGGATGATGGTTTACAATTCCGTAGGGTGGTCACATTAGCCAAACGGACTTACCTTTCGGGAGATATGACTGAAACAAGTTTTAGATGGTGAAAAACAGCTTAATTGGGCTTAACCGGGTGATTAACAGCTAGGCCCAATGGGGGATTTCGGGATTAGGGTTATGAGGAGGCTGAAATCAGTTAGAGAACGATCTTATTTTCATTTTTCAGCCACCACTTTCATTCTTAGAACCCTAACAATGGCCTCCAACACCCAGATCAACTTCTAATCACTTTCTAATCAAGTTTTGGCTTAATCAACATCAAATCAAATAAGATCTTTACCAAATCAGTATTAGAGTTGCTGTTAGACATCAATATTCGCCCAAATCAACATGGTTTCAGTTCTGAAAATTTTATTTGTGGCCAAGGTGAGTGATTTGCAAAGTTTCTCACTAATTACGGTTAATTAGTGTTGATTAGCGAATTTATACATTAATAAATTCTAGAAAAATATTTATAAATTCTGAAATATTGTTTTATACCTCTGTTAGAAATTTGGGTTGATTTGGTTAAGTTTTTCTTATCCTAGGATTAGTTTTGCTTAAACATGCTTTAGGGAAAATATGGGGTTTTGGCTATGTTTAATCCGTTTTAACCTATCAAATTGTTGTTTTGCTGTTTATGAATTATACATGTTGCTATGACTGTATAGTATGTTTTGTGATTGTCTAGAAATGTTAGAGTGCTCGAAAACGCCGTCGAATGGCGTAAAACAGTCGCTGGAAGAGTAGCAGGAATTGTGTAGGGAACCGGATCGGATCGCCTACCCAACCCCGACCTGATCGCGATGCCACTGTTCTCCACGATCCGAACCCCTCGCCTGGAGATGTGCCGCGACCTGAATAATGGAGCACGTCCGAACTGCTCCGCCTCTCGTGGCATGTACCACTCCGACCCGACCCGCATGGCCACCTCCGAACCGAACCGATGCATGGCGTTTTGACTTGAAGAACCCGACCCGATCCGCCAGGAGGTGATGACGACCGATCCGAACCGCCACAAGATGAAGGTCATGAACTGAACTGCGGGAGTCACGATCCGACCCATATGGGTATTCCGATCCGAACCGAGGGGCTGATGACCACGACCTGAAACAAAGTGAAGTGAAGATATGAAGACCGATCCTGAGAAGAAGGTGACGACCAAAACCCGAGATGCAAAGGTAGTCCAAGTGGGAAGTTTGTACTCAGGATCCAGTTGGGAACTAACGAGTCAACTTCATGAGTTGGGCTTTGCTGCGGGATGCGTGCTAAGGGGTTGTCGATGTCTATAACTTCACTATGTGTAGGGGGTACATGAACGGATTCAGGGCCACAGTGGTCTAGGTATGACTAAAGAGCTATAGACCAATGAAGAGGGGTCATTTGTAAAGGTTTGGTCATGACTCCATGTGGTAAGCTGGGTAGTAGCAGTAGTTGTACAAGTTGAACTTCGTCACTACTTCAATGGGTCTAGTGATCGAAGCAGTAGATATCGTATGCTTTACGCACTGAGTGAGAGATGTGAGGATGATTGCTATGGTTGATTTGTTTGCCATCATTATGACGTGCACACCCCCACCCCCATTATCTTTACCCCATCTGTTCAGTGGCACCTTAGAGTATTGTACTGTATGTAGTGCTAACTCTTTGGTTGTAGGTCCTGGTTCAGGTATGGTTTAGTATAACTGTTATTATTCTGTTTGGCTGCTTATCGCTCATACCAGACATTTTGTCAGACCCAAAGTTTTATGTCTCTTCTTATTACTCTGGGTGCTCTCACGAGCAGACTAGAGGCAGGTTAGCTGGGTATGCACGAGTAGCTGATCCAGAGACGAGCAGGAGGCTTCCACGTATGATACATATAGATATTCTCCCTATGTTGTTGAAGATCACTGCTTGGGCATTAGTAGTGCATCTTCTACTCTAGCTTTCTTTTGCTTTAGAGACAGTTTAAAGTTGTAATAATGATGTTAGATCATAAGCTGTATCTGGATTTCCGCTGCTATGTTGGTTTAGTTTTCGGCTTATGCACTATCTCCCCCGTTTTATGTCAAGATTATTATTATTATATTTTGTTCCATACGCTGTGAGACATTCTACAGGCTTTCGATTAGTTCATTATCTTCTTTCCTTTCTTTGGCGACCGTTCCGTGCTAGTCGGGCATGTGTACAACGCACTTTCGGAGGAAATGCCGGCTGGTGCGGGGCAGGCCGTCACACTACATGATCCAATATAAGTCAGATTTCTTCGAAACAAAAACCATCCGAATCTACTTGATAATAATTTTCTAATGAAACAGAAAAATCGAGTTTTCATAGTGTAGATTGTGTTTTATGCCCGAACCAAATTTTTAAATAGTCGCTATGGAATTCGTTTATATAATATAACGATCTATTATATATAAATAAAGGGTTTTTAATTTATTAAATACCGTTTTGGCTCAGAATTCAACCTGCAATATTTTATTTTGAAAATATATTAAATTCTGTTCAGATATGGCTGATGATGATATTTTAATATTATTATATTGGGGTACTTTAAAATTGATTTACTTTAATATAAATCGGATCGTTAAAAAGGGACTTTGCTCAAACGATCTCCATTTCCAGCGAAACAAATTTTATTGAGACCGTAACAGCTAATTATTGTTACGTTTAAAATTTCACGCAAATCGGAGTTATTCTGTGAGCGTGGCAAAATAAAATGCAAATAAATCGATTGTTTTGATTCGAACAAACACTATTTTTACAAACGGACTCGGAATTCGACGACACAAGATTCATTAGGACCGTAACGTCGAATTATACGACGACATCCATTTTCGTCACGATTGGAGTTTGTGTGACCATGGTAATCAATAAACAGTGTTTGGAAATTGACATAGGTACGAATAAAAATAGCTAGTCATATCAATAAAAATCTTCAGCCAAATCAAAGATTAAATAATTAAAATAATATAATAAAAAAATTATATTTTTTCCTATAAATAAACCTACCGTGATCCCTAGATTGGCAATCCACTCATTTCCTTTTTCCCATTCCATTTCTTACCACAACCCACCCAATTCTTTAGTAAGATAACTACTTCTACAATCAAGAATAATTTCATTAAAATTTCTATAAATCCAACTAATTATATGGGTGGATTGATATTGGTCCAAGCCTCAATTTCATGTACAAATTAAAAGACTTGATCAAACATTTAGAGGACCTTTTCTTTTAAAATGTAAGGCGAAAGTCAGCAGTGGTTTTGTCTCATTTCCGGCGATTCCTAGAGGAGTTAGTTGGAGCTGATTAGGCAGCGGTAGGTGGGAGTTAGGCGAAGACTTTGCTAGTGGCGCAGTGGCTTCTAGTACACTGAGGAGGTCGGAAAGGGGAGGTAAATAGTTTGGGGTTATTTTCATTTATAGTGGTGGTGGTGGAGTTGTGGACCACTGGAGGAAGCCAGAGTTGGTCGAGGAGGAGGCCTAAGGGACGGCGAAGGTTTCGATAGGGCTTGAGGAGGATCCGACACCCTAGTTCATCGGTGGCGACGGCTTAAAGACAAGGGTTTGGTTCATTTTGTTTTTTGTAGAATTGGGTTCAGTTTGGTCTGTGATTGAGCCAAGGAGGAGCACCGGAGTTTATGGCGACAGTCTGAGATGGAAGGTTGGACGGAGGCGAGGCCGAGGAGGGGGTTGCTGCAGCCGATAGTGTGCCAACGGTGGTGAGTTGTTCGGATGCTGTAGGAATAATACTCGGGTTTTCTATTTCAAAAATATATATAAAAGGGCATCAGGTTTTCTGGTTTGGGAAGATGGTTTAATCAGTGGTCAACGCATGAGGTGGGTGGTCTACAGAGGACGTGGCAGGAGATTAGGGGATAAGGTAATAATAATAGCATACTAAACAATTTTAATGTTAATTAGTTAAGGATAAGGTTTTATTTAGTTAACATATATCGTTATTTTAATCAAAATTGTATACTGTAGATATGAGTATTTTGTCTTCAAAAGAAAGGGAAAACGAGTTTGACCAGAATGGACATTTGGTTTTCCAAAGAAAGGTAATTAACAAGGGGCAGTTAACGTTAATAAGTAGTTAATTAATATTAATGATGGTAATTAATTTAATTATCAATTCGAAATAAAATTTAATATTATAAGTCGTATAACTTTTGCGGCCATGAACAGAATTGGACGAAACAAGTGCCGATAGGTTCGTAATCACAGTGCCGATGTGTAAGAGCTGGAATTGGAGCATTCTGAGACAGCTGGGATTTTATGTAGTTTCAAACGTTAGTTTGAAACTATATAAAACGACGCAACAATGTCAGAAACAAAAATGGTGAGTTAATCCTCACACTTCTGAAATACCATGATGTGTTAAATTCATACTATTATTATTTATCATAAAATTGGTTGAATGGATGCTATGGATGATTTTTATTGTTTATTGGTTGATTGTTTGTCTGGAATATATTATAATTCTCATTTTATATGTTAGTGATAAACAATATTTTAAACTGTTGTGCAGGGAAGAACATGTTGGAGGGATCCGACCGGATTCCTCAAATCAATTGTATATTATTTGTTGTTTATTCTAATTTATATTATCATAGCCTGGTTAGTTATCAATAATTGAACGGATGTGGATTGTTAAATCAAGTCGTCGTGTTTTTAGTCAATATTCAGTATTGATTAAGAAATTGGTAGCAGATGGTCTGAATCCATCGTTTTGTGATATTAATTTGTCGTAAGGCGAATTAACGTATTTTAAGTTATAAAATTTATTATTATAACTGAATCAAAGTTTTAGTTTTATAGGAAATTTTTATAAATTGATAATTATGACTTTGTTTAATACAGAATTTGTTAAAATAATTTATAAAGTAATATCTTGGGTTTTAATACATAAGGGAGCCTGAGATTAACGGGAAAGTTAATCATTTGGAATAATTGTTCCAAGGGAAACAATTAAGTAAGCTTTTGTTTAAATTAATTATATTCTTTTCCATTAACTTAATAAAGTATAGTTTCAGCGAATAATTAAACAAAATTTATTGATTTTTATAAAAAAGGCTTTTAACCATAATGTAAATACGTTTAAGGTGATTATGGGATAATTTATTATTTATAAAATAAATTATTAATAACCTATTAAGGGAGGTAACTTACCTATTTCGGTCAATAAAGAAGAAAAGGGGTTTTGCTTCAGTAAATGATGAAGTAAATTATTATTAATTTCTTCTTAAATAGAATTCAATTAAGGTAGTAATTGAATATGTAACAAGATTTGGTAATTTTGAAAGAAGCTTATGGAATGGAATTTTATAATCTGAATTTCATAAACAAGTTATAAAAGAAATTTGAGTTTAAAATAAAGATTCTATTCGAATTGGAAATAAAAGAGAAGAATTGTAAAACATGTAAATGGAAGTACCTATCGATCAGAGTAAAGAAGTTAATAAGGGTTTGGGTTATAAAGTTCAACCATTTGTTTTAAACATTCTAAAGAGTTTTAGATAAAATATTTGTAAACGAATCCAAGTTTATAAGAAAAGTGGATTTGAAGTTTTACACTGGGGCAAGGGCTTTAAATAAACATTTTACTTAAGAACCAAATTAAGTAAATGGCATATTGAAGTGAAATTTGAAAGGTAAAAAGGATAGTTAATGTTTTGAATAAAAGAAATGGAAAAAGGGATTTATGGTTATAAATCCAAAGTTTAGATTATATAATGAAAAGGTTTTTGGAAAAGATACTAGCGAATGGATTAGTGTAATATAATCCAAGTTATGAATAGAATACTATACAGGAGTTTTGAAGCAAATGGTTAATATTTGGGTAAATGATTTACTTAAAAATATATTAAGTAAAATGGTGATGGTCGATTGAGATTTTCAAAAGAAAGGATATGGTTCGTAAACCATGGTTTAAATGAAAATAGGAAGTAAGACCTTATTGGTTTTATAAGAACGTGGGTTTTAAGTTACGAACTTCTATCTATTTTGAGATAAGAACGTTGTCGGTTAAGATCTGAGAGGTAAATAAAATACCCTAGCTTAACCGACTTCATTATTATCGAGGAATGGTATTAGTTCGTAACGGTAAAGGAGTTTCGAAAGGAGTTATTATTTTCGTAAAATATTCGCAATTCATTTGCAAGTTTGAGATAAAATTTAATACAATAAATTTTAAATTAAACAATGTACATTAACATTGTTTAGTCCGAGTTAAGACATATAGTTTAATTATACCTATAGGCTATAGCACTGTTTTCTAGAAAATAGAAATAATATGAGTAAAGTATATTTCTTAAAAATAATAAGTAATTAGAATGGAAGGGTTATATTAATTTTGAAACAAAAATAAATATTTGGAATTTAAGTAGTCAAAGCCATTGAGTTTTAATAAGAAAGCATGTGTAACACCCCTAAGTCCCACATCGTGGAAGCCTGTATAAAGTGGGTACTTATATAGTAGAGTCTATCTCTTACTAACGCCGAGGCCTTTTGAGGAACAAAACCCCACACCTATATGGTGGCTAAGTTGGGGACAGTATCTTACGTGATCGGAGGTGCGGGCTGTTACAGTTGGTATCAGAGCCAATACCCAGCCGGAATTGTGGCTCCTGTGTGGAACACAACGCTTGGGTGAGGTGTTTGTGAGCCAACGGGGACGTTGGGCTCTGTAGGAGGGGAGAATGTAACACCCCTAAGTCCCACATCGTGGAAGCCTGTATAAAGTGGGTACTTATATAGTAGTGTCTATCTCTTACTAATGCCGAGGCCTTTTGAGGAACAAAACCCCACACCTATATGGTGGCTAAGTTGGGGACAATATCTAACGTGATCGGAGGTGCGGGCTGTTACAGCATGTGCCAGTTAATAGGGTTTTACCGCATAAGAATTAGCAATGTGATTACATTAGTGAATTAACGATGTATTAATATATGGATATTTCCAGAATTAAGGAAATAATGGTTGATGAAAATATAGCAATATTTTCAGAATTAAAGGAGAATAAAGCAAAGTCAGAATAAACGAGAGGTATTGTTTCCAAATGGTGAAACAAAAGATGAGTTGGCAAGAGATTTAAATGGAATCGACTTTAAGTCTAAGTAATGATTTTAAATGATTCGATAAATAGTTTTAATGAACGGTTTTAAAAATGAGAACCTGAGCGGCCAATATGCTCGACCTTACTAATGATCTATAGGGTGATTCCTTAGATGCAGTAGGAGGGTGCCTTCGGTTCATCCTGTTCCTGGATGACTTGTATGGACGAGTGTTTGACATGGTATTTTCAAAAGAATCATGTACGTTGATTTCCTCAAACGTATTACTGTTAATAGCGGAGAAGACACCTTGTCTTAGCTTAACGACTAGTGTATTTTTGTTGACATCAATTAGTGAAATCTGGCGGATCTGACAATGTAACATTCAAAGTGAATTGTGGCCGGATGTTCTAAAGGTAATCATAACCTCAAGCCTTATCAACCGGGAAATGACAAAAATTGGGCAGACAACATGGCTATATGGGTCGCTCCCATTAGGATGTATAATCACCTATGTAGAGAAATTCCATTTCATTCTTTAATCTATTTTCGATGTTGTCCCCTTTTGGGAAACAATTGTCGATCCCAACCATTGGTGATATACATTTGATACACTCAAGCGAAATGAATGGTCGGTCATGTGTGGGCCGGGTCATAATACGTTCCTATTGAACCCAGTGTATTCCCCTCTAGAGATACACTATCGGCAGGTGGTTCCATACCTTGTCATAGTCGGAATCCGATCTCCAATAAGCGCCCGCGCTTTTGATTGTATACTATATATGTGGAGCGTGAGATGCAAGTGTTCCACTAGATTGCTATTTATTTGTGATTTGATAGACACTATTATAATATCAGAATGATATTGTTTCCAAAAAAATATTTTGGGTTATAGTAAGATAAAAACGGTCAGTATTTATGTGGGCTGATCTTACTATTATCCTTTTCTTTCAAAAAGAATTTCTAAAGTTAAGCCAATTGTGGATGTGAATTTAGCACTGAAAGTATTCCAGATTGATTTGGGTGTTTTTGCTTTGCTTAAAAATGTGCTCGGATCAGATTGAACATATTTTTCAAGTTAGTTTTCGCTTGGAGTTTCAGGAGCTGTAAGCAGGAGTCTTCACCGTTAGTTATTTAAAGTTATTCCGCTGTATCTGATACATCTTGTACTCTGATGATTGATATGTGTATACAATTTTCTTTTATGTAAAGATATGTTGTTATATTATATATTTTGTTCATTCAACTGTGAGATTCTGATGTTCTTATTTCTTCTATTCTAATATTTCTTCCTTTCTCTCTCATCCTCTAATTTCTTTCTCTTAACATTTTGCTTTTCTGTGTAATTTGGAATGACTGTGATAGTAAAATGTCGGCTTAAATTGTACTGAAAAGTGGGTCGTTACAATTTGGCTTGCTCGCGCATCGTTTGGATCGTCGTACATTATAGGGTTGGTCATACGTTATAGGGTCGATCGCACACCTTTGGTTAAGACAACTGGCAACAACCGACAACAACCAACAGTGGCATTTTCGTAATTACTTCATGAACGACCCGCAGCCTGCATATATGAGTTTCAGCTCACCACTTCATTCTCCATACACCTATAAATAGACCATGACCTCCACATTAATGGGGATTGATTCCTAGCTCCACGAAGTGCTGCCAAATTTGCTTTCTTCGCTGTTCAAAGTTATTCTAACCTCCATTACACCTTTTCTAATCAAGTTTCTCCATCAAATCATCTATGGAATCCTCCAAAGTTGCTCAAGTGTTCAAGAGATTGTAGATCTTTGTCAATTCTCATCATACTTCGATGAAGTGGGTTGTTCCTTGGCGGATCTAAGTGGATATAAGGAAATACTTGTAAAAGAGAGAGAATGTATATGAATTAGAGAGCTATGTACTTTGTAATTGCTACGATGATATTAAAACTTCCTCTGTAGTGGACGTAGGCCATTGTTAGGCCGAACCACTCTAAAACCATGTGCACTTTATTTTTCCTCGCCTTTTCTATCTCTAGCTTTGTGGTTAATTGTTATTTGAAGTGTTGACAGTTTTTGGGGTGTTGGTACTATTTTTGATATCAACACATATGCCATGACTTTTGAGAAATTTTGCAAATGGACCTGGACATCGACCTGACTCATTATGTTCGCCATAATATTCACCACCTCTATCTGACCTTGTGATTTTCACTTTTTTGTCTAATTGTCTCTCAACTTCCTTTATAAACATCTCAAGGACATCCACAGATTGATATTTTTCACTAAGCAAATATACATAACCATAATGGGAAAAATCGTCAATAAAAGTGATGAAATACTTTTCTCCATTAAAGGATGGAGTATCCATAGGTCCGCAAACATCAGTGTGAATTATTTCAAGGAGCTGGTTGTTTCTAGTGGCTCCTTTCTTATTATGTTTGGTTTGTTTACCTTTAATACAATCCACACATAACTGTAGATCATTAAAGTCCAAATTTGACAAAATTTCATTACTTGCTAATCTCATCATTCTTTCTTTGGATATGCGACCTAGTCTTATATGCCATAAAAAAGCAGAAATTTCATTCAACATGCTATGTTTTCATCCAACATTATTTCTACATTCAGTAAAGAATTCGCATAATTGTCATTCGGTTTCAATTTATATAGACCATTAATTAGAATACCAAAACCAACATTATCAGTATTCTTATATAAATTAAAACAATCAGATCCAAACATACATCTCAAACCAGAAATATCCAATTTGCTTACGAAAATATGGTTTCTTGATAATGAAGGTACATAAAGGGTACGATATAAGTCTATTACATACCAACTTTCTGGAATTAGATGATAAGTCTCAATGCCTTCTATTGTGGATTTCATTCCGTTTTCCATAAAGAGAAAACATCATTCATTTGGATTTATAGATCAGGTCATTAGAAATCCTTGCACATTATTGAAAACATGTGTCGTAGCACCTGTATCAAGCCATCATGTATTAATAGGAACTTAAACTAAATTTGATTTAAAACATACGAAAGATAGATGATTATCTTTCTTTTCAAACCAAGTTATCCTTTTTGGATAGTCATTTTGATAATGTCCTTTCTTTTTACAGAAATGACATCGAACGTCCTTTAGTTCCTTCTTTTCTTATCCTGCCCATTCTTAGAAGGTGCCTTTTTCTTCTTGAAATGACTTGATTTTCCATTCTTTTCTTTACTAGCTTTATTACTCACAAAACCTACTTAATGATTCACTTGACTTTTCAAACGTCCTTCTTCCTGAACAAGTCTACTGGCCAATTCATTAACATTCCACTTTATCCTTTATAGTGTTATAGTTAATCTGGAAAGGTCCATATTCAGAAGGTAACAAGTTCAGAATAAATTGGACAAAAAAAGAATCCTCAACTGTAAGCCCAAGGGAGTTTAACATTGCTGCAAGATTAGTCATCTCTATAACGTGCTCTTACATAGTTCGCGACCCATCAAACTTCATGTTCATGTTCTGCCATAAGAGTACCAGCGAGTGACTTACCATGGAATAACTATAAGCTCATAACTAACTAGATTCAGATATGTACATAACAATATAATATAACACTCCTTTAGGTAGACACTACCTTATACTTGACATAATTAAACACCAAAACATAAGTGAGTAATAAATATATTCAATTAAATAGAACTGACATCTTTGGATGATCAATATTTATTTAATCAAAATATCTATTAAACCTCATCATGTCAACTAGTTATAAAACAAGACTTTCCTTTGGGTAAGTTCTCAGATTCTACCATTAGTGACACTAGTTTTTTTTATTGGTATAATTATAACTGACAATTTCTATCAATAATCATTATGTTACTTATGCACTAAATGATTATTTTGATTTTGACCACCCCGGTGATTAACAAAATCATAAATCTCATGTGCATAAATGACTTATTACACATACTCGATTAAATATCATGAGTAAAGCATATAATAGATCAATTGCAATCAAAGAAAATATTCAGTTATTGGTTGGCTCTGATACCACATGTTAGAATTTTCTTAATTATTCAATCTTTTATGATTAATGATGCACAATTCAATTGAATGGTCCTAGAATCACTCATACCGAATATTTCACAAACAAAAAAGGGAAAACTTAATATGATCTATTAATTAAGATGACCTACCTTTATTAGCAACCGAAGATGTAATGACCGGCATCTTCTTTCTTTGACTTGTAATGTTTATTCTTCTTCTCAGAATTCGATTTCACCCACTTACCCTATTTCTTTATGTGTTTCTAGATGGAGAAGAATATAACTCCTTTTTTAGGAAGAGAAAGGACTCAATCTTTTATATAATATTTAACTCTAAATCTGATATCACATAGTAATTCAACGTTTAAAATTAATCATAGACCAAACGTTTTAAATATGAACGGTCTATTTATATCCTAATTAATCGGATAGCCTCGCGTAAACCATAACAAGGGTGTAAATGGAAGAAGTACCTTTCAGGTTTTAAACCCAGTGTTACATGTCATCTCTGGTTGAACCTGTTATTAAAATTGAACGCGAAGAGCAATCAAGCCGAGAAGGCGATACTATCGCTTATTTCTAAATTTATCCATAAGATAATCTTCATCACCACGTCTTTTCCCTCCATATATTATCGTTCTTCTCAAAAGATAACATAAAAATATCGGTAATTTTTTTGTTTAATTTTCTCAAAACCTGAGCTCTAAAACCGAAAATTTGATTCAAATCAAGTTTACCTTGCAACCCTGATTTGAGCTAAAAAATGTCGATTCCATTCCCAACTTCATTTAAAAACCCTAAACCTTGCACCCCACAAACATTTCTCACTCCCCAGTTGAATTTCATCTTGAAATTCGATATGGGCGTCGGTAGTGCCACTAAAAAGTCACATGTTAATGGGGAATTTTCAATGAAAAGGAGTAGAAATCGGATATTCGAAGCAAAGGCTGGTGCTTTAGGTGGTTTATTGGGCGGAATATTCAGAGGGAACGACACAGGTGAATCTACTAGGAAAAAGTATGCGGATGCAGTTGCGTTGGTTAACGGGTTAGAACCAGAAATGTCAGCCCTACCCGATTCGGGTTTGAGAGAGATGACCTTTAGCTTGAAGGAGAGAGCTAGAAACGGGGAGTCTTTGGATTCTTTATTACCAGTAAGTTTAATGCACAAATTAATGTCATATGGAAACTTCAGTTTTGTGTGCTGCATATGGTACTTTTTTTTCCTACTTCTATATATGCCTCGTTTTCCTCTTTCACATCCTGCTAACATATCAAGTTTTAATATTTTAAAATTGCTCATATCTTCAAACCACAGCATATTACCTTCAAAATAAATAGTCATGATAATAGCTATAATAGAATGATGTTCGTGTGAAATTCTTGCTCGGTCCAACAAGGTTTGTGTACTAGCATCACTTTCATTGAGCTGGGTTTGTATAATAACTTGGTTGAGATCCAACAAGATATGGATACTAATTTCATTCGGGCTGAGCCAGGTTCGTGAACCAACCACCTCATATTTGAACATGGTTCAACAAATACGTGGACATTTTTGGCATAAAGTGTGGGCAAAAGGGGGAAAAAACAAAGTGGGTAATGATAATTATTTCAAACTGAATGGTGTGTGGAAGGAGAAAAGTGAGATGATAATAGAACTAACCATTTTTTTATGGACTTTACTACAGTACCAGGAAAATAATGTTAGGAATAGTGTGAAATAGAATCACATGGCTGAAATTCGGGATTTGGGGTGGGGGGATGATTTATGGGTCTTGGATCATTCCTGCACCATTCGGCTCATTTCCTTTCGTACCTTATAACCAATTTGCGTTTTTATTCATGCTAAGGCCAATATAAATACATTAATCTTTTACTCTTTCTAATACCATATCTATATTTCATCGCTCATTAATTGTTTATAGATGTTCAAACATATTCATAGCCGTTCAAATCGAAGTTCACATGCAATGTTTCGATTAATGCAAAGCCCAATGATCAAATTCAACAACATTCCATGTGACATTGCTGCTGCATAGCAATTTTTGCCAAATTTTCCGAATGATTTCAAGAGAATTCATTAATGGACAATTTTTTTGTGTATTATAGTTTTCAAAACAATTTCGCATTTTAGGCCAGACTTTAAACTTACTACAAAATCGGGCTGATTTGTGGCCAGTCAGCATTTTATAGCTGAAATCTCTGGGGCACAACTATGAGTTGTGCCTCATATTTAATAAAAATAAAATAAAAACTTCATGTGGAGGTGTGATCTTTTTTAATAATAACGAAAAAAGTTTCATGTGGTGTAATTATGAGTTGTGCCGCTACTAACTTGTATTTTTTATTTTTTTTATTACATAAATATGTGGTGCAACCCATAGTTGCGCCAAGTTGCACCACCATATATTTAAAGAAAAAAATCTGGATGTAACTATGATTTACACCCAAATGAAGCAGTTACAAAAGCACGGATTTAATAGCTGATTGGTCAAAAACCAGCCATGTTTGATAATAAGTTTCCAAATTAGCAAAGAACGCGAAATTGTTTCGAAAACTAACATATTTTGAAATTTTGTCCTTAAATAAAATAATCATCCATGAGGTGGAGTCTTGACGCAACGGTAAAGTCACCTAGTTTGTGATCCGAGCGCCTAGGTTCGAGTTCGAAAACAGCCTCTTCGCAGTGCGAGGGAAATGCTGCGTACAATCGACCTTCGCAGAGCCCGCTATTGTGCGAGAGCCTCGTACACTGGGTTCCACCTTTAAAATAATCATCCATAGCAGCATCTTCGAATGGTAATAATAATGATGATAGTAATTGAAAGCTATTAAAAATTCGAATGCATCTTTCAAAAATTTTGATTTTTAGAAAACTTGGAAGAACATATACATTTCTTTTCTATTACAAAACCACATATGCTAATTCATAGATTTTTTTTTCCGAAGCATCTGCTCATTATTTCGGCTCATCAGCTATTGAGTGAGTTGATTAATTGTTTTGCACATTAGGCATTATTTTCGAATTTACTCATTTTTTTGGAGAAATAATTACATTGTTTTAACCAATGATGCATGTATTGTTAGCCCTAAGTATCTTTAACGTTGTTATGGAGTATAATAGGAGAATTTGTTATTACTTGGATTTAGTATCAGTAAGATTAAACTGCATTTAGCGACATACTTAGGTGTTGTTTGGTTCATGTTGTGTTTTGTATTTTGAGTTTTAAATAGGGCTTTTATGATAATGGTACATTTATCATTACTATATCATTACCATATAATTGGTTACCACTTTCGAGTAACATCGGTATACCAGTATTATCGGTATGGGAATGGTAAATTTACCATTTTCTATGGTAAAACATCAGTAATATTTGTTTAAAACTAGTTTTAGCGGTAATTTACCCGTCAATTTTCAATACATGGACATTCATGTAATCTATTGCATTATAGGTGATTGGAAACAAACAAACAATTAAACTTAATTAAGTGATTCAGTTCAAATGACGTTAAATACGCTTTTACATTTCTCATTGTAATCTTTTTTCCAGTGACATGATAAAATGTATAATAAAACATTATTACAGTGAATATATATGTCAAATTGTTGATTTTCTAGGTAAACTTTAATTTATCATTACCAGTATAACGATTACCAGTTTATCGGTATATCAGTCAATCAGTGACGGTAACGGTAGCTATTATGGTAATGATTGCCATTACCGTACCGTTTTTACTAATTATAAAAAACAAGAAGAGTTGAGGGACGGCTCAGAGAACGGAAGAAAAATGGAGGGGTGAAGAAAGGGATGGAGGAACAACGGAAGAATAAATTATCTTTTGTTCTTCCGTCACTTCCCAAAACACCAAAAATAGATTTTTTTTTTTTTTTCTGTTTCGTGTGTTAACTTCGTTTTCTAAAATGCCTTTTCATGATACACATGCATCATTCGTGTTTTTGTATGGGTGAAAACTCAAAACTAAAAATGGTAAACCAAACACTGCCTTAATTTTTGGCTGTTTTCAATTGAATATAGCATCCTAACCTGTTAACGTATTTATATGCAAAGAATAAATCAGTACGGTTGATCCAAAAGTTAAAAAAAGATATGTTCTTTTCTTCTAATTTTGTTCTCCCACTTTCAAAACAAAGGTTAATAGACATTAAATGTTCAGGAAGCATTTTCAGTGGTAAGAGAGGCCTCAAAAAGAGTTCTGGGTCTCCGTCCATTTGATGTGCAACTTATAGGTTTGTATGTCACAAAAAATAGTCTTGTTACATTCCAAAAATAGATATAAAGAAATACCTTATTTTTATTTATAGGGGGAATGGTTCTTCATAAAGGGGAGATTGCAGAGATGAGGACTGGAGAAGGAAAAACTCTAGTGGCTATATTGCCAGCGTTTTTGAATGCATTGAGCGGAAAAGGAGTGCATGTTGTCACGGTAAATGATTATCTTGCAAGAAGAGATTGTGAATGGGTTGGTCAAGTTCCTCGATTTCTTGGACTGCAGGTTGGCCTAATTCAACGTATGTTACATTCTATCTTTCAAGTTTGCCATAACTTTTTATATATATGTATTTTTCAAAAGTAGCTATACACATTCTATTACTTGAAAGTGCTCTATGTATACGAACTGAAACAAAGTAACTATTCTGCTATGTACCACTGACTAGGAAATTCATTATTGTATTGTATTTTACCTCTCGTGTGGTTTGCTACATTTCCTATCTAAAGCCTCTATTTTTTTACGTGATTAAAGGCAGACCAATCTAGTCATTTATACAAGTTGATTGCATCAAAATTTCCAGTTTTTTTAATAACATTGCCATGGTTTGTTCTAAATGATGTTCTATGATTGCAGAAAACATGTCAAGTGAGCAAAGAAGGGAAAACTACTTATGTGATATAACTTATGTCACAAACAGCGAACTTGGATTTGACTACTTAAGAGACAATCTTGCCACGGAAAGTATACCATCTTATGTTTAGCTTATTCTTTTACCACGTCATGTTGGCAATATTTTAATTTCCTAAACATATAATATAGGCATGTTTGCAGACATGTTATGATTACATTTGTTTCGATATGTTCAGAGTGTAGATGAGCTTGTGCTTAGAGGCTTCAACTTCACGGTGATTGATGAGGTTGACTCTATTTTAATCGATGAAGCTAGAACACCTTTGATCATATCTGGCATGGCAGAAAAGCCAAGTGATCGTTACTACAAGGCAGCAAAGGTTGCAGCAGCTTTTGAGCGGGATCTGCATTACACTGTAAGAATGAAGACATTTCAATTGTTTTTTCTCTTCCTCAATAAACAAGTGACAGGACATTGCTACATAGTAGTTTACTGCATGTTATATTGTAATTGTTGTTATATTAAACATTATATTGTAAACTACTATTGTAGAAGGTAGATAAATCCTATAAAATTATTAAACATGTCAAAGTTTTAACGAACAAAAATACGTGATTAATCAGTTGAAAAGTTTTTTGAGAAGAAAGTCAATTAAAGTATATTTAATTATGTACGTTCATCAAGCCCATAATGTAATTGAGTATTGTAAGATGTAATGTAATTGAGTATTGTAAGATGATACTGTTGTGCAAAAATTGCACAAATGCTCGAATATCAATCTGTTGTGCAAAAGGTTGCGTAGATGCGAAAAAACAATTAACAGGATCTAGATTTGTCAATTGTAACCTCAATTATACTATTACTTTAAACAAATATTAATAACATTAATGAAGAAGAGAGACACAATAGTTAAACAAAGAAGAAAGATTTTATCCCGCATAAGAGAGAGATACAAGAGATTACAGAATAATAGTCTATATAATTGCTTCTGTCTGCACTAAACAGGAATAACTTATCTCAGCCCTAATTCCTTGATTGAAGAGACACTCTAACTGGGGATCGTCGATTGAATGTCAGGATGAGTTTACTATGAAATCTACCCTTAATATATAACCAGTGAAATCTACGTGAGTCATCAATCAAATTACCAGGATATGGTAAGAATATAATGGAGGCAAATAGCAAATGTATAAATGGCGTAAATATAGCAAATAAATCAAACATTCCTTTCCTTAGTATAGATGGAAGAAAATAATTTCTGTATTTATTTCTTTTGTCATCTCATGCAAATTCAATCCAATAATTTATGCAAAATACAACGAAATATATGTGATTACTTTCCCTTTTGCATATTTGTTTTCATCTATTTGTGATTTTGTATCATCAAAATTTAACACTTCACTTTGATAAATCACATTTTTCTAACACCCCATATCAAATCAAATTTTCTTTTCAACATAAAACTCTTCAAAGAATCCCACCTTAAGCCAAAATCTCATAGTGAGATAGAAATCAAAAATGAATATTTACCTAATGGGTACCAGCAAAGCTACCCCCATCACATCTTGTTAACGAGCTCAGACCATTTCTCTGTCCCTCAACAAAATATTGCAAATATTCAAAATCCAATGAAGGTAGATTTCAAAGTAATCTCAGTACCATCAAGACAAAAAATTCGTCTCAGTTACCGAGCTGAATACAGAGTCAGAAACTAAAGTCAATTGGCGGCAAAAAGACTAATTCAAATCTCTGTATACAAGGCAAATCTCTCCTACCACTTAACTGCGTCTTTCAACACTAAATAATAATAGCTTCTCTCAGCCCTAAGTTCTAAAATTCAATGGCCCCTTCAATACAGTAAATCCTTATCACGTCAAAGTTTTCAGGTTGGAATGATACTCTATTCTCTCAATATGATTTCCTTCACTAAAGTCTTCTTTTCCTCCCAAATAGCAATAGCATAATTGTCAGCAGATTTGTCGCTCTTTCTTGAAGTCATTGATGTAATCACCTTGCTTTGATACCAGTCTGTTATACAAAAAGGTTGCATAGATGCGGAAAACAATTAATATGATCTAGACTTGTCAATTGAACATGAATGAATTTAACATCAATTGTACTATTACTCCAAATAAATAGAAATAACAATAAAGAAGAAGAGAGACACAATATTTATACTGGTTTCACTATCATCATGAAGATAATATACGTCCAAATGAGAGAGATTTTATTCCACATAAGAGAGAGATACAAGAGATTACAAGATACGAGTTTACATAACTGCTTATGTCATCACTAAACATGAATAATTTCTCTCAGCCCTTATTCCTTAATTGAAGAGTCTCTAATTGGTGATCGCTCACTGAATGTCAGAATGAACTTACTTACCAAGATATGGTAAAAATATAATGGAGTCAAATTGCAGAGGTAACAAATGACGTAAACATAACAAGTAAATCACACATTCTCTTCCTTAGCAAAGATGAAAGAAAATGCTCTTTGAATTTATTTCCTTGCTATCTCATGCAAATTCAATCCAATAATTTATGCAAAACATATGTGATTACTTTTCCTTTTGCATATTTGTTTCCATCTATTTGTGGTTTTGTATCACTAAAATTTAACAGATACTTGATAGTGTAAGCAATTGCTGAAATGCTGCTAACTAATACTAAACTTGCTTGTATCAGGTAGATGAGAAGCAGAAAACAGTCCTACTCACAGAGCAAGGTTACGAGGATGCTGAAGAAATATTAGATGTTAAGGATCTTTATGATCCTCGAGAACAATGGGCTTCATATATTATAAATGCCATAAAGGCAAAAGAGCTCTTTCTTAGGGATGTTAACTACATCATCCGTGCCAAGGAAGTACTGATTGTCGATGAATTTACTGGGCGAGTCATGCAAGTAAGTTTTACACTATTTATGACAACTGTTCATCTTAAACGCAACAACCAAATTTTAGTTCTTTTGTATGCATGACTATGCATTTCTGGGTTTAATAGGGAAGACGATGGAGTGATGGTCTTCATCAAGCAGTAGAAGCAAAGGAAGGCCTTCCTATTCAGAACGAGACGATTACACTAGCTTCTATTAGTTATCAGAATTTCTTTCTTCAAGTGAGCTTTTCCTCGGCAATTTTACATGCATGTTCACTTCAGGATCATAATCCAGAGGTAATGTTAATTGACAGTTCCCCAAACTCTGTGGTATGACTGGCACTGCAGCTACTGAAAGCACAGAATTCGAAAGCATTTACAAATTGAAAGTTACTATTGTTCCTACAAACAAGCCAATGATAAGAAAGGTGGTATTTCTGTACTGTAAAAAAAAAAACATAACTTTTATGTTACATGATCTTTATTAAATGATTAACCACATCAATTTTATTGCTATGATCTTTATTAAATGATTACCCACATCAATGTTATTGCAGGATGACTCTGATGTTGTTTTCAGGGCAAGTACGGGTAAATGGCGTGCTGTTGTTGTTGAAATTTCAAGAATGCACAAGACTGGTCGACCAGTTCTTGTTGGTACTACCAGTGTTGAACAAAGTGACTCTTTGTCACAACAGTTGAAAGAAGCTGGAATTCCTCATGAAGTAAGATCCATGGGCATTTCAATGACTCCATTTATAGACAGCATATGTGTTATGTATGTCGTTTTCCTTATATTCAGATATTAATGTCGGACTAAAAAGTTATGTTCATGTGTGTCCTGGTTAATTTCAATACTCGTAATAATATCGGATTGAAAATAGGACAGAGTGTATATGAGTTGTATTTAGCATAATAATCACACTTTCATATGATAATAGCCCTACCACAGCCGAAAAATAGCATGTGCATTTTCATTTGTTTGTGCAACTACTTTGAAACAAATTAATGTCAATAGTGGGGCAGTCATAGTACATTGCTAATGTTCAGTATCTGGTGAAATTAGCAATCAAACTTAATCCACATGTTTACTTATTTTGATATGATAGAAAACCAGTTTTGTTTGTTCACTGATTAAATTTTACCGGGCACAGAGTATAACCGAGATATCTTCTCTAGAATTCTATATTACCTTTGTCTTGCAACTGGACTGTTTATCTTATCTGTGCATAGTAAAATTATTTTCCACCAACTAAAATGGTTGAAAGAAAAAATGTATAAAAAAATTAGTAGTACTTATTGCTCCAAATATTACATTGATTGAAATAACAAATCTTCAGTATGTTTATCTTAGTCTAGACCATAACATTCAGTTATTTTCTCCCCTATAGATATCAGACACCTTTTTTGATGGATTTTAATTCCAAAATCCCCAATTTATTTCCGCAGGTTCTTAATGCTAAACCCGAAAATGTTGAGAGGGAAGCAGAAATAGTAGCACAAAGTGGTCGTTTGGGGGCAGTTACTATAGCAACTAACATGGCAGGTCGAGGAACAGATATCATTCTTGGAGGCAATGCAGAATTTATAGGGAGATTAAAACTCCGTGAAATGCTTATGCCTAGGTATAACTTATCTTAGAATTACCGGCATGTGAATTTTTTCTTCTTACTATATTTCAGAATAATATAATTCTACAGAGTTGTCAAGCCGATCGAAGGAGCATTTTCAGTGAAGAAGCTTCCTCAGAAGAAAACTTGGCAGGTGCAACTTTGATTTTATTGACTAGTATATTGAATATTTTATCTTTTTATTAGTATAAGCTTACTCAATAAGCACAAGTTTTCTGACAATATTCTGATCTTCATTGTATATCAGTCTAAAGAAGAAAAATGTATATGGTGATTAATAATTTGGAGAGACAAACGGAAAACTATTGACCATTCTATCATTCTATTCAATTCATGTGAAGAGTATCCGACTAATGTACTTATTTATCTGCTTGATTTAATCATGCAGGTAAATGAAAATTTATTTCCATGCGATCTTTCTAAAGATGCTATATCATTAGCCAAAGATGCAGTAGAATTTGCTGTAGAAAAATGGGGTAAGCGATCACTGACTGAACTTGAAGCAGAAGAGCGGCTTTCTTACTCATGTGAAAAGGTGTGTGGGCATGGGAAATTTCATGGTTTTATAGAAGTTTTTACCAGTGTGTAAGTTGTGTAACTAAAGCTTTGATGCACATGTATCATCCTATAAATGAAAACTGATTTGAATTTTGTAGGGACCTATCAAAGATGATGTCATAGCAAAGCTCAGAGATGCATTCAAAAAGATTGTTGCTGAATATAAAATTTATACAGAGGAAGAAAGGAAAAAGGTCCTCTATATAACTTCTAACTAATTAGCAATATTATTTAAATTTTAATAGGATACATACCTATAACACTGAATAATTGGATATTCAACAATCTTGTAGGTTGTCGCTGCTGGTGGACTCCATGTTGTGGGAACTGAGCGTCACGAATCGCGTAGAATTGATAATCAGGTTACAAAATGAAAACATATATCAAAAATTGAAAATATTTTCTCTTGGATTGCAACATTTTCTAGAATTAATTCTGTATTTTTAGCTTCGTGGTCGAAGTGGTCGACAAGGAGATCCAGGAAGTTCCAGATTTTTTCTTAGTCTAGAAGATAACATCTTCCGAATATTTGGTGGGGATAGAGTAGAGGTACTCGCTTTTGGTGTATACATTTCAAATCTTAAAACATTTACCAAGACCCTGTTTCATCAGAAAATCTGATCACCACTTCACGTGATTTAAATTATAGGGATTGATGAGAGCTTTTAGAGTTGAAGACCTACCAATTGAATCTAAAATGCTGACAAAGGCATTAGATGAAGCTCAAAGAAAAGTGGAAAATTACTTTTTTGACATCCGCAAACAACTCTTTGAGTTTGATGAGGTATTGAACAGCCAAAGGGATAGGGTGTACACAGAAAGAAGGCGAGCACTTGTGTCTGACAGTCTTCAGTCTCTTATTGTAGAGTATGCAGAGTTAACCATGGATGATATCTTAGAGGTAATGCATAAGCAGAACGTAGCTCCTATGTGTCTTATTACATGATACCATACCTACTGTTTTTGAACACTTGCACACACTCTCTCTCTCTCTCTCTCTCCCTCCCTCCCTCCCTCCCTCTGTGTGTGTGTGTGTGTGTGTGTGTGTGTGTGATGATAATAGTAGTAGTTGCAATACTTTCAGCATAAAAAGAACATGTGAACATGGTTTACAAAGCATAAAGAAGGCTGCTACAGTACCGAAATTTATTAGTCAAAATATGCGGATCAGGTTTTCAATGGTGGAAATCACAGGGCATTGTCAAATCTGACCATTATTATTCCTTCCGCACAAAATGATTAACAAAACTTTGGTCATAATAGCATTTTTGAAGCGTAAAACGTAATCTGTAAAGTTTGAATTTTAAAATGAATCTAGATTGAATTTGTGAGCGTAGATTCAAGATATTCATATTTTAACGATTAGATATACTTGTATGCTTGAAATTTTGCATGATGTAGGTTATCAGTTGACTTGTAAATATGTACTAATATTGATTCATCTTTCCCTACTAATAATTTATATTTTCTAAATTGATTTTGATGCTTAAACTTCTGCATCTAATGCTAACCCTTATTTTCTCTCTTGTTTTATCTGTATTTTGTCTAAGAAATGGTAATCTTAAATTGTAGATCCAACAATTATCTTAGTATTTTGTATTTCAACATAAATGCAATGTTTTTTTCTCAATTGTATTTTTATTGTTTTTTGAGTTGTAATTTGAGAACTGGATCGCAGCAGGAAAGAATTGATTTGAAACAGGATTTAAATTGTTAGATGTTAAGCTTTTGATAACAATGAATGTGAGTATTACTTATGTTGCGTAAATGCTAACAAATTCATTCCATAGGCCAATATTCCTCAAGATGCTTCAAAAGAGAGTTGGGACTATGAGAAACTTATTGCAAAGCTGCAACAGTAAGTGTAATGTTGCATACTATATCTTTTTCTTCTATATTTCTTCACTATAAAATCATTTACTTGATTTCTAAAGTTTATATCTTTGAAACATAGGTACTGCTTTTTGTTGAAGGATTTGACACCAGAATTGCTTCAAAGTAAATCTTCAACCTACGAAGAGCTGCGAGAGTATCTCAGATATCGTGGACGTGAAGCATATTTTCAGAAAACTGTGAGTTAGATACGCACTACGAAAAAAAATCTTAAATAAGTCTAAAAAAAAACACCCAACTACAATAGTATTCAGAACTTGTTGCAATAATATGCATGGTTTTCCCCAGATCGTATTCGAATACTTCAAAAGTGGATGAAAACAATTTGGGGTTTTCTATTTGGACACAAAATTAGATACAAATTGGTGAAACGGTCGATTTGCACTATTGGATATTTTTGTCCTTATATGCAGGGTGGAAATTCGGGGTTATCCAATGGTGGAGATCTATTGTGTCATCAATTGTGTTTAGTGTCCCAGTAGACCCCCAACAATATTGTGAAATTAAGTTATACTGAGCATTTTGAAAGCACATTAGAAAAAAAAAAAATATCCCAAAAAAAAATAAAAAAAATAAAATTAAATATCTATACATGAGTACTACGAGTCTCTGAAAGTAAATAAAAACATTCAAAACCATAAATGCACCATTATTAACACAAATTTATTCATGTGCATTTCCAAAATGTTCAAGTTCATTTTTTTCTATAAGGTGTATATGAGGTCTGTTCCTGCAATAAATTTTGAATGAGACCTATTATTGCAGTTAGTTTTCTATTTTTGTAGGCTTGCTTTAGATATTTGTCCTTTCGAAAGTGCTGAATAAGTCGATCTATGATATATTTTGTAAACTATAGGGCTATATATACACACATGTACACGCATGCATACATACATACATGTAGTTTTGGTCATACATGCATTTTTTGATAACAAAGCACAATATCAGGAAATGGTGGAGAAAGAAGCACCGGGGCTAATGAAGGAAGCAGAGAGGTTCCTAGTTCTAAGCAATATAGATCGACTATGGAAAGAACATTTGCAAGCCATAAAATTTGTACAGCAAGCTGTTGGCTTAAGAGGATATGCACAGAGAGATCCCTTAATTGAATACAAACTTGAAGGCTATAATCTTTTCCTAGAGATGATGGCCCAAATTCGAAGAAATGTCATTTACTCTATTTATCAGGTTTCTTTCTTTCTTTCCTTTTTTATTTATTTATTATTTATTTGGGGAGTTCCTTTATTGGGATGTTGCTGACTGTGAAATATTTATGTAGTTCCAACCTGTGATGGTGAAAAATCAAGAGCAAGGAAAGAAGTTGCAAAGAAAAGAAGGGAAGAAAAAAGGCGCTGATAACGAGTCTAACCCCATTGGTGCAGCAAATGCTGTATAGATCATGTTTTCCCTCTACATGTTGTAAAGATGTGTATTGGTCCAAATGTAATGTATTTTGTAAAGGTGAAACTTTAGCTTTCTGTACATTGTATGATATCTCAGGGTTTTACATCAACATACTGAATTGTTCTTTAAGAGTTTTCTACCATGATATGATGTAAAGGCAATCTGCTATGTAAAAGAGAGGAAAACGTTATTGATATTGTAATTGTTTTGGAGAAGGTAATAATTAATTATTTGAATTTATTATTACATGTTTTATTGAAGGTGGGGGTATATGTTATATTCTTGCAAGTACTTGGTATAATTCGTTCGGTGACATAGATTAAATTAAATGTGTTGGAAAGTCAAGCAAGCAATCATGGAATAAACGCGGTGCTAAAGCAAGCTACCTTTGTCACCTCTTTTTCTTTTCTTCCTTTTCCATCACAGATGATCACAGAGGGGATTTGGATTCCAAAAATAAAATGCTTCCAGCAATAAGTTTGCGTGAGGCCATGTTCATGGACACAAGTCTTTATGCTCAATGGTAGTTTATGAGGGAAGTTTGATGTCACATCTACCACCAACTCTTATCAACATTCATTCATCAAACGCTCGGCCATGACCGTAATGAAAGTTAAGAGAACGTTATGCTAACCGTTACCGTTACTGAAAAACACAAGCTTTAATTATGCAGATTCGACCACTAAAACACAACTTAAACCATTATCGAAGCCACATTGTCATACAAACGATTCCAATATCGGTTGAATAAAATGATTACTATATCAGTTATCCGTCATTAGTTGCATGTATGTATGTAGGCATGTATGCATAGACGCACACAAAAACAAAAGATGTCACTGAAATTTTAACTAAGGCGGTCATGATAACGGTAAATTCATCACTACCATACCGTTCTCAGTCGATCAGTAATCGTTTTTGCTTGAAATCGATATACCGGTTTAAATGGTATGGTAATGGTAAGTTTACCGTTTTTAATGATAAATTATCAGTAACATTTTTTCAATAACAACGATAACGATAATTTTACCACTCAATTTGAAACATATGTATATTTATTTGATATGCTTTATTTATTACATGCATTTAGAGTTAAATAAATGATTAAATTTTGTTCAACAATCAAGTAAAATAAATTCAGGCACACATTTTTTTTTTCATTTATGTTTTTTATTAACTAATACTACATGTGATATATTAAAAATGCACCGTGTACAAAAAAACATGTTAAGATGCAAACTTTGATGGACAAACGGTAAGTTATCATTACCAGTGTAATGATTACCATATTATTGGTGTACTAGTTGATCAGTATGCAACAGAAGCAATTCTGACTTACTAATAAAAATGGTATGGTAATGATATTTGTTAAATAGTAACGGTAACCATAACAACTCTTTAACCTAGATGTATTAAATCATCAATCCAAAAGATTAAATGGCTGTTGTTCATTCGCAAGTATTTAAATTTATAAGTCATAACGGTTTAAGGTACAAATTTAATAATCTGCGGCTTCTTATCTTCATCCAGTGTTTTCATTTTAGTGGTTTTTTTTTTTATTTTTTTCAGTAGTAAAACCTCGCTGAACATGGCTGTGGGGGTTGTTTTCGTATGTAAACAACAAAAGAGAAGAATAACTGAAGATAAAAGATAGGTTGCTTATAGATAAATAAAGTTCTCTACTAGTTTGAATTTTGCACAGTAAGCCCATTTGCTCCACACAAAAGTAGGCACATAATAGGAAAGAAGATCCAATTGGGACTCAAATTCAATTTTATTGTTCTAATTTTTCTTTGTATTCAGTACGTCAGGTCATAAAGCTATTATCATTTCCAACTTCAACTCTTCGTCTATGATTCCTCCCTATCTTTTTCCAGCTTAGAGTTACATATACTAAGTTCTTTTCTTAGCAAAAAAAAAAAAAAAAAAAAAAAAAAAAAAAAAAAAAAAACACACACACAAGTCAAAATTTTCTCTCTATATATGCATGTCAGTGACATAACCATACATACTATTCAAAAACACAAGAAAGAAAAATGAGGAAAATCATGAGTAACTTGTTTTCAATTTTCAAGAGTGATGGAAACAATCATCATAAGGAAGACAACACCGGCAATAGGAAGATTTATGATATCAAAGTTCAGGGAAGCGAGGAGCGCGATATAAACAAAAAAGCAGAAAAATTCATAAAGAAAAAGCATTATTCATGGCTTGGACCATACAGAAGAAAGAAGCAAGTGAACAAAGAAGCTGATAATTTCATCGAGAAGGAGCACCATTTGTGGGTTGATCCAAAATAAAATACAGTCAGAGTATTTGATTTGTGTGCATCTAATGTTTATTTGTTAATTGCTTTGGTTTTGATTTGTGTGTATTTGTATATGGTTTTTATTGATTTGATATCCTCTTATTAGCACTGAGAAATTTGCATTTTAAAGGGATGTTATGTATAGTAATGCACGAGAAGTCTGTTCTTTCAATGATCCCTAAAGGGTTGAATAAAATGTATCTGGTTTGTCCTATTTAAAGATCAGAACAATATGTACTTAACAATTCGTTAATATGATATTATTATTGCTACTGATGCTACTTCTGTTATTTTGTTTGATTTTGGAGTTTATGCAGCAAAATCGTGTTGCATCCACACATTTTATTTGAATGTGTTGTTAGCTGATAGAATTTAGTTTTTGCTTGAATGTGTTGTTAGCTGATAGAATTTGCATGCAATTTTGTTTGTATTCATTATCTTAATGTACATTTTTTATAAACAAAGCAGAGCTGCTTAAAATAAAATAGATGTTAATGGCTTTAGTGAAGGTAGGAATTGAATCTTTCTTCAAAAATCAAGCAATCTCTTTAAACTCTCCTCGTCGACCTGAAACACATCCTTTTACCATAAAATATAACATATCTGATGTCCTGAAGCACTATTATCATCACTTGACAGACGACAGTCCAACTGAAAAGACCTACAATCATCAGCTAGTCCGATAACAACCGCTCTATGCAGAAACCCATAGAAAAACCACAAAACCCATGATTTAGCTAAACCAAACAAGTTTGAAGTTTGACTAAGGTGCCGTTGGTTTTTGAACTAGGGCAGTTCAAGTTTGTGTCCGCATCTGAGGCATCCGACGCGTCAAGCGTGAACCCCACTGAATCGTCTATTCAAACCGAACGTTGGAGTTCTCATCCGACGACTTTCGACGCAGACGGATGAGTCGCCAACGTTTCATTTCCCCTCCTTCCCTATATAATCCACCTCCCTTCTTCCTTATTCTTCACCCCAAATCCGAAAATTCAACATTTTTTCTAACTTTCACCGTCGATCGTTTCAGGTACATTTTAATATATTTGTGTTATTCATATTTGTATCTTTCATTTTTTTTCTTCTTCAGAAACCTTTTTTAATAGAATGTTAAGCCACTCTGCTGCCTCATCCACCCGCACTATCATCGATTGGAACGTCGATAGAACCAACACATTCATCAGCGTATGATACGAGAACATCGAATCTCGTTCTCAACGTGTTGCACATTGGTACGAGTAGACTGCTGCTATTTTCAACGAGCAAACGAGCCTAGACTACAAAGTCGGGTATATGAAAAACAAATATGATAATTTAAAACGAGATTGGATCTCGTGGGACAAGCTGCTGCATATTTCTTATGGCTATTGGAATGAGGAGAATGAGGCCGTCGGTGGATCCGACGAACGGTGATATACAACTGCAGTTAGGTATCGCAAATACAAAATACCTCACCTACTCGGTTTAAGAGTTAGATGTGATCTTCAGCGGGTGCATTCGAATTGGCAAACGTCAGTTCACTGTATCCCTGTTCATGTAACACCCCATAAAATAAACCTAAGATAGACAAAAGGTAATTTAATTCAAAATAAATAATAATAATCGATAATAAGTTAACGTATTGATAATGAAATTTTGAATAATTGGAAATTGGGGCACAAAATTATAGCTATTGCGTTCGTGGCGAGGTTCTGATCCGTTTTCATATTTTATTTACTGAAATCAGAGTTCAAGTGTAAAAGATATTAATAAAATAAGTTATGCGTAAATATTAACAGATAAGGTTTAAAATTCAAATAGATTATATATATATATATATATATATATATATATATATATATATATATCCTGAACATATTTAATTGTAGAATGGCATGAAAGAATATTCCAAATGAAATTTGAAATTGATTTTATATATTCAAATGCAACGAGGGGCAAAGATAATCAATCTAAGGAAATAAATATTCAGAATTTATAACAAAACAACGTTATAGGAGAATTAACTCTTCTGGTTCGACCTCAGAAGTGGAATGTAACAACTCGCACCTCCGTTCACGCAAGATATTGTCCCCAACTTAGCCACCGTATATGTGTGGGGTTTTGTTCCTCAAAAGACCTCAGCATTAGTAAGAGACAGCTTCCACGATGAGGGACTTAGGGGTGTTACATGGGGGGGGGGGTCGACGTTCTTGTAGGGGGGGGGGGGGTCAACTGCCCTCCAAGGTGGATGTATGTTTGGTTAAGGAGTTTTATATAAATTGCATCAGTTAGATCGTCCAGATTAAATCTGAATAATCCAACGACCTATACTTGCACTTGCAACTATAAAAAGAGCTCTATAGCCATGCTCAAAACTCTATTCTCATTCCTCTCTACGCCTCCAAACCGCCCTTCTGCCATTACAAATTCCAAAGAGGTTAGGATCTCTTCTACTTCTTTAACATTCATTCTATCTTCTATAATCTAAGTTTTCTATAAATTTAGGATACTGGAATTTGGTTTATATATCTACGATATTCTAGTTCTTATGTATGTGTGTGTGTGTGTATACACATACATATATATTATAGAAGGATTGGAGCACAGTTTCGTAGGCTGAATCTAGATTCAATTCTACATCAAATTCTACTGTGTTTCTGTCTCAAATCAATGTGAAAGAAAATCACTTAAGTTTGTTATTTACTATGATTTGATAATATAAATTTGGAATATTGTGCCTAAGAAGATTTGGATTTATATGAAAAGAAAATAATGTCAAATCCCCCAAATATTCAATGTTTATGTTTATACGTAGAAATGATCAATCAGTTATAGTTTGGTTCGGATTATTGATGTAATGGAAGAAAAGACATTTGGGTGTTAGTATGATTCTTGAAAATGGTCTAATTCCCTTATTGTAAATCTGTAAATTCATATATATGTATATTTTGGTTGCAAAATCTTAAGGACTTGAATATTGCAAACTGAATAGGTTTAAACATCAATTTCTAAAATGGATCATTTGAACGTATTACTGGCAAATTATTAAAGTATTTAGATTTTGTACGCGAAAATTACACAAAAAGTGGATTAGTATTTTTTTTTACTTATGTATTAAGGAATATTACATCTTATCTCTATTCTATTATTGAAATAATTATTCAAGCCTTGGTTACAAGTTGTATGTAGATGTTATTATTTCCTTATTTATCATTTATTTGTGAATATGCATGTTGGACCAAGTTATTTGATAGGGAAATTAACTTGTATGCCTTAATAATGATTGTTAGGATTGACATTTTAAAATGTGATAAGGTCGTTATTCTCATTTGCATAATTTACACCTAATTATTTATTAATATATTTATATCGTAATTAAACGTAATATTATTGTGTATGAAGTGCGTACTAAATATGTTAAAAATTAAGAAATAGAATTTGAACGTCCCTGTAGGAATTTGTATGCATGTGTGTGAGTTAATGGCTATAATTATAATTAATGACTCATAATAATGAGTTAACCATTACCTATATTAGAAGCCTTCTAGGAATCGACCGACATATATAGCATCTACAAGTAAGACTAGTTAATGTGAGAGATCTAGGTATCATGAGCCATTATAATTAGTACACTAAGACACGAGGTAAAGCCCAACTTATAGTTGAATCCTATTCGGAATCGCCCGACAAATCCAGCATCTACAAGTAGACGGTTTAATGTAAGATATCTAGTGTGTGTGAACTAGACCTTCCTTGGGAGAGGTATCAAGTGGCTGAGCTGCCTCTTGTTAGGTATTAAGTAGTTAGGACTAGGTCACGTTCCTAAGGTTCACTCCTTGGTTCTGGCCAAAGTCCTGGGACTTGCCCTTCGAGATTTTAAGTGGTCTTTGGGTCCACCTTTCTCTTATAAGGTATTAAATGGTCCTAATAGACGATAACGTATGAGTAGGGTAGTTCCCCAAGTAATGTCCGCTTCTTATCTAAGGGCCAATGAGGGCTGACCTAGGGACGGTTTATATATATACACATACATACATACATATATATATATATATATATATATATATATATATATATGTATATATGGTATAAAGGAACCACTGTCTAAGGGAAGTATTAAGTGGCTAGGAGTTCACCCGTAGGGAAAACTAGATAGTAACAAAAGGGTTTGCCAATAAGGTCTTAAATGAAGTTGTGTTCCTAACCTAAACCTAGTAGTAAGTAGCTGTTACCATTTCTCGAATTACAACGATAGTTTTATGACATTAGAGATGAGGTCTTAAGTGGATAAGGGTCCGCCAAAGGGTATTAAGTGACTATAGGGACGTCCATCCTAAATAAAATCAGGTAATGGCCTTAAGTGACTAGGTATAGACCGCCTCGTGGGGTTATTAACGATTAAGTGACTGTAAGGAAGTCTTCCTTTACAATTTACGTGTGGGGTATTAAGTGACTGTAAGGAAGTTCGCCCTTAGATTTACACGTATGCTTTAATTGATTGCAGGGATGTCCGCGTCATATGTTTTGTTGTGTATGTTTGTTTGCGTAGACATAATATGAAGAATTTGCACTGCCAAATATAGAAAATAATCCTTCCTAAACTTATATGTTTTTCATTCATCAGAACTTTATGTTCTGACCTCCCTCCTTTTAACATAAACAAGTTAGTAGGTAAGGATTGCAGGAATCAGTGATGAGTATTGATGTCTTGGAGATGGAGCTCTATGACGAAGGTTTTAGTTATTTTACGGCAGTAATAGTATTATTATCATGTTGTATTGGGATAGTTATTGATGTACCTTTATCTATTGTTATTCAGACTTGTTGTATCTGACAATTGTGACAGTTTTGTATATGGTACATCTATTTGGATATATTATATTTTATCCCTTCCATTGTGTGAGATTCTGATTTCGTTTATATTGCTATGTGATATATGTTTTTAGTATTTCCGCATAGGAATCAATGATCTATTTATAATGGTTCTAAATTCAGACGAGCCTTTTCTGTGTCGGGATTTTGCCCGTTCCGGGAGGGTGGTTACATTTGGTATCAAAGCATAGGTTACCCGATTACGGGGAAATATACATAAGAAAGACGTATTTGTTATTTGAAAAAGTTTTTAAAGCTATATATGTGTATTATACCCTAAAAACATACACAATTATACTAGGCAACCTTGTCTTTTTTTTCCTTTTGGGGCTTAATACTATCTTAAGGGTTTTTCCTTTTTCATATAGTAGAAATGACCGATAACGAGCCTGAGCAGGGGAACCCGGCAAGGCCTCAGTACTTGCCTAAATGGTTCCGATAGTACCTTAAGACTATGGAACATGCCCTTATTGTCAATCCTGCCCCAACGGAACCAGCAACTCAGCCCGTTAAAGGGGCTATCAACATTCCTCGTCTTTGCAAAGATTTCGTAAATTTAGGAGGCAAACCATTTTTTGGACCAAAGAAGTTCCTTGAAGCTAAAGCATGGATAACCAAGTGGGAACAGATCTTAGAGGCTACCAAATAGGATGACCAACATAAGCGTAGGGTAGCAGCTTGGCATTTGAAGGGAGAGGCCTTAGAGAGGTGGAACATGATTTCGCAAGAGAATATGGGTAGAGTGTTTACTTGGAAGGAGTTTAGGACCCGCTTTGAGATTAAGTTCTCGTAATGTCGATATGATCCTACAGATGGAAAGGTTTATTTAACTAAAGCAAGGAGGGTAAGTCTAAGAGAGTACATAGCAAGATTTACAGATTCATCCAAGTTTATGAGGGATTTGGTGGACATCGCTATGAATAAAGCACTAAAATTTGTTAAGGGCCTGAATTCTTCGTTGAGGGAGATAGTTTTGTCTTAGGTGACGTTCAGGGCTACGTTCGAAACGCTTGTTGATACAGCTATCCTGTATACGGATGAGGAGATTAAGGAAGTTAAGAATGATAAAGGAGAAGGTACCTCTAGTGTTGGAAAGAACAAAAAAAAGTTTTTGTCTTAAGAGGAAGAAATGAGGAAAATTTAAGGAGGCCAAGGTGTGTTCAAGATGATACAGAAAAGTCCATGAGACTAAGGACTGTAGAGTGAACTTAGGGAAGCTAGAATTCAAAGGAAAATGCTTTAATTTCCATGAGTATGATCATTTGGCAAGAAACTTCCCTAAACCGAGGGTAGTGCAGAGTGGTTAAAACTATGTCTTAAAGGTAGCATCAATTATAAGTCACCCCCTAGAGATCAAGAACAATCAGCATTGGAAAGTATCATTTCTATTCAAGGAATTTCTTTGTGTACCTTATTTTATTCGAGAGCGACTCACTCCTTCATTGCTAGAAAGATTGTTGATTCATTAAATCTTCCCTTATCCTTTGATAGCCATCCGATAAGGGTGTAACCCTATTGGAGGGACTATGCCACTTTCGCTTTTATGCAAAGACCTAGTATTAGACATTGGTGATGTCGATTTCTTTTATGATGGGTATGTACTTGAATTTGAGGGTTATGGTCTCGTTTTAGGAATGGACTGACTATTATTTTATAGGGCCGTCCTTGACTGCTATAAGAGAGTCATTTGCTTGAGAAGCCATTGAGGCCGTAGCTTAGAGTTCCCTTATAGGACTGGGAATAGAGATCTGATTTTATTACATTCCTTGTCATCTGATTTAGAAGGACCATCTTCGGTGTCGATTGTTTGTGAGTTTCTAGATGTCTTTTGAGGTCATGTGACTCCCATCCCATAGAGAAATATCATTTGGGATAGACCTCGAAAAGGATGCAATGCTCGTAGCATTTCCTTTAAGGCACATGGATCCTAAGGAAAGGAGAGAGATAGATAGACAAATCTATGGGTTATTGCAAAAAGGGTTTATTCAGAGGAGTATGTTTGAGTGGGGTGCACCACCAGTATTTACCACAAAATCTGATGGATCTTTAATATTGTGTGTGTATTATAGGGAACTTAGCAAGCTGACTAAGAAGAATAGACACCCCTTACCGAGGATTGGTGAGTTGTTTCGCCATTTGGGAGGTGCCCAAATATTTTCAGTTAGATTTGGCTATCAGATTTCACTAGTTGAGGATTTCAGATGAGAGTAAGCCTAAGACAACGTTTAGGATGCCAGATGGATTGTTCGAGGGGGAGCTTATGACTTTTGGTTTGATGGATGCCCCCGCTTTCTTTTTAGACCTTATGAGTAGGGTATTTAGGGCCATACTCAATAAGATTGTGGTTGTGTTTCTAGATGACATTCTTATCTTTTGCAAGGAATTTAAGGAGCATGAGGATCATCTGAGAAAAGTTTTAGGAATCCTAATGGACAATCATCTTAAGACCAAGTTTTTGAAATGCCACTTTTGGAAGAGAGAAGTCAAGTCTTTAGGACATATTGTTTTGAGGAACGGATTAACAGTAGACCCCGCTAAGGTAGAAACTGTCCAAGAGTGGAGGATATCCCACAACGCGACGGAGGTCAGGGGTTTCCTTGGGTTAGCAGGCTACTATCAGAAATTTATTAAGGACTTCACAAGGATCACAACCCCTCTAACCCAATTGAAAAAAGAGGATCATAAGTTTGTATGGAGTGAGAAGTGTAGTACTGCCTTTGAGAGGTTGAAGAAATCTCTCACAAGTGCACCTATTTATATTATTCCAAATGGAACGAAGATTTTCACAATTTTCACCGATGCTTGCAAGATTGGTTTAGGAGCGGTACTTATGAAGGAGGTTGGAGTAGTTGCCTATGCAAGTAGAAACTTAAGGACGATGAGATGAGGTACCCCGTCCATGACTTAGAGTAAGTAGCTGTGGTTTTTGAGCTAAAGATATGGGGATATTATCTTTATGGAGAAAAATTTGAAATCTTTACCGATCATAAGTCTCTTAGATATTTGTTTTCTCAGCAAGATCTGAACATTCGACAGCAGCGATGGATGGAATATCTAACATGATTCGATTTTACCATTCAATATACCCCTAGGAAGGGTAATGTCGTGCCTGACTCTTTGAGTCGGAGGCATGCTACCTTTAGTTCGATCACCGAGTGTAGGTAGTTAGAGTTTTTTCTAGTTTTAATTTGCAGCTACCATTAAGCCAGCTCAAAGATTTCGTGGATTTATAGAGGTAAGGCCAATCTTGATAGAAAAGGATTAAGAATGGACACTGTGATGATTAGTTGAGGTCGTTGAAGGAAAATATTTCCGAGGGAGAATCTTTTTCTCATTCGAATAGATATTCTATTGTTGGCAGTGGTAGTTTAAGGAGAGATAGTCAACTTTATATCCCTAGGAGTGGTGACCTTAGGAAGGAGATTCTTGAGAAGTGTCATTAGTCGAGGATGACCGTACATCCCAGAGGAGACAAAATGTTTAGGGGTATGAGAAGAAGCTTCTATTGGGAAGGATTGAAGAAGGATGCTACAGAGTTTGTTGTCAGATGTTTGACTTGCCAAAAAGTCAAGGCGGAGCAAGGAAAGTCGGGAGGACTTTTGTTACCCTTAGAGATTCCCACTTGGAAATGTAAACACATTTCTATGGACTTTGTTGATGGGATTCCAATGAGTTGGAAAGGAAATGAAGCCATTTAGGTCATAGTGAATCGATTAACGAAGAGCATTTATTTTATGTCGATCAAGAAAAGTAGGACCGTCGCTTTATTAGCTCAGTTGTATGTCATGGAGATTGTTAGAATGCATAGGATTCCAACTAGCATAGTTAGTGACAGAGACCCGTTGTTTACTAGTGAATTTTGAAGGAGATTGTAAGAAGCCGTGGGAACAACGCTGATTTTTAGTACAGCCTATCACCCACAAATCGATGGTCAGATGAAAAGAGTCAACAAAAATCTAGAGGATTTTCTTAGAGACCGCATCATCATCTTCGGAGGGGCTTGGGAGTAGCACTTTCCTTTGGTAGAGTTCTCTTATAATAATAGTTACCAAGAAACGATTGGTATGTCCCCTTTAGAGGCATTATACATACGGCCATGCAAATCGCCTACATGTTGGCGGGAAACTATGGACAAGATTCTACTCGAACCAGACCATATCCGTGAGTCTATGTAGATTAACTCTTTGATTCGACAGAGAATGAATGTTGCCCATAACTCCCGCACTTAACAAGAGGAATAATGCGCTAAAAGACGTGTCAGACAGCTATGAACGATCATCCGAATAGGATAATACAAGCGGAACCTGTCGTATAACTCAGAACGTAAGGATGAAATATAATAGAACATATACAAAAAGAAATAATAGTGAAGCAGAATTGAGCAGAATTTTAACTTTCATATCATCGTGATCATCATAACATCAAACTGGATACATCATCAAATTCTGTATAATGTGCCTCACTACAAGTCACTCAGAGAATACATCAAGCAATGGAAAACAACAATAGTAGATAGTAGAAAATAATACGCCAGCCTCCTACACATCTTCTCTCAGCAGCATCGTCCTTATCAAGATCTACTAAATGTCACCTGCTACTCAGTCTGCCCATCCACAACTAGATGAACAACCCAAGGTAATAAGAAAAATATATAAAACCTTGAGTCAGACAACAGCCTTAATGAGCGATAAAACATCTATCTAACATCATCAATAAAGTATAGGAGAATAGGCACATTATTCCACTAATCTACTAACATCAACCGAGAAGAACCCAACCTGTCTTCCCTACATCGGATAGTGATAGCCTTTACAACAATCAAATAGTACATTCATGGAAAAAAAATATCAAGCGTAGATTATCCTAATCTATATCGACATCCCCCAAGCACAAGCCCCGAAGGCCTAAACCAACATCAGACCAGCACTCAAGAGATATCGCTTTCGACGTCGGATAATCCACACAAGATGATATTAGCAAAACAGTCACCATCTATGACTCTGGCTATCACCGCCAATCCTGCTTTGAAACCATCGTTAATCGTATGACTAACTCAACATCATGTCATCCGTCAAGAGCTAATGGTAAACCCCGGTTCTAGCAAAACTCTATACGCCTTTCATCAATACGTATCTAGGCCTTTCATCGCTACCCAGGGTACTTGACTAATCATCTAGTCTTTTTGGCGTCCCTATTATACCCCTGCTTTGAGCCTGCTAGAAACTACGATAACGGTGACTCCTCTGCCTTCAATATCTCTAGTCATCATCGACGACCATTCATAAGCTCAAATCAGCTTGAACAACCATTATCTACGAGCTCAAATCATCTTGATCATTAGCACATTCATTGCATCGATCAACGAACACTTCACAAAACTTCAAACAATTTTTCTTGAATTCACTTCGAAGCCACAACCACCATCGAGCCAAAAACATACATCATTTGGTCAATATTCGGTACATAGCGTTTCATCCTTCCCGCTATAAAAAACATACCACAACATTTAAACTCCCACCCATAGCGTTTGTTAAACGCTGTAGTATCTTTTGCCTGATCCATAAAAAAAGACCCGATTCATCAGATCTCTGAATGACCCGACTCATCAGGTTATGAATGACCCGAAGCCACCAACGACCCAACTCCAAACGACCCAGGTTAGGACGACCTAAAGCCACCAACGACCTAACTCCAAATGATCCAAGCTAGGACGACCCGAAGCCACCAACGACCCGATGCACTAACGACCTGACTCATCGATGCTTAAACGACCCGACCAATCAGATGTTCAACGATCTGATCTATCAGATGCTCAACGACCCGACCTATCAGATCTTGAACGACCCGATCATGCCCTTCCAATCCATCAAGTTCCAACGACCTAGAGTCTTCAACGACCCGATATTCAACGACCTGATCTCCATGACCTGACTATGGCCGACTCGAAGCCACTAACGACCCATTCATTTCTTGAGAAACAAGTCAAACTTTCCGACTCTAAACGAACCAACTCCATACTTGACCGATCTATCTCCAGTTTCAACCGATCCATCACCAAACGACAACATCGATTCACCAACTCATTCAAATCGATCAATTTCAACTTAAAATCAGTAGCAATCATCAACACATATTAGCACAACAAAAATTCATCATATAACCATATGAATTCACAAAATCATGATAAAACAATGAATGGATTAACAAATGGATATAAACTTGAATACACACACGAATTAACATATATATATATTTACCAATTTAATTTGCTAGATTAGGTCCTATGGTGATTCGAATGAAAACATATTTACCATGATGTAGATCTAGGTGAAAACAACTTGAAATGATGAAAATAAGATCAAACAACCCATATACTTGATTGAATCCATGTGAGAGATGTTTATCACTCACCAAATATTCAAAATAGCTTGAAAACAACTAATCTCTAACCCGAACAACGAAGAACAATCTTCAAACCTCTCAATTTTATGCAATCACTTCTCTTTTGATGTAGATCTAGCCTTCCTTGACGTAGATCTTCAGTATTCTAATGTTGATCTAAGATTTTAATGGAGGAGAGATGTATTTGATTGAGAAAGGAGGATCACGAGCTCAACCAAATGAGAAATGAAGAAACTAAACCATTCTCCTTGCCTCTACCCCCTATTTATAGCCAAACCATCTGCCCACTAATGGGCCTTATTAATCAGCCCACTAGTCTGTCCATAAATTGTGCAGCACTAAAACAACAATTGCTCCCAAACTGCTGAACTAAATATTTAATGTGACCACTCTACAGAATTGACAACACCATTTCCTTTCCAATGAAATTGATCTCAGCACCTGATTTGATCCCAGTCAAAAATTATGCCCTATACAAAACCAACATCGGCAAAATGGTCACAAATAAAATTGGTAAAAATTATGGACATGTTTCACATCCCCATAAACAACATATCAAAGTATTAGAATGATCCAACCCTCAGGGAATTAAATAAAAATATTTTACGATCCTCCGATACGTAAAATGCGGATAGTTACAATGAAGGCTGCTTACGACCAGTAGAAGTCTTGCGCAGATAGAAGGAGGAAGGAACTAGAATTTAGTATTGGAGATTTGGTATTTGTTAAGGCTTCCCCTCTTAAGAAGGCAGTCCGGTTTGGAAAGACAAGGAAGTTAGCTCCCAGATTTATTGGGTTGTTTAGGATCATGGATAAGATTGGGAAGCTGGCTTATCGTGTGGATCTTCCCGAGCGTTTATCGGGGTCCATAACGTTTTTCACGTTTTTCATCTTCAGAGCTGCCTTCATGGTTCAACCGTCAAACTCGAGCTTGATGATATTGAAGACTTAGGAAGCTTCAAGTTAGAGTCTAGGATGCCGAATGCCATCACAAAGATCATGAAGCACGAAATCAAAAGACTCCGCAACAAATCTATTCGCCTAGTCCAAGTACAGTATGGAGATAACCCTGTGGAAAGCACCTTGGAAACTGAGGAGAAGATTTGATAAACTCATCCAGAGATTTTATCGGATAATTATTTCCTCTCAAATTTCCGTTTATGGTTGCACTGTGGTTGCAAGATTGGATGGTAGTAGATTATTGCGACACAAATGCACTGTGCACTCATATAGAATTATATGCATGTTAGGGACATCACTTGCTACACATACATGTTAGGATTGAGCCCACTTTAGCAAGTCTGCAATTTATAATCACTAAGAGTAATGAATATTTATGGATGCTTATAAAATAACATGGGTGTACAACATGGTTATTTAGAGCGAGTTGTGTTCTTCGTCCCTTCAAAAGATTTTAGGACGAAAACTCTTATTAGTGGGGATAATGTAACACCCCGTAAAATAAACCTAAGACAGGCATAAGGTAATTTAATTTAAAATAAATAATAATAATAATAATCAATAATAAGTTAATGGATTGAAAATGGAATTTTGAATAATTGAGAATTGGGCCATGAAAGTATTGCTATTGCGTTTGTGGAGAGATTCTAACCCGTTTTCATATTTTATTTACTGAAAACGGAGTCTATCTGTAAAAGATACTAATAAACAAGTTGTGCTTAAATATTAGCACACAAGGTTTGAAATTCAAATAGGTCGTATATATATTCGGAATATATTTAATTGTAGATTGACATAAAAGAATATTAAAAGTGACTTTGAAATTGTGTGTATATATTCATATGTAATGAGGGACAAAGATAATCAATCTAAGGAAATAAATATTCGAAATTTATAAAAAAACTACGTTACAGGAGAATTAACTCCCCTGGTTCGACCCTAGAAGGGGGTCGATCGCCCTTGTAGGAGGGGGTCGACCGCCCTAGTAGGAGGGGGTCGACCGCCCTCCTATCGAGGTGGTTGGCTGCCCTTCTGGGTGGAGTAGTGGTGGATGTGTGTTATGTTAGGGATATTAAATTGCATCAGTTAGACCGTACAGATTAGATCTAAATAATCCAACGACCTTTACTTACACTTGCAACTATAGAAAGAGCTCCCTAGTCACACTCAAAACCTGATTCTCATTCCTCTCCACGCATCCATACTGTTCTTCTGCCATTGCCAATTCCAGATCCAGAGAAAGGTTAGGATCTCTTCTACTTTTTTAACCTTCATTCTATCTTCTCCAATCTAAGTTTTATATAGATTTAGGATTCTCGAATTTGGTTTTTTTTATATATATATATATATATATATATATATATATATATATATGCGAGTTTCTAATTCTTATGTGTGTATTTATATTATAGAAGGATTGGAGCACGATTTTGTAAGATGAATCCAGATTCAATTCTACTGCAAATTCTACTGTTATTCTGTCTCAAATCAACGTGAGTGGAAATCCTTTAAGTTTTCCGTTTACTATGATTTTATAGTATAATTTGGATTGTTGTGCCTAGGAAGATTTGGATTTATATGAAAATGAAATAATATCAAATCCTCTAAATCTTCCATTATTTATGTTTGTACGTATAAATAGCCATGCTACACCAAAAATAGTTTCAACCGCAATTGCTGTTAGCATTTTTGCAATTACTGCGGTTGAATGACTTAGACCATTTTACGTACGAACGCTGATATAACCCAACACGTTTGATGGCGCCTTCCTTTTTATTGCTTTCTTGGAAATTTTCATTATTTTCGTCTTCTATTTTTCATTTCCCTCGTTCTCCCATTTTCTCCCTCTCCATTCCTTTTCTGTCTTGCCCTAATCACCCACGTTCTTTAGATTCATCATGTCCTGATACGCTCATACATCAATTTCGTCATGTCCAGATACCCTCATACTTCAATTTCATGACGCCCTAGTGCCCTCGATTGGATACTCCGACCAATCATGTTCTAATTCATCCTACGTTTTTAGGTTTAAATTCAACGATGACACACTAATTTGGATTTCATTAGAAGATTGATTCCATATGTCTCCAGTATTGAGTCTAATGTTTCTACCCAAACATGGATTTTCTAGGGTTGTTCAGACTTCAATCTCTAGTATAGTAAGTTTCTTATCATTTTCATTCTAAGGTTTTGATTTTTTTTTCCTTAGTTGAGAAATTTTGAATGTCGATTCTTGTATTTGTTGGATGTAAGAGGAATCACACTTGAATAAATATCATTAATTTCCCGATAATGGTGACATTGTCTGATTTGCATCCGGTGAACTAGCTTAGATTGTTAAATTTGTTTTCCTTATGAAATTGTTGTTCATTTAGATAATTGTATCTTAAGTACGGGGATTGGAAATGTAATTTAAACTAATATCTCATGATGTTTGCTATGTGTTTGGTTATAACTAATGAATTATCCAATTTCATATACTTTTAAACCTATAGAAGTAAATATTTTGCATTGTTGGCCAATACTTTGCATAAGACAACCTAAACTTCAAGATTACATGGTAGGGTGTTAAATGGGTGGCAATTGCATTACATGTAACCAAATTTTAAGCTAACAAATGAATATTAAATATTAATGCTATATGCAAGTATTTATAAAGTTGACACACTTACTACTCCATATGTTTGAATCGGTTATGTATTTATATTATAGATTTGGAAATGCTCTTTGCTTTATTCTATTTCATTTAATTATAAAGGTATATTTATATATTCATGTGTAACAGAGAAGCGGGAACCATACACAAAATATGAGCAGACAATTAAATACTAACATGCATTTAGATATAATGATGATGAAATATCACACCTCTATTTTATATTTTTATGGAGATACTACAATTTACTCAAACAATCCTCAAAAACAATTTTTTTAATGACTAAATGGAATGTTGCTTTATGTAATTGGGAATTATCAAAGTGAATTTTATAAGTTGATGTCTTTAGTGCGCTAATTTGTAATTTATTAATTACTCATCATCTAATAGAGACGATGTTACCAGGATATGTTCATGGTTAATATGATATCAATTATAACCTATGTCCAATGAATCACAGTGCTTATGGTTATTTAATATTGTGCATGTTCCATGCTTTATAGTTGTGCACCAAACAAATGTTTTCTCGTATGATATCTTGAACAAGATCAATAATTGTCATAGATCAATGCATTAAAAGAAGACACATTTAAAGTATTATAGCTCTCAGTTTCATCTTTTAAACGATTGATAGAATATGATCTTTACCCGTCTGTCAAAGAAGTTACTTTGCTAATGCTTCATTTAAAGGCTTTAGAAACTCTCAAAACCAACAAAATTTAGTTTCTGCAATAAATAAATATTTTTGAAAAGGAATCAGCTATAATAAAAATAATAACATAAAACAGTTGCATAAAATCATGTGCCATAAAGCAGTTGCGTAAAATCATGTGCCATTTTGAAACTTGTGTATCATTATATGAATGAAAGATAATCTTTCCTTAGTAAATATCTTAAGTAGTAGCAAATAGTTGAAGCCTGAATTTGAATTGATAATACCATTCCTAATTGATAGTGGAGGGACTTTTCTCTTATGTATTAAATGAAGTAGCAACATGATACTACCTAATTGGATTCTCAGGGAAAGCGATTTCACTTTCCTATGCAGGTCATATTTAATTCTGACATGATAGCTTTTGCAAAATAATATTATTTTGCAACTGTCATTGGATTGTTTTGCTGTGATATTTTAAGTGTTTTTATTATCTGTTAAAAGCAACATGTAAAAACACCTTTTGTTAATTCTTGGCAACTTTCTTCATCATTTGCAGGGTAGGCCACTGTAGTAATATGGTAAGCGTTCAATTTCCATTGAAATCTTAATTTATATCTATTCAGAGTTAACTTAATATGGATGAGTTAGTGCAACTAATATTAGAATCTTCCTTTGTTGTTCTGCATCTATTTTATGTCTAACATTTTTTTTATATAGGAATATTTTAAATCTAGAATTGTCAGTTGCATAATTACCTAAAATTATGGTAACACTAATATATTAAATAGCAAATAAATTGCTTTTAGAATCACGTCTTCAATCAATTGCATAATAGACTGACAATAATTTGACAATATATACTCTTAAATACATGTGCTCCCATTAATCTGTTGCAAGTATTTTACCACTTTAGTTATTGGATTCTGTAAATGTTTTGAGAACGTTCTGCTTCCTTTATAACTCTTTACATGCTTTTTGCTAAAATGTCTTCGCTACATTTTATTATTTTAGCTAAAACTTGAAAATTGGATTTCCATCGAGCCATTTGGTTTCTAAGGTAATAGCTGAGCAGTGGTGCACATAATTAATGGTTGACCTCACTTAGTTTACAATAATAATAAATTAACTAAGATTAAGATAATGAACTAAGTTAATTAAGTTTATAAAATTATTTAACTTAGTTTTATGAAAATGAACTGAATTATGAAAAAGTCTACCAAATTAATTATTTTTTATACAAAATTAAGTAATTTTATAAAATTATATTTTATTATAAACGACATGTGTAAAGTAGAAGAATATACATGTTCCTTATGACAATAAACATAAACATTTGGAAAGATGATATCATCACTAGTCAACACAACAGCAAATGTAGTATTATAGTTTGGGGTATTAGCTCTATCATAACTGAAGTTCATATTATTGTTTAAAGCCAAATTAAAGTTACTACTAAGTCCAAACAGTAGTTCAAAGTTATTAGGAGTAATTTAGCTAGGCAATATGATGTGGGTTAAAGAACTCAAACAGGGTTTATTAGTGAATAGCAGTAAAGAACCCGCAAAGGTAGAGGAAGAGAACAATAAATGAGAGAAAGAAATAGGCAAAGTGATAGAGAATAAGAGATTTTGATAACAAATTTAAGTCTACAGGTTGTATTTCATTCCATAACTATACAAGCAAGTACATCCAATAATAAGAAGACAACTGCCATTTATGGTCCAAACTGAAAATGATAAAACACATGTTCATATATCTTAGATTGCTCGTTAGCTATTTTCGTACAGTTCTTAAACCGTTCGGGATTAGAGTGGAAAGATCTGGAAGCAATTTCCATTTAAGATCAAACCGTCACAAACGAAAGTGAGTATTTTCTCTTTTTATAGTTAGTTGCTATCGTTCCTTTTTGCAGTCCGTTTAATTTTTACTTGTCATGCGGGTATTGATAAAATTGTTGGATTCGCTTTGAGCCATCACCTTGAAACAAATAAACTGTTAACGAAGTCCAAAGACATAAAAATATCAATCACCAGCGAAAGGTAGCTAATTTTTGCATTTGTGTATATTATAATGTCGTCGATAAATCGTCACTGATGTTGGCATGAAATTTCTCCATCTGACATGATCATGAAACATGCAGAATTTCAGCGTCTATCTCCTTCTTGTGTGTCTATTAGAGCCAATAGCTAAAGTAAACAAGCGTTTATGCACCTTCATTTAGCTAAGAATCTTTGAGTTTCATCTGGGTATGAACTCAACTCTTTTACTAGTTATAAACCCTTGTTAAACGATTAATTTTAGATGGAAATTGTTTAAGATAGTAGTATTAATTCTGAAATTCACAGCTTATTATTAGTTTACTATAATTTTATTAGCTATCTTTTGTTATGCTATGCTTGTGAATGAATGTTGTGCCTTGCAAGCATGTAGTAGTTAATCACCAAATTTCATTGTCGGACAGTCGCGCTAGGACCGTTAGCAAAAGTTCTAGCTGCCAAAACATATAGCATGCTGCTCTAGGCACTCATGCCCAGTGGACTAGAATTGCCCTCCTATTTATCTAACTGAGATCTGAAAGACACTCCAGCAGTGTGTGCAGATATTGTAGAAGTCCTAAATGCACCTCTGTGGATACCTACATCATTTATGGAGTCAATATCCGATGACTATGGTTTGACAGTAGCATGACCAATTGCTTATGTCAAAATAGTACCGATCTCTGGTTAGTTTATTTTTTATGAAATACATTGGTATCCATTAGTACAACTAGATTGACAGTAGCATGGCCTGCTTTAGTCTAAATCAATTGGAAGTAATGCATAATATTTGGGTGATGCATTAAAGCTAAAGACTGATAAAGATGTGGTTGGTCTAGAAGCTGACCGTGGCTTGGTTCAATGACTAAATTCCCTGCATGATGCAAGCAGTGAAACAAGGTATTCAATATATTTGAGCTCTTATATGGAATCAGCTTATGATATTCTAATATATGTTTACTTAGATGAAGCTATATAGTTTTGATCCATTGTTTTATATTGATTAGTATGGAGACCAATTCTTCTGTACCTAATTCCCCTATCCCCCATGTCCCCTCCAATCAAATCTCCCTATTTTGGTTTTTTTGCATTTTAGTCCCCGGACAATTAAATGGTTTAACTGGAAAAGGCGGAGATCAGGGGGCTGTGATTGGTTGGGGACACTGGGCACACCGAATTTCGGGACAGAAGAATTGGTGTGATTAGTATGTGGATAGTGATAACAACTGTCATTAAAAGATACACTGCTACATTACTGTTTCAATCTTTAATTCAAATAAAGATAATTTGTTAACATACATATAGACTTCTGCACACACGTATGTAGAGATATTGTATTTTTGTTTATGTAAATCTCTCTTTATCTATGTGTGTGTATGCTTATATATCTCGTACATCGACCCATGCACTTGCACAAGCTGGTATGGGCACCACTTCTAGTTACATTTCTCTTATTTTTTGGCTATAGGATTTTGAGTAAACGTAAGTGAGAATTATAAAAATTAAATAGTCTTCCAAATATCGACAGAATATCATACTAAAGTCATAAGTTAACTAAAGTTCTATAAAGGTCAAATAAGTTCATATAAGAGTAACTAAGTTTGTGGAAATTAGTTAATTAAAAAAAATAAGTTCATAAAAATAACCAAGTTAATAAAGTTTAACTAATTTTTGTAAAAGCGAACCAAGTTTTATAAACGTTTGACCAAGTTAACCAAGTTTGTAAAATTTAACTAAGTTAACCAAGTTTAAAAAAATTAGAATATAAGTTGAATTTTTATTATAATTAACTAACTTTGTGATAATTGACTAATTTATACCAAAAGAACTATGCTAAGGAACAGTGTTCATCTATTAACTATCCAAATATCTTTAAACATAGAGGTTATAAATCATGTTTACTTGCAACTTTGACAGTGGTACACAAGCAAATACACATTTTCTGTTTTAGCAATTTAGCAAATTTTACGTATAATACCAAATAAAATAGAATATAGAATGGATCTGTTGAGTTATCTAATTACAATAGAAACATGAAATATTTAAGTTAGTATACTTGGGAATTAACTCAGTTTTAAGCAAATATTTTAGTTACAACATAAAATATTTAATTTACTAAGTTCTGAGAAGTTTGCAGTTTTAGTTCTGTTTTTGTGGATAATGAGTGTTACCATTGTGGATACATTGTCTACGACACTGATTTGGCTTCAATAGTGTGGACTAACAGAAAGATTGTTGGGTCTTTCTTTTAAGGATAAGGACATTAAATGATTGGATTAAGTATAAACTGGAACTAGGGTTCGACCCGTGCTTCGCACACGGGAGCTGGTGGAAGGAAGGGGCTAGTTAGACGTGACGTGAAAGATAGTAATTGGGCGTGGCTAATGAATGTGGCCGAGTTAGTAATGTTAATGTTAACGAAGACAATAGAGCCGTTACAATAGAGCCATTAGAGTGTGAACACATTTTTATCATATTTAGCATGCTTTGTCATTATCTACTAGCCGTTAGGCTCATGCATACTTCGTATATTTAATACTAGCTGTTAGGCTCATACATATTTGGTATATTTTGTACTAGCCGTTGGGCTCATAGCACTATATATATGTGCTCTTTGTATCATGTTTTGCATCAATAAAAATTTCAATTGTTTCTCTCTAATAACTCTCCTCCTCATCCCTTAATATGGTATCAGAGCCAAATTGTCGAAAGGCTTAATCATCAAGCAGAAAGTTGTTTTTGTTTTATGGCCAACAACAATGAAGTAACCTCCGCTGTTTCAGGAAGTATGGGGTACATCGCTCCACCTAACCATCATGACCTGATTAAACCAAAAAGCCAAATTATCACCACATCTCTAGACGAAGTCAATTACATTCTATGGAAATATCAAGTAGAGATCGCTTTAAGAGGGTATGATTTACTAAGTACATTAATGGGACAATAACAGTCCCACCAGTGACGATAACCAATTCGGAAGGAGAAATTGTGCCTAACACAGACTACACAAAGTTTCAAAAACAAGACAGCCTCCTCTCCTCATGGCTCCTATCGTCAGTAAGTTCGAATTTATTATCACAAATAGTTGGATGTAGCACGTCTTATGAAATATGGAAAATAGTTGAACAAATTTTCAGTTCACAATCAGCTGCTAGAATCATGCAATATAGAAGGGAATTACAAAATTCTAGAAAAAAGGAGGCAAGCATGAAAGAATACTTAGGAAAAATTAAAAATCTGTGTGACAATCTAAATGCTGTTGGCCATAAGATCAGCGACAATGAGCAAATCCTATTTATTATTGGTGGATTAGATGAAGAATACGAATCTCTAGTAACTGTGCTAGCCACACAACAAACCTTACCTGATTTACAATTCGTTCGATCAGCACTCCTTGCTCATGAAGGCAGAATCGACCAAAGAAAAACAGCACAAAATAAGTTCTCTGCCAATTATACAACAGTCAGAAATAAGCAGATACGAGAAGATAACAACAATTATCGCATGAAAGAATACTTAGGAAAAATTAAAAATCTGTGTGACGAACTAAATGCTGTTGGCCATAAGATCAGCGACAATGAGCAAATCCTATTTATTATTGGTGGATTAGATGAAGAATACGAATCTCTAGTAACTGTGCTAGCCACACAACAAACCTTACCTGATTTACAGTTCGTTCGATCAGTACTCCTTGCTCATGAAGGCAGAATCGACCAAAGAAAAACAGCACAAAATAAGTTCTCTGCCAATTATACCACAATCAGAAATAAGCAGATACAAGGTGATAACAACAACTATCGTGTGAAATGTCAAATATGCCAAAAGTTTGGTCACATGGCGAACAAATGTTACTTCAGATATAATTCAGACACAGGTAGACAACAGACAAGCCAAAATTACTCTTCACAAAGAAGAGCACAAGCAAATATGGCAACAACAGGGAATTCAACTCAAAATAATAATAATAACGCAAACCGAAGACATAATGCTGCAGATGATGATGAAGTAAAAAATGAAGACAATGGCTTCGAAGAATGGTACCCTGACTCAGGAGCTACTCACCACATAACTAGCAATCTTCACAATTTAAACATTGGGAGCAGAAATTACTTAGGTATGAGAAATTTGCATATGGGTAATGGTAGTACTGCTAGTATCACACACATAGGCAAAGGGACTATCTTTGGGAAAAGACAACTCAAATTAAACAATCTTCTTAGGGTACCTACGATTAATAAAAATTTGTTAAGTGTATCAAAATTTGCCAACGACAATAATGTTTACTTTGAATTTCATCCTAAGTTTTGTTTAGTTAAAGATTCCCTAAATCATGAAATATTACTTCGAGGTAACCTATACGATGGTTTATACAAATTCAAGACTGCAAACTCAAGTGGAGAATTCTGGTACAATAATGTAGATGCTAGTAGTGACAATGACTGTATTAGGAATAGTTGCAATAACGTTGATTATGACAGTAATAGCAGTGAATGTAACGTGATTAATTCTTGGCATGTAAAATTATTAGGACATCCTAATCTGGAAACTGTTAAGACTGTTCTGCGTAATAATAACATTCATTATAAAAATGTACCTATCAAACACACATGCACGCACTGCCAACTCGGCAAGAGCCACAAGCTCCCTTTTAGTGACTCTGAAACCAGCTATAATGAGCCACTGGAACTTAAAGCGGCTGACTTGTGGGGACCCGCACCTCTAAATTCATATCAGGGACACAAGTATTATCTTTCTTTTGTGGATGCTTATTCTATATATACTTGGATATACATGCTGAAAACTAAATCAGAAGCTTGCAATACAGTTATGCAATTTATAACTCATGTCGAAAAACAAATGAACAGTACTGTTAAGGTTGTTCAGACAGATGGGGGAGCTGAGTTTAAACCTCTAACTAATTACTTTCTCAAAAGAGGGATCAAACATAGATTAACTTGCCCGCATACGTCCGAACAAAATGGTTTAGTCGAAAGAAAACATCGACACATAGTAGAGACTGGTCTAACTTTGTTATCACAAAGCTCATTACCCATGAAATATTGGAATGAAGCTTTCTACACATCTGTATTCCTCATTAACAAGTTGCCAACCAAAGTCTTAAACAATAAAAGCCCTCATGAAATGTTATACAGTGTTAGACCAGAATATGGTTTTCTGAAAGCCTATGTGTGTCTATGTTTTCCATGTTTGAGAGACTATAACAATCATAAACTAAGTATGAGATCAAGCCCATGCACATTCATCGGGTATGCACAAAACCAAAAAGGTTATAAGTGCATGGACAAAAATGAAAAAATATATGTTTCTAGACATGTGATATTTGATGAAAACAAGTTTCCTTATGCAGAAAAGCAAATCGGCAAAAAGATGGGGAACAAAGCATAAACAATAACATACGGTTCGAGCCATTCATTACTGAACCACCTTCAATTGATAGAAATGAAGAGCAACAACGCACAAGGAATTTAAACACCCAGGAAGAAACTATGGATCGAACAAATGAGCAAACCAATGAGACACACAATGACTCAGAAGATACAAACATACATCAAAACGTGCAGTATAGTGAAGATACAAAAAACAACAACCATGTTGACACTACCGGCAACAATGATACACAACAACAAACACCACCACAATCAACTGGACATCACATGATCACCAGGTCAAAGAGAGGCATCTTCAAACCCAAAGTAAATAATATTTCTGCCAGTGAGATCGAACCATTGAATTTCACTTAGGCTATAAGATCAAACAAATGGAAGGAGGCAATGGACACTGAATATAAAGCTCTCATAAAAAATAACACTTGGAGCTTAGTGACTCAACCAAAACACAAAAATGTGATTGGTTGTAGGTGGACATACAAAATAAAAAGAAAAGAAGATGGATCTATTGACAAATACAAGGCCAGACTGGTTGCAAAAGGTTACGCGCAACAATTTGGTTTTGATTTCAATAAACTTTTTCCCCAGTCATAAAACCCACAACCATCAGAATTATACTGACCATTGCTCTAAACAAAGGATGGAATGTGAGGCAACTGGACATCAACAATGCTTTTTTGAATGGGGAATTGACTGAAGAGGTATACATGCAACAGCCTGAAGGATATGGTACTGGTGATAAAGAATGCAAACTACACAAAGCAATATATGGCTTAAAACAAGCTTCGAGAGCTTGGTATGAAAAACTAAAGTCAACTTTGTCTAACATGGGTTTCTCATAAGTTAAATCGGACAATTCTCTATATATGAAGAAGGGCATACATGGAACTGTGTTCATTCTAGTATCGTTGACGACATGCTAATAACAGGAGACAACAGCGAAGAAATAAACAGAATCGTACACAAGCTGGATCAAAATTTCGCCATTAAAGACTTGGGGGAACTAAAAAAATTTCTTGGAATACAAGTGATTAGGAAAAACAATGGTGAATTAATATTATCCCAACAAAATTATATCACTGAAATACTGCAATGGGCAAATATGCACAAGGCAAACCCATTACCTACGCCTATTATTAGTAACCCGAGACTATCTAAGCATAAAGGAGAAGCTATCGACAATGCCAAACAATATAGAAGCATAATAGGAGCGTTACAATACGCAACTATTACTCGACCAGACATATGCTACAACGTCAATAAACTCAGTCAATACATGCAGAACCCTTTATCAGAACATTGGATGGCATTAAAGAGAGTGTTACGATACTTACAAGGCACAAAACATTACGGCATACGCCTAATTCAGAAAAGGAACTTAACTTACAGTGCTTTAGCGATGCCAATTGGGCCAACGATATTGACGATCGAAAGTCTGTCTCAAGATACTGCGTTTACCTCGGTTCCAATATCATTTCCTGGTGTACGAAGAAACAACATACCACATCAAGATCTAGCACAGAGACTGAGTACCGTGCACTGGCAAGCGCTACAGCCGAAATCATATGGATAGAATCACTGATGGAGGGGCTTGGTTTCACTCCAAGACGAAAGCCGGTCATTTGGTGCGATATAAGAGCACAATATCTTTTTCTCTAAACCCTATTCAACATTCAAGGACGAAACATCTTGAAATTGATCTCCACTTTGTGAGAGAAAGAACGCAATCAGGAAGACTTGCAATATGTCATGTGCCCGCATACTATCAGAGAGCAGATGCTCTCACAAAGGCCCTTTTGACCAATTTTTTTATCAGAATGAGAGAGCAACTTCACGTTATCAGTGCAGGCGGAAGCCAGAATGAGCAAGGAAGCCCTAGTTCGAACTGAGGGGGCATAACGAAGACAATAGAGCCGTTACAATAGAACCGTTAGAGTGTGAACACGTTTTTATCATATTTAGCATGCTTTGTCATTATCTACTAGCCATTAGGCTCATGCATACTTGGTATATTTAATACTAGCCTTTAGGCTCATACATATCTGGTATATTTTGTACTAGCCGTTGGGCTCATAGCACTATATATATGTGCTCTTTGTATCATGTTTTGCATCAATAAAAATTGCAATTGTTCCTCTCTAATAACTCTCCTTCTCATCCCTTAATAAATGTGCTTGGAAGATGAGTGGTACAGAAGTTACCTGGAGAGAGTGGAGGGTAGTAATGAGGTGAGTTAATGAAGCAAGAGTTCAAACTTAAGAATGAGTGTAAATGACCGTGAAGGCAGTATATAATTTTGGTGTCAGAAGTTGGTAGTGAAGGTGATGCATGTGTAGGTAAAGTAAGTTGTGTGTGAAAGATATGTTAGATGATGAATTGAACAGTAGCACGGAAGGCATGTAATGGAGTACACAAATATTAGAAAATGGGATAAAATAATGCAGTATATGCGTTGCAGCAGGCAGAGTGAATAACGGATTACTAGGAGACACATGGACAAGTGGGAAGCAGTAAGCAATTTATGTGCAAACTGGTACATAGTGTTTAACACGAAAGGGAAATAGGAAGTATAATCATTTAATCATACAGTACAATGGTAATGAAATGATGATAAATGTGGAATAGTGTGCATGTAGAACGCGCCCTATCCGTTCTCATTTGTATTTACGCTTCTTCTTCTTGCATGGGCTTCCAGCATGCTGTCCACTGTTCTCATCATCCGTAGGTTTCTGGAAATCAAAGTATGATACAAATACTTAGGTTAATTGCGCATAAGCAGTGTTTGTAATAGAAGTGAAATTAGTAACGGCATAAGTATTTGTGCACAGTTGGGTACTGCAAATAAGACGTGCATGTTAAGAGGTTTTATGGCAGATAAAACGGTGTGGAAAACTGAAAATGGTAAGGCATTTGTGTTCACATAGGGGACATACGTTAATTACAATGCCAGTTGGTCTATGTTTAGTCCCCGCACAATCAGTTTGGTGTTTTGCATTTTCATTGACAGGTGGCTCGTCGTCAACCTAGAATGATAAGTAGTTAGCGTAAAAATGGGGGTATTGATATAGAGAAACGAATATAACGCATGCGGTATGAGTATGTAGTCCACCTTTTGTTTGCCTTTAAGCTTTGAATCAGTAGAAGCAGTATTGGATATGTGGATAGGGTTTGGTTCTGCCGAGTTGCGGCCGACAGTTGTATCAGTAACCTAAAAAAAATGTCTTCCATTGCGTTATGTGACATCCAACAAAATGTTAAGTGTGCAGAAGCAAGGTCAGCTGTAGTTAGTGATGGATATGAAGGACGTAAGGAGTAAAAAAATGCACCTGAGATTGTGAGGTATGAATTCCACCACGCACGACATTCTTAATGATTCTTCTTGCGGTTATGAAAACATTTCTGTTATTAATTTCAAAATTTGTTGGCCTGAATTCCGACGTGACGTCGAGTCCGACCAGCTTGCAGAAAATATTATTGACCTTACTGCTCCTGTCTTCCTACGATAGAGTAGGTGGAAGAGTAGTACAGAAAATTTAGTTGCAGTGGAGAAGGTAGTAATGAACTAATCACGCATTAAGTTGCAACATGTGACAGGAGCAGAATGGTGTTTAAGTTTTGGTGGACAGGTTATGTATGAAGGTAGTGAGATAGTGTAACAAGAAAGTTGAGGTGTGGATTATAAAATTCGTACCATGTTAGAAATGGCAATCATTTGGTCTACATTGTAGTTCGCTACAATGTAAGCACGAACCCGATAGTGAATCAACGAATTGTCACTATCCAATCGTCACGTCAAAATGGCGGTACTAATTTGAGGTTTAATCAAAATTAGCAACGACAAAAAAGCGTAACCAAATATGCAACAGCACAGAACCGTTGCAAGAAGCAGAGAAGAAGAATACCTGTCAGTTTTTATCCGAGTCTAGAGTAAATCTATTTCCTTGAAACAATATTGCTCCCTCTACGGCACTGAAGGTATACGAGCAATTGTTTTCCAAGATGAAATAGGCTAATCCCCTGCAATGTAACACTTACAATTGCAGAGAAACAATGATCTCAAGTGAGTTTTCAAGAACAGATCACAAGTGAAGAAGAAGAAGACAAAATGAATTATTTTTCTGAATGATTAGTGGCTCTGTCAAATCCCCTATATATAGCAGCGGAGGGGTGACTTTCTGGTTAGTCACGATTGTCCATATGGGTGCGGGCGCGTCGGCTGAGCCCGAAAGGAAACGGGCGCACCTCTCTGTTGTGCAAGCGAACGGATACATCCGTTTCGTTCAAAACAGACCCGTCCCAGTGCAAAGAGGCCGAGCGGGTTAGCGGCCCACGAAAATAAGGAGACTCCAAGAGCCCCAAGGCCTAAGGCCCTATCTTTGACATTTTAATATTTTATTATGAAGGTCCATTGTCTACGTAGCTCATTCATTCAAGTCCATATGTGCTCATGTCATTTGTTTGATATAGCATGTGGGGCTTTGGTATTTATGGAGATGTATGCAAAAAACACACACAATATGGGACTTTGTTTCTTTGTATTTCTCCACTACCACATAGCCTCTTCTTCTCTAACCTTCTCATTCATTTTCAACAATCTCCCACATGAATGAGAGGTTACTTTATTTTGTTCTTAAATCTTGTGAAACATTAACGTATCGCTAAAAGTAGCACAATGGCCTTGAACTTTTCCTAGTGTTTATCATTATAACCTACTGGCGAATTAATGGACTATATTATCTTTGAACTATAAGCCTTTTTTGTAAGTCTATAAAGATTACACATGTTAACTATTTCTTAACCCCTTGGTTCTCTGTTTGTGTTTGTTTTTGCCATGAACACCTACTTGGTCTCATGAGTGTTTGAAGAATTAAACCTTACAATTCTTCTTGAAGCGGCGCCTTCACACTCACTTAGGTGATTCTATAAGGAGTATCCCGTAATACTCCACTTGGGTCTTTTATAGCACCATAGTATATACATCATTAAAAGCTAAACATATCCTATTCTCCGATGGATAGTGCACTGACTTATCATATGAATGGTTTGTATTTTAACAGTGCCATTAAGTTTATCTTTAAACTTAGTTGTCCCTTTGAATCTAGATCTTGGGATCTCCAGTCAACTAGGTGTGGTTTCCGTTTAGAAAAACTTATAGATCATAGGTCTTAAATCCATTCCCATCGATAAGGTTTGAACTTTCTCTCTAGGCAAGCCTTTAGTTAGTGGATCCGCAATGTTATCCTTTGACCTTACAATAGCCTATAGTGATAACTCCATTAGAGAGAAGTTGTCTTATGGTTTTATGCCTACGACGAATATGTCTAGATTTACCATTATACAATGTACTATTCGCCCTTCCTATAGCAGATTGACTATCACAATGTATACATATTAGAGGTACCGGTTTTTCCCAATTTGGAATGTCCTCTAAAAACCCCTTAAGCCAATCTGCTTCTTCTGCGGCTTTATCTAGAGCAATGAACTCAGATTCCATTGTTGACCTTGCTATGCAAGTCTGTTTGGATGATTTCCACGAAATTGCTCCATTTCCTAATGTAAATACATATCCACTTGTGGATTTTGTGTCATTTGAGCCCGTTATCCAATTGGCATCACTATATCCTTCTATTACCGAAGGATACTTATCGTATTGCAACACATAGTTTTGTGTGTACTTTAGATGTCCTAGGACTCTGATTATTTCTTTCCAATGATTTTTACCAGGATTGCTGGTATATCTACTTAGCTTGCTTACAGCGTATGCAATATCAGGCCTAGTGCAATTCATGACATACATAATACTTCCCAATATACGAGAGTATTCAAGCTGATATATACCATCACTAGTGTTCTTTACCCAATTTTGGTTCATATCTACTGTTGATTTTGTAGTAGTTATATTATACTGCTTGAATTTTTCAAGAATTTTAGCAATGTAATGTGATTGAGATAATGCATATCCCTATGGTGTCTTTATAATTTTTACATCCAAAATTACATCGGCCACTCCTAGGTCCTTCAAATCAAATCTAGAGGATAGCATGTCCTTCGTAGATTTTATTATGACCTTATTATTTCCTAGGATTAGTAAATCATCAACATAGAGACAAACAATGACATATCCAGCATCTATGCATTTTATATAGATGCATTTATCTGATTCATTTATTGTGAATCCATTTGATAACATTGTTTCATCAAATTTCTCATGCCATTGTTTTGGTGCTTGTTTAAGGCCATAAAGTGATTTACTAATTTGCACACCTTATTTTTATTTCCTGGGCTTAGAAACCCTTCTGGTTGCTGCATATATATTTCTTCTTCCAGTTCACTGTTCAAAAACGCAGTTTTCACATCCATTTGGTGTATTTCCAAATTCAATATAGATGCAATTGCAATAAGCATCCTAATTGATGTTATTCTGGTAACTGGAGAGTATGTATCAAAGTAATCCAGATCTTCCTTCTGTCTGAGTCCTTTTATTACAAGTCTTGCTTTATACTCGTTTATTGAGCCGTCTGTCTTTAGTTTCTTCTTAAATATCCATTTATATCCTAGTGGTATTGATCCTTTAGGGAGACCCACTAGTGCCTACGTATGGTTTTGTAGAATGGATTCTGTTTCACTATTGATGGCTTCTTTCCAATAAGGAGCATTGGGAGATGACATTGCTTGTTGGTAAGTTAGAGGTTCATTTTCTATCATATACGCATAGAAATCAGGTCCAAATGATTTAGAAGTCCTTTGTCACTTGCTCCTTCTCGGTTCCTCTATCCCAGTTTCACTATTCATTTTTCTTTGATCAGCATTATCCTCGGGAGTATCTAGATCTCATGGCCTCTTTTGAACACTTGTTTCAATAGGGTTTTTAGAGGATAAATGTGTTCAAAGAATCTTACATTTCGAGACTCGATAATGGTGTTTTCATGAATGTCATCAATTTTAGATTTGTACACCAAAAATCGATATGCACTACTATTATGAGCATATCCGATGAATATGCAATCTATAGTCTTTGGTCCTATTTTGACCTTTTTCGGTTTTGGAATTTCCACTTTGGTAAGACACCCCCACACTTTTAAATATTTGTAGGATGGTGGTCTGTTTTTCCAAAGTTCACAGGGGAGTCTTAGACATTTTCTTTCGTGGTATTTTATTAAAAATATGATTTGCCGAAAGAATATAGCTTCTCCCAAAAAATTATCTGGCAAGCCAGAGCTTATTAGTAAGACATTCATCATTTCTTTAAGAGTTCTATTTTTTCGTTCGGCTATACCGTTGGATTGAGGAGAATAAGGAGTTGTAGTTTGGTGTATTATACCATGCTCAGCACAGAATTCCTCAAATGGAAATTCATATTCTCCTCCTCTATCACTTCTTAAAGCTTTAATTTTTCTGTTGAGTTGATTCTCAACTTCTACTTTGTACTGTTTAAACATATCGAATGCCGCATCCTTACTTTTAAGGAAATATACATAACAGTATCTTGTACAATCATCTATAAAGGTGATAAAGTACATTTTTCTCCTCTAGTTTGACACATTTTCAAGTCGCATACATCAGTATGTATTAAGTCTAGAGGTTCGGTTTCTCTTTCAACATGATGAAATGAGGTTTTTGTCAATTTGGCTTCAGCACAAATTTGACATTTGTAATTTGAATCAATTCTACATTTAAGTATGAATTCTAGATTGATCAGTTTTTGTAAAGTATCAAAATTCACATGACCTATTCTAGAATGCCATTCATTAGGAGAGTCAACCATATAAGCAGAAGATTCAATTTTATTCATATCATTGTTTGGTACAACAGTGGTTACATTACCCTTAAATAAGCCATCACATACATAACCCTTTCCTATGTACACTCCATTCTTAGACAACACAAATTTATCAGCCACAAATGTCAGTTTGAAGCCATGCTTGCTGAGCAACGATCCTGAAATTAGATTCTTGAGAATTTCTGGAACATGGAGAACATCATTTAGAGTGAGTTCTTTTCCAGAAGTCAATTTCAACACAATCTTTCCCTTGCCTTCGACCTTTGATGTGGACTAGTTACCCATAAACAGTTGTTCTTCATTAGTAGCACTTTTGTAGTTTGTGAACATCCACTTATTCGCACATATATGCCTAGTGGCTCTAGTGTATACAAACCACTCCTTGTTTTACAAACAAGATTGCATTCTGAAATAACTGCACACAAGTCCATTTCAGAAACACCATCTGAAACTTTCACCACATTTGCTTTTGATTTCTTCTTTTTGGGTGGGCCGTGACATTCTGCAGCTTTATGACCCTTCTTTCCACAATTATGGCATGACCCCTTGAATTTCTTTGACTTCTTATATTGGTTGTCACGTTTTCTCTTATTGGACTTATCCGTCTCGACAACGTTTGCTTTGGCAACCACATTTTGAGAAATCTTCTTTTCAGAATTTCTATTATCTTCCTCAATTCTCAATCAAACTACAAGTTCTTCCATTGTCATTTCTTTGCGCTTGTGCTTTAGGTAGTTTTTGAAGTCTTTCCACGATGGAGGAAGCTTCTCAATAGCATTTTGAACTTGGTTGATCACAGTCTTTGTATCGACCATTTTGAAGTCAAGAAATTTTCCGACGATGAATTTCTTCATGCCAGCATCATCAGTTTTATAATTCTTTTCCAAAGCCAACAAGAGTAGTTTGGATGTTGCAACAGTGCAGTATACGTTGTATAGACTGTTGTCGAAGCCATTCAATATGTAATTTTTACACATGAAATCAGAATATTTCCAAGTAGTAAGGGATTCAACTTTAACTGAATATGGTTCCAATTCTGCAACGACTGGAGCATCTTGTGTAAGATACTTTGCTAGGCCCAATGTTGTCAAGTAAAATAGCATCTTTTGCTGTCAACATTTGAAGTCCGCTCTTGTGAATTTTTCTGGCCTTTCTTCATGAGACAGTGCCATTGGTGTAACCACAGGTGCAAAAGGATTTGTTACAGGTGGTGTTGGTGCAGCAATACCACTATTGCTTTTAGACATTATCGTTTTCTGCAAAACGAAAAATATTGTTTCAAGATTTTAGTTCGCTACAATGTAAGCACGAACCCGATAGCGAATCAACGAATTGTCACTATCCAATCGTCACGTCAAAATGGCGGTACTAATTTGAGGTTTAATCAAAATTAGCAACGACAAAAAAGCGTAACCAAATATGAAATAACACAGAACCGTTGCAAGAAGCAGAGAAGAAGAATACCAATCAGTTTTTGTCCGAGCCAAGAGTAAATCTGTTTCCTTGAAACAATATTGCTCCCTCTACGGCACTGAAGGTATACGAGCAATTGTTTCCCAAGATGAAATGGACCG